>JAODUD010000033.1:13029523-13069874 GCA_026784285.1 Stomatorhinus walkeri | reverse complement strand
AAACCTATACTAACAGACCATCACCGATTCATATTGCTGATTAAACCTATACTAACAGACCATCACCGATTCATATTTGCTGATTAAGCCTATACTGAAATAAATGCAGGAATCAAATCCAACTCCTTTGAAGCCTATTGACAATTCCAGGCTACTCTCAAGGGAAGGCCATTATTGGAATTGTTAAGAAAGTTTGAAGTTTTCAGAAAATAACAGGATTGATCCAAGTCTGCTAATTACTGATTAGGGCTTCAGCAGACCAATTCAACAGGCACATTATTCCATATACCTAGCCCTAGTTATAAGGGCATTAAGAAGCCCATGCATTTTTATATTCTCTGTGAAAGGTAATAAAATTCACTCAAAGTAGATCCATTTGATTTGGTTCCTCCATGCATAAGGGATAAATGGCGCATAAAATCAGCCACATGATATATTCATAACAAAGAATTTTTTTAAAAATTATACTTTCAATTCATTGTGTATAGCATGCTTAATAAACATATAGCCTCCTTTGTCTTTTATATTACCCCTCATCCACAAAAGAAATAATTTCTCAGACGTGTTTCCAGCTGCTATTGGAGATTTCAGCTTAGTCTGTTGAATTTCATTATCTGGTTTCAGCTAGTACAAACTGGTTTGCATGGATCACCATTATGCGTTTTAATTGTTTCTTAATGTATAAACTGGCCTTCTTTTTTATCAGTGGGTGTACTCTAATGTCATGTAGGTAGTTTGCCGTACAGTTGTACAAGCTTAATAAATTGAAAAGTCTCCTGCGATTGGCTTATTCTTGGCTACAACTGCCATTGTGCTGCTTCCTTCGGGGTTCTATGTCCTACTTCAATACGCGGAGACAGTTCTAGGACAGCTTGCTATTAGTTTCATTGGGAAGTCAGTAATGGTGGAAAAAAAATAGCGGTCGGTGTCTTCCTAATCTAATCCCCCCGCCCCCAGCCTTCCCCTCTCGTTTCCTCCCTCTCTGTGTGAGAGAGGGAAGAAAGAAAGAGAGCAGATAAGTCTCTTCGGCTAATAAGGGGACAGACGCTTCTGGCGGCTCGGCATATTTTCACAGAGAGGAAGGATGCGAAAATCCTGGCGTTTTTCTCTAGAATCAGAAATTAACATCTCGAGTCCGTAGGGCTGACACCTGAAATTTAGAGTTGCGTTTTGTTCAGTTATTATGAATGACTGAAATCAGCACAGGAAGCAAATCCGACGGACAAGCGACCGCAAAAATCAACACTTCACTATTATTTCTGGTCCGCTGGAATGAATAATGCGCTCTCACGTACTTTTATCACCAAGCTGAAATTTCACTGAATGTGTCTGATTAATCTATGAACGCCATCAAATTATAATGGATACAAATACTTACCTTGTGTTAAAACTTTATGTTGTGGGAGTCATGGGTAAGTGTCATTTATAATATTTCATATTTAAGAGGTAAGATATATTCGAGAGCTTGATATTAAATATACATGTCCTGCATTGACTTGATTGATGGTCATATAGTGTGTCTCATGAGGAGCATCACTTAGACAGAGTACGCTTACTTAAGAAATGGAATAAATCTTTTTTTTTTTTGCGGATGCAACAGCCTATGCTGACTTAAATGTAACAGACTAGCACTGAGCTGTCATTTAGTGGATATATGCAATTAGCAAGCATTTAAAAGCTGGCAAATATTAATATGAAAAAGACATTAAACCAGTATTGTAGGCTATTTGATGAAAATGTGTTCACTTACTAGATTGGAATATATCCGTTTTATTATCGGAATGTAGCCTATTGTACAACAAGAATAATTGTGAAGCTCATTTTTCAATCATCATTCTGTCCATTTTGATTATCTCTGAAGAACCGTCTAACAGCCGGGACTCGTGTATGCTCAGAGATGCCTTCATGTGGACTTTAGTGGAATAATTCATTAGCTATTGGTGTTTTAAGTGTATCCCTAACATCTGTTGAAATGTTTTGCCGCCCCCACAGAAGATACGGGAGTTTTAAAATAGCACCACGTATCTTCTTCTGGCTACTATTAACCTCAGCGTTAATAGTACAAACATTAGTAATAATACAAAAGCTATGACTACGCTTAGCCCAAATTGGCTCTTCTCTCGTATTTGTTCCACATCTTTTACCTGACAATCTGATTACTATTGTTCAATGACAGTATGAATTCCAGAAGTAGTGCAGATTTTAAGGCGACAGAAAATCTGCTCTGTTTAGTTGCTTTATAACTTGGTTATTAAAATACCTACTTTTAAATTGAATTCACTGGTCAAAAAATAAAATCGGTTTAATGTGGGGCAATACTTTTTGCTCGTTGCATAACTTACCATTTCTTGCGTCAGGAGACGCTTTTCTTGACAGTGCGAAGGTAGTCTTAACTCCATGCACTGTGTGAGGTTTAATTCCGCTTGAATCATCTTAAGCGCTCCCACACCGATGTAGGCTACTTCGCAATTACACATACACCACATGTATAAATGAATGAATCTCAAATATTTACACCAGAGTTCCTCATTGTATTTACCGAGCGCTATAAATCGCAAAAGAAATTATAAAAACACTAACCATGTAAAGAATGCTTACATGATTCATTTTAGTTAAGCTACCAATCGACATTTATGAGTTGGTGTGTAGTTCTTTTTGGGTTTTTTCCTGCTGCCCCGTTATTTGCCATCTTGTGTTTTTCTCGCGCGCACTGCTTCCCTTTGCCCCTCTGGGTCTTAATAATGAAAATCAGGATGAGACGTGCAGTCAGGAGTTATTTTACAGACTTTAGATCCGAGTTTGCTTACTTAAGGTGGTTGTTAACGAGGGAAGGGCTGTATGATTGGAACAGCAGGTTTTGGCTTCTCGCTGTAACAGCTAGGGGGCAATGTGAAGCTGTTTTGCTATCAGCTTAGGGATCCCCTCATTTCACAGATGTCTGGCATCACGGGCTGGAAATAAAGGGATTTTCTGCGCTCAAAAAAACAAGGCAATTCTGAGCGGATGCTTTACATTATTCTCTTTTGAAACAATACAGGAGAATGAAATCTGGCAAACAGAAGGACACCAACAGAGGGATTCTTCTTTAGATGAATTGTAAATGTAAAAGTTTAGTATTTGCGCCGGTGTGCTTTTGGCGGCGGCAAAGGCATTGTCAAGTATACAGAACATGTACCATATAGTACAGTACACATAACGAGTGTACGTGAAGTACACATAGATAGTCTTATGAAAATTTGTTACATTTTTATCACATCTGAAAGTGAACTCACATTATATTCAGAGGTCATTAAAATGTGTTTATTTATTCTAGTAATCAGGAAAAAATGGAGGTGATTCATACATACTTTCAATAATGTTCTTTTGATGTGGAAGAAAAGAATTGTGTCATTCATTCAATGAGAATGAATGGACAAGTAAACAAATGAGAATTTCATAGCTGACATGTACGTCAAGACAGCCAGAGGTCACAATGCAGCACGTGATTCTGATGAATGGGATCATATATATCGAGCATTGGCAAAAAAAGTCTTTTTTACATGATTTATTACAATGCTATATTTGGACAGCTGAAGTGAAACGTGTATGGATAGACTTCCCACAGACCCCAGACGACGCAACCTCTGACTTGTGCCAGTGGGAAACATGACGACATCTTTCATTCAGACATTTGTGCTCAAAAAAAGAGTGTTATGCTTTTTCAATGAGGTCTACTTTCCCTCTGCGAAGAACAGGAATCACCACTTCAGAACAGATGAGCTCCAACTTTCCCAGTACAGGGAAGAGAGTTCTGTACGTGATGTTTGATTCATCGTCCATCCATGTTCCATACCGTTTGTCTGGAAGGGTGACGATGAGTCTTGATTTATCTTAGTAATCACAGGGAACAGCCCAGGGGATATCATAAATGGTATGCAAGTACAAAGTCCAATTTACAGACTGCCTGCTTATTTAACGTAAACCCACATGGGTTTAGAGAGAATTAGCAAACTCCTTGCATCACAATGTTACCCATTGCTTTGGTTTTGATGTTTATTTGGTGCTGTTGTTTATTTGTAGGCTGATTTTGACCTACAGGCATTGCTGAAAATCACAGGTTGGAAAGATTCATTTTGCCAAAGCTTCTGTGGTGCGTTTGAGTCACAAGCAAAGTGGTTATAGGAATTACTGGTCACTGTGGGTGTCCGGAGATAGACCAGGAAGGAGACTCTCTGCTTAAGCTGTCACCAACCAGATGTTTCCCAGCTTCTTTGAAGAGCGGTCAAGGACAAGCCACAGAAAGCAAGCAAACTCTGAGAGCCTGGGACGGGGGCGGGGGCACCGATGCAAGCCAAAGTTAGTAAAATATTTAGGAAGACTGGGAGGATTCTCTCGCTCATAAAAGGCAGCGCTTGAATACAGATCACTGGGCTTTCCTACGTCTCGCAGCCACTGATGTTTTGCAGTTGTGTATTATTAACTCCTCTATGGCAGTAAGAATAGGAAGACTGCGCTTCATCCCCTTATTCTTTCACTGGAATAGGAGAGCTGTCTTGGCTCCAGATGCTATTCACAATCACCCCCCCCCCCTAATGCCATCTTCCTGCTTTTGTCTTCTGAGAGCACCTAGTTTCTCGCTGCCAGAGATGTACTTGCCTCTCTTCTCATCCTCTTCCTTCTGGCCTCTTCTCCTCGAGCCAAGGACAATCTGCTTAACTAGATGGTGGACAGTCCTTATAGCTCCCGGATGAGATTCGGAAGACCGGCAGCTGCCCACATGCCATTCACGTGCGATGCCAGCACTCTGCTTACCGCTTCCCGAATGTCAGCAGGCTATTTTTCAGGCATTTCTGTCAATCCGGGCTCAGTTACATAACTTGCGATGGAAATTGCTTTGCATTGCTGTCAGACTTTCTCTGCCCACTGACAATTTTTTTCCCCACCAGGACAGATTTTCAGTGTTTAGTCGCAGGCCTGTTTTTTTAGAGGGTGAAAAAGCAAGTCTAGCTGCTGTGTGAAACAAAAAGCCAGTCGCCGGTGTAGTCGTGGGATGTCACAACAGACCTCTTTCATGGCAGTGAAAAAAATCATGCAAGCTTCCGGCGCAGTAGATTTTAATGCCGTTATTTTACTGCTTTCAGTTCCACGGCAGATATTCTAGTCGGAGTTCCAGGGACATTTCAAGGTTGCAGCACTGGTTGGGATTATTCTGAGAAAGGAATAATCTGAAGCGCAGATAAAATGCAAAAGAAAAGTACAACAGGTACAATGATAAGGTAAATGGGTATGGGGGGGAGATTATTTTCTGGAAAATGCGATGGGATCACGATTGCCCATACTTTCCTGTTATTCATTCAGCACCCACCCCCCCCCCCACGCACATCAGTTAGATGCAGCCTCCACTTACTGATCCCTGAGTGCATTCATGGAGGGTGGTCTCAGCACACACACACATACACACACATTGGGTAAACGTATCTTTATGGGGACCGCTCATTCATTTCTATGGGAAAAATGCTAACGCGAGTTTTTGCATTTTTAGTTTTTCCATCGCAGTCACAAATTTTTTATTAAATTGAGTTTTCCCTTAAGTGTCCGCATAAGGTAAGGTATACCCACTCACACAGGCACACACACACTGCTGTCCATTACAAAGGTTGACAAGCTATTCCCATTGCTTATGGCTTTTTGCACTCCAGAGTAATGTGGTACCTAGATATGCATTTGTTTCCTCACAAAAACACAGGTGAGGGGATGACAGCAGGAAAATGTTTCAGGTTTACTGTGAAGGAAGCACAGAACGAGGGAAGTAAAGTGGGCACCAGGCCTTGAGAAGTGCACAGTCTGGGATCGGGTGACAAGGCCCAGGGTTGTGGTCTTGGCACGAGACACAAAACAGACATCGTTTTTTTGCTGGTCACATGACACATCAGGATGTCCCTGTTGGTTATATATTTACATTTATTTAGCAGGCGCTTTTAACCAAAATAGTGAATTACTGGCAAAACGGGATCAGACAGTGTCCCTGGAGTAATTGGGGTTAAGGCTCTTGCTCAAGGGCCCAATAGTGAACTCACTCTGCCAGCCATGGGATTTGAACCAGCAACCTTCTGATCACAGGTCATAGCCGCACACTATCCTGTATTTTAGCAGAGGATTATTTTAAATGCAGGGACAGCACATTGGCTCACACCTCCTGGTTCAAGGGTTCAAATCCTGCATCTCTGTTGTGGGGGGCAGTGTTGCCCGGGGGCTGGGCCTTTGAATGCCGATCAGCTGCATATGTGTGTAAACATCATCTGTTCATATGATGTCCAAGAGCATGCAGTTAAATAGGCTGTGCAGGAAATATAATTCAATAAAAAGATTCTAGATGTGTCAACATTTTCATCAGTCTGCAGGGCGTCAGATTGTGAGAAGGTGACATGAGGTGTCAAATTCAGCATTCTCTAATGATACTCCTGGGGACATTGAGCAGTAGTCGTCATGGCGTGAGACACTGACTGGTATTGAAAGGTTTAAAAAGGGCAGTGACAGCTGCATCTGCGTTAGCGATTTGACTGGAATGTCTTTTGGCATATCGCTGGTCTTTGAAAGCATTGGATCACGCTGTTATTGGTTCTGTCCCTTATGCATGGAATGACTCACATAATGTGAATCAGTGTGGGCAAAATATGGCATTGTGAATAGCAATAAGATAGAGATCACTTGGTCTGAATATTACGGTACAAAAACCAAAGTAAATTTCTTACTCAGCTACTTTTGTAAATATCAGTCTGGGGGAAACAAGGACACTTGTATGGCAAAGAAATCAGTTGGGCTCAGCATAAGATAAAACTCTATGATTATGGCAGGTTGAGATGTCAATTTCAATCTGTCGTTGCGGAAGGAAACTGAATCGAGGCCAGACAATGGGTTAAGAAGTTTAAAGTTTCGGGGAGCAGATGGGAATTTGATCTGGGTAAATCATCAGCTCCAAGTTCCTACAGTATTCATGCATTTTTTTCCATGTTGGTATAAGTGGTCAGGGCCATGATGGTCAGTTTTTTTCTGCTGTGTTACTCAGAGAAATTTGGACAGTGGACACCAAGAACACCAAAAATGAATGCAGTCATCATTGATTCAGCCAGACAGTAGGAGCCACAGAAGCGACCTGAAGTTTTAACCAGAGCGGTAGAATCAGTGGATCATGACCGGTGATGTACAGGCTGCCCTCCAAGGCTCTGGCTTTGACATCTGGGTGGGTGTGCTGGAGGGCTTTGCATGCTCTCTCCATGTTTTCTCTTAACTCTGGTGTCCTCCTACACTTTAGCACCGTCTGCACACAAAGCGTGGTTATTGCTAACAGCATTGCTAACCCAGCCGTCTTGCAGGACGGCAGACGGTGTGTGCTGGAAATGAAAGCATCCCCACTTGAATTTTTTTTTTTGTACAAGCACTGTTTTGCAGCTTTTAGATAAACACCAATATGAATAATGGACCAGTCCAATGTTAAACGATATATATAACTCCTGAACTGGCGAATGCAGAGATTGACAGAGCCTTTTAATGCTGCAGCTGGCTTGTAAATGTTTCCTGCAGTGGTGCCTGCAGGAAACATTGATTGCAGTGGCCTTCAGGGGACTGTTGTTTTTTTTTGGGGGTGGGGGCATGCCACGCCATGTCTTTTACGGTCCCACTTAGAAAATATAATAATCCATATTTCGTTTTTATTATTTTGATGGTGGTGTGACAACAAGGGTGACCCCCATATTTACTGGGGGAGGAAATATCCACCCCTGGCCACCCCTTAGATCTGCCCCTACTATCCGTTTTGGTTCATGCTCCTTGTTGCTGGGTGAAATTCCCTCGATGTGTCTGCAGTGTACATTCATCAACCCTCGATAGCATAGATGGCCACATGTTTCATCTGCATCTCAAATCAGACACACCACAACTCCACGTGAGTCTCTGAAGATGTTGCAGCTCAACAAACCAAGTATTCCACTAACATTGCGGAGGTTGTTGGTTTAAATCCTGGGGACTGCATATAAATTTATTTTCTACTGTAAGTCTCTTTTACTTTAAATATTAGATGCTAGCACATATTAGATATAAGATTATTGATTAGTACATATCTAAAATAATAATCATACTAAATAGTGTTTGTCCATTTGTTTAATCGTATGCAGCAAAGACATTTAAACAATAAAACAAATTACCTTTGTTGCTGTTTTTCTGCTCCTTGTAATTGGCAAATGTAATTGCAATGCCAATTGTCATCAGATTCCAACAAGCATCAGCTTGACTTTTGTATGCTAATGATTTTGCTGAACTTCAGCTGACCGATGTATTAAAATGTTTGAAGGTATTTAGCCCAGTATACACAGCATTCAAATTCTACCACATCATCACATCGTCCCAGAATTTTTATTTATATATATTTTCCATCACAAAAAGCTCTTACAAACTGGCCACATGCACGCCTGTATATTTGATCCATTTCCACATGTCGCAAAGATAATCAGCGTTCATCTGTGGAAGGATGCTTCGCATATTCTGTGTTTTTTCCGCTAGTCTGCCTCTGATTTTATTCTAACTCTCTAATCTGGCCCTCTTTGCACTATCCACTCGACTACCTATAGACTGCAGATTTGCAGTCATACACTACTGCATTTTAGTACATTATAATAACCATGTATTAGCCTATTCATTCTACACCAATGGATCAAAGATGAAGAAATTCTAGTCCTAGGTTTTAGTATACTTGTTTTGGTTATTTTACCCTTGATCCCTAATATGAGGATGCCAGAATACATGACAGAGCCATGCAACTTTGTTTTCCTTGTTCTGATTAGTGTTTAATGTATTTATGGAACTTTGACTGGTATGTGCTCTATACCCAACCCCACAGTACTGTCTGTGAGGGAACTGAGTACCGTCAACCGTAGAAACAGTTACAATCTTTTTGGACCCCTGCATCAGGGTTTGAAGTTATCAGATGCCACACCCATATCTACATGGGAGAAATGTCCTTGTTTGGCGTAAAATGCGAAATAACAGCAATTTCATGGTGACTACACAACATTGATGACCTTACGGTGTTTGTTCCTGCTTCCAGCATTTTGGGGATTCTCGTGAGAGTTTTACTTACACAAAAATATAGAAAAAATGACAGAAAAAAAGAAAAATGAAAGAAAAATGACTGATAGCCAATCAGATTGCAGAGATGGTTGGTCCAAGCAACAACAGGAGGCATGACCAACCAATCAGATGTCTTGGTCCCATCTCCTCTAGTTGCTTGGATCCGGCTCCTCTATAATCTGATTGATTCATAGAGATAACCAGTCATTCTTCTTTCTACCCCCAGAACATTATTTGTTTAAATTAATCTCTTGTGAGCCTTTTTTGGAACATTAAAGGCATTATAGAACCCAGTGTAAGATTATTTCGCGATATAACCTGAAGTTAAAATGAATACCTCATTAAAGGAAATGGGTGTAGCTTGCTCCAGTCCCAGGCTGTTTGTGTTAGGGTTGCCAGTAAACACCCACACTAAAGGCCAGTCCAGGTTCCCTAGACATGAACTTCCTTCATTCTCCATGGGTCTGTGTGGTGGAACTGACAGATAAAATCTGCTCCTCATCCAATTAACAGTGTCTCCCAATTCCCAGTGCTGGCAATAATAGCAACTGCAGCTCAGGCGAGAAATACAAGCAAGGAGCATTATATCTGTCTCCATGAGCCTCGCTCAAGAAGGCTCATTTTCTGAGGGTGACGGGTGACACAGGCCTCAGAAGACAGAGTCGAGGCTTCCAGTTCCTTCCTGAGATTTTAACTGGCTCTGCGGGAGTTTCACCGTCTTACATTTCAGTTGAGCTGCCGTTTTTCTGTAGTGATTTTTTATCTTTAGTTTCAGTAGCACTATTAGAAGTTACCATTGTGCATAAGGCACTGGATTCTGGATCAAAAGGTGGTCAGTTCAAGCAACAGGGAGGAATCTGCTTTTATCCTAAACAGCAGGGCACTTAATTTGAATTGGTTTAGTGAGATGGTGATACAAAAATATTGGAAACCTGACCTAGCAACACTTGTATCTAATATGTCTCCCGGCCCCAATATGCTTGTCATCTTCCAAACAAATATCTTCCAAACATGTTCCAAACAAACAAGCAAATGTGAAATGTAAAAAAAAAAATCTACAATGCACCCAATGAGCGCATCTCTGTGAATTAAAGTATCTCTGTGAAAATGACGATACGAATGTAATGTAAATAACCAAAGCGATTCAGCCAGAAAAAACACATGCAGTCATTTTTGTGTTCTCCGTCCGACACTACTCAAAAGTCTCCAGCTATTGTTTTACTACAAAACCATGTTTTTATGTTTAATGACTAAGTATTACATGTTATCCTGGCTTTGTTTTAAGAAAAAAAGAGATGTGTGGAATGTGGATTCACTTCTGTCGTTTGAGGAATTCTAAGCAAGATGCATTTGCTCTGACATCATAAGTAAAACAAAAAAGATAAAAGCATCCAGCTATGAATCTCTGTGAATAGGGATCTTTTGTGACAGAACATGAAGTTAGTCCCCCATATGTTTCAGATTTCAACCAAACTGGTCTCAATCATACGTGCCGTGTTTGTGCCAGATTGTGCTGTTAAAAATTTTGTTTGTGCTGTTTCAGTTTCTGAGATATAAATGTTTGTTTACAAACATTAATATCTCAGAAACTAAAGCGGCACAAAGGACAGTTTTAACGGCACAAACCAGCACAAACGCTGCACACGCGATTGCGATTGGTCTGGTGGAAATCAGACGCAAATGGGGGGCCAACTTCACGCTGATTAAAGTCACCATGTAAACAAACATCTGTATCTCAGAAACTAAAACAGCACAAACAAAAATTTTAACGGCACAATCCGGCACAAGCACGGCACATCCGACTGAGACCAGTTTGATTGAAATATGAAACATATGAGGGGCCAATTTCATGCAGGTTTAGCAATTGTCATAGAGTTGTTGTTTTTTTTGTCTTGCTATACAGTTATTTATTGTTTTTGGACATTTTTTTCTATTTCAGCAAACACTTTGATGACGACGGGGTTGTCAGGTAGGCGGAATAATATGCTTTTAATCTTGTGGATTTGTACTGACATTTTTTTACAATCACCATGATTGGTTAAGCTTCATATTGTCCAGTTCGGTTATTCACGTCACATTGATCTCGCTGCAAAACTATGGTGATGTTTGGCTGTGACACCTGGGAAATTGGCAGAGATGAAGGGCGATTCCATGCTTTTTGCTGCAAATTTCTCACTGCGTCCTTGACTGTTGGGCCTGGAGTTCCGTTCCTTACACAGATTCTTTTTATTTTATAATGTGTCACAGCAACAGAGAACATCGACACAAGGCCCAAAATAAGAACCAGCAGGTGTAATGAGACGACGCTGCTAATGGAAATGGAACAGTGTGGCGATCAGTTTAAAAAGCACATGCTGAAGGTGGATCAAATGAAGTGGTGCAACCTCACACATTTTATCAGGTAAAAGCCACTTTGGTTTTATTTTAGAAATAATAAGGTTTGATTTTGTCCTCTCACAGCTGACCAGGAACAAGTGGTGAGCTTATTCTGCTGTCAGGTTTTTCACTGACCTAAAAATCCCACTCTCTGTGAATCATCACACCTCCAGAGGCTGCAGCACATTAGTGCACAGGCTTTTATAAATGTGTTAAAATTACGGCAAAAATTACACACATGGCTAAAGTTTTTAAGCCAAATTGGTCTAAACTGATGAAATGTAACAGCAGACTCACTGATGGAAACCTGTGTAGCACTTTTCTTTTGGGTAAGCCTTTCCTTCTTGATAAGAACTACAAACTATGCAAAAATGAATTGTTTGTTTGTGCTTTACTAAAATAGTACCCTTGACACAGGAGAAAAAAATTACTAAGGCCATGTATTCAGACAAAAGGTTAAATGATTCTGGAGATACATATTATAGCAAATCCTAGATGTTTTGAAAATGTGTTACCATATATTCATATGACTCTGAATCAGTTATTAAATGCTTGGGGGTTAGGAAGACCTTTGTTTACATATAGTTTCTTTCACTTCTTTAATTTTCATGCTGATTGAAGCCCCATGCCCAATATTCAGATCCACATACATGATATGCATCAAAACTTCATCCATCAGTGACATGCTAAAAGCTGCACAGTTGACATAATCATGCAGTAATTTTGATACAAATAGAAACAGTGCAAGTTACTAAAAATAATACTGTCAGACTGCTAAACAGATATAAAAATGGTTGCTGATGAATCTTGATAGTGCAGCCTTTACGGATATAAATCAATTAGACCACCCATCTGAAGAATGGCCATGTGACCTAGGAAATAGCAGGGACACAGCTCTGTGTGTTTATGTCATAAACTCTTATCGGTCCTTCGCACTCATTCCTGGAAAATGACCCCAAAAAGTTACCTCCTTACCAATTTTAACCGAATCAACACGTATACAGACAGCCCACTAGACAAGAGCACTGGACATACAAACAATTCATACTTATAAACTTACTGCTTATTAGCCTATTAGATTACAAATTTGAGTTAAATACGATAATAGTACGATAGTATGTAATACTGAATGCATATACTACTTGGTGCATAAACGCTTTGGCTTAAGGTTACTTTTATTATTATTGTATGTTATAAATATTATTATTTTATGTATTATTGTGTTTCCAACTTACGTACAGATTCTACTTAAAGACAGGCTTAGGGTACAGATCTTGTTTGTAACCTGTGATCTGCTTATACTCAAAGCACTTAGCAAAACTTCTTAAGTAAACACCTGGTTTACCTAATGCTTACCTAATGCTTACCTAAAAGTCCATCCCCTTAGTGTTGAGGGTTGCAGCGATGTAGAGTCAATTCTGAGTATATAAGGGCACAGTTTGGTGACGATATACGTTGCAGTCAGCTGCATGTCTCTGCATTGTGGGTGCAAACTGCACTTATTGGAGTTAATAAAGCCTGTGTTCTGTCTGAGCCGCCGGCCTAACAGGCTTCATTCAACAGTGCGACATTGCAATACGCATAATTAGACCGATGGTTTTTTGCGAAATTGAAAAATCGCTACCAGGGAAAAAAAATCATAACTCAAACAATAATACTGCTGAGGCCTAAATACAGGGTGTTGACTGGAAACACTGAAGGAAATTTACTTTGTAGCGGAATCAACATCACAGTTGCTATGCAGAAGCAGGCATGTCGCTCCCTGGGGATAGGTCGGCTTCGGACTCGTCAAGCGTGGGAAACGTTTAGGGTTTTGTTCGCTTCTTAAAAATAACGTACCGTATGTGGATAAATAAAGAAGCCTCATTTCAGGTAACAGAGGGAATTGTCTGACTGTCTGTACTCGAGTGCAACTGGGAGTGAAAGTAAATAGATAAACATGGTCTGGTTGGCGGGTTGCCTTTAGAAAATACAGAAATCTGTGAGCGATTTTCTTGTGCAAGAATGTTGCATCTAGCTGAATTTTTTTCAGTTTTTTTACTTTCATAAATATATTCAAAGATATTCCAATTAGTAAAAATGTACTTTTTATATTTAATGTATTTTACAATTATATTTCATCCAAATTTTAATAAATTAATGTTTAGTTTGTGCATCCTAAATTTTTTTTACGTCATTATAAATTACATTACACGTTTGGCTATTCCTTAAGTACAGGATGTTTGAGGTTTTAATATGCACAGGTTAATCAATTTGGATGCGGAGCAGGTCACTCACACAGTACCACTGCTCAGTACTGCAATATCATGAAGCCAGCACTGTAAAGGTCAGGGCTGCGGTGATGTCACTGAAGGTCAGCTGAAGAGGGTGACATGAGAGGGGAGATACAGGATTGCTATCCTCACAGGAGCCTGTGGCTACATCAGGAAAACAAAATTATTCATTGCATAAGTTTACATTTAAATTAACATTTATTTAGCCGATGCTTTAGTCCAAAGTGACACGCAAGTGAGGCAAATAGCACATTACAAACATCTATCATACGTCTTCCAAAGGCAGCTTGCAACCATATCTATTGCACAAATACCCTTCAATATTAACTTAAGCGCGTATGATATAGGCTAATCCTGCAAAAGATGAACAACCATCTTGCGCATAGGAATGCGGTATAGACATACTCCCCACCCATCAGGGCTGGCAAAATCTATCGGTGTCAGGCGGGAGATCACAATAGAAGAAATGGGATGAGTAGATAAGGAGCCGACGTGATGGAAACGTGATTAGATTTCATGAGCAGTACAAGGGACCAAACGCCCGCTGAGGCATTACAGGAGAAAGCCTGGTGGCACCTACATGATCACTAGGAAAGACGTCTGATATCTCCCTTGCTTCCTTTTAGTTACAGCCAGCACGTTTTCTAAATATGTTGCATTGTCCTCAGCCACATTTACGTATTCCAGCTGTGAACGTGGAATCTTAAGATAACAGGGAAAAAAGCAAGGAACCAATGCATAAAGACATACTCAAATATCAACAATATAAAACTGCAGCAACAATGTTACTTAGTATAATAATGCTCTACTTTGAATGTCTCCATTATCCTTGGTATATTTTCAATGTTTACCAGAAAAGTAGCAGCACACGCTTGCCGCACATTTTAAGACAATACAAATAGCTCATATGATTCAAGTATTGATCAAATATTTCCAACAAAATTTGTGTATAGGTGGAAATTCCTTCATTTCAAGATGGTATTGTTTATGTCTATGTTCTTTTTATTACACATATGTTTTATATAAATCTTTTTTTCCTTCTGGAAAGTACAATCTAAGACCCAAGCATGGCATATCAAAGCTATAGATATTTATGGGAGGATCAGACAGTAGAATTGTCTTTCCTGTTGAGTTCAGAGGTTTCAGTGAGTTTGTCTCAAGAGTAGCATGTGTTGGAGACACGACTCGTTTAGTCCTAAACAGACATGTGAAAGTCGCAGTGATTTCTGCAGATAATTTTATACTTAAACAATTGTAATGCATAGTTCGTACTGTTTATTTCGTATGTTGTGTACTTTTAAAATAATAGAAAAATATATCATTAGAATTTATTAGCTTTAAGCAAAATGAAGGTATACAATGAAGGCATTAATCTGTAATTGTAGTCCAGCTTAACCATAAATCACTCCCAACAGTGCTGGTAATCCACTAACATAATTTAATGCTGTTGGGCGTTGCTGTGAAGGGATCAGATCTTGTAACTGTGTCTTTGGGGCTGATAAGTGGAGAGTCCAACAACAGATATGGACCCCCTGTGACTGAGATAATGTACACTGATGTCTACAGGCATATATATTTACATTATAGTTTATATTTTAATAGAAATTTAAGCCAGAGCCGGCAAATTTAAAATGAAATTTAGTATCACGTCCACCTCTCTACACTCCCTCCAACAGATGTAGTACTGTTACTATGACTATACTGTATACTATATACTATGACTATATTGATACTATAGTGGAGATCTGAAAGGGTGAATTAGATACATTAATCTGTATGTTTTTTTTCTAGATGTTATTGGGGTGGGGGGGATTTCCTCCCACTTCCTCCCATTATTTCTAAAACCCTCCCCCCCATCCACTCAACCGGCCCATTGAACATCTAACACAAATTTCACCTAACGAGAGTCCACTATGGTTTTTTTGCCTGGTCTGCCATTATACATATCAAACGGTCTCCCAAAACATCGAAAAATATTAATAATTCTTTGGAATTAAGAGTTTCAAAGATTGATGGATGGACAACAGGCATTCTACAAAAAAACCTCTTTAAATTCATAAAACGAAGTGTATTTTTGGGTATACTTTTGATATACTTCAGTTTTAGGGGAAAGCAGAAGGGGTTGAGGCCACATACCATGCAGCTAATGGAAGTTTATGAATAATGACCAGAGTTTCTCTGATGGGCTCCATATGATATTAAAACAAACATTGAAATGTAGTACTAATTCATTTGTTATGTCATTCATTTTTCAAAATGGTATTTATCAGCGGTTAGGGGAAAGGACTGGACAAAGTGGCATTTATCCACTCCGGAAATTTCTCTTTCTATAACTTTCTCCACGTACCGTTCCCAGTATCAGTGCCTTATCATATGTGCTGACAGGAGTTTGTTTTTAAACTTATTTTACAGTTTTTCATACAATTTTTTGGGCACTCACATACAAAAGGGTAGAAATTTGTACCTTTGTCACTAGGGCTGTACCCTTGTAATTATACCTTTCAAGTTACAGAAATGGACTCTGAGGAGCATCCTAAAGGTACCAACAGCATTAATATACCATTAATGGTACAGAAATGTTCTTCAGAGTCCATTTTTGTACCTTAAAAGTTACAATTACCTAGAGCTGAGGGTACAATTGGCAGACCCCTGTGGGTACAGCACCAGTGACAAGCGAAGGCACATATTTTTACCCTTTTTTTGTAATGTATATAATACATATTGTGGAAAACCAGTTATTATTTCCAGTTATTTCTGGCTTTGCTTTGACAGCAACACTGGGAACTTCTTCAATTTTCTAGCACGAGGCAAATTTCATCATAGAACAAGCTTGATTTTGTGCCTTTGAGAATATATTAACAGGATTTAAACCTCAAATTCAATCTGCTGACACTAAAGAGATTTATCTGATATACAGTTTCACTCTTGCAGGGAATATCATCTTTCTATCACTGCTTGATAAGTGTAAGCTTCAGAAAGTGTTCTACATGTGGAAGGCATCTTTGTACTGTGAATTGTGATGTTATCCAGAGACGCAAGGATGACTGAGTGATGCTGACATGACCTGTAGTTGAGATGGAATTCACAAAAACAGGGGGAGAACATGTCACACGTGTACACTCATGGGAGTTTTATTTATTCAAAGGGCAGAATGAAAAAAAAACTATTGTTTCAGAAAGATAATCAATCAGATATAGAGGAGGTAGGTCCAAGCAACTAGAGGGAGTGGGACCAAGACATCTGATTGGTTGGTCCTGCCTCTTCTAGTGTAAGTAAATTTCCCACGAGCCACATGTGCATGCCACTGTCCCAGTCATATTTGAACACATCTGCCCTGGAAACATGAGGATTGACATAGGTAGAGATCATTCCTTGTTTCAAATTTTAGCAATTTTTACCAGTCTTTGGATAGATATCTAATTCTTGCAATAAAATCCATGTCTTTAGTATGTGAACTTACACCCCTGAAATGTGTTACTCTTTTGCCAGTGCTGATTATATGGGACAATACTCTTTTGTCCCCCCTGCAGAGATTACAACATTTTCTCGTACTGCACGGAGCAGAGCTCTGAAAGCATGGGCTGCTACTGGCCCAACCCTCTAGTGGAGAGCTACATCATCCACATCCACAAGCTCTTCTTCTCAAACTGCACCCTTGACCACATCATCTGGGTCGACCCACCGGACAACTTGCTTATCATCCTCATCTTTGTCCCGGTCTTCCTCACTCTGGCTATGATCGCACTGGTGGTGTGGTGTAGCCGCCGTAGTGACACTCTCGCCTAATTTTTATTTATTTTTTTGTAACCATTTTTGGTGTAAAGACCCCAGCCTTGGGCCAACGTCCAGGAGGTATATCACGGTGCATGCACCAAACTGTCTAACGGCCTCATAAAACTGAACGGTTTGTTCCTTCATTAACAACCATTGCTTCCAAAAAATAAAGATAGACGCATGGAAACAAATTCGCTTTCCCAAGGCCTTGCAGCTAAAGACGTCAACTCAAAAATGGAGTGTATTGATGAACATGTGACTGGCCCTTTTGCACTGTCAAATGAAATGAATTTGAGGGCCCTTCCAGGAAGCAAAAAAAGAACAATTGAAAAGACCAAGAGACTTTGCATGAGGTGCCATGGTCTGGCCCATCTGCCCAATGGGCATCATTTTCACAAGTCAGATCAGCGCTTAAAGTAGCTCCGTCATGCTTTTCTGTCTGTGGTAGCATAAATCACATGAAAATCCTGCAACAGGAAGACATGATCTTTCAACAGTACAGGATTCCTATGCCAATGCATAGAGTCAGCATAAGGAAGATGTAAGATAAGTAAATATTCAACCACAGAGTGATCAATATGAAAATACTGGTGTTCGAGGATCCTTAACTCATTGCTAAATAGTTTCAGAATTGTGTACTGTTCTGGTTAATGGTATAATTACACTTCAACATAGTCCTTGCATCAGGTATTGTTAAAAGGTAACACTGCTTCATTTTGTCAGGTTTCGTTTTTAAAAATTGAGGTGTAAGCAATTTTTCCTGTACAGCGTATATTAAAATTACCTGTGTAACATTCCTTTTTTTCTTTGTGAAACTACAGTGGTCGTTCTTTATTCGGAACTGCAAACATGCAGCGGTAACTTGTGATAATTCCTTGCACCATTTAAAAATAGTTAGTTGTTGAATGTAACAGAGTGTTTAACAGATGTGTCTGAACCAGACCGACACTCATTAATAGACATACACTCATTTAAAACTTGACAGCACATTAGTGGTCATCTGGCAAAATCATAATGCAAGAATGAGATTTGAAATCCATACGGCTATCCTAATGACATTCAAGTTAATTGAACCATTGACATTATTAAAAATGACCAAGTAAATACACTGGGCCTCATTCAAACATACAGTTTGAAAGAATTTTTTTCTTATTATTTTTCAATACATCAGATTATAATATACAGTACGTCATATGGCTATGCAAGAATCAATAGATTAATTTAATATGGTGTTTTGAAATCATATTCTTCTACAAAAAATAAAACTAAACATCATTATCCGAGAAAGAAGTGAGTGATTTTCAAGATGCAGGTGCAAAGGAAATATTTATTTAACCATGCTAGCGAGACGACTAAAAAATTTTGCTTTTTGTCAGACAGATAAGCAATTCCACTGATATATGCTCGGCTCCTGCCTCATATCACATCAAGAACTATGCATTTCCATCTGCGGGCACAATTAGGGGATGCACAAATCTACAGGAGCTGCAAAATGGCCTGGCTGAGCGACGAGGACTATACCCACACACATTGTCGTTATATGGAAACACAATGCAGCTGATGCATTCATATAGGAGCAGAATGCCCCATTTTGTAAATG
This sequence comes from Stomatorhinus walkeri, assembly GCA_026784285.1. Classification (NCBI taxonomy): domain Eukaryota; kingdom Metazoa; phylum Chordata; class Actinopteri; order Osteoglossiformes; family Mormyridae; genus Stomatorhinus; species Stomatorhinus walkeri. The sequence continues at coordinate 13,050,749 of JAODUD010000033.1, read as the reverse complement.
GCCTCAAGAACAAAAAAGAGGGGGACAATGGTACATTTTTAAGAAACGGTTTACTTTATGCCGTTAAAAAATTACTTCTTGGAGTCGCTGATGTTGAGCGCTGAACGCCAGGAAGGATATACGATTTTTTTTCCCAGAGCTGCAAAGAATTAAAGGAAATGGGCTCACTATGATATTACCAAAAGTGGCACAGGAATTGTAGAGAATAGCATACTTCCCTGCTGGTAATTGTTATGAGAGGGCACCAATGCTTCAGTTCAAGCATTTTGCCTTCATTCCATTCACTTTTAATCGTTGTGTGCAGTAATTATAATAAAAGGCACAATAATCAACTTACCTATTTTATTTTAAAAGTGTGTGGATGTGTTTATTGTACATTATGCACCCCCCCCCCCTCACACACACACAGAATGGTCTGAATTTCATCTCCTCCTCATGGTTATAACTGCACTCTCTGGTCACGATAATTCCTTTTTTTTAAGTGAAGGTGAAGCTCAAGTTCTGCATTGACACTCTTCCCCTTTCTCACACAAATCACAGCATAACCCTCTCTAACCTTGGTGGGGGTTTTCCTGGCCTTCCCCTAGGTGCTTGTATTAGTAGTAATACGGTACTGGGATATCCTTCCGAAAGTCAGGCTGCACATCGTTCGGATGACCTGTTGTGTCCGGTGGGTGCTTCCCATGGCTGACATCAGTGACGCTTAAGGTAAATCATATTAAATAGAAGTGCTGATGTTGTGAATTTCCAAAAGAAATATTGCTTGAATGAGTGTTTATTTTAGTCAGCTGTGTCTTGCAGGTGGGTTTAAAAGAACTTTTTTGGAATCGAGATTCTTCTATGCAATATCAGTAGTTTTTGTATTATTAACATCAAGAAACAACACGTCTTTTGGGACTGTGTGCAACATTTAGATTTGGGCGGAACATCCTGACCTGCTAGTACCAAAGGAACAAAAGAATCAAAGGGCTTTTTTTCATATAGAAAACATGTAGTAGTTTCTTTTCCTGTTTATACCATGAACCCGATGTTGCTAATGTAAGTTCACACTAATCAGCAGCCATCTGAGCTGTAGCTAGAACAGAACTGGGTTGTAATAAATGGCAATAAAAGCATAGCTGGCAACTACACAACTGAATGGCTCCAACTTTGTAAGTTGCTAACAGAGGTTTTGAGAAATGTGCCGCAGTCTTCAACTTACAGCCTATGCAACTTATCAGGACTCACACACATGGCAAATGTTAAAATTAATTCCGGGCTGTCATATGCCCGGCACTGCAATATAAGAGTTACTGTGTGAAGTTACTGTACTTAGCAAGACCGTGGCAGCGTCACGCCCCTCTCCGAGTCTCACTCTCCCACTGATGTGTGCGATTATCCCGCGGTTATTCCAACACATGTCCATTTAAGTGTGTCTTTCAGAACGGCACCCAGCCGTAAGTCAGGGCCAGTCTGTCGAGGTAAACAAAACGGACCAAAACAATTCAATCTCAAACCGTGGGACAAAACAACTCTGCAGAGAGTTCATATCAAACACCCTCCCGTCCCAATACTGTCTGCCAAAGCCCTCTAAGCAGATAAAGAGTCAAATTTGGGAACTCTCTGTATTGTACCTTCATAAAATGAATTATTTCTGTGAGTTACAGGCAGGTTGGCACAGTTCCTGTTTCCCCAGGATCGCAGGCTGACAGAGTCATAGGTGAGCGAGGACAGCAGTGCATTTTCAGAGCCGAAGGGTCTAGTGATGCCTTGAAAGAAATCAATTTATTTTTAAAGGTTGCAGTTGCACTCTGGATCCTGTCAGACTGTGAGATGGATTTCTCACATTTACCGAGGTCCATTTCCATTTAATAATGATTAATTTTGGTGCATAACACCTGGGTCGTTGACTCATCCGCTTGGTGTGCGCAATGTTCCTTTGGTTCAGAACATGTTTACAGCCCATAAAAAAAATGCAAAATACCAATGCAAATCATGGAGGAATATATCCTTTAACCGCTCTGTTCTGACATTCTGCGTATCGAAGGGAGATTCACACTAACTAAATGCTAAGTAACGTGACATTAAACTGCAGGCATCCATGGATTACTATAAGCAGCGTATGCTCCTGATTAATGGCCTAACCCTGTGTTCAGACCTCAAGCTTGTGTGTGTCTCAATGGAGAGCAAGAACGAATATACAAAAAGAAGCATTCCAAGGTATCTGCTCTAGATCCATCCATCCATCCATTTTCTGTAGCCGCTTCTCCTATTTTGGGTCACTGGGGATCCAGAGCCTCGGAGGCTACGGGCACAAGGTAGGGAACAACCCAGGATGGGGCACTAACCCATCATAGGCATCTGCATTCATACATGCACAAATGACATAATAAAACATGTCATCATTTCATGTTGCATTTCCTAAGATGCACACAGGCCTAATTAAGCCTTTAATATAGGGTTACGATGTTCTATAAACTAGCATACTGTGATTTAGCAGCCACGTTCTTTCTGTTCCAAACACTGTGAGGCAGACAATCTGACTGCAAGGGCTTCAGTCTTCCACAACAGGCTCCAGAGGCCTTCGTCTCTCTCCAGTCCCATCTTAACTCATCCCGCCAAGCCCTGTAGGCATGGCACAAGGCATGAGAATGGAAGACTTCACTCCTTATTACTGCCTGTCACTTCCAGGAAGTGAGCAGCTATTTGGGAATATGTCGGTTTCTCTTACAATCATCATTTGGCATTGACCGCGTATCCATTTTATTATTCAGAAGAGCTCTGCTGGCTATGAAATCAAAGCCCAGACCTCAGAGCCTCAATGGGTGTATGTTTAAAATTAGACTAATCAAGCAACTAAGATTGTCGTCAACAGCAAACAGTATCTCTCTGAAACTCGGATTCCTGCTTTGTAAGACGCAAGGTAAAATGTCCAAATATAAAGGGAAATGGGAAAGAAAAATACAAGCAAGCTGTATATATAAACTACCCATGTTTCAATATATACAACAAAACAACATGCCTATTGAGAAACACTGATAAAATATTTCATTGCATATTAAACAATCATATTAAATTAAACACTATTTATAAAATGCTAAAACATATTAAAAACAAGACTTTGAACAAAGTTGGTTTGAGTTTGGAAAAAATAAGAGGTTCTGAATTCAGAGTTCATGGGCCGGTTCCCCGAACAAGGATTAAGACTAGCCTTGGACTAAATAGCCGTTTTAATGGAGATTCACCATTGTAACTCAAAGCTAGTCTAGGCTTGGGCTTAATCCTTGACTGGGAAACTGGCCAAATATGATTATTTTATACCTTTATAAATTTCCTTCTTTTTCTTAGCTGAGTGGTTGATTGATTTATTAATTGATTGATTTAAATCCTAAACCTCCCATTGGCTTACAGTATTAAAGGTGCTAGTGCTTTCGATTTGTATAGTGTGATCTCTTCAAGTGAGATAATAGGCTTTTGGGCATTGCCATTAGCGCTGAATTAAATTGCCTGCCAACGTGGGACACTTGAAGCCCTCCCCTAATAGGACTGACCATATGGGAAAGGCTTCCTTGCCGAGGCCCCAATGTTCTTCTTTACATTGAATGAGCCGCCACCGGAGGAGGAAATTAGATCAGGCAGCTTATTAGTCTTCAAAGGCTAGAAATTCCAGTTTGCTCCACACACAAAAGGTTTCAATGTCTTTATGTTTGTTCTTCTTCAAGTCTAAATATGTCATGAGATGAGTATTAGTCGTATGGTTTTTTTGTAGCCTTTACGTATTTCCAGATGAATAAAATGGGATCTACATAAAAATTGGATCTTAATTTTAGCCAAAACAGAGTCGGTTTAAGACTTATGGCCTGGATGTATTGTACACCTGGTCTATAAGTTATTGCCGTTATCATGCATTGATTTTATACAAAGTCACGATTGGATTGTATTTCTTGCTTAAGCCACAGCAGCTACCCTCTGAGGATCTCACCCCGGAACCTTCTTATTAAAAACAATATTAATGGTTAAAGTCATGCCCTCACAGACCTCAGTTTCACTAACATGGACTCAACATTGGTGCTGAACACTAAACGAACTCTGCTGGTTCCTGACTTCATGCACCTGAGCCACATTACCACTGTTGGGCATTTCAGGTCCAGAAGCTACAAATCCAGACCAAGATTTTGTTTCTAACAACCAGCTGAGCATAAGGAATCACAATCACACAATAGTCAACTAGCTGGTTGAAACAAAATCTTGGTCTAGATTGTAGCTTCTGAACCTCAAATGCCCAATACTGCACATTACTAATTAGGACAACAAACCCTTGGGACTCTCATCTCATTGTGAAGTCTCGTCTCTCCAGCTTGAGTTACAGGCTAAGCATCAGTTTGGACTCTTTGTGTGACCATTTGCCTGCATGTTTCATGACACTGCATTTCCCCCCAACAGACAGTTAGCATCTGATCTTCTCACAGCCAGCTTTAAGCCCTGAGACCTAAATGAGGTCAGACATGTTCTACCGGCTTTCAGAATTAGACTGGATTTTCACCTGTGAGTTTCTTGTCTCTGTGACAGCTATCAGCGCAGCAGGGATTTTTTTTATATCCCTTAATGAAATGTTTTTTTGTAATTGTTTTGTTGTTGTTCTCTTGCCATTGACTATTTGTTTTGTCGCGACAGACGCGGTGCTTCAATGCGCATTGTGCAAACCGTGTACAGAACATTAGTTTCCCGCATTTGAATTATTCAGGCTAATTTGCTGGCTTCTGTCATTCAGGCTCCCTTGTGTTTGAAAAGACGGTTCCAAGGCCCCGTTAATGAATCACCTTGTTAGGCTTGTGACTAGCCCTTCAGTTTAATATGGCAAGGGGCCAATAATGAGAACGGGTCCAAGGCTCGAAAACAAAGCATTTTTATTTTTTTAGTACTTTGTTTGCCTTTGTCACATACATCTCTGTCGACGGGGAAACTTACTGGCTCGTTCTGCATACAATGGCCATTTCTTTAACTCCTTACCCACGTCTCCAGCATTTAGCTTGGAGAGGATGTTCTGCTCTTATCTACTGTTTATGCTTTTTAGTCTGTTGATATTTTTTTTCAGTAAACATACCGATTAAACTGTTTAGCTTGACTGGTGCCCTGCATCCGGCCTTCCGTCTCACTTTATCACAAGGCGCAATAACAGCAATGGTGAAACAGGGCTTTATTATTCATGCCCAAAACATTTTTAGGCATAATTCTGCTTAATGGATGTAGCAATTTTAGCATTTTAAAAGGGCACCATGTCACTTTGGTAGGGTTTAATATATGCATTTATTTATTTAGACTTAATATAATATATGCATTTATTTATTTGACAATTTACACTATTGAATGTTTATTGTAGATGCACAATTATTAAGTACGTTTTTCTTTCAAGATTTCCAAAAAAACCAGCCATAGGTTTTCAAGTTGTGACCTTAATCATTTTGACATTTATTGTCCTCACCACAAAAAAAAGACGATCCCATTTCTGCAGGGCTCATACATGTATTCTGTCTTTAATCTCTCTTCCTGAATTAATTTCATTTCTGTCTGTCTCACTGTGGCTCAAAGGCTGCAGGGATTGGAAAAGCCTCTTTGTTGCTCATAAACCACAGGGACAGACCCCAGGCTGAAGATCACTGGAAATCAAAACATTTTTCCCTGGGTAAAATGAGACATGGGAGTCATCTGTTGTTTTATCCAACAAAAAAAAAATCTACATTGGTATAAGCCCATGAACCCAGTCCTCAGAGGCCCGCAGACAGTCCACAGCCTTGCTTCCTTCCAGCTCAGCCCTCCACTACATGTATTCCTTGGTTTTCATTTGTTCACGTGCTCACATGGTCACTGTTACGGGAAATTCACACGATGTTTGATTCTCCCCAAGTAAACTCTGTGCAGCTCACCTACAATTAGTGGTAAAGCTTAGAATGGCCTTGCACCAGAATATCTTAGAGATCTACTGGTCACATACAACCCTCCTCGCCTGCTCCGATTTCAAAGAGATGGATATCTATTAGTACCTAGAGTAGAAAGAACAATGGCAGTCTACAGAGCATTCTTGAGCAGAGCTTCACAGCTGTGGAAGAGTCTCCCAGGAGATATGCGACATTCAGGCTCACTCTCAATATTAAGAATAAAAACACCCTTGTATAGTCTAGTTTACAGGGACTCTAGTTCTAGTTCCAGCTAACTGCAATCTCCCAGTTAGACCTATAGTGTGAGGTGTATAGTTGGGTTGGGATCGGCGCGATTGGCTTTGGATGAACTGAACTGTCAGTGCTGTGACTCTAGCTACACACCCCCTCGTGGAATTGCAGTGCTGACATTTCAGGCCCCCCCCATGCCTGCGTTTCCATCTGTCACTCTCTCCTACTTATGCGGCCATAGCCATATCTGCCGGAGCTTACATATTGCACTCACCTAACTGTTCGCATTGCCCCTGGTCTCCCCTACTTCAGCTAATGCACTTCTTTATCCTCCAACTGCTCCTGGGTTGTGCCTGGAGAAAAATCAAGACATCCCACTTGCCCTGTTGCCTGCGATGCCTCTACTACCCGTGACGTCCTTCCTGCCCATCCTCTTCCCAGTGTTGACTCTCCTGCCTGCACTGCAGCCAGTGATTCTGCATTTACACCCCGATTTAATGAATCACAATGCATTAATCAGCACTTTTTTAACCTGATTTCCTCTACCGGTCTCTGGAGGACGGGTTACCCCTTTGAGTCTGGTTCCTCCCAACATCTCTCCCTTCAAGGGAGTTTTTCCTTGCCTTGGTCACGTGGGGTATGCTCACTGGGGGTAGGAATAACGTAAAGCGTTTGAGACAATGCAACGTTGCGATAATGTGCTATACAAATAGAATTTAATTGAATTTAATTGAATCATCAGGTGCCCTATTAACAAATGATTACACTGGAGCTGAAATTAGGAGAGCTGGATGCAGAAGAGGCAAATGGGGAGCAGTTCACCTCAACCAAGAGCACATTTAAAGATGAAACTTTGATGCTGCCTACGGAGCTTCTGGCCCTGCAGCTGAGGATGTTCCCACTAGAGTAGTAGTAGTAGTAGTTCTTTATTGATTCCGAAGGAAAGGACATGGTCTCACATACCTTGATCGAGTTTCTGACAGAGAGGACTCAATACTCCCTGTAGGGCAGCAAGTGTGACGGTTTCTTCCTTCAAGATATTTTTCCTATTTCACTGTGCCATCAAATGGAAGCATCCCATTGCTTATCCAATATAAGGTCACAGACAGCATAGGCATAAGGCAGGGGCACACACAGTCACATACTATAGGCGAGTCACCAAGTAAACTGCAGGAAGGTGAAGAAGACAGAGGAGGAAGGGATTCATACTCCTATTGCTGGAGTTGTGAGGCTGCAGTACCAACCTGCTTTCTCAGTTATATTATGTTATATTGTCTTAGTTATATTATGATGCGTAACACCTTGTATTTTCTGAAGCTTAGCCTCAAGAAAACAGAAGAGTGATGGTCTCAGCTAGGAAAACGGCCTACTTTACTGGGTACAGCTCAGGATACAAGTGCCAAGAAACACATTATCCCACCCCTCTGCCCACGCAAAAAAATCGAAGGTTTTTACTGACTTGCATAGCATTAAATGACATGAATTGCCAAACAAATGCCCGATGTAGTCAGACTAGCTCAGAGTAGTTAATCATTTCTACAATGAAATATCAACACATTTGACAAGTACTTTCGTTGAATTTAACATTCTTCTGTGCGTGTGTCATACTCCGCCCGTTCGAGCCCCGTGTGTGCCACACCCCTTCGTTCCTCATGTGCAAACCCTGATTGAAACCACCTGTTGTGCTTCCGTGTGATTGTCTGTTAGTTCCCTGTTTGTCTTTTGTATTTAGTCCGCGTCTGAGTTCATATCCACCCGATCTGTCATTGTGATGTCTCGTGGCGTCTACCCGTGTTATCTCCTCATAAACCCCGTTGTTTTTGGATACTCCTGCCTCCGATCGTCTTTCCTGCCCGACGCCGCCAGCATCCAGGCACGCTGCACCCCGCATGTGACAGCATGGTTGGTGATTATGTTCTCCAGTCTATTTGTAATTGCATTCATGTCGTTTCAGTCTGGATTCTTCTTTCTTATATTGAATGTTTCGAATTGTCTTTTTTGGCTTAAACTTGGCCACAGATCTGGGTGAACCTCGCCTGCTCCTTGCTATTTTGATTTTACCTAAAAGTCCAAAAACATTCAGTTTGGGTAAGTAGTGGATGCTGAATTTTTTGTGTGTGAGTACCCTGTAGGTGACCACTGTCTCTTGCAGTAAGTACCTTGCAATTGACCAGTGTCTTCCAGTGAACCCTTTGCAGTTAGCTACTGTTTACTGCAGTGAGTACCCTGCAGTTTATTGATTTCTCTTCCAGTGCATTCCCTGCAATTTCTTGTAGTGAATATTCAATAGTTGACTGCTGTCTCTTGCAGTGAGTAAGTTGCAGTTGTCTCCTGTCATTTGCAGTGAGCACCCTGCCTCACATTCTTTTCATCTCAGGATAAGCCCTTGGACAGTCATGACTGCAATAACCAATTATTGAAAAATGGACATTTGACTAGTAGGCAGTATGTTTTTATCTTCCCTCTCACACTGCGCAATACTGCAACAACAAAGTGCAACATTCTTTGTAATGTAGAATACTCTTTTTATTTTAGTTTGTTTGAACTGTCTGTCTACCTGTCCATCATGTTTATATGCTGTTGTATAGCATGACTTTCTTATATCTGTGTTCATATGTGGAGACTGGGAGTATTGTCTGTCTGAATGACAATAGAATTCAGTTAAAGTATATTTGTTTTTTTCCCTTAAATAATTGTAATAAATGATTATATTGCTAATGGCTATGATAATGTTTGGTGTATGCTTCTGAATCAAATACCTCAAATCAAAGTTTAAAGTTTAGAATAGAGTTCCACGATGACATTCTTTCTTGAGCAGAGGGTCACTACGTTCTCGGAATGTCGCCACTTCACATTTGCAGCCAATTAGGAAAACTGGTTTACAGCTTTCTTCTCGCTGTGGCCCGCTGCACAATGGCCACCATCACCAACTTGGCCTCCCCAGGCTCCCCTTTGAGCATTCAGGCAGCTCTCCACGGTTCTGAAGACACCACTACAACTTCTGAGAGGCGTCTCAAACCCCACTGCAGAGCCTTTTAATTATTTTTCTGCATGAGCCACTTCACAGGATTAAAATAACACTGTGGGTCAGTGAACCATGAACTGCGGATGGTGGGGGGGGGGGGGTGGATTCTTGACTAATGGATGAGGGCATTCGTGTTGAAAAAGATTGCTCTAAATTCAAGTTGCATAATAAAAGTCACAAAAATTGCAGCATCATTAATATGGAACTTATATAATGTTCCTGGGTACAATCTGTCTTGATATAATTTCTATGTAACCTGCTGGCTCCATTTTCCAGATGATCCACCTTGTTTTTTTCAAAGCTGTCAGCGGCGACACAATTTCACTGTGGTTTTCTGGCACATTCTGCTTGGCATCTTACTGAAGAGGAGCTTTCGCTGACCTGCTTTGCTGGTGACCTACCCCTAAAGCCTATAAGAGAGTCTGGATAATGACAGGTGAAGGAAGGCTGGAAAATCAGAAGGACTCGGCCCCTGAGGACTGTGACTTGAATAGTCCTGGTGTAGATGATGGCTTTTATGCTGCCCATTTTTAGCTAGCTGTGTGCATTTCAGTCCATTAGCATTTTTTGCCACAGGTGAAGGCTTAATTTTATGTTCCACTTTAATACAAACCTCCTTTTTATTTCTAAACTCACCCAGCAACATCGCTGTTCCAACCATATGGTCATCTACGTTGGAAACTGGGCTATAAACTCTAAATGCGAAGCGCTCTACAAGAGGTGACAATGCCAAGGATGTGACAGTTAAAGAAGACCCAAATTTATACTGAATTGAGCATTCTCCCCAGTTTACCGTTTGGAAAAAATGTCTCCTACAATAGATCTACTGCACCTATGTGTCTGATGTTGCATCACCATGGAAACTTTTATAGCCTAAAGCCCTCAGTGTTGTGCATTGTTCATTTTATCTGCTAGACCTGAGGCCAGAGGAAGATATTTGAATTCTCAAGAAGTAGTTTAAATTAAATTATAATGAGAAAAGACACATTTCAGGGTTTTATTATACAAATCGGTTTGTCATTATTTTGTAATGTAATTGTGTCATTTTGCAGAGTGCAGAGTTTAGCATTTACAACGAACAAGAGGAACTCACCTATTATCCGACACATCATAAACTTTCTAGACTAAAGTTAACATGAATAGTAGAGCAGCCTGCTGTTTCTTTGTCCATACTGCTCACTGTGTGTGAGCAATGTCATCAACGACTACTGTTGCACAGATTTCATTCTGAATGTTCCGGCGAGTTCTTCTGACTTTCATTTTTCCTGTTTCTTCTTTGTTGCTTGGGGTCCCTAGAGAGATGGCACCAGTCATAAACAGGCCAACAGGGTTCCCCCTTTGCAGTACATCAGAATCAGGTTTATTGGTCAAGCATCTTCACACACCGGTAGTTTGTGTCTGGCTGTCAGTGGCTCTTATACATATGGTAGACACATGGTCTCTGTTAATTGTACTTACAGGAAATTCACACAGTAAAAGCAAGACAAGGGTCACACATAGCTCAGTTGATAAATACAATACGCATGTGTGGTTGACAAATATATTACATATATTAAAAGTGCAGGAGTGCTTTAATACATACAATATGCACAAAACAATAGAGTGAGTTCTTTACAGCAATGAGGAATTGCTTACCTCGTATCGTGGGATAACAGTGCAAATGGGCCCGGGTAACTGGGTCAGCTGTTTGTAAGAGTGGTGGCTTGTGGGAAAAACCTGCTCTTGTGACTGTTTGTTTTGGTGATTTATAGCACTTGCTGCAGGGCAGAAGTTTAAAATCGTTGCAGCCTGGATGTGAGGGTTCTCTGACGATTTTTCCTGCCTGTTTTCTGACGAAAAGTACAAGTCCAGGAGGTTGGGAAGATTAACATTGATGATATTTTCTGTGGAAAGATGAGGTTATGGGGAGATGAAGGCATGTCACATGTAAATGATATGGGATCTGGGAGGTACTTGTCTTGTTTATGGATGTGGAATAGGGGCAAAATGAGAAAAATGTTACAATATATTTTTGATTACCATCTTGATACATTTCCATTAAAAGCGCTAAACATTTCTTCAGTGCATGTGAGCAAAACTCACTTTGTAAAGTAGGTGTGGGGAGCCTTTTTTCCTGTCAAGGGCAATGGAATCAGAATTGTGCCAATATCATCAAGCAAAACAAGAATTTGAGAGAAAATAAAGTTACAATTCCAGCGTTCTTGTTTCCTCTACCGGCTTTGCAATTAATGCCAGATTTCTCACTTATGCTGCCAGATTTTTTGCCTGCTGCTCTGACACAAACCTCTCACGTGGGTGGGTTTTTTTCAGGAGGGCGTCCCCATTGGCTAAAGAGTTTTTGAGTGACAGCTCAATTCCTCGGCTGTTTAGTGTAGTTTTGGCAGACATGGACATCCTAAATAGAAGGAATAGGCATTTACTGGATTCCTACTAGATGAATAAAATTTAAGTATTGATCGTATATGTTGTCTGTACTGTAGTAAATGTATTGTTAAGTTAGGAGCGTTGCAATTTGTCACACTTTACCGCCCGCAGGCAGCAAAGACTATCATCCGCCATGTTGGTGCTTTTCTCGTCTGATTGTGCTAGTTCTGTTACTGCTCTTTTACCATGTTAGCCATAAATAAATTTGCTGTTTTCGTGTACAGTAACATCGGTGTTCACAGCAAAGGTAAAGAATTCTTTATGATTCTCAAAATTGTAAAAAAAGAGTGATCCAGGGAGTTGTCTCCAGAAAATGTTATCAACAATGATTACACAACATCTCAAGGGTGGATCTCACTGAGATGGACCCTAACAGCAGCAGAGTTTGTGGGGCTTACCTCGTCAATGAGAATAATAAGCGCATAATTTACGAGAGGTAAGCTGCTGACATAAAACTATTGTTTAATTTTAGGCTGTTAATGTGGAAATTTACTCTAAAGACCATTGTTGTCCATTCATGTTAGCCAAATCAGCCACTATGCAAGAGAGAGGCAACATTGGCTGGGTACCAAGAGCAAACATGGGACACAGCAGTGTGAAGAGTCTGTCAGCATCATGGGGACGTAAAACGAAAACCAAATGAACCGAACATTCAGGGGTGCTTGTACTAACACATAGAGATCCAACTGACAAATGGAACAGGTACTTGATTGAGTACGTCACGTTTTCCTGCTCTGAAGTTGTTATTGTAAGGTGTATGGTTTTGTTTTGTGTCTGTGCATTTTCTTTTTTGTTTCCACTTCAGCACGTCATGGATCAGGGCGATGGCATCACCATCCCAAACTTTCCCCAGATGCCGAATCCAGGGAAAGTGCAGCTGAACGACACCATCAGAAGCTAAGTCAAAATGGTACTGTACTGGATTAAGGTTATGATTCTCTTTTGCCGTGTCAAAATATCAGCCACGTGGTGTACAGAATTGTTGGGTGTACAACACTCCCTCACAGTCTTGCACATAATTTCCCTTTATGTCTTTGTTGTTTCAGGGTTTCAGGACATCATCTCTCCTTCAGATGGTTCTGAAATATGGGTTGGATATGAGACTGATCTGACTGTATATGATTTGTTAATCATGAAATGATGCGTCAAGTCCATGACATATGAGTTAGGCAGTCTCAAAGGGTAGGTTCATGGAAATTAGTCTGTCAGAAGATGGCTTCAAGGACAATGATGAAAAGCAACAATTTAATGCCGGCTTTTCAACCATTTTCTCCAAACCAATTTTTAGACCTCTGTGTGCCTTGTCAATGACAAAGCAAAATGTTCCCTGTCCCTTCCAGGAACATTTGCTGGTAATGATGCATCTCGGTCCAAATATGTCCCTGCAGGATTAAGCGTATCAAAATTATGCGGATATCAAGTATTTGATAAGTGGGTTGACATCCCGAATGCTCGGTTTCTCATTGTATGGCTAAAACATAATAGACTGGCACACTATGCCCATGAGTTTTACAGTGTTGTTTCCCAGCCTGGTCCTCTTGGAACCCGACGTTTTTGCTCCCTCCCAGCTCCCTATTTGACTTTTTGGGGGTCCCTGAGGACTGATTTGAGAAACACTATTGCAGCGAAAGCTATGGATTTAGAGTTTTCATTAACAGACCCTTTAGTTTACTTGTTCGGCATGTTGCATGGTGAAGCTACAATCACCATGATATTGTCAAATTTTTTGATTGATGCATTTCTACAAGGCACTGTTTCTTTTATACCTAAGGCATGGAGAGGAAGAGCATGTGAGAAATACATTGCTTAGATCTGTGAATATCGACCTTACAAACACATTTGGCTTTATGCAAGCATCTCTTAAAATACTGGCCTGAACAAAACGGGAGCTTCAGCTGTCTGCCACAGTTGAGGAGCAAACCTAACAAATGTTTGTATCCACCTGGAAAGAGTGATGTCATGAGGAAATATTCAGTCTTGCATGGTACTTTGCCTGAAAATGCTAAACGTAAAGAATAGAGATGCAAAGGCTCAAATAGACAAAATGGCAAAAATAGGCTGTGCCTTAAATCTCTGAGTCCTTTGTTCCATTTGAGACTGACAAAGAATATTTCTTGTGGGATAGTGAGGATTATCTGGAACTTAAAAAATAAAACAAATAACGGCCGTTTCATTCTCGGCGCCGACTGAATGTTGTTTCATCTCGCGCTTTTAAAAAAATCACAAATCACTTTATTCATATCCGACATAGAACTCAAAGGTAAACAATTGTTGAATTATATTTATTATAAAATATTATACATTTAGTGCAAATCACTGCTACAGTGTGGCCTCTTGTATCACTGACCGACCGGCTCTGGCAGAACAGCAGCCTGGGAAAAATGTGTCACCTGAGTGACAGCAACCATATGGAGAGATGCACACTACATGAGCACCTTAGAGACACCTCAGTACAAAGTCCTACACACTACTGGGCTTCACAGACGGGTTACTGACGTTTGGTAGTAGTGCAGATGGGAAGCTGGATCAAATAGTCTGTCAAGGGTGACAGCAGGGCCTGTGGGACATGAGGTTGTTGGGACCTTCCAGCACTGAAAAAACTACTGAACGGCGCACTGATTCAGCCGCCTGTCTCAAAAAGCTTTGCTGTGTGGCAGGGGAAGGTGGCTGTAATACTAGTTTAGTTTTCCGGAAGGGCACTTTTTTCACATGAGGGAAGATCAATTGATTTGTGACCACCACACAGCTAACCGAGCTTCCAACATAAACACACACCTCCCCCAAGGCTGCCATACTTTAATATTTTTTTCCATCTAGGATAGAAATGTATATATTTATATGCTATTTACTGTGCTACTGTTGTTTTATTTTCAGTTTCTCTTTTTGCTGCATTGGCAGGCAACATCAGAAACAACCAAAAACAATTTCACTGTGTACTACAAATATGACATTAAATTGCTTGAATCATGAATAGACTCACAATGTGTTCTGGAAAGAAATGAAATCTTTGCGGGAGTAACATTGGGTGTCTGAGAATGGTCTACCTAGTGAATAATAACAACACAGTAGCAATTTACTTCTAAAACATACAGTTATCTAAGATCAGAATAGTTTTGTTGTAATGACAATGACAACGTTAAACTTACATCAAAGAGCAACATCATGGCTAAACGTTACCGTTATATGACACGAATAATATAACAGTAAACAATATATAATAAATAATGAATAATATGCATGGGGATTTATACTTGTATTTACACACAAATACCCTAAAATTTCATCCACACTTTTTTCTCTGTAGTTCTTGTACCCAGCTAGAAATGAAGAAATTATAAACATCCCTTTAGTCACTTTCATTTGCTTCAGCATTACCCACAACATTCAAAGAACCGGATAAATCACAATAATCTCATAACCAACAGCAGGACGCTCACAACCATCAATGCTCCTTGCTTTCACTGTCACATCAGCTGACAGTGCACCAAGATGGCGGCACGAGTAGTAGTGCTGCATGTTGGGGTGCTGAAGATGCTTCAGCACCACCTCTGGTTGTTGGTGGTAATGCAGTGCCAGCATAGGACAGCATGGCCCTGCCAATAGATCTCAGCATAGAAAAATATATCTATGTTAATTTTCTTGCAATGCCTTGAAGGGGACTTTTTCTATTTCTCCGAAAATATGTTAGCCGTTTTTAGCTACCGATGATAAAATAGAGCTTCAATGAAGTCCATTGGTCGTTCCGATTTTCACCGCCTGAAGCTCAAAACGTCTTCCCGCTCCTAAGGCAGGAGGTGATTGCACAATACTGTCGGGACTCTCATTATCCACCTTATTCCTGGGGGCGCTCCTGTGGAAATGATTATGGGTGTAACTTAAGGTGAAGCAGCGGAAGTAGCCATAAGTGGCAAAATCTTTTATTCTTTGGAGAGACTAGCCACCTGCGGCGGTCTGTTCAAGTCCAGGTAACGTACATAGTGTGGCTTACACAACAATGCTGTCATGCTGAGACATCAAAGAAGGTGAAAGCAAGCATGGGGAGGACGTAAAATCTTTATTAAATCCAAAACAAGGAAAAACAATGCAGGCTACGAGAGGTCAAACAGGAAGGCTGGCATGGGGCAAGCTAACATGCAGGGAAATGTCGTTATAACTAATGACAGAACTAGGGAGCACAGGACCGTTAAGGACTTGCGTACAAGGCATAACAAGGGAGCAGAATGAGAGCCAGCTGGAACGAACCACAGAAGGGCAGGAACCAGAGGGAGGATTAATATAAAACAGGCGTGGCTCATTCGGGCCACAATGGGGAAGAACACAGGAGGATTGGCTGGGCAGGGAGTGACAAATGCTTCGATCATCCACAAAAAAAGAGGGACTGTAGCTGTCGATCTTTGTACACTTTCCATCACCTGCTAAAAGATGATGAATCGAGACAAAAATGGCTGAATATTTTAAACTTAAGACCACTGAAAACACTCTGTATGGTGATATAAGAACGTTGACACAACACCAACGGAGGCAAGGTTATTTCCCATGAGATTTTTCATTGACTCATCAACTCAGTGAAGTAGGTAAATATTAGTAGTGCAACAGTTCACAATAGTCATGGTTCCAATAGTATCATGGTTCTTGAGTCAGAGATCGGACTTTTCAAATCAGCAAAATGTGTCATATCACATTTCAAGGTTGACAGGTTTTGTTCCCACATATTGATTTGAAATTTTGCTATTCCTCATAAAAACTGGCTCTGGTTTAATGGAGCAACAAAGTGGAAAGCTGACCCATAATTCACACAGGGTATCATGGTAACTAGGAATAAGATGGATAGAAGATCTCCCTATTATGGAGGAATTGACAGGTATGCACTTTTACAGAAGAACTTCAGCACAGTTGTATAAACACACACAGAATACCGTGCAAGCAGAGAGAGGGAGAAAAAAAAAACCTCTGAATGTCCAATATCAGCTAGCTGGACACGTTTCTTGGGCATGAGAACCATGCAGGTTCAAGTATGACACAGCAGGACATGTTGGAAGCACAGGCCCACATGGTCAATTCAAGCAAAAAGAAGCATCATTCTGAGACAGATATGCACCTCCAACAAGAACAACCAAGATTAACCTTTAGCTTATCTCAAGCACATGCTGATTAATGCAGAGTTTTTCCCAGTTGTAGCTTTACAAGGAATGCAGGTACCAGAGTTTGGAAAAATGAAGTGGGAAGGGAAGGTTGGAATCATTTCTAAAGCTGTATGCCTGATGTGCTGGCAATATAATGCAGGGATTATTTCTTTATGTGATAACTGAAAAGTTTTTTCAGGTTTATATATTTAAAACAATTTACTGTGCACAGCATTATATAGCTCAGCAATAGCTACTCATAAAGATTAGTGTTTTGCAATGCTTAATAGTAATCTATATTCATTTCAGCACTTACTGAAAAGAGCATGGTGCTATATACCTGAAAATAACTGCAGAGATTAAGTTGAGGGTGCTGTGATTTTTTCTATATATATATATATATATATATATATATATATAAAATATAGTACATTATCAGTATTAATGATATGTGAATATAAATGCAATATTCGATTAATAATTTGCTGATAGTTTTGGTTTTTCTCATCTTCATTTCTCTCGGTGAAGCTAGTGTGTAGACCTACACCCTGATAGCACCCTGAAGTGTTGCAAGGGCGCAAGACTGGAATGAAAAGGTGGAGTAATTCCCTTTTGGGTTAACCCCAGCTAACTGTGGAAGTCTTAGCATTTTGGATTGCAACCTGGATTCGCTGAAAACCAAATACTCTTTGGTAGATATTTATAAACCCAGCATGTATGAAGATGTCATGCAAAATATAAAGCAGTAAATACAGCCCACTGTTACAAAACATTAAAAATGTAGAGTGCATTTCCATGCTTTTTGCACAAATCTTCAACACGTAAACCGAGTTCAGGGCTGCAATCCAATCTCCCGACGAAATGGATTTGTAATGCGCACCAGTAACTATACCAATGTTAATATGTGTTTTAAATGCCAAGCATGGCACAAATCCCATGGGGATTTGTCAATGTGTTTCTCCAGTCTGATTGGTCCGCTCTTTACCACTGTCAGATGCACGGTTTAAAACCCCCAATCGTGCTGTCAGCTACCACTGGCTGAGGGACTCCAACCCCTGGCAGAAGCACAAGCTCTGCTGCAAGACTCACTCTGTCTCATAAAAGCCAGACTCATTTCTTTTTGTCGACCCGCTTGAGGATTTTCCCTGAAATTAACTGTCAAGTATTGCTGTTAGATTACACAAGCAACCGTTCCCCGAACTGGATAAGACTTCTTGTTTTTATTGTGGTTTTTCTACTAAAGGTTCCCTGCCATATACAAGTGGGTAAAAGTCTCATAGGTAAATATATATATATATATATATAGGGTGCGGGTGCTGACGGCGAGGAACAGGCAAACTCACGAGCAGGCAGGAGTTTGCAGGGAAAAACAGGGTTTATTCGATAAACGCAGGACATCCACAGCAGACTGGCACATGACACTACAATGACTACTCTGGGGAGACGGACTCAGACGCAGACTAAATACACAGGACAGGTAAGAACTGATAAACAACAGGCTAGTACAATCAGGCACGAATAGACAACAGGTGGTTTCCATCAGGATTGAACACGGGGTAACGAGGGGGGCGTGGCACACACGAGGCTCGGACGGGCGGATCATGACAGTGTATATATATATTTTATATATATAATATAATGGGTTAACATTTTACTTATGGCCATGTTTTTAGTAATTCATAAATACACCCATAACAAATAATAATGCATTCATAAGGCATTATTAACTTGGTTATAAATGTTTTAAAAATGTGTTTAGAAATTGCTATTAACATTGCCTTAAGTAAAATGTTACTCTAAGTGGCTCACAGAGTGTACAGAACATGACTTATTTCCAGTTTTATTTTACAAATATGTACACATTTCATATTTGATTTGGCCACTGATGCTAATTTTCTGGGTGTCTCATTGCCAATCACCCAGGGGACACTTCTGTGTTTTTTTATTTTATTTTTCTATCTTGGAAGCCTTCCAGGCAGCAGCTGTTCTCACGTTGGGGCGAGTCATGGATCTGAGCTCTCAGGGTTCCCACGAGTCTGCCTCCGGTCTGGGTCAAGACACACCCCTGCATTTTTCACCATGAATAATGTCTCCTAGTGTGGCTGGAGCTGGCCAGATCCTTCTACTACACCAAAGACATTTTCTGCTCTCCTTGTGTAAAAATCCAAGATGTTTTTATTTGTGTGGTCTTCAATAATAAAGTGACAAAACCCATTTCGCATAATTTGTATATTTTTAATTTATGTTTATATGTTAACGTCCATCATGGTTCCTGATCTTCGTATTGTTGATGGTTAATGTCATCGCCCATGCCTTGCTGAGTTGCTGTCCCTCAGGCACCTTGTCCAGGATCTGCCTGTGTCCCAGCAATCCAGGAAAGCCACTCTCGGTACCCAACAGTGCTTTGTAAATGGCAAATGGACTGCATTTATATAGCGCTTTTTCTACTCCTATGAGTACTCAAAGCACTTTACATTACGCCTCACATTCACCCATCCACACACACATTCACACACCAGTAGCAGAGGCTGCCATACAAGGCACCAACTTGCATACCAGGAGCAGTTCAGTGGGGGTTCAGTATCTTGCTCAAGGACACTTTGATGGGGTCAGGAGGAACCAGGGCTCAAACCTGCAACCCTACAGTTGCCAAACAATAGCGCTACCTCCTGCGCCACCATCTTCCCATTATGCCTCATGATGTTCAAAGTGTTTGTATTGCTTTGCAGAAGATCTCTTTCCTCCAGGGCTGATCCTCAGACTATGCTCTAAGCTGCTCTAAGTGCTGCATCGTCTGTGCTAGTCAATAGTCAAACTTGAATCAAGAGCTGAAACTGTCCTTTTCCTAAAAGATGCATTTAAACATTCTTAAAGCCTACATAGTTACAGCTAAGAGATGTTATACAATACAGTTAACCTGTTCCTACCATTACAAAAGGTCATCCTCAGAAAACCTCTGAAAGTACCAGTTTATCAGTGACATTAAACATTTGAGAATTAACTCAAGAATACACCGTAAATTACACTGTTTGCTATGTAATATGTACTGACAGTTAAAATGTAGATAGGATAATAAGCAAAATATTGTTTAAGCATACTACTTTCTAATCTCTTCAGATCGAAATCAGGAGAAATGCTTGGAAGATAGATGGAAAACATTGAATTATGCACAGATTTAATGCTGGTTGTAAATGAACTGTTGTGAGTGAGATTTGCCTCTCAGTTCACTTATCTATTCTATGTTCTCTGGTTACTTTGTGTCACTGTGAGCCCCATAACAGGAAGATAACCCTAATTCTGATTCTCATTAATTACTGTAGTTTCAGCACTCAATTATACCCACATTTAGCATACCTTGGCATACATAGAGAAGCGTATGCAAAATTTTACAATGGCACTATGATATTTCAGACCAAGGACCAACTCTTTGGTTTTACTGAGTTCTTGCTCAAAGCAACGCTCCATTTGATTTGTCCAGCTGCAATGTCAATGCATCTTTAACCTTATAGGAAATGCAGGAATGCTCCTCTGCATATTATGGGATTAGTCTACCCTTTGAGAAACAGGAAGTGAGTCTGGAAATGAGCAGCATCCAGAGAATGAATTACGAAAAACACACATGACAGTAATTTAGAATTGTAACATTGGTGTCACTATAGCCTATTTTTGGAAAGAAGGTCAATTCTTCTGAATTATTCGTATTCTTTTCTATGACTTGTCTCCTGTTTCAGTAATCTGTATATATTGGTGTTACAAGTTCTGAGTTTGTACACTCTGAGACACAAAATCTTTGTGTATGTAAATGTCCCACCAGCTAGTACAAATAGTAATGGTAGTATCCAAGTGACTTACAAGTATTTTTACATACATTCACATAATTATAGGTAGTTCTTGATCAGAAACAGGGTTTCTCCGATAGGTGATTCCCTAGAGGTGTGTCCATCAAAGACTTGGCAGACCACTAAAATCAAAATGAATTAACAGCCTGAAATCTTTCCAAATCATGATAATTTCCAGATGGTATATCCGAATCATACCCAGAATAGCGACTCCAACACATGCATCAATTGCATATTATTCTTTTTTTCACTCCATGATTTCATGTTTTATTATGCTTCATCAGAACAATATTTACTCTATGCAGTGCCTGTTGGTTTTATGGATATTGAAATAAGCCAATGACAATGGATTTTTTTTTTTTACATCCTGTCATTTATTCTGGAAATCTACAAAAAAACTTCCATGTATTACAAATCAAAACCAATTGAAACCTACAATAAGGCCATTCTAATCACATTTGACTTTCAATATCCCAGAAATAAATTGATAAATTTGTCAGTAGTTTCAGTGGCTTAGAAGTCCACTTTATAGACTTCTCAGTGATGTTTCCACTTATATTTATTGGGCGTTGATGCAAACTACTTTGGTACAACCAAGTTTCACATGCTGTAAATAAAACAGGACAACTTCATTATCACAGGGAGGGGGGGGGGGGACCAACACATTAC
>JAODUD010000033.1:12995217-13029423 GCA_026784285.1 Stomatorhinus walkeri | reverse complement strand
AAAATTAATTATCACAGGGTGACCCCCCCCCCCCCCCCCCAGCCAGGGCTGGAATCAAATCCCCAACCCCAGAACACCATAGTGCTACCCAGAAAAGGCCTACTAAAATATGGCAGTGTATTTTCATTAAATCATAATGGGAATTTTATCTAAGATTTATTGTAACTGCCTGACACACTATGTTACGAAAATGGTTTAAAGATATCAAAAAGATAAACAAAGAGATTCATAATGATACCTAAAAACATAAGTGATTTCATACCCTATTCACGGTGGCTTTAGCCACCTCATTTTTTTGTCTTAGTTCCCAGCAAAAATTATTTTAAAAAATCCTTTTTGCAGCTAATTCCAAATTCTCACAGGGCTCAAGCCCCTGGGGATCAAATCCTAGAATCTCCCTGCCTAAAACTTAAACATACATAAATATTGCATCATATATAAAAGTACTTTTGTTCGAACAATGAAAGATAAACCAGATGCTTTTCTGCATGTCTCGACTGAGACCAGTTTAATATTTTCCTCTGACGTATTTCTTTATTTTTTACGTCCACGCCAGCATGATAAACCGTAAGGGGATTTTTTGAGGCGAACAATAGGAAGTGATATCAATCAACAAAACTGGCTCCATTTCCTCTCTGTGTCATTCCCTGTAAATGAGCCACTTTTAACTGTTGCTTACCTTCTGCTGCTCGGGGTGAAGAACAGAATCTTACTGAAAGAGCATGAGCTGTGAGACTAAGATGGGAATCATCCAGACTTCCTCCCCAAGACCACAAATCAAACGATGTTCCCTTAAGGGATGAAGAATTAATGAGATCATGGGGGGATTGTAATGCTCAGCTGTTTGCAGAGAACCGAGATGTGTTGTTGTATTTGATGACTCCATCAACTCAGGAGGCAGTTTTTAGGTAAAATTATGGGCTAATGCATACACTCTGCTTCTCCAAATGCTGAACTCCGTGGCTGAAGTATATGAAGTCCAGGGGTGGGTCAAGAGGTCCAGTTACTCTTTGGCTATACATTAGAAAAGCATAATTTGCAATTCTGAATGGATTGAAATAGCCGCCTTCTTGAAATGTTTTTACACACTACGCTGCCTAGAGTTTGCAGAGAATAGTGCAATGAAAAAAAATCCAGCTAGAGAGTTCTGTCACTGAAACAGACCTTGTTAATGTGAAAGGTCAGAGAAAATGGCCGGACTTGTTAAAGCTGAAGTTTTCTACCCCTAAAGCAGTTCTGAAGGCATAGGTCAGCCCTACTTGGCCCTAGCTAGGCGTACCAAACAAAGCAACTACTGAATGTACGTAGAATGTATTACGTGTAACCATCACTTCCTCGTTGAAGGATCATTTAAATTTCAGAATGCTGAGGGATTCACTTGCAATTCTCCTGAACCGGCTGATTTACATAATTTCCCATTAGTCTGTCTAAAAAGCATCTAATCGGATGGTAGTTTGGTTAATGGACAGGGTTGTTATATTAAAGTTAGAAGACAACTTGACCGGAATGGTCAGATGCAGAAATTTAAAGTAGGAATTGCAATATTTTTATAAAGAGTCTATAATTCTATGGTATATCTCACGGTTCCAAGATAGTCCACTTCAAAGTAATCATACTATAATCATTTGTCGTAAAAGCATTTCTCTCATTTGACTAATGCACTTACAGTATGAGACAGTCATTAGGTAAATAATGCAAATCCACAATGATGATTGTCCCAGAAAAGGAAAATTAACTGTCCTGCTAATACCCAAGTGTTGGGCTGACCTTATTATTTCCGTAATTAGTATAGGCTTTGACTGACTGGACAGTTTAATGAGACAGGCAGTGTCCTTTCCAAAGTATACTTTACTTCTTGCCTACCACAAGGCTGTGGCATTTCAAAACAAATGAAATGGTTTTGAAATGGTTCACAAATATTTCAAATATCAAAATTTCAAAACAAAATTTAAATGGTTCACAGATATTGTATCTAGGTTTGGCTCATCAAAGCTACCAAACACAGAGATATTTAATTTATTTCAGTTTAGTTCAAACAATTTTCTGTATTTACAAAGGTGTTTTTAAGGCATACTATGACTGCTGACAAATTGACTATGACAAATTACTGCCATTCACTATTCAATGGATTTTCTTGCAACTCACAAAGCTATTTTTCAATAATATGGGTTCAGATTATGGTTAAATCTTGCCAAGCCTACAGCAGGCACCTCCAGGACAAGCTGCTAGGTTCTATTAACGCTCTCCAGCTCATTTGGAAACTCCTTCACATACTGTGTTTGATTTTTTTCTATAACATTTACATTTCTGCCTTGTTTTCCATCCTTTGGCTTTCATCTAGTGCTCAGTTCCCTGCCAAACAAGCCTGACAAAGGAAATTTAGATCCGTACTTTCAAACACCACAGTGACTGCATTCTTCCTCCACAGACTTTCTTCGCGGGAGATGGCGGCACAGGTGGTAGTGCTGTTGTTTGGTAACCAGAGGGTTACAGGTTTCAGCCCTGGTTCCTCCTCACCCCATGACAGCATCCCTGAGCAAGACACTGAACCCCAAATTGCTCCCGGTGTGCAGATTGGCGCCTTGCATGGCAGCCTCCACCACTGGTGTATGGATGGGTGAATAGAAGGCATGTATTGTATAAAGCTCTTTAAGTACTCAAAGGAGTAGGAAATTGCTATGTAAATGCAGTCCATTTACTTTTGCATATTATTCCCGTCAGTTTTAAAGGTGTATTAAAGTATATTTGAAGGCTTATTTGAGGGAAGGAAAGACCTGCTTGAGGGCTGGTTCTCTAAGGTATGCATGGAGGGCTATGTGTATTATAGTGATAAAGTAATAACCATGATGCGCATTTTTAAGCGAAAATCCTTTAAAATCCACAACAATGTACATATTTTATACGTTCCCAAAATGCTTGGGAAAATGCTTTGTGTTATATAATACGCTACTGTTATTCATGATTTGTTTAGTCATATGAGCAAATTAAAATATGAATTGCTCTATACTATAGTATCACCATATTTGAAGTGTTTAAAGCTTTGTTTTGTTTAACCACTGTGACTAGTAAAATAACCCTTTACTCTCCAGCAGAAATGAAGATGGATTCCCTGTACCTGCATTGGCTGATCCACGGTAGGTTGGAAGTCTTTGTCTTTCTATAGCACAACAGAGGAATATATGACAGGAAAGTGATAAATGTGTCGGGCAAAAGTACATTGCTGGTGGTCGTTCCGGTCCTATAGCTGCCGCTTTCTGGTTGTTAGGGTTCCACTTAGCTTCGGTTTTTCTCTTGTGTGTGAACCCTGTGATTTGTGTGCGATCTGAGGTTTGCATTGTCGTTGCCATTTCGTTATTGTGGCTTGGGAAGGAAAGCTTTTAGGAGGGAATTAATTGTGAAAGGCCTTTGTTTGACTTGGCTATCTTATTGTTTCTAGGATTAAAAGAAAAAAAATGTATTTTTTCTTTCACATCTTCTTGTTTTAAAGTTATTGGTGCTAACATTTGTTTCATGAGCTGTTATTTACTTCCTGTAAGATTTTATTCCTGCTTTTAATGTGCTTCCCGTGCTCTAAATGAGCAAGACCATTAACTGCGACTGCTGTCTGACTCTGCTCTCAGATCATGTTGCTTTTGACAAAAGTTAATAAATAAATGCAGACCGGCATACTATATCAGCATGAAGATGGGGAAAAGTGGATATGCAATGAGATTGCCCAGCTGTGCGAATATTTTACTGAAAATTGTGGTTTGTAAGCACGTGATTCATCTTTTAAATGTGACAGCCCAGCGGCGTTTTTTTATTTTTTTTTTGCAACCAGAGAATGTTTCTTTCTCGTTTATATCTTTGGTATCCAAATAGCACCATTCATCTATATTAAAAAGCCAAACCCTGAGGAATGAATAAGAATCTGCTAATTACATATCTCTGATCTTTGATCAAAAAAGTTTCCTAATTTGACCAAATATGATAAAATTACGTAAGCAGCATCTCTGTTCCCATATCCTGCAGGGGGTGGATTTTTATAGATACTTACCCATGAGTGCAATATAATTTGTCTCTGCTACCTACCTGGTACGAGAAAAGTTTCCTAAATCAGATCTCTCAAAGTCTTCCTTGCACAAGTGAAGATCAAATTTCCAAAATCTGTGAAAAAATCTGTGGACTTAGTGACTTTTATAAATTTTAACAAAAGTTCCTTGTTAGATTGGTTGAGTAAGTTTTGGTTCCTGATACATGATGAGAAAGCTTGACTTTACGTCATTGGCCTTCTCATCTCAAAAAGAACAAAAGAATCGCCAGAGCTTTGGCCTGAAATTTGCTGTTCAGTTTGTCCCATGATAAAACTAACCAGTTGTTATTTGTTCCATTCAAACTGGAAACCCATTTGTGCAATGCAACAGAGCTCCTATCAAAAGTAGCTAGGCAATACATCCTAGTTCTATGCAAAGTTTACAT
The DNA here is from genome assembly GCA_026784285.1 of Stomatorhinus walkeri. Classification (NCBI taxonomy): domain Eukaryota; kingdom Metazoa; phylum Chordata; class Actinopteri; order Osteoglossiformes; family Mormyridae; genus Stomatorhinus; species Stomatorhinus walkeri. The sequence goes on along the minus strand of JAODUD010000033.1, from coordinate 13,024,965 downwards.
CTCCTCTAATTTGTTTTTTGTAGAAATTAATTTTATAATCAGGTCTACTATAGCAAATACAAATACCATATATGATACACAACATCTTTTTGCATTTTCATTGTATGTTGAGCTACAAAATAATTACACCATATGTGTCTCTGATTGGGCTGCTTTAATGTATTCCTGCTGCATCCATATGTTTCATGCACTCTACTGTAATATGACCTTGCAGCATGACTAATAGTTTCCTTCCGCTTTGCTCTGAGCTCAGTCACTGACAATATGACCTTGCCAAAGTTGAAAAAAAAACATTTTTGACAGTATTTATACCACAAATTTAATTTATTATTATTTTTATGAGACTTTAAAAATTCATCAAAAAAATGCATGAATAAAGTCGGGGCAGTATGGGGGACTCCTCCAGTTGCTCTGCAGTATGGGTGATGGGAGAATTGCTATTCACTGACTATCTGAAGCCATAGTGGGAATCCAGTGCTGAAGCTGATAATGGGAATCCAGTGCTGAAGCTGATAATGGGAATCCAGTGCTGAAGCTGAGGGAAATATTTCCAAGTACATGTAGTGTTTTCCCTAAATGCCCAGCCGCGTAAACAAGCAGAACGATTAACTGTATGACATGTTCTTGGAAATCTCTGAAAAAGAAACAAGCAAAACGTCAATTTGCAAGTATGTGACCCCCCCACGATGCTCACACACAATGGGAGTTTAATTCAGAGTTTGCATTTCAATTTTTAATACGGTCTGATGCAATACGATATTCCAAAAAAGGCTGGGTGAGCTGGAAAAACGTTCATCTGTGACAATCATTATGTTGGACCTCGCTTCTGTATATCTGGCAGTACAGAAGGAAACGACGCCAAAGAATTGGTCGAGACCTGAGGTTTTGCTCTAACTGTTTACTTTGGCAGGTTTAGTCCAACTCTCATTGAAAGTGGATTTCCCAAAAAACAATACACACTGTTTTGATTATTGATGTCGATTAGTTGACTGTAAACCCCATTAAACAATGGCCGGTGCGAGGGTGTGAAGATTATTGCCCAAGCCAACTGTTGCTTAATCTGGACATGTGTGAGCACAGTTATGCATGTTCACAGGATTCCTTGCATATATTCCTTATTTCCAAACAGCTGACTTACTCCTTATCTGTGTCTCAAGCCACCTTGCTTATTGAATTTAAGCTCACAAATATTTGTCACCTATGTCCTTTTGCTGAGTGTCAGTACGCCCAATATGAGTTTTGCTCTAAATGCAGTCACTTTGGAAGTGCATTTTAGCCCAGAGGCTAAATGCTAAAATGTGCCAGTGAGTGATACAGAAACATGAACATGTCAGATTAAACCAGACCTCATTCAGAAACCCTGGAGCACCTTGAAAACACTGGGTCTCCTAAGGGTGATCAGGCAAGAACAAGCTTTACCAGTAATTCAATTCAATTCAGTTCAATTCAAAATATTTTATTTGTCCAAGAAGGACAATTCAAGGCAACCAGGTAAGCAATAAAATGCATGGAAATTTCATGGTCACACACACACACACACACACACACATTTGTACTCATATCTTTGTAGGGAAAATCTCACTAAAATACTGAGAATCTAAAAAATGCATACATATATATACAAGCATGTCACATTAAGTGTTACTGTTCACCAATCTGATGGCTTCCGGAACAAACCCACACTTCCTCCTATTTGTTTTATATACAGGCAGTCTGAATCACATTCCTCATGGCTACATCTGAAAGTCATCATAGAGGACATGTGTGAGGTCATTGATAATTTCATATGCCTTTTAAGGACTTGCTCAGAACCAAGCTATAATAGTGATGTTTGCGATTGCCTAATAACTAAGGTTAACAGTACCTTGCAGTCGATTCTTGTCCTATTGACAAAGAGAATTAAACCAGCAAATAAATTAAAAGGTGCTTTCAATAAAAGAAACAGCTGTGCAAAGTCAGCATAAATGCAATATTGCTGCCAGCAGCATGTTTTTGTAATTGTCACTGAACTGAAAAGGCTGACTTATGGAAGTGCAACAGGGTCAAGTAAGTGACTTCTCTGGTATCTTGTGAGTCACTTACTGCCTTAGAGCTGAATGCTGGAACAATTTCCACCATTTATTATTCCACATAAGTCCGAGTTAAGGTTTGTCAATGATAGTTTCACCTCTATTATTAGGTCTGTTGATCACTTTATAGTTACATTCATCTATTTCCAGGACTGGAGTTGAATGACAATCCAGCTGCAACCGAAGAATGAGACAAAACTGCATTGTTGGTTTTGCCTTGTGGGATTTACTCGTCACACAATAACGGACATATGGGATTCAGAATGACCTTCCAGAAAATTGTCTTCTATTCTGAATTGAATAGAGTCCACATTATAAGATGAATTTAAGAAGTTATTTTAATCACTTGAGGTCAGGTACTGCCCCCATATTGCATCCAAAGAAAAGAAAATACTTTCTTTTTAACTTTAAGCTATTCACTTTTTCGATTAAATCTGATGAAAAAAAAGTCATGTATTAAAATCTGTATTTCAATCAAGACTTTTAATCATCTGGAATAAAAAGTGACACACCACATGGTCATAGCTAACATGGGAAAATGTTAAACTGGTAAACAATTGCTTAGATTCTCCTGTAATCAGGGCAGTATAAGGGTAATTGGAAATGCAAGCCCTTCTTTAAAAAGGCCGTTGCATAATACTTTCTCACAGGACAGGAATTTTGGGCACTCAGAACATTTGGCAAACAATTCCATTCAACTGGTGCTTTATCTGATTGAAATGCCAAGCATTGATTCTCGTGCAAAACCAACAAGACACATCACCCTGGCAACACCATCTGTGCCGTGAAGAATGATGCTGGTGGTATTTGCTATGGGTATGCATTTCGACAGCAGGGGCTGGGAATCCCTGTAGAACAGATTAAGCTAAATACAGTGAAACCTCTCTGGAACAATGCTGTTTCACAACATAGAAGGGTGTCAAATCCCACAGGAAAAGTGATGCTAAAGTGCTGTCAAGAAAGCGCTCAACTTCTAGTTAATAAAAACCTGATGAGAAACTGTAGAAAATGTTAAGACAGTAAGTCTACCCATAACCCCTGTCAAGATTGAATAATTTTGTCAAAAAGAATTGGTGAGTATCTTCATAGTTACTATACATTAAGCCCAAAATGGTATGTACAGTGGTATGTACACCAACTGTATCACTTTTTGATTAACAGAATTGCTTTTAACACACTTGCTAGTATTGTTTAATATTTCCAGTGATATAGCAACATAACGCTCTATAATTTTTTAATGAATGCATTTTTGGTTGAAAGCATTAAACTTAATAAATACTAACTTGTTCCAACAACTGATGCTACATTCAAATTAAAGGTTATATTTTATGTAATATGGACTCTCTGTTGTAATTCTCTAAAACATAACAAAAAGTGATGCCCACTCAAAAACATATTGCAGAGATTCATGCGAACCACCACTTATGGCACCCGCATCACATATCTTAGTCATTAATATAGTTCAGGGCTACTCAATTATTTTTCCCTGGTGTCCAAATCACTTGAATGACACAAAGTCGAGGTCCAGTCCCCCTGATATATTTTGTCAACCAGGGTTGGGGCCAGGCTGGGTCACCAGTTTACTTGAACACCAGCTGTACACGTAAGTACATGTAATATTTTTAAGGTTTGTTATAACTCAAAAAGGATGCACATGCATCCAATCCATATTTAGCTATTAACGAAATCATTCATTAAGTCTATTATATTTTGATAAGCATGCAGTTGTATAATTTGCTATGAGGTCCCATTAAAGTTGGCCATTGGTAGTCAAGGAATCACAATCCAGAACCTCAACAGGGAAACACTGTATGGGTTGTTCTCATGACCTTATAGCGTCTATTTAAGTTCAAAGATAAGCCAGACTCTGGCATTTCGCTAGTGCACTTACATGATGCTTTTTTTACTGACAACCTCCAAGAAATCATCTTTGGTCCCAGTCAAAATCACTCATCTCAGTGAAAGAACAGTGCATAGTGTAATCATCATATAGTTAATTATAGATGTGAGAAAGTTATTTTATATGCGGATTTCAGCAAAAAAAAAGACGCATAATATATATATACACACATACACACACACACACACAGTCAGGTCTTTAAATATTGGGACTTTGACACAATTCTAATCTTCTTGGCTCTGTACACCACCACAATGGATTTGAAATGAAAGGCTTTCAGCTTTAATTCGAGGGTATTTACATACAAATCAGGTGAACGGTGTAGGAATTACAACAGTTTGTATATGTGCCTCCCACTTTTTAAGGGACCAAAAGTAATGGAACAAATTAACAATCACAAATCAAGCTTTCACTTTTTAATACTGGGTTGCGAATCCTTTGCAGTCAATCACAGCCTGAAGTCTGGAATGCATAGACATCACCAGACGCTGGGTTACATCCCTGGTGATGCTCTGCCAGACCTCTACTGCAACTATTCAGTTCCTGATTGTTCTTGGGGCATTTTCCCTTCAGTTTTGTCTTCAGCAAGTGAATGCCTAATCGGATTCAGGTCAGGTGATTGACTTGGCCGTTGCATAACATTCCACTTCTTTGCCTTAAAAAACTCTTTGGTTGCTTTCGCAGTATGCTTTGGGTCATTGTCCAATGAGTTCTGAAGCATTTGGCTGAATATAAGCAGATAATATTGCCGAAAATACTTCAGAATTCATCTTGCTGTTTTTGTCAGCCATCACATTTTTTCAACCAGTTCCATTGGCAGCCATACATGCCCACGCCATGACACCACCCCCACCATGCTTCACTGATGAGGTGGTATGTTTGGGATCATGAGCAGTTCCTTTCCTTCTCCATACTCTTCTCTTCCCATCACTCTGGTACAAGTTGATCTTTGTCTCATCTTTCCATAGGATGTTGTTCCAGAATTGTAAAGGCTTTTTTAGATGCTGTTTGGCAAACTCTAATCTGGCCTTCCTGTTTTTGAGGCTCACTAATGGTTTCACTCTGGTGAAGTCTTCTCTTGATTGTTGACTTTGACACACATACTCCTACCTCCTGGAGAGTCTTGATCTGGCCAACTGTTCTGAAGGGGTTTTTCTTCACAAGGGAAAGAATTCTTCGGTCGTCCACCACAGTTGTTTTCCCTGGTCTTCCGGGTCGATTGGTGTTGCTGAGCTCACCGGTGCAGTCTTCCTTTTTAAGAATGTTCCAAACAGTTGATTTGGCCACAACTAATGTTTTTGCTATCTCTCTGATGGGTTTGTTTTTATTTTTCAGCCTAATGATGACTTGCTTCACTGATAGTGACAGCTCTTTTGATCTCATATTGAGAGTTGACAGCAACAGATTCCAAATGCAAATAGCACACTTGAAATGAACTCTAGACTTTTTACTTCGTTTTACTCTAGACATTACTTTACAAAGTACATCACTTAAACTGTGATAGGATCTGGAATGGATGGCAGCTCAGAGGGGAAGTTATAGACCAGGGGTGACCAATATGGTGCCCGCGGGCACCCGGATGCCCCCAAGGACCATGAGTCGCCCGCGGTCCTGTTCTAAAAATAGCACAACTCACCAGTGAGCAGCGTCTAAAATGTTATTTTTTCCTGTTGCTATTCTTCTTTAATTACACTTGCATTTATATACATTTGAAAATTACAATATCTAAAAAAGTGCATTTAAAACATGTTTATTACACATGAAGTCTATATAAGTTTAGGAGGGTGTTTCAAACTGATAGCCCTTCGTATGGCTCAGTACCCGTGAAGTAGCTCTCAGTTTCAAAAAGGTTGATGACCCCTGTTATAGACCAATAAAATATGTTGATAAAAAGTGTTATTTTGAAGAAGACAGTGCATTAGGAGTCAGTGAATGTTCATCAGATGGATTTCAACCTCTGGCTTTTCTCCGTTTCCTTTTTTAGCAGGACTTGAGGAAGCCAGCTGACTTTGGGAAGGAGAAGGATCGACAGACCTTGGGGTAAAAGGGCAAAGATGCGACTAAGGAAGTCAGATTAAAGCAGAAGACAAATGCAGGAAGTGGAGAACAGCAAAAAAACAGACCTCAAGTTTTCGGAAGAGCAATATGTCTGCTCCAGGACTTATATTACATCCAACCTCTAAATGGGAATGCATTTTAAAATTGGCTGATCTACAGGGACAACTAAAGCACAGCAAATATGGTTATATTACTTCAGCATTTAAAAAATGCCTGTGGTGCATATCTGTCACGTCACGGACTGGGAAGCAGGAGCCAGGAGACAAGGAATCGGGGAACGGGGGATTTATTGAAGGAAACCAGCTAGGAACACGGGGCAATACAGATAGCGACTTCAATGACAGGACTAGGGAATACAGACACGAACTTAAATACACAGGACTGATGAAAACAACTCGAAACAGCTGATGACACGGGGATTCCACACAAGGTAGACGAAGGGGCATGGCACACAGGAAGATCGGATGAGCAGGGTGTGACAATATCAGCCCTGGTAAATTGACATAAAGGTGTCACAAATAAAACAGCAATATGCAAGAAACATTTAATAAACCTTGTGTACATTGTTTCCTTTATAATTATCTTTGCTCTTTAATTATATATTTAACAGGTTAAGAACTTTAATTTGTCTGTGAATCTGACCCATCCATCCATCCATTCGTCCATCACATTTGTTCATCCATCCATCCTTTTTCTATACTCATTTTTCCTATGCAGATGAATCTGACCCTTTTGCAAAATTGAAAGCTATTCTGGGGCATAGCTAGGGCTATTTTAAGAGGGCTTTACTTGCCAGAAATGTTCTCATTCATTATCATTAAAATCAGTCACCCACCCCCAGTAAAGGCTTAGCTCCCCCTTTTCCTAAATCTTTAGTGATGCATCCAAAGCTACAGTCCCCAAAAGTTAAAGCCCCCAAAAGTTAAAGGTGGAAAGTTCTTGGAATGGCAGATGTGTGTGTTACCATTTGAATTATGGACATGCCTAGGGAAGATATTTAACAAAAGAAACTTGAGCTGAATGGAACAGACAGACATAATAGTCCAAAGAAGGACTATAATGACTGAATGTGTGACAGCAGGGATGTTTACAGGCAAGAGTCAGGTGGGGGACAAGGCCCCCTGCTCAAGTACAATCAAGCAGAAATGACATAAATGAAATTCCCTCTCTAACTGATGTAGAATGAGCAGTTACGATGGCAAGGCGCACATGGATTTAAGTTTTCTTCATCTAACGGGATTTTGTGTGAGTTTACACAGCTCACCCGCCAGTTTCATCCCGAGGGGGTCAGTAAAATTCCCCCTTCCATCCCCCAGTGCCCCTGTCTAATTGAAAGAACTGAAAGAAGCCAAGGCTTTCAAGGAATAGTGCAGCTGTGGAGCAATTCTGAGTAAATACCTTAGTCAGATACGCTACAGTGGGGTTTTTCTTGGACATCTGACAAAATACAGTACAGTGCAAAAGTCTCAGGCAGTCAGAGGACAAACTTAAAGCTATTTATCTGAGTAGTAAGGGTAAATGTGCTCAGAACGAAAAAAACAATTTAATATTAGAACATATGAAGAGTGCTACAAGAAAAGCTAGTAACAATTTCTTCTCTTCTCCAAAAAGTTACTGGCATCTTGCTACATGGCTAGATGAACACCGCTTCAGTTCCCAAACCTCACCTCAGGGGCACCTCAGCCATTCCATGTATTTTTTACATTTCACATCCAACTTAACCAATCAATCAACCAATTAATCGATGCATCAATCAATTAATTAATTTAGTTTTAATATGTCAATAAGCCATAAGAAACAGGGTAGTGTTTCACTCAAAACCTACAAGGTGTATTGGATGGCTGCTCCAAATACTGGGGTGACTTTAGGAGATGGATAAACTGACACACTTTGACAGATATCATAGTTTTTCAGCAATATGAAGATCATTTACACATGATTTTCATAGACTGCCTAAAACTCTTGCACAGTACTGTACATGTTGAGTAACAGCAACAAGTTAAAAATTAGTACAATATAACCCATTTAATATTGCAATATTTACCATTTATGACCACATTTGCACAGACACACCAAAACCAAAATGGCCAAAACAGTATACTGTATATACATAAATACAGTATTGAGTAGCTGAATTATTGGTGGAAATGTTGTTACGCATGTAGTGTTCTGGAAACCCTGTTACGCATCAGTGCACCTGGAGCAGCATGCAGGTGTCACAGCTGCTGAGGAAAGGAAAACCTGATTGTATGGGCCTCTAGCCCGTCACACGCACCATTTCCTCACACTGTTTCTAAATCCCAGGCAATTAAAGCAGTGTTTCCCAATCCGGTCTTCCGGGACCAAAAGCTGGTCCACATTTTTGCTTCCTCCGAGCTCCCTGTCACCTTTTTTCTACCTCCCTCCCCGCTCCCTGCTGGGACGGTCCACGTTTTTACTCCCTCCCAGCTCCCTACCAGGACAGTCCAGATTTTGGGAGCTCGGAGGGAGCAAAAACATGGACCGTCTGTGGGTCCTTGAGGACCGGATATATAGGGAAACACTAATCAAAGAGCCAAAGGACATGCTAAGTAACCAAGCAAAATTAACATGCTTAATCAGTGAAGGCTGGAAGCTCAAAAGAGCCAGATCCTGAGCATCAGCATCCTACAGGGATAAAAGAATTCCGCTGGGAGTCATCTTCCAATAGAGACTTGCTGTGAACAAGAATATGTCAAGAGAACTAGCACAAGTTAAACAGGGGAGGGATCAATTCTTGCATATTCCGTTCTAAACTTTTTTCGAGGGAGATTTGCTAATTTCACTAATTAACGTGACATTATCCGTCCAGCGTGTGCTGCGTCTGCTGCGGGGCCTCCTCCCTGTAGGACATGCATGGAAAACCTCTCCACGTAGCAGGAGGCGTGAGGAGGGATTGCCGGGCGTGTGACTGCAGAGACGTTTGGTTTCTGTGTGGCTTTTTCTTTCTGCCTTGTAGATCCTGCTGTGGTTTTATTTTCTCCATTTTGTTTTCAGAAGAGTCAAAACTGGCTAATGTGACATTAGATTATGTTATATTTTTAGCAAGGCAACCCATTTAATAAAAAATTATGTCAACTCCTTATCTTTAGACTTCTCCGAAAGGTTTATTTTATTTATATGTATATATAGATTTATTGAAGGTTTCCTATACAGCTTATATATATATAAAGATACAGGTAAGATAATCAAAGAGTAGAAGGGAGATTGCATACCGGTAAATGTATAAACATGTTCCTTTATCACACACTCAAACAAAACAGCTGTTCGTAAGATTTGTAAGGTCTTCATCATTTCTGTGGGAAGAATTCTGGGTAATAGTGTGTGCAGCGGCATTATACCACATGTATTTAAAGAAACAATTCCTACAAAGCAAAACAGGGATTAAAATACCTACGCAGACGGCCCAGGTGCAAAAACAAAACAATATTCACCATTCGGGGAAAAATAAATAATTGGAGTCAAGGGAGCCCAAACCCACAATGCCTGTGGAATGCCTTCTGGAAAAACAAGCAACTCTACGATCACCCCTTTTGAGAACTGTCACACAGCATGTCCTCACACACGATCCACTGAGGAAACCCAGGACAGTGTCACTGAGCTGGTATCCTAGCTACAAGCTGCTCCGGGGGGACTGTACACCCTGACTCCAATCTGTCGGTGGAGAAATTATCACAGATTGTAATATTAAGTAATTTAGATCAGATGACATTTTAAATTCAAGTTAATTGCTTATTCAATAAAAAAATTTACGGTATATGAATTTTATGGTCTCAGAAATAATATTTGTTATTAGAGAGAAGGGGCGTAATTAGAGAGAAGGGGCGTAATTAGGCCTTTTTTGGGCTTTTTTTTTACCTTTTTTAAAATGGCTTTATTCGTTTAAGTTTTTCTTTTTATATTATATATGTTTGCCATCGCCCCCCAACCCCATTAATTTCTAGCCACGCCCCTGATGAACACAAACACCACTTTAACAGTTTGCAGTCAGTAGGTTGAATAGAAGATGAACAGAGACAGTACCACCTGGTCAACAGACAAACGTTATCTTTACCTGCACCCCTCGTACAGTTCCATACGGTTTTATGTATATAAATAAAAAGCTGAGTGTTAACAGCGGAAAATATAGCATTTTATGGGAGAAAAAAACTGTGAAATACATCATAATGGATAAAAGTTGTGTTTTTCCAAAGCTGACTGGTTATATAATGCTCTGGATGTCACCCATTCATCAACACCGAGCCGTCAACTTAGCGCAGTGGAGAGAAATGAATCTTAAATGTGTGAGCTTTCCATGTGAAATCCTGGCACGGTTGCATTTTTAAAAAAAAGTCTTTTGTCATAGCGATCCGACTGCGTATTCACAGCCAGTCAACTTGTGCTGAGAGTTACCAGCATTTTACTGAAGGTAAAAACGGGGAGATGAGCGAATGCAGCTTCCTCGGCATAACTGCATTCACTAAGAAATGACTCACGAAAGTAGGAGCCGAAGATGTTATATCCATCCATCTGTAGAGTACAGGACATGCATTCATTGTAACAGATTATTTTGCCTTGAATATAACGAAGACAATAGTAGTTTAAGGAACGTCAATAATTATATAAATACAAAAAAATCTCAAATTTCTTTGCAAGACAGATGAAATTTGACGGCCGCGGATGGTCATCCCCGGTAAATTTTGTGTTATCCTGAAATATCGATTGCACGATCAATTTTCAAGCAACACCAAGAGTCTAGATTAAGTGTGGCGTAATTCTGGGTTTGTGATATACCAGATGTGAGACAGATGTCTTGTCGTGTCGGTGACAGTTTTGTACATGATTATTCTATCGTAGGTTCTTGTGAAGTGTACAATATCTATACCATGAAACACACAAAATTCTGTTAATATTAGCTTGTCTTGTCCAGTCAATGAAGTGTAACTGTTAAAATTCTTTTGGAATCATGCTGCCTGATTAATCAGAAATGTTTTACAGTCATGCAGAGTTTGTTTCAGTACAGACTTTCTTTAAATTGCTTGGTTGCTTACTAGTATTTCATATCTATTAAATAATTTTTTTACATCCAAGAATTATTCTCAGTGTTTGGACCGTTTGTCATTTTTACTGAATTTCCCAAGACGTATTGAGTAGATGCCAAATTTCTCCAGACACAAGCTTCAATGATTAATGTAAACCACCTGCCTTATTCCCTATTTAAGCAGCACCTTGTTTAATGATGTCACCAAACAGCAACTGACTTTATATGATGGAAATAGGCAGCCAGGGAATACCATTTTATTCATGACTTGGGGGATCAGAGAAATATCGCTTTTCACCCCAATAATGAATTATTGTTAGATATATCAGATTGAAGAAAAAGGGCAATGTGAAGTAACATAGAGGACATGTTTGTTTTGTGTGTTTTGAACAATACCCATAATGCACGTGAGTGTCATCTCCAGGCAAGGTAACAGTGTAGTTCAATAACAGACAAATAAGCTCAAAAATGAATTAATCTGAACTCTGCTTACCAATAAAAATATACAAGTAGGAGTTCTCTTTCTGTAATTTCAGTGTCTTTTTACAGTTTAATTAAGTCCCTCGCATTAAAAATTTCTTTCACTGGACAGATAAACTAATCTTAAAGTAACTCTAAAATAAACCAAAATATCAAGCGTGAAATATTCTTAAAATAGATATAAAACTAAAAGTGTAAAGGCATTACTTTGAAGCTTCACAGAAATGAAAACCATGACACACTTATGATATCTGACTGATAGCAGCTACTACTACTCTCTACTAGCTACTTTGTTGATACAATAGTCATCGGTTAAGGATGCTAAGATGCATTTTTTTGTACTCTGAGACTGTAACCATGCCTTTTAAGATGGTACTTGAAATCTGACTGCCTGCCTTCACAACCTTGATGGCGTATTATATTGAATAAATGGATTGTGCCGCAGTCTGAATACTTAATGGTAAGTAAAGCCCTGGGTGGTATTCTGCAGGAATTCCTCTTGGTTCGCATAAAATACTTCATAAATATTAATGAGTATAAACCAGCATTATATTCAAGTCAGCTTGATTATATCAATGCAGCAAGAAGTACGAGTGCTGAAATATATGTTTTTTTTCACCATTCCTCATATTCTGTGGTTGGTGATGCCTCCCTGAAGAGTTTGGGGGAAAAAATTATATTGTTTGGCTGCCCAAGAAGTTCCCAGATACAAACAGCAACTGTAAAATTTGCAGACAATAAATCCCAATTATAAGGAAGCTATTTTTATATCATGCATGCGCTTGGAGTTATGTGCTACCAAATGTCCAATTAGGAGCAGTAGATTGAGGAGAATATCTTGATAGTTTGTGCTTATGCCAGTGAAACCCAGACATTCTCTTAGCAACAGTTTAGCGAATCAGTGCGTTGATTTTGATGCCCATGCATTAGTGTACAGATACATACACACACAGAACATAAATAAATGTCTTTTACAGAGGACTTCAGCTTGGTTTTTTTGTCTATTCTCCTCTAACTACACTTGGATGGTTTTAAAGTAAAAATTATCAGTGCAAATAGCCATTTGACAGACTTTTACAAAACCAGTTTTAGAAAGGTGGCATGTAAGAAACTGTCTGTCGGTGCACATATACATAATATACATCTTGACAAATTAAAGAATTAAAATGTAATGTAAAGGTGAAAGTAAATGCAACAAAACTATGACAAGATAGTCTGTTGTATGCGGTTGTAGACATATGGATACAGAGTGACTGAACAGACTCAGGTCCTGAATACACACAGGTCCTGAATACACTGAAAAGTCTAAAGGAGACTCACCACACTGTCTTTCTAACATGACACTGATGCACTTTGCTGGCATTTATAGAGCAGACCCTGCCTACAGTAAAACAGATATCACTAATGGAAAATGGACGCTGACCCCCAGTCCACCTCAATCCAGTTTATCTGTATTCATGTCCAGTGGGAGATACTGTCTGCTATGAAGCTCATCTTGTATGAGGAATATTTTATGCAGGAAGACTGCCAATTGGAATAATGCAATAGCTTTCTCTCTTGGAAGGTAATATTCAGAATTTTAAATATTGCAGAGATTATTTACCTTGTTCTTTTTTCCAGTTCCATTTCATCGTTAATTACATCTCAGAGCAGAGACATTCTGGGTATTGACAATGATACAGTCAATACAGAGGATTGCAGCATATGCCAAAAGTCTTGTATTTTGTTTGGTTAGGGCTGGGTGGGGGTTAAGGTTGTCATTGCTGGGATTGGGGTTTTACCCATAGGAATGAGTGGATGGTCCCTACAAAGATATGAGTACAAATGCGTGTGTGTGTGTGTGTGTGTGTGTGTGTGACAATGACATTCCCAGGTGTTTTCCCAGGAGTTCCTGGGTTGTGTTTCTCAGTTGCTCCTCAGATATTGTCAGACTTGATCTGGCAGCTCTGAGACTCCTATAAAATGTACAGAAATGTATCATTTCCCAATTATACCACAGGTCTTTGCTGTCTATGTACAATTAGTGAATACAGCAGCTAGTGGCTACGCTGATCATTAAACTAAATGTACTTACTGGGTTCCATTGATCTGAGTAAAGCACACATGCACTTTGATTTTAAGCATGCTAGCAGTGAACCCTGTCCTGCCTTGCGAATTAAGTTTGATTATTTCCTGGCAAATCTATAACCTTCAGCTTTGACCACCTGAGCTTTGTGTTATCCCAGGATAAATGCTGTTTTACACCTTTGGATGTTTGTCTGCACAAGTGTCCCATTCTACGCAATTAGCTAAGAATACATTCATAGGTGCCTCATTAAAAGGCACACATTAACATATTTGTTTCTTAATCAGTTCCATGAATAAATCATTGAATTTCCATTACTCTGAAATCATAAATAGCCTCACAAGCCTATTTATTGTGTCTTAGTGGTTCACAACACCCCCCCCCCCCATTTCCTTAATGGCAAGCCATGATCGTTTAAGCGGCCAAACATTAAATTATGGGGCTTGAGCTGGACGGCCTCCCACAAACCTGGATTCAAACGCGGCATTTGGACACAGTCAAAGAGTCTGGCCCTTCAGGTCATCATTCCGCAGTGGGGTTGCTATTGGTAGGACCTTGCAGACCAGGATAAGAGCCATCTACATTAATAATCATGCTGAAATACAAGAGGTTCTGCAACTGAGGATGAAGATCAAGCACTAAATTCAAATCCTGTTCGACAACTTCATTACCAGGAACACTATCGAGAAAGGCTGAGTAATCACTTCACACCCCACAAATACAGTTTTTCTCTCTCCTTTTTGGGGGACACGCAGTTATTATACTCATTTTTATGCTACCTTACAGAAACCAGTGACATTTTTATTGCTATGAAAAATGATTATGATGCCGCATCTATTAAATCCCCACTCTTTGTCCTTGCGGTTGTTTGTTCTTTTCTGCATTGTACGTGCCTTAAACTCTTTTATTTATTTTATTGTATTACTGTTTTCATTAATGGTGTTTTTGTGATAGATGTCCAGTCATTGGCTGTTTGGCCGAGTACTAGAAGAACAAAGTGGTGCCAAAAAGAAACTTCATTCAAAAAGCAGATCAAGATATACTGCATATGCTTTAATGAACGTTAATAATGATAACAATTGTTCAAGAATTGATTGGTTTACTGTGTTGATATAACCAGCGATTGACATAACTGGCACGCAAGTACGCATTCACATTTAAAAGCCATACGTGCGGCAATCGATTAATGTGACAGCGCAAATACGTACGTATTTATATGCATTTGCGCCCATATGACAAGACATTATCTTACATTTTAACCTCAATACTCAATAGTACGAATTATCTTATAAAGGTTAAAATGCACGATAATTTCTTGTCATATCGCACGTAAAACACGTACCGCATTCGCGCTGTTACAACAATCGATTGCCGCATGTATCGCTTTTAAAGGTGAATGTGTCCTTGCGTGCCAGTTATGTCAATCCCCGGGTATAACCCTTTCTTGCATTTGGTGACGTACTCCACTCTCTTAAAACATTAGTAAGACTTCCTGCTGTGGTCCACCTTGCGTTGTTTATAATTCGGCATTACAAGTTGATCACAGAGAAGCTCTTTGTTAGTAATTTGAACCATAGTACTCGTGCTGTTTGCAGTTGAACAGATGTTAGCAGTCCTTGCTTTGAATAACATAAAAGGTATGGCACAGTGCAAGGTTCTACATACAAGTGAAACAAAACAAAACAAAATCACTAAGGATGCAGGCGGCAGATGATTACGCAAGATCTACCCAGTTAGGTTTCTTGGTTCCCTAAGGCTTCTAGACAGATGAGAGGACATGGCATGTTTGCGTCCTTGCATTGGTGCGTAGACCATAGCCAGGCTTGCCGAGATCCACGTAGCAAATGTCAACCATGAAACAACTTGCATGTTTTCAATGTTAGAAAACACCAAAAGGATACAATGGATGCTACAAAGGAAGCCCCAGGCGCATAGATGAAAAAATGGGGGTACCCAGTTTCTGCCTTTGAAAAGGTAGTATAATCGGCAAAACGATACATCAAAGACAGAGAAATTACATTTTTGAAAATCCAGTAGACAGGTAATCTGTCAATAGATGTGATGCAATCATCACCTATAGAGACCGAAGGTTTAAGTAGAAATAGTATTCACTGACGGTATTTTTTTAAAGAAACAACAGACGAATCTGCCTCATATCAATACTTAAAAATGGACAGATGTCAACACAAGCACCCGTCATTCAGAATGGTCCTTTTGAGTTCAATGACAGTGTGAATGCAGGAAGGGTTTTTGTAGAAACCAGACCAGTAGACTGAGGAGGAAGTTTGGCCTTGAAATTGTCCAAAGCTGTTTTAAGAGGCAGATAGTTCATTTCATCTATGCGGATGTGCTATTAAACAGTTTTTAAATCCATCTGTGTCAAGAGAGAAGAATAAAGACGGCTGTGATACTTGTGAAACCTTGAGAATTATTTGTACTGAACAAATGATTGGGTATTTTTTTTTCCGGAGGCATCCGAAGGTGGATAAAATGTCTAAATAAGAGAAACATATGATCTTGGTGGATGAACTGCTCTGTGTTAAATCAAGGCATGAATGTGATCATGCCTTTTCCATTCCAGACACAGAAGACTGTCCAACACTAATATTAATACTTTTGAGCAAGATGACTGTATTTTCAAATAGACACCAGGATATAGTCAAACATCCCACCTCTTCTTGAAATTCCAGGAATCTCCCACAAATCGACGGCATCTCCCTGACACCTAAGAATGATGCACGATGTCCTACAAATTTATTCCACTATTCAGCAGGAGCAAATTTAGCTAGCAGAAAGATATATCGCTGCGGTATCTAATTTTTAATAGTATAATAGTATCCTTCAGACACTATACCATACAATTTTCATGGAATATCACTTGCAATTCCTGCATTTGCCAATAAAATTTACCAAAGGTGAATAATATGTGATATACAGTGTTACCCCAATACCGTCCAAGCCTAGGCAGCTTGTATAGTCGAGGTACACGACTACATTTCAGGATGTTAAAAATGTTTTACATCCATTTCTCCATCCATGCATCTTCCATAACTGCTTATCCAGGGCAGCATTACAGTATTAGCCTGGAGGGTATCATTTGGAACTTTATATTGTGGAGATTTTACATGATGGATGAAGCAATCGATTGGCATGAAACAAAACATTTGAAGGATACACTATAACCACCAGAGACCCAAGGAAAAAAGTGTCCTTCAGTTTTAGGTTAATTGTGATTTTCTATGTCTATGGAGGAAATAAGACATCTCTTTTCAAATTTATTATTTTTAATTTCACAGCATGTCCTCTTTAGTATACAACAGGAATAAATACATTTCCTTACATCAGTGAAAAGATAGATGCAAAAACAAAATGTCCACTGCAATGGACATAAATGAATGGGTGGAGACCCAGGAGAATATGGAGATACCTCTCAATCATTAAATTCAGGTGTATCATTCATACCCATTACCACAGGTGTATAAAACCAAGCACCTGGCCATGCAGTCAGGTTTACGAACATTTGTGAAAGAATGGGTCGTTCTGAAGAGCTCATTAAATTCAAGCGTGGTGCTGTCATAGGATGCCACTTCAGTCCGTCAGTTTGTGAATATGTTTCCCTTCTAGATATTCAATAGGGTATTATTGCCAAGTCGAAGTGTTTAACAATAACAGAAAGTCAGTCGCATAGTGGCAGACCACGTGAAGTAACAGAGCGGGGTTGCCAAATGCTCAGGTGCATGGTGCATAAGAAGTTCACCAGTGCTCTGTTGACTCAGTAAGTGCAGAGTTCCAAACTTCATCTGGCATTAACCTCATCACAGAAACGGAGTGCTGGGAGCTTCATGGAATGGGCTTCCATAACAGAGCAGCTGCATGCAAGACTCACATCACCGAGTGAGATGCCAAGTGTCGGATGGAGTAAAGTAAAGCACGCCGCCACTGGACTCTGGAACAGTGGAAACCTTGTTCTGTGGAGTGACAAATCACGCTTCTTTGTTTGGCAGTCTGATGGACGAGCCTGGGTTTGGCAAATGCCTGGAGAACTTCATTTGTCTGACACTTTATCTGTCTGAGTGCACTGTGCTAAATGTAATGTTTGGTGGAGGAGGGATAATGGTATGGGGTTGTTTTTCAGGGGTTGGTTTCCAGTGAAGGGAACTCATAATGCTTCAGCATACCGAGACGATTTGGGCAATTTTATGCTTTCAACTATGAGGGAACCCTTTGGGGAAGAACCTTTTCTGTTCCAGCATGTGCACAAAACAAGATCCGTAAAGACATGGTTGGGTGAGTTTGATGTGGAAGAACCCAAATCAGAACAAGCCCGCACAGAACCATGATCTCAACCCCATGAAACACCTTCCAAGAAGAATGGCAGCTGTTAAAGCTGCAAAGGGGGGCACCAACTCCATATTGATGCCCATGGATTTTAATAGGGTGTCGTAAAAAATCCTATAGGTATAATGGCCAGGTGTCCCAATACTTTTGTCAATACCGTTTGTACGAGAATTGGATTTAAGGATTAGGCAGCTTAAAACCTGCATCTCAATTATGGTGAATATCAAATATGCATAATCTGAAGAGGATCTGAAATATGATTCACAATTCAGCCACAGATCTCTCTGTGATGTCATGGAATTGTTTATCTGTCTTGTTTTCTGTTTTATGTACATTCTGTGGGAAGATCATACCAGCCAATCAAATCAAAGACACACCCCTCCAGGGATGCATTGAAAAATCACTAAATTTGTCTGGGGGGTAGGGTGGTAAATTTTTTTCTCTTCTCCCTGAAGAAATAGTTCAATGACAAAGTCTTAACATACATGAGACTCTTCAAAGCAATGGGAATTTCACTGTTATGGGAAAAAGCATGAGAATTGACAGGAATGGCACGGGGAGAGTACAGAATT
The DNA here is from genome assembly GCA_026784285.1 of Stomatorhinus walkeri. Classification (NCBI taxonomy): domain Eukaryota; kingdom Metazoa; phylum Chordata; class Actinopteri; order Osteoglossiformes; family Mormyridae; genus Stomatorhinus; species Stomatorhinus walkeri. The sequence goes on along the minus strand of JAODUD010000033.1, from coordinate 13,006,445 downwards.
ATCCACGGATGCGTTTATGGATAGAAAAAAACTAGCAATGGATGTAGAAATTAATATTATGACGCAAGATATGGTGATAAGGAAGACAGTGTGAATATGAATATCAGGCATGGTGTTGAATTTAATTAATATAAAAACAGTATTGAGTAAGTATATGAGTTTGGAGAGAAATACAGAGATTTTGATAACACTGGATGGGGTACTGCGGGTGGTTTACACCCATAGTTAATTTGACACTGTCAGCATGTCCTGGTAGGCAGGCCCATGTGCTGTCCCTCCTGATCTGTGGTCAGGCGTGCGCATCATGCCCCGTGTCTGTCGGACTTCACAAGCCAGCCAAGGGTGGCTTTCCATGCTTATCTACGCTATGACTTTTACATGTAAAAGAAATGCAACAATCAAGTAACGTACATAGTAAATTAACTGAAACATCTGGATGTTTTATTTAGGTTTCTCAGGGTTTAGGCTTAGGGTGCATGTCTAATATTAAGACAAAATGTGCACTAAATAAAGTCGATAGTTGTGTACTGGATACGTGGAAAAAACTGCATGGATATATAATTACTATTATTACTTGGCTGCACATAGGTTTTCTCCTCATAAGTGTATCGAGGGGGATAAACACCTTTCATCTGTCCCCACAAAATAAATCCTCCAGTGCAAGCCCACCATGCAGTTAATCTTAATGATTATAATTTGGTGCTCTACTATCCTCTTCTGGCCAATGCTTGAAACTGCAGCCAGATCCTAACTTAATAATTCATGAGGAATGCCGAGTCACGCTCTCCATGGAGCCTATGGAGCCTCATTGGCGCGTCTCCATCACTCATGATCAGTTAGAATGATTGATTGACAGTTATCACTACAGCAACAGGAATATAAGTCTTATAAGGCAATGATTTTGATATAAACAGGAATATAAGACGAAGACTGCTTTGTATTCCTTTGTGACGGAGCGTTTTATATCAAAATCCAGACCTGCTTACCTGAATAACGAGATGTTGTGAAATACTTAGCCTGTTAAACAAAAACACCTCAAAATATCATCGGTCTACACTAAGTCAGTAATATTTTTTTAGTCTTGTCAACACCTAATGTTTAAATTACTCGTGCTATATCGAGAAAATAACCCCAAGAGGCAATATATTTTAAGCTTTTTGAAACCATCCATTTTTATGTTGTGTATTACAGAAATAGTAAACTGATCATGTCTGACACAGTGTTCAGTGAAAATGTAGGCCTATCCCCTTAACACATACTCCACTGTCTATTTTAATCACCTTGGACTAGAAAGTAATGCATGTTTCAAATGATGCATGGACAGTTAGTCGCGCATCTAGATGAACATATCTGACATGCCCACGCTGAACATGTGTGAAAAATACTGGCTTGTGAGTCCTGATATCCTCTTGCACTATAATTAAGGACTAATGACATCGCATGCTCTGTGTCAACTTAATTTCACACTGCACGCTCATCTCCTCAAGGTTAGGTGCTTTCATAAACGGATGTTAGATAGGCTACATTCACCCGCAAAAACTGCTTGTTTTTTCTGATCCAAAATTTACATATGTCACAACAGCAATATTCGTCTCCCCCTTATCCTTTCCATTTGACTGTTTATTTAATAATTTGTTTCCTGCTGTAGCAGGTACACTCATATAGTTCATGTAACACTGGCAGCGTTCAAGGGTTCAAGCACTTAGCCTCTTTAACATCTTTAAAATTATTCACAAACAATAAAGAGCATTCTGTTATATCAAATAATTAGTAAACACTATCATGTATACACTATCAAGAAAATGGGTACAGTCCCAATACAGTGTTGTTCCCCAAAGTACATTAATCTACCCCTAATGGTACAAAAATGTTCCTCGGAGCCCATTTCTGTGCCTTAAATTAGACTAAAAGATACATTTATCTAGAATACAATTGGTAGACCTTTGAGGGTGCAGCCCTACTGACAAGTAATTGTACCCTAAATGGTACAAATTGGTACTGTGGCTTTTTCTCTGACAATGTAATATTGATTTCTTTTTTCATTTTTGTATGTTATTTGGTCAGAGTGATAGGAAACAAACAGGCATCCTTCCAATTTCCATAACCACTTCCCCAGTCCTGGCTTGCCTATCCCAGGAGACACACGTCACACGACACCTCCATTCCAGTTAAGAAAAAATAATACTTGTGGGACAGTGGAAATGCGAATACAGCAATACACAATTTACAAAACCATAATCATGGTTACATAAAACATAATGGTTATATAATAACACCTGTAACCACGGGGTAGCCTACCAGGCTTAAAGCGTATAGAAGGGTGATTGCTTTATTAAATACAAAATATTAAACAAGGATATCAAATTCATCTAGCTGTCTGTTCATAAGCCAAGTTAGTTTGTCCTTCCATCCATCCAGTGCAGGGTCATAGTAATGTCCATCCATCCATTTTCCAAATCCACTTATCCCATTAAGGGTCATGGGGGGTCCAGAACCTGTCCCAGAGGTGCCAGGTGCAAAGTGGGGAACAACCCAGGATGGGGCACCAACCGCAATCGCAGGGCACATTCACATGCCTACAGGCAATTTGGCATCTCCAATTAGCCTCAGCATGTTTTTGGACTGTGGGGGGAAACTAGAGGAAACCCCATGATGACACGGGGAAAACATGTCACACACATGGAAGTCTGGCAGAAGGTCAAACGCAGGTCCCATGGGTTTGAGGCGACAGTGCTAACCAGTGCACTACCGTGCCACCCTGTCATAGTAATATAAAATAATTAGCATTGTGGATCATTTTGTATAAAACTCTCTACAATTAAGTTATGGGGGTCTCTGGAGAGAGGGGGTGACTGTCCCCCTCTGCTCAGAGGGGAGTGGTCATTGTGGTCATTGTGATTTGCAGTGGGCTGCCCAGCACAGTACAACAAGCAGCGGCAAACGCAAGAACTTTTAAAACATTACTCAAATTTACCTCGGGTTTTAATATGGATATTTTGACGTCATGAAGCTACCCACTGACCACCGTGGTGCCCGTCCTCTTTATTTGTTGCAAAAGAATATTTTAGACTTACCATTCTTATAAGATACACCTTCGGTCCAGGATAATTATATATATTTATGTTTGCGCAGATATATTATATAAACGGCATCGGATTTGTAGCGGTCTAGTGCTTGCGGTCAACTGTGCGAAATTTTTCTCTACTCCTTTTTGTCCAATTTTACGGTAGAAAGGAGGTGGTCTGCAGCGGGTCTTCCTGCGTCTCCCGTGTCACGCATGCGCCTGCACTTAGAGGGAGCAGATTTCGGAGATGCATGGATATTTAGCTATGTACGCTGGCTGGGATTTATTTTCATAGACACTAGAATAAAAAGAAATACACGACATTTATTGATCGACTTTATATGTTGGTCAGACATGCGTGGTAGGTGACGTATAGTGCGTTATATTGGGGTGATCTAGAAACTTACAGAAGTTTTAGAAAGCAATGCCTCTTTATTATGGGACGATGGAAACCGCTGGATAGAGAGGAGCGCGGCCGAGCCTTGAAATAGCACGGCGATGAGTTACGGCGTGCCGGCCAGCTCGCTGCTGCTCTTCCGTGCCTGCGATGAAGGTGACTACGAGGCGGCCCGGAAGATCCTGGAGCCCGGGGCCGGCGAGTCCGGCCGGCTGCGGACAGACGCGGGCTCCGAGTGCGACCCAGGCGTCTCCCGATCCCTGGCGCTGCCAGTGCCCGTGGATTGCACGGACGAGGAGGGCAACACTGCGTTGCAGTTCGCCGCGGCCAGCGGACACGAGGTGCTGGTCCGCTTCCTGCTGCGGAAGGGCGCCTCGGTGGACAGCCGCAATCACTACGGGTGGACGCCGCTCATGCAGGCTGCGAGGTGCGGAACCTCTGCTTTGCTGACAGCGCAAATAGGTGCACGTAGACGTGCGTCTGTTAGCTCTCTCTTGGACCACTTTGTTACTTGCCATTTCTGCCACTGTATTAATTACGAATGTCCAACTTCACTCAGTGTAAACTTTTTAAATCTCATTTAAACTGGTGGGGAGTCTGACGAATGATGTGGGTAAACATATGACAGACTGTTGATCATGTCGTTTATTTCGTGTTTTTTTTTCTTTTAATGAAAATAATTTATAGCGGATGTATCTCAGAGTCTTTGTCTTTACACTTTACATTTTCATGATCAGCCGATCACTGATGCCGTTGCGATCACGTGTTTTAACATTGTGCTGTTTTAAGATTGAGCTTGATAATTTACTGGTTTTCAATTTTTCTGTCGGCAGATTTGGACATTTAAACGTTGCCCACATCCTGCTGGAAAACGGAGCGGAGATCAACAGTAAGAACAGGATGGGGACCAGCCTGCTGACAATGGCCGCCAGGGGGGGCCATACCAACATGGTCAAACTGTTGATGGAGAGCGGGGCCTTTGTTGATGACTATGACCACCTGGCAGTGCCCGAGGGCAACGGCAACAATAATAACAACGGCGGCAGCGGTCGGGAGCCTCTGGACATTACGGCACTGATGGTGGCAGCCCAGCACGGGTTCGAGTCCACTGTGCGGCTGCTGTTGGAGTGGGGCGCCGATGCCAGCGTGAGCCTGAGGACCACAGGCTGGAGCTCCCTTATGCTGGCCGTGCTCAGCGGGAAGGTGGGGGTAGCCCAGCAGCTCGTGGAGCGTGGGGCAGATCCAGACCACCTCAACGTGCTGTCCAAAACCGCCTTTGAAATCGCCCTCCAGCTCCAGCAGAAGGACGTGAAGAGCTACCTGGACTTGGTCACCACCGTGCGGCCGCTGTCAGGTACCCGCTCGAAACCTGACCGTTCTGCTCCGCCTTCAGGGCTATTCAGTCAAGCAAGAATAAACCTCACGCTGTCACCTGGAAGCATTGAACCCTCCCCGCGCAGTTATTACCTAAACAACGACATGTTTAAGTCAGATAGTTTTACGATCTTTAACACCAGACATGACACATTGTTCATTGTTAATGAAACTGGTGAATCAGGTAGACCTGTGGTACCATCGGGATTTTTATTGAACTTTAAATTTGCTCATACAGGGATTAAACACAGCTACAACAGGCCAGACATATGGATCGGCTTAAATCATCCTGAGTATTAAATCATCCTGATTAGCAATGTCCTTACTGTCTCTGTAGTTTTCTGTAAAAATAGCCCAATTCACGTACTAGCCTCTACATTCTGGCTTGATACTGATTTATGAAACTTTGTACAACAGTAAAACAGAGAAGGATACAACCAGATTAGTTATAGGATCAGATGATCCTCTCAGCCTCTTTGAAGTCCTTACTTGTGCTGGTGTGAAAAGGCTCACGCCGCTAATAGCTGTTACGGATTTGTTTCTTCCAGTGCTGTAAATGCATGATGGGAAGCAATGAACGTAACATCCCTTTAAGGGGGTGTGGCTAGCACTGTAGCGCCACCGTTCTTTACGCTTTTGATTTGCCGTCCTACCCATTTGTAGGTGTGGAATGACAGCATACCATTACCTTTCAGTCAAACCCTTAATGATGCGTCCAGCTGTCCTGCTGTTAGTTATTTCTGTTAAGTACTGTATGAACTACCACATAGTATCATTATAAAGTGTGTATCACATGTTTATACATTAAGTTAAGCAGACACTTTAATCCAAAGGAACATCATTTTTGTGAGAAATCGCTAATCTTGATGCTCGTAACTTGTTCATGTTGTAAGTGCTTAAAATATATTGTAAGTGTAGAGCAGATGAACACAGCATTAATGGTTTAAGGTCATGTAAATGGTTGTTCCATGGGCCAGACAGTCCCTGGAGATCTTGGAGTTAAGATCTTGCTCAAGGGCCCAGCAGTGAAATCAATCCACCAGCCCTGGGATTTGAACCAGCAACCTTTCCATCACTTGCGTGACATCCTGAGCCACTGCGCCACACACTGCTCACCTCTGTCTTTGCTTGCTTTTTGATGGACCGTTATCTAGAAATGGCTGTCAGGGGTTTTTCCCAGAACCTGGATCAACTAGGATTTATTAAAGCTTTAACTTTTGAAGACATGATTGCCATGGTAATATTTTTTGTGCCCATTAGTTTTGTCTTTAAAAGTTATCCATGTCTGATTTTTTTTTAACCCTTAAAGCTGATGAGAAGAAGAGGCCAGATGTATTCAGCGCCTTAAAATTAGGTGAGTCGGCTGCACGTTGCTCAAAGAACATGTTTTCACAATCTTGTACCTTTCAATGAATTAATAGACAAATATAATTAGCATTTTATCATAGTTTATTGGTAACTGTAAACAAAATCTAGTCCATAATACAAAAGTGTAGTCAGGTTGTCACATAAAACAATCAAAATAAAGTGCAGTAAGGTAAAAATAAAAACTTTGGATGATTGTAGATTAACATGGTGACAAATTATTATTTTGAAGTCTTCTCCAGACAAAAACAAAAGTGTAACAAATGGTATGTCCATAACAAGTAAAATAAAGTGCAATAAAGTCAAACAAAAAGCATTGTATGGACAAATATGTAGAATGAAGAAGATTAACATGACTGACTGCGATGAAACAAGTATGTCAGTATTTTGCTTTGAGAGGTTTTTTTTTTTTTTAAGAAAAATTAAATGGTCAACATGTTCAGGAGATTGTGTGCTCTGAACGTAGCGTCCTATTACAGCTGCTGTACTAAACACATGCTCTGAAGTTACGCTAGTACCCGGTATGCAGAAGTAAGTCTTAGCCAGGTCTGCCAAGAGAGGAAACAGTCCTTTCTGAATTCCCATCGGTCAGAGGTAAAAAGTTCAGGTCTAGAAAGTATGAATCCAGACCAAGATTTTGTCTCAACCAACCAGTTGAGTATAAAGAGTCACAGTCACTGAGTACTCAGCTGGTTGGTTGAAACAAAATCTTGGTCTGGATTTGTACTTTATGGACCCGAACTTTCCACCTCTGCCTCTAATACTTTTCCAGCTCTGAAATTCTCCCAAATTCGAATTGATGGAGGGAAGGAGTGAGTGAATTAGAGAGAAATTTTTTAATGACAATCAGTTTTTTAAAAAAATGTTACTTTGTGGCTTAGGAGACCATTTTGTTTACATCTAGTTAAACGGCCTTCTTCTGAGCCTGTTTGAGTTAAAAACCTTTCTGAAAAGTACCAAGGGTGACATTTTGGAGCCTGGAACATTCCAGTCTCTCTTCCTCGGTGTCCATGTGAGATAGGGAACTCCCAGCTGGTGAGAGAGATCTTGGAAGAGGACCCGGCCCAGGTGAATTCCGCCAACGCGGACGGCGCCTCCCCGCTGATGCTGGCAGCAGTTAGCGGGCAGCTGGAGGTGGTGCAGCTGCTGGCGGAGAGGAGTGCCGACATGAACAAGCAGGACAGCGTCCACGGCTGGACGGCCCTCATGCAGGCCACCTATCACGGGTCAGCGCCCGTCCCTCTGCACCAACGCTGTGACACAGTCACCCATCTGGCACTGCTATTTACACGATTTCCACAACAGCTTCTGGTAAATCATTTGAAAGTGTGACTGTTCCAGTGTGAAGTTCGCGACGACTGGAAGGCCGAACGGCGTATTGTAGTCGTTAGCATGCGGTGCTAACAGGTCGCTGTGCCTTGCTAAGTTATGAAACTAGGCTGGATAATGTTAATCTTCTAAATGCAGCATTTCACAGTATAAGACATCTTGCCAAGTTGGACATTCAGTCACGAAAATATGTCAATTATAATCTTTATGTGCTGGTGTTTTGGCTTGAATTTCACGAGTCTAACTAAAGCCTATAGCCTACTACCTGTCTGTAAATCATAATGCGAACATTAGCTTTTTCTGATTGGCTTTTTGCTGTTTAAGAAGCAGCAGTGTTTCGCAGCAGCCATATCATTTTTCCATTACACATAGGCTATGCTGTTTTAATATGCTTTAATTTCGGGTCCATAGAGAACTCTAGGCTAGACTACATTGCAAGTTGTTCATTATGTTCACTAAAGAAGGTATTAGAATTTTTATCACAAACATAATTGATGCACGACCTGTAATATTAAGTTGTGTATTTTAAATTTTTTTATGTCTTCAATTTTACTAGAGATGATATTTACATATACATAGTGTGTGTGTGTGTGTGTGTGTGTGTGTGCGTGTGCATGTGTGCATCATATTTTATCTGGTTCCAGTTTTGTCTGGTTTTATGAATTGATATCCACTATAACTAGTTCCTGTCATGATAGCCAAAGATGCTGACATGGCTTTGAACTTTCAAATACATACATACCTCTCCAAGGCCTAGAATATTAATAATTCATCAATAAATAAAGTAACTGTTGAAATTTTGTAGCCTTTTCGAAATACTTGGAGTGATACATTTGTCACTGATTCAAGTCGGATGCATGTCACTGAATTTACCATAATCCATGGCCTCAGTAGTTAGTTGCAATGAATTACCAGCAGAGGGTGCAACAGCCTCTGGTATTCCCCCAGACCGTTCATTCCCAAGTAATAAAAATCGCTAAAATAATAGCTGGATCTTTATTATAAAAAAATACTGTGTGGCATTTGATAATTGCGACCCCTGCTGGTGGGTTTTCCTGCTGAAAAGTTTTAAATATGGGTAAATTCATGTCCCTTTCATATGGTCATCACCATTGTCACTCATTATTTTCCTGAACACTGGCCTATTTAATACTAAAGACCCTTGTAGCTCGTATACAGACCCCTGGAGTTTATTTATTTAGCAGGTGTTATTATGGCAGGATTGTATTGTGTTATTTCTGGATTTTTTGTTTCTATCTTTACTCTGTAGCAACAAAGATGTTGTGAAGTTTCTACTGAGCCAGGGAGCAGATGTCAATCTTCGAGCCAAAAATGGATACACTGCTTTTGATCTCGTCATGCTGCTGAATGACCCGGGTATGTTATTAAGGTTTGATATGATGTTTCTGGCTTTGCATCCTGCAGCTCAGTGGTTCTTTAATCTCCTTCTGTTTTCTCCCTTCAGATACGGAGCTGGTGAGACTGTTAGCCTCAGTCTGCATGCGGGTGGACAAAGACAAGGGCCGACCGAAGACGAGGTCGTCCGTCGCGCGATCCCGCAGCCGGCAGAGCCTCAATGTGCCATTCCCACCCGACGACAAGGGGGGTTTAAAGGTGCAGTGCAGCAGGAAGCTGTGTGGATGAAGTTTATGCTACGCCTGTTAAAAGCGACGGCTACTTCAATAGTCCATGTATTAAGCATGTGAGGCCACAGGCAAAACAAACACAGCAAGCTCTGTTTTTCTCTTATATTTGAATAGTTACTATCACCATTTAGGATTGACAGTTCCACAATTAACTATTCATTTGACAAAAACCTTTTGCCAAACCTGACTATGGCCCTAAAACCAGTGCGCACTCGGTTGGTGTGGCGCTGTAGGTTAGGACTAATCACATGATCAGCAGAGTGATGTCACTGTTCGGCCTTTGAGGACGGCCCAGATACCCAATTGCTACAGGAACAGACCCTAGTGATGGGCAAATAAAGCTTCATGGACCATTTGCTGTATTGTTTGACCCCTCTAGATTGTGCCCTTGGTTTGCTTTGGGGCATGCCTTGTGCCCTTTTCTGAATGGAGAGCACCATCTAGTGGGATCAGAAAATACAGCAAATGGTTCATGAAGCTTCATTTGCCCATCACTAGCTAACCCTGCTTGCTCAATTATAAAAGCACATGCTGTATAGATATGTAGGTTGATTATTTATAATTATTATCTTTGAAGTATCAGAAAATATATTTATCAAACAGTATCAAGCCACCAATGACAGTTTTGTTCTATGTTCTCCCGTGATCTCCGGGTGTTCAGCAGTGACCTCTCCAGTTCCCATGGCAATATTCTCTCACTCCTTGCCCGTTGTGTCGCCCACAGTCCTGGTGGAGCCGCATGTCCAACCGCTTCCGGAGGCTGAAGCTGACCAGGACCCTGCGGCACGGTCTGTCCACCAATCGACTGGCCCCATTCCCAGGCGGCACAGAGACCCCAGATAGCTTGGAGACGACCATGAGGGCAGACCGGCGGAGCAGCGGTCCGTGTGGAATAGGAACACGACCCCCCAGCCTGGGGAGCATCGACCTAAGTACAGCGTGGACCTCCAAGAGCAAGGACAGCGGTGAGCAGTGGGACACCATCGATAGAGGCCAGGCCGTCTTCATAAGCACAGAGATCTCCACAAGTGGCACATAATTCATCTAAACCTAAAACTTCACAATGTTAGCTCGGTCAGATTAGACATAATTAAATTTGAAGATGATGTCAGAATGTTGAATTATGGTGTAATTTAATTTTGCCTTCATTCCTTAATTTTTTTTAGGGCTTGGCAGAAGCAGCACAGCGAAGGAGGACTCTCTCATAACCACCATGGTATGGGTGCAGCCTCCAGTGGAACTGGGTGATGTTTTCAGTCCTTGACTGATCCAACAGTATGAGTATGAGGTCCCATCTTAATTTGAATGTTGATATTTTATGTCTGGGAGTTTGCAAGAAAAAATAAGGGGTTTGGCTACTGGAACGAGTTTGTGTTGTTGCTAGCCTAGATTGGAGATGAAGTTCCAGGGCCTGAGTAAAAAAAATAACATTTATAAAGCAATGGCTGTGTGTCTCTTAGTGGGTTAAGGCACTGTGCCTGTTATACGAAGGTCACTGGTTGAAATCCCAGTGTTGCCGGATTGTTGAGCCCTTGAGCAAGTTCCTTAACCCTCAATTTCTCTCACCCTGATTTCAAAACTGTATGTCGATTTATCATAAATAAATAAGATGTAAAATAAAAATTGATGGGCAGCAGCTAAAGCAGAGACACACAGCGGAGTGGGAGAAGTGCAGCTCCCAGCGAAATGAAGATACACGCAGCACCAGCACAACATCCGAAGCTAATGCAAGCTACTGTCCCTGACATGTTTTCGAACCGTGTGCCACGTGATAAGAACGGGACACGGCGGAAGGCGATAACAGACGCTGTCGCGATGTATATTGCAAAAGACATGCCGTCCATACATACTGTGGAAAAGCCGGGATTCATTAACATGCTAAAAGTTTTTACAAGTTTCTAAGTGTTTACAATGGTGTGGTCTGCCATCTCACTTACAAGAGTCTTTTTTGACTTGTCAGATTGCATTTTAACCTTAAAGTAAAAAAAAAACAAAATAAAGTTAAAACTTGTTTTGAACCATTTATTTGTCATCTGTAGTTTGATTTTGAGTA
>JAODUD010000033.1:12934556-12955245 GCA_026784285.1 Stomatorhinus walkeri | reverse complement strand
AAAAAACAGATATTTATCACACTATGGGGACATTGTGTCCCCATAAGGATAGGTATACCCGCTCACACATACACACACACACACACACACTAGACGGGAGGCAACCAGAGGATTGCAGTGGGAGATTTTTAAAACAAACCCTCTTGTACCATAAGTTTTACAGGATCTGGCCGCTGCAGTAACAGAAATAAAGGAAGATATCAAAAGAAGAGTAGACTAATAATAATATAGAGGGCAAAAACACGGGATTCTACGGGACGGTGCCGTGCCGCCCCTGTCTGCGTGGCCTGCGAAGGAGGCTGACTTCCGGAACACCGTCTGCCCCACTTGTTGTGGCTGCTTTATTTCAGTGGCCTGAGGGTGTGAACCTGAGGAGTCACACTTGAATAAAACAGGCTGGCATCAGGGCAAGCTATCCCTGGGGCCATCACCGTAGCGGGACTGCAGGCTAAATGGCTTCGCCTGAGTTGGCAGTAAGTGACAGCAAACAGCCCCCCCCCCCACACCTACACATGGGGTGCAAATTACACACTTTTTAAAAAAAAATACATAACCTACTTACCAGAGAAGGTAATATGCTGTAAGATTTTATTTCTCTAAAGAGATACTAAATATGAGCATTATCTTCTGTACTCCTTTTAACCTGAAACAAGGGGGGTGATTTCCCATAGTTGTGCTCTGCTCTGAATGACAATAACATTTACAGTTTTTCTTCCAAAACCAACATCATGCTCCTTCCCTAGGGGCTCTGTGCTGGCCTAACCCTAACCCTTTTAATGTCCCCCACATACATGGGCAGGTTTGCATTACATGTGCATCTTGATCAAAGGTCATTCATTGTATATTGTCAGTTCCACAGCCGTGGATTTCTCTGAAGATGACTAAGACAGTTGCTGTTCAGACTTGTTAGGAATACTATTTTTAACTTGATTTACATGATTTTAGAGTATTGGAGAAGTACACATTGTCACATTGAACTAATTAGACTATTTAGGTGAGGGTAACGCGCAGGAATGATAACAAGCCGGCACAGATGACTTATAAATTTGATTTAACGACTAAACTGTACAGACCTAAGCTAGTTCATATGACTCCAAATGTTATATTTTCAAGGTTTACAATTCTATTCCAAATCAAATTATTGTTGCCTCATAGATTAATCTCATTATAAAAAAATCCTATCAGTACTAATACTAGAATAATTATAGGCATTGTTTTAATGTGTTTAATTTTATTGCCTTGGGTATTACATTATAATGTTTAATTATATGAAGTATATTATCTTACTATGTAACTATAGCCTTTTCTATAGCCTTTATTAAAGGTCTCAGAATTTAAGGTTTCTTGGTGGAACTTTATATAATAATTATGTTATAATTTCTCCTATAATGGAAATAGCTTCCCGATATTCGACATTCTTGTGTACACATGCTGCCGTGGGGGCTGGAGGTGCGATGCTATCATGGTCCCCCCCCCCAGCCACTCTGCCAGCCAGACTTAAGGTTTGTTCCTGTTACCAACTGTGCCATTATTGAAAATATACAAAAAAACGCCATTTATCGTAATGTATTCAGATGCATTTAAATAATTAGTCCATTCCTGTGGTCTCTGTATTTGTGAAATTATGCCCCAACATTTTTTTTTTTTTTTTTTTTTTTTGTTAAAATTTATTGTGGAGACAAAAACACAGAAATGTTGATTACGTACCTACTCAGACCAATGGATTCGAAATTTTGCGAAAGCACCTTTGACGGAAGTTACCAGCTTTACCAGCTTTGCGCAGCCACTCGGTATTCACTAAATCTCAGTTTAGGAGATCATTCTTCAGTGACAGCTTTGAGGTTTTCTCGTGATCCTCAGGGATTTTGCTCTGGCGTTGCTACGCCAGCCTCGAGCTTTAGCCGGTTGTCCTGCTAATGGGTATTTCCTCCACTCCAGCCATGACATCTTTAGCACATTTACTGTACAAGTACCGCAGCATTTATGTGAACTTTTACACTTGTCTTTAAATCAAATCTAACAGCCTCGCCATGTGTTTACAGAACCTGTGTGAGCAAAGTGTAGCTGCGCTCAGACATATATACCAATGCAGATATTTTTGTCTTTCTCTTGCTCTGTCACCCCTGACTTCCGGTGAATACACTTTGTTTTTTTTGGTTGAGTCTTTGCTTTAAATTCACAGCCAAGCTTGGTGATGTCAGAGTGAAATATATCATTGTTCACCAAAAGAGGGTGCTCCAGTTTGGTGTGCAGCTAGATTTAATGTAGTTCATTTAAACTTCCATCCGTCCGTTCGTCCATCCATCAGCCTATTTTCTAGTATTCTGTCCCACACTGCTTTTATGAATTCGACTTTTTCACTACTTCTACATCTGGGTCGTATGGGGACCAGGAACCTGTTCCAGGCTGCCAAGAGCCAAAGGCTGGGATACAAACTAAATGGGATGTTTTTGTACATTTGCCTTCCTCATTATCCCTTGGGTGTTTGTAAATATTTTTATGGAACTTGGGATCATGGCTAAATTCGAATAAGAACAAGGATAAATACAAAAAAATGTTAGCCCAGTTGTATCAAATTGACCTCATAGTAGACAGCCATCCATGGTGCCACAGCCTTAGGTTTTTTTTTTTGTTGTCGTTGAGAGCAAGTCTGCAGTGGCAGAGCATGGAAATATCACGACCAACACTTTCTGCTGCCCACCAGGCTGAAAATGAAGATATTACAGGAGCCGTATAAAATACAGATCTTCCTTTAATTGGTAAATCGATGGCAGTACAAAAAAGTACATAAATCCCACATTACCGACGCGTACTCGACTGCCTTGTGCCGCATGCTAATTTTGAACCTTTTCTCTGATGTAAAAAGGTGGAAAATGCTGTTTTTCAATTCAGTATTTTACCTTTCTCTTATATTTTAGCATAAGCCACTCCCATTTCATCTTCAGTATCCCAGAAGTGTTGTCAAGGATCAGCAATGCATCCATCTGGGGGGGAAAAAAAATCAATATTTCTTGTTCCTGCCCAAATAAATATGAAGCATGCATGGAAAAAATATCTCAGAGAAATTTAACTTCAAAATGTTTTTAAATAACATAATATGTTGCGAGTATGAGATCAGCTGAAGGGATTGACCACAGTAAGGTTAAACTATGAGGAACCATCAGAGAAAAGCCAATGAAGAGGGCTGAGTTTCCATATCCATGGTTTGCGTGCTAAGTTTTGTTTTGTGAGGAGGCCACATGTTTTGACATTGCGTAACTTCAGGCCGGTTTATAAATCATGATGTATTTTTGGTGCTCTGTTGAAGACCTCCGTGTTGCCCCTCTATAAACACTCTGCTCTGGGCAGCCTGAGATCTTGGCCACATACACCAATGGAATATATTCAAGATTTATCACTATTTAACAACACAATGTTTGTAGAACTCAAAGAACTGGACTTATAGTATTCGATCAATTACACGTATTACTGTAACATGTATTACAGGTTTATCTCAATCCAAACAGAACAGTTTGTTTATATGACTTGTGAATCAATATTACAGCACAACATCTACATAAAAACTGGAATTTGGCTAATCCATTTTGAACATTGACTTCTGAGGGACAGTTAGGTGAAAAATATCTATGAGAACAGGGTTAGCCCTCGCAGGCCTGTTTGTACAGGTGGCTGTCATCGCAAGCTGTAATGGTGCCTAATTATCGCTTCACTGTCACTTTGCCTTAACCATTTCCTAGTGAATTCGGATTAGTTGTGCCACTATGATCAGTCCTGTCAAACCAGGAACAGACTGCCAACTAAAAAGCAGTCACAATAGTAATATGGTGTTCAGCATCTCTGAGCAGACAAGACGCCACTAAGATCTGTTTAACCAGTCTGCTTTTTTCCTGGAAGTTTTAATTTCATTTTATTCATTTATTTTTTATGTACAGTACTGTGCAAAAGTCTTAGGCAGTCAAAAGAAATGTTCAAAGCTGGTTAGTAAGTGCACACTTGAATAAAGAACACAATTTAACATCAGAACATGTGAAAATTAAGAGTAACACAAAAAAACTAGCAAAAAGTTCTTCTGTTCTCCAAAAAGTTACGGATATCTAGTTGGACGGCTAAAAGAGCGAATCTCTCCTCAGGGGCACCTAAGTCATTTCACATATTTATTAAATTTCACCACCAGCTCACTTAATTAATTAACGTAATTAGTTAAAAAAAAAAAGTCAACAAGATATTGATTAACTATATGAGGTGTGCCAATGGTCAAGTCATAAAATACAAATAATGGGGTGATTTTAGCAGAGGTTTTGAAGCTGACACACTTACTGACAACTGTAATAGCATAGTTTTACACCAATATAAAGATCATTTAAACATAATTTTCTTTGGCTGCCTAAGACTTTTGCACAGTACTGTATGGTTTTTTTTGTCCATCATTAAAAAACGGATTCTTTTGTATTTTGTACTGACTTGTGTTGATGTTTAATACCACTGTCCTCTCCCACTGAAAAGGTGTATAACGATCTGAAGTAGTCTTGTAGAATGTAGGCAGGGATGATCAGGAATTTGTGAAATACTTTCTTTGGCGAGTTCCAGCATAAAAACCAGAGACGCTAAATTTGCTGGCAGTGTGTGCTTGGTGCTGTAGGCGTAGATCTATGTATTCTGGAGCTACAGACTAGCTGGGCTTTCTTTGATCTTCAAGCACCTGCTCCTTTTGTCTGTTTCCCCTTGGAAAGCTGGCCAGGGCTGATTCTATGCACCATCTTCATATCCTTTGGGACAGACACTTGTTAGGCCTGTGCAATTGTCAATGAAAGTGTGGACATGCCTGCTTCCACCTGTGGGAAGCCGTGTGGGTTCGATTTCGTCCTTCCATAACCTCATCACCTTTGACCTCTGTTTAGATGGGGGGGGCTCTCACTGATAACAGCACTAATGTACGTTTCCAGGTGTCTGCTGTTGATTAAAAGCATTTGCTCTACAGCTTCAACCTCATGGTCTTATGGAATTTATTTTTTGAACGTCGATCGGTGTCATTTCAGGGCCGACCACTGATTGTCTCATGACTTTTAGATGATTAGTTTGGCAGTGGATAGGAGGTGCCTTAGTGTGTGGAAATCTGCATTTTCCTTTCCTCTTGCTTTGTTCATTTCCTGTTTAATCGCGGGGCTCGTTGAAGTACTGTGTGCCTCTATAATTTGTTAAAAAAATAAACCCCAGTCAACCCCAGTGTTTTGGCAACAGATGTCTTCCAGTCTCTCCAGCTAAATATTTCTGAAAAAGATAACACACACACACACGGCTATAAATCCAACTGGAAGTGTCAGGCCAGTATCCCTTCTGCTTCTCATTTAAAGCAATTTTCACATTAAAACGGGCTCCGGCAATGAAATGCAAACGAATCTCTTGGAACGCGTCACTGCCAGGAGGCCCAAGCGGATCGAGCAAAAGTAGCGCGCACTTGTCCTTAAGATGGGAGGTTTTGGTAACAATGAAACCCATCGCACTGAACCCCACCTCCTTTGCTAGCATCCTTCGTCAGTGACAATGACAGGGACAGCAAGATGTGGTGCTACAGGAGGGCAACCGCTTTAGATCGTGAAGCCAAGAGACCGGACCGCAATCTGATGTAGATTGTCCACATTTCTCGCCAAACACAGGGGCACAAATTCCTCCTGAACTTCGGCGAGAACACATTGCACTCACTTCTGCTTTTGTATTACTACATTAAGTGTGGCACGCAAATAATGTAATATGTGGTGTCATTAAATTCAGATGCAGTAACCGTATTGTTTTGTTTGGAATATGTTAGTTGCTTTAGACTTGGTAACAACAAATCAACCTGTTGACCTTTATGTATTCAGTTGCAGCCACATGATTGAGCGTTTGGCTGTTTGTGTTAATGAGCAGATGGACCTATTAAATTAGCCACTGAGTGAATATAATGGTGACTAATCACTATATAGTAGTCATTATCACGTCATAGGTGAGGTATGAGTGTTTTCAAATCTGTAATAATGACAGTTCAGACGTAGGCTACCTTATTAAAGGTGTAATTAATGGAGTATGTGGGTTAACCTGTTGCTTTTTCAATTGTTAGGCCCATATGGGTCATGGGTGTTTGTTTTGTTTATTGTCATGTACCATAACTGTGGGTTTTGCACGAGTTAAATGTCTGTAAGATTTGGTTTTCTTTAGGGCTATGTTATGATCCATTCCAGAGTGTTTTGTTGCTGAGCGTAAATGGGTTTTTGTTTTTTTGTTTGTTGGGTAAAATATCACCTTAAATGACATTAAATGAGTGATTAAGATGGATGTACTTGTTCATTTTAGATTTAAAACAGAATGACTACAGAAATGTCAAAACACATGTAGTTTGTTGACCTAACAAAACTCACTCTGATGATGCCCTTTCAGGACTTGCTTTGGCTTGGGTTTTGATAACATCTACTGCTGTAACTCAAACAACAGATATTTAATTAAAATTCTTCTGTACTTATTTCATTTAGGCTTATTTTTTGCTAAATTTTTCCAGTTACTGAATTCCATGATCCAGATTTTCGCCAGAAATTGGACTTAAAAAGACAGTACTAGTCTATGTTTAGACCAAGGTGCCAGCTGTTGTTGAATGCATATGGAGGTATTTTGCACAGATACAGATACAGTCTCTGGCTAGGAGGGGGTGGGGGGGCACATCTGGTCGTCAGGGCAACACGAACATTGGGGACATCATAAAGTGGGAATTGAGACAGAGATACCTTTAGGGTGTGATAGCGTGAGCAGGTCTCTGCGGGTTTTTTTTTCATTACAATGAACCGGTTTGACTGCATTCAATTGGGTTCAAATTGATGGTTTGAAAACAAGACCTTTAAGTGTACAATGGGAACGTCAATTGAAGTAATGGGGAAAAGGTATGGGGCGCCTTGCAGAGGTGATGACGGAGGCAGACCGACTGAGAGTTCTTCAGAAGCGCGGGGGTGGCCTGCACCAGGCTGGAAGTTACACGTTTAACGTAGTTACACCTGTCACATGGCGTACAACGATCCTATAAACACTTGGGCTGCCAGAGGGCAAATCCAGCCAAGCGTGGCCATCGGCTGTAACGCGGGAGCTGGAGGGGATCCCGAGACGACCGCGGACTCATGCAGGTCCCCCGCTTGCTTGTTGTGTCCCGGGTGCCTTTTTTTCTTGCTGGACGAGCAATTTAGCCCGATGCCTTTTTTTTCCCACCGAATGTATTTCTCATGCCTGGGTTTTGCTGCACGGTAGAGCCCACTTACATAAATAGCCCTCACGTGCCAACTTCCACCCTTGAGTAATCCCTCTGCAACCAGCAGGGTGTTTGTTTTTCTTTTGGTTTCCCTCACAAGTGACGCCCTCCGGTTTTATGTCTCGAGGCCTTTACAGTCCTGATGATATGGCACAAGAAGAAATATCTACTAAGAGCCTAGTATCCATTGTACACCAGTAAATATTAGGTTGCATGTACTGCACTGTGCAAAAGTCACAAAAAAATGTTTGAATGATCTAGGTATCTGTCAAAGTGTGTCAGCTTAGCAATTTCAAATCCTCTCTTAAAGTCACCTCAGTATTTACAGCAACCATACAACACATCACACCACAACATACATCTGATGTATTTTTTGATTCAACCTACTAGCGTGTCATGTTTGGTTAATTAATACTTCACTGGGTGATTAAATTAATTAATTAAGTGAGCTGGCGGTGAAATTTGAAGAATACATGAAATGGCTGAGGTGCCTCTGAGGAGCTGTCCAACAAGATATCAGTGACTTTTGGGGGAACAGAAGGAATCCTTGTTATTTTTTATCGTGTTGTGGTTTACTTGCATATGTTCTAAATGTTAAATTGTGTTTTTCTTCTGTGTGAATATGCCACTCACTACCCAGATAAATTGTTTTAAACATTTTTGTTGACTTGCACAGTACTGTATGTGCAAAACTTGAATGTTCAGATGTTAAATAAGCTTTGTTGTTCTTTTTCTAATCACGCCTCTATTAATTAATCATCAGTACTTAAGCAGTGGCTTCCATCTGCTGAATCTTATGCCCATTATGGCTTGTAGCAGAACTGCTACCCACTCGTGCCACTTTCTCACACCACTCCTCCCTGCAGTCACCTTATCTGTCCACATCGCCTGTTAGCCTGGACTGTCAGCTGTTATCTCACCCTGTTAGGCTTGCAGTAGTAAGTGTTTCACGATCGGCCTTGAGTTGCAATGTTGGCACGACGACAGCGGTCTTCCCTCGCAGACACACCTGAAAGGGTGTGTGAGTTTCTGCCTGGTTTCCAAGTCCCTTATGGAGAATGAAGATGCCCAGCCAAGAGCATGTAAATACCCCAGGGCAACATCTGTGTATGGCTCTGCAGATTAGGTGCCTGTGACCAGAAGGTTGTCGGTTCAAATCCCATGGCGGTAGTGCTGAAAGTATAAGTGTCAGAATACTTTAGAACAGCGTGCCTGGCCTATAGTTTTAATTAAAGAAAAACTAAGCATTAATATAATTATCTCACAATGGCTCAGAGGCAACTTTATGATTATTTGTTCAAAAAGGCTACCATTGTTAGCTCGTTTTGATAGCTACTGATGAAAAAAACTTGGGTAAAGTCCATTGGTCGTTTTTAATTTTCAGCATCTGAGATCATAACATCTTCTCGTGATGTCACCACTGGCCCCTGAGCGGGGCCCTTAATCCAAATTGCTCCAGGCACTATCTGATCCCACTTTTTGAAACATACATCGCCAAATGTCTGCTGAAGAAATCAAAATAAACACCACCACCCCCCCACCCCAGACTGAGTGTATCCGGCTTCCTGTGGTGGTAAACCTTCAGCAATGTAGTATAATAACCAGAATGATCTTGACCCAAGGTCACAAACAGTTGAATGCAAACCCCTAACCCTTAACTCAGTAGGTCCATATGTATGCCTCTAAGGCGCCGAGTACATTATGCTCCCATATTTAAAGAGCAATCACAGCAAAGTGGAAACAAATCCAGCAGCTGTTAATAACAGGACCACACGTGTGGAGTATGGCAACCCACAAAGGGGCTGGAATATCCTGTAGTAATGGAATAAGTCACTTGGGAACATAAAGAAACTAAACTGCACATTTCCATCTGGTTTATTATTTGCTTAGATCCGTTGGAGGTATTAATGTGGAATCAGAGTTCCTCAAGTTGTCAAATGTGTGTAGAATCATTGCTTTTGAAGATCAACCATTCGTCTCTGTATAATGTTTACAGTTCGCCATTAAGAGCCTTTCATTGCTAAAGCAATATAGCTTCTTTTCACTATTAAAACTCTGCTTACACTGTGATTATTTCCTTTCCCCCATTTCCCTTTGATGCATTACCGATTCTCAATTAACTAAAATGGGAAGTATGTAGTGAGGGAGGTGGTATTTGAAGGTTTACTTCCAAAGCATCCAGTTCCCTGGGGCAAAAATTACACAGCAAATCCCTCACTGTCATATGAATAGGGCCAGTGGATATGACTAAGACTTAGACTCTAAGTTTTAATTGTAGATGATTGAAGTCATGGCGGTTGAGTTTATTAGTAGGAGCTTCAGAGAAACAGTATCATAAATTGTCACCAGGTTTTGACCAGCCTGCTATGTGCTGAGATTCTGGAAAAGCTCCTCCCAGTTCTAGAATATCAGAGCGATGTTGTAAACCGCTGACCTCTAAATCAGAGACCTTTTATATGTCCCCATTGTGTTTGTTTCATCTCTGACAGAACTGCGTCAGGTTCTGCCCTTTCCAGCTCTCAGATGTTGAGAAGCGTATGGGCCGACCAGTCTGAGCTCAGTGCTGGAGAACCGCTGCAGCCTTCGTTTGGTTTCATAGAAATGTCCGTCATTACCCTTATTTCTGACTGTAGTCTTTCATGCATTGTAATGGAAAATTTCATTCATGCAATTAATATATGCAATGTAAGACAGACGTCTCACCCCCCTGAGACTCATGCAGGCCTGGTGCTTCAGATGTGTTGATTGTGCCCGATGTGACCAGTTTGAGGTAAACATTCCATTAGTTCTTAGCACGCTATCCATGCCACAGAATTTCCAGCCCCCCCGACACACATAAAAACAATTTGAGTCACAAAAGGACATCATTCCAGCCGTGTTCTTCCTGTTTTATGACCATCAAGGTAAACAGGTTATCCAAAAAACTGGACTGAGTTGGCCACTCTGTCGTTGTCACTGAACGTTCAGAGCCAATGACATCATCAGTATGAGAACCATCGAGGAGTTCGAGTTTGTCTTCCCACGCAATACAAATTTGGCTTTGTTTCTGCTGATGGAGTTATTAGACATTGAATTTCTGCAACCGGAGAATAGAGGTGCCCAGTTCTAAAGGAAGGAAGGACAAGCTCGTGTGAGCAGCCCAAAGTGACACAACATGCATCTTCAAACTGCTAATCCTTGCGAAATCTCCTACGTTCTGCACTTGAAAAGCATACGGAAGTCATTTGAGTGCTTCCTCTGGCCATATCATGAATCACACTTCCACTGCAGCGGCGTGGTATGGAAGACATCTAGAGTGAGATATGGGGCTCAGAATATCACATTGTTTATCATGCTTAAATTGCAAATTTCCAAACCTCACCCAGGCCCTTTTTTGTTGTTTTTCACGTGAGGCCGGCAGTGACCTAAGGTGAAGCTTCCTCATCATATGTTACAGTATCTGGAACCAAAACTCACTCAGTCCTCACAAAATCCAACATCTCAACAGAAGTTTTCTTGAAAACACACTGTGGACTGAGTGAGTTTAGGCAATTTGTGTGGAAACACTATCTATCAATGCTATGTCTATATGAATCTATAAAAACATTCGTAACACATTATAATGCGTTCATAAAGCCTGCGTGAGCAGTCCAAAATGACACAACATTTCATTTTCAAATTGCTAATACTTGTGAAATCCCCTACGTCCCGCATCTATAATGCATAATAGATGATAGCTTCATTGGAGCTTATGAAGTATTATAATCAACACTATAATGCCTTATCACTGTCAATACAAAATGCTGTATTGCTTTATTAATTCTTATACTGACCATTATAATCTATATGAATGTATATTGAGTGAAGTGTCACCAATTGTTCCTGCACAAGTATGAGTATGTGCCATGAATTTTGGTATACCCCGTTGTATCCTGGGTTGTGGGTTTGGCTCACCATTACCCTGACCTGGGTAAATGGGGATGGAAGATGTCAGCACGTCACAAATAGCTAGCTATGAAATCAGAAACGTTAACTACTGTTACCAAAGAAATGGTATGCAAAACAGGCTTGATTATTCTATTCCGTAGGGAACGTTTTTTTATGGTGGTCTATTCTATCAGAGTCTAGAATTCGACAGGGAGGGATGGAGTGTCATTCTTCCATGACAAAGTCAATCAACTCAGAGTCAGTTGATAGAGATGGAGAATGCAGCCTCAGGCCTCCTTCCAGAATATCCCATAATTTCTTGATTGAGTTCAGATCCAGTGACTGAGCAGATCATGGCATATGGGTAACATCAGTGTCATGCTCATCAAACCATTAGGCGACCACACACGCTCTGTAGATGGGGGCATTTGGATCCTGAAATGCACTCCCCCCCCCCCCAGGGCAGGAAAGAAATGTTGCGGCATAGAGTGAAGATGATCACTCAGTGTTCCTGAGAGCTGATTAGCATGGACGTTGTCTTCTGTGGACACAGAAGCACCCAAATCACATGATGAAAATGTTTTGCATTGGTGGACTCATGGCTGTACAGAAATTTCATTTGATTATATGTGTGTTAGTCTTTGTGCTGAGACCAAAAATCAAGAAATGAGTCATCTGTCAGTATTATGCTTCTCCACTGCACAGTAATCTACTGCCTGTAGTCTCTGTTCTATTTGGTATATCATTAATAATAATAAAAATTACACTATACTGATCCTTTCTTTTTTCCTACCCCATCCTCGATCACACACACAGGTAAGAGTAAGCTTGGTTGTGAAGTGTAGCCACCTGAAGCGGTGCCCATGGACCTACAGATATTTGACTTTGTTTGCAAATCCAGGCTCAAACTGACGACCTTCAGATCACAGGCACAGAGACTTAGCCCAATGAGCCACATGCAAAGACTCGTATGTTTTGTCGGTTTTCCTTCGCTTTTAAAATGAATGTGTGCTTCCATGCCAGTTGCTGTGGGTCCCAGTTAACACGCTCTTGCAAACTCAATCTCAAAGCCTCTGCGGTTCCTATATATCCTCCCAAGATCATTTTTGTCCTCAGTAGAGGCCTTTTTTTTCGCTCATATCTCTCATACTATACTACACTACACTATACTATACTATACTATACGTAAATTAAAAATCTGTTTCCTTCAAGATCTCCAGAGGATTTAGCTATACATATTTGGGTATACATAACTAACTTGACGTTTAGCTAGCTAGGCCATGCAACAAATTAATTTAATACGTAATACCAACTTTAAACAGTTGCTTAATGATCAAGTCTCTTCTGTTTGGTGCATCCTAACTTTCCATCATATTCTGAGGTGTGCACATTTTTGTCTGCTACCTGTATTTACATAAATAAACACGAATAAAATACACAAGTTATATTTTCCAACCTGCATGTTGTATACCAGGATGACCTGTATGTTCTTAAAGTGATGTTTTGCAATTCAGCCTCTTTGGAAACTGAAATTTAATAGAGGTAATAGAAATGCTTTACTTTTGTTAGGTATAATTCAAAATTACTTTGGATCTTTCTAGAACTCATTAGTAATTGATGAAAAATTGGTATACAGATTTATATATAGTAAGTGTGTACAGCAATGACAGTTTGTGCCGTTTCTCTTTTTCGTATTAGACTGACATGGGGAGAGCCAGTAATGTAGACAGTGAAGACAGACCATAATGAAACTGCGTGCTGTTCATCCTTATTATATTAACATTGTGCAGGTGGAGACCCAGCAACTTAGCCGTTTGTTTTATGAATGGCTATTCCTTCAGGTGGAAAGAAGGCTAGGGTGTATATTTAAAACGGGAAAAGCGACCTAATTTCACATGGCTGTGATCTTATTCCCTCTCTTGTGTCTGTTGTGTCCAAGGGCTCCAGACCCCTGCATACTGCATAGGAATAAGCGGGTATGGACGGATAGATGAAATTTCATGTAGATTATTTTGGTTTATGTATTTTTTATTTTACTTTTCATCGTGTAGTCTTTTGTATAAGCACTATTGGGTCAAAATCCAAAACATTTCAGTTTCTTCTGTTTATTTTTTAACCCTAACCTGGGTCTCTCCTTTACATCTTGGCACCACGGGGCATGGTCCACGGCCTGGTGTCTCCCTGATCCAAATTCCGTGGCTGAAAGCCACAGAGAGCAGCTCCCAGCGAGCCACCAAGACCAGTTTATTTGTTGCGGATACCATAAGAACCTTGGGGCTGTGGCAGCGATAATTACTGCTGGGATGCATAATGCTCTCTCTGGGTCCGTTCACACCACGCCATGTCATTCTTTGTGCCAGAATATTCTGGTGCGTGTGTTTGAGGGATCATACACCAAACCGGCAGAGAACATGCCAGAACTCCCATTTTCAGATTAGTGCACCAAGGTCACAAGTGACATGCAGAGGAACCAAGCAGTGCTGTGTTTTATCAATGCGAATAAGAATCACATCTTCAGTGCATCTTTATTTGCATTATCAATTTTGAGAACTTTGGCTTTTGACAGGAGGCAACCCATATCTTGGCTGCATGTTGTAGTTGTATTTACACTTCTAATCATATGAAATAAATTGCCAAGAAACATATTTGTGCTGATTCATGCTAACCCTTTTCTGCGTCACATAATCCCTGAGGAAATCAGTTAATACAGGTCCATTCTTCTCACCCAGTGTTGGGCCAAATCACCCTATCAACGTCCTTTGCCACCCCCTCCCCATTGAAACAATGACTGAACACAAGGCGGATCCCCCCCCCACATTGATGCTGCTCGGCAAAAGCTGGGCAGTGCCGGCTGGCTGCTCGCGGCTCGCTGCATGTGGAAAATGTGAAGCGGGCCATTGTTTTAATTGGTGGTGGACAACACAAGGACACAGCGGGAAGATGGGAACAATAGACTCGGGGACAGATAGGAAACATCGCGTGAGCCGCACCCGCCTTGAACAGCTGCTGAAGGGCTGTTTTTAATCTGCGCGTTTGAGCTGCGCTTTCTGTTGTCTCGCTTGGCCTCAGCTGTCTGTTGTTGTCAGCTGTGATTTCTGACGTCTGTAAAAGTCACATATCGATGCCTGGGAACATTCCGAAGAATACCTGTGCCACATTGCCATCAAAATATCATTAAAGCCCGCAGCTCATTTGCGTTCATGAAAATATTCAATATATATAGAATTTTCAATATTTCTAAAGACATAGTGACATCTTTGTTTTCCCTTATCACTAAAGTTGACCTGCATGATGAAATTTAAACACCTCAAAATGAGATGCACTCTTCATATATACTCCTAGAACCCATAAGCAGAATTTTGGGTATGTTATATGATATTTTATAATATATCCAAAAATATGATATTATAATGTGGTGTTGTAGTAATTCTACTCTAACATTAAATCCAGAGAATATAAAATTCATGTTCATCTCTCTGTCTGTCTGTGTGTGTGTGTGTGTGTGTATGTATATATCTGCACTTGCTAATACAAAAGTAGACCTTGGGGTCTTTGAGGATCCTGGTATTCTTGTAAAGTTCATATGTGCTGAAAACATGGCACCTAGATAAGCAGAGAGATTTTGTGGAAGAAGGAAGTCACACAAAAGCCAAGCTGAAGAAACCATCACAAACGCTTGAAGTCTTATTTGCAAGTTAGGACACTTGAGACACCTTCACAAGTCTGCTGATTGTGACTTTTGTGGTGAACCTCTGTATTAAAAAGGCAAATACACCTTAAGTGTCATAGGGCTGCTGTAAAAATTATTATCATTTTGCAATGATTTAGTGCGCACCTGCATTAGACTACAGACGTAATATATCTGTTAAAAAAATAGTTGCTGTCAGCATGCGCTTGGGTCATGAATGGCTGCGTGTTGTGTTGAAATCGATTTAGGCAGCCCACCATTTTTATTAGACACTAGATAATTACTCCAGTCACCATTTAAATAAGAAAACCCAACCCGCTGGAAACGGAGAGACCGTCAACTTTCTGACGGGTCATTCCATGTCAGTGGTCACCTGGGGGTCAGTGGCTCAGCCCATAAAAAAGTTAAGTACATCACAACAGTCCTAGTCCATGGGTTGCCCCAAACCTTTGTAGTGATAACCGTAACTTCAGAGAAAGAGAATTAAATATAATGACAGATTAGAGGTGTCAGTCTCAGAGGCTCCTGGTCCTAAGGCTGCAGCCAGGGCCCTAGTTGAAGTTGCGTCAAAGGGAATGTCAGGATGTCCCCAGAAGAACACCGAGATGTCCTTTTCCGTTTACTACAACGCACTCCTGGGGTGTGCATTAGTTCACCATTGACATCGAACAGTCGAACATGCCATGGTGCGGTTGGTTTGCTCTCTTGAAATCTTTAAAGGGTAATAGGAATGCAGGAATCATTTGAGAACTTGTATTATACAGGGCTGTGAGAATAGCACAGCAGGGAACCACCGGCAGGAGCGTGCGGTGTATCGTACATGGAAACGTGTCGTGAAACAAAGCAGCTCCATTCGTGGTTCCCCCAGAGATGAGCACAGAATAAGGGCATCTCCTTAAGCCGTGATCCGGTTTGGTGACTCACACAAAACCTTGTTTTTACATGGGCTCACAAATACCTAAGCACACATCTCCAGAGAAACACATATTATGTTAGGGTCTAGTTCTGCAGCTCCATTACAGGTTTGTCACTGCTGGCTTTCAGAGACAGTCGGGGGCAGATGTGAAACAGCTGGATGGCTTCTTGTTTTTTTTGTCTCATTTTTAAGCTTATTATAAAATGTAAAAGCCTAAATTGTGTACTTAAATATACACATCCACCTTTACATAAGCAGTTTTAGTTCTGTTTTGATCTTCTGGTGAAACAGAAGATGACCTCGTTCATTTTCCCAGTTTTGGGCTCTTGTATCCTGCCACCAGCGAATCAGAATCTTCTGTTTGTGTCTGTCTTTGAGAGGCCAGTGCTGCCTGCAGAGAGGGTGGTGTGACCTCAGATATGACATGGAAGACCCCGCCAACCACCCCCTTCCTCCAGGCTTTCGTGAGAAGGACTCACTCTTTTTTTTTGTAACTGGATGGAAGGCCAAACCTCGATTCAGAGCATGTGGTAATGAGATCATCACATGGCCTAGAGGGGCTGGGACTGGGTAACACAATGCAGGATCTCTCATCCTCTGATCTCATGAGAAATGATTGGGACGCCGCAGTTCTCCATGGTAGCTAGAAGAAACATTGTGCTCTAGCTTCTGTCTGTTTAATAAATCAAATCGTGCACTTAATTCTGCTCAACATTTATCTCATCTCCACTGGACAAGCAGGAAACGACACAAAGTATTCTGAATGAAACAAGGAAAACCGTGGTGGATCAAAAGGTACGCATAACAATGGACCTAGGTCTTCTCACTGGAGATCATTTGAAGGTCAGTGTGTCCTCCTACCGAAACTGCTATGGTTTGGCAAGTAAGTCATGGTGCTAAACACAGTAGGGCTCATCAGTTTCATTATACCATGCAGGCTAACATACAACAGTAAGAAATTAGGAGATAAAACCACGCTACTCCTTGCCTAAGGACAGAGGAGCAACTGTCCCAGACAAGGGAATGGGTGTCTCCTTCAGCTCTGACGCTGACATTGATTGTGGGTGCGGCTTCCACAGGAGTCTCTCTTTGTAGGAAAGGATGTCCCTCGATGTGCAGCGGTGGCAATGCTGCGAAAGGATTCTGTTGTTTCCAATGCAGAAGAAGAAATTAGGAACGCCTTGACCCATCTAATCTATAATTCACTATTGCTGGTAAAGTGTCAGTCATGGTACAAGCGAGTGTTGAGTAACAGGCAGATTGTCACCTCTGAGTCGGACAATGGGGCTTAGGGTGGATGGTGGGCAAACTTCCTGGACACCGTCCAAATGGTGTGTGTTTCCTTTTGGCTGCAGCAGTGCTGTTAAACATGATATCGGTCGGAGAGGCCTACTGCTTGCTAGGTTTACCTTCTTACATAACCATTCAGGTGAGCTACTGATATATTTAGCCGGCCGAACCGTTCCTGAAATATGACATGGGAAAGCCAAGTGGAGACAGGCAGGGAGACTCCTGTACGCTGAGCACGGATCGATTGTTTTTCTTTCTGCTAATATTAAACAGACATCCAGAATGAGATACACAAAACCGTGCTGGCAAGGGTTTGCGGCAGAGGGATATAATTGCGTGTGTGAGACCCATTACGAGGGAAACGCGGCTTTCCGATACGGAGTTTACCTTGCCGGACATCTGTGTGTCATTATTCCCTCCAATGGCCTGTAAAGGCTGATAATCTCTTTAACAGATTCCTTTGCTGGTTTTATGGATTGAAATACCAAAGGGCCATCAGAGTGAGGTGATAACATTCCTCGCGAGGCCCAATAATTCGGTGAAATATATACTGGGCGTAGGGGCTCCCGGGAAACTCGCAAATGAGGACGTGGGCCAGTGGGAATGGACTGAGCTGCAGCTGACCAATCAGAGGCCTTGTTTTCAGCTGACCAATCAGAGGCTTGAAAAGAGTGACGCGTAAAGAGTGAGAGCCATGGAAAATCAGTCTGGGGGAAAAAAAAACATAGGGCCAAATGTGTACATATATATCCTGCATTTTACATATCCTTTGACCTGAATATGATTTTCATTTTTAATGGGCTATGATGGTGATGAGTTTTATGTTTTATTGAAAACTATTAAAGCTGATTAATATTTGCAAGATAGTCAAATCTGGATGGAAATTCTGCGTTATCATACAATATGAATGTACAATGAACCTGAAATAGGATGTCCCATGCAATCATTTTCCTTTCGTTTTGCCAATATTTGATTTGTTTTTATTGGAATTGGTGCAGAGCAGCCAGATAATAACTTGTGTTCTCCTAACAAGTGAAAAAAGTTGTACTGGAGTCAGAATTCATTTTCTGTCCCATCCGTCTCATCTGGGATGGTGTTTTCAGAATTATGTTGCATTTTACCATTTATAAATGGAATTTATTGATCCTTATCAGTTTCCTTTGGACTGAAAAAGGCCCCAAAGGCTTCTTTCTTTGCACTAGTCAGGGATTAGTTGTAATCATTATTATGGGTTATAAAGAGGTTATTACAAGTAACACAATAGTAAATGACACAGACTAGAGTGAACCAAAATGTTTCTTTTGAACATTCCAAACCAGGGCCTGTTGCAGTGTCTTTACTCATCCAAATCCATAGAAGTTCTATTGGATAAAATCAAATTGTCGTTATACATCAAATACTTTTACCAAAACATAGCTCATAACTGGGTGCAGCCAGATTGCTGTACAGTGGTGAAGAATATCAAGGGTTTTCCAGAGAATTCAGCACATGCTAGCCGCTACCATCCACCACCTTAGTGGACCATGCTTGGGCACTGCAAAGGATGATAGGAAGATAGGATGATTCCAAGGGCCCTGAAATGGCAGGGGCCCTAAAAATTTGGAGCATAATTGGATTGGTCTGTGTTGTGGGCCCAATATGATATGCTGTCATATGGTCCAAAATCTCTAGCGGAGTCTCTGAGGCTGTGCTTTGTGGCACTTTTACTGAAATTAGCCCCCAACAACAACCATCATAGTTTGGTTTCAACTTCATACAGTGTGTTCAGACTCAGAACGTGCTTCTGAAGGTAAGGAAGATTTTTTTGGCATGAACTCAGTCCAGATAACATAGCAGCGCAGCACAGCGCATCAATCTTTCCCTCACATCGCTTTGGCCTTTCTCTCGTTTCCTTTCTCTCGCTGGAACGCTAAGTGTACATCAAAGCCTGGTGCCTGCTACTCAGACAGAAATAGCACAAACTCGGAGTAATTATTTCCATTGCTGTTTGTCTCAAGAAAAGCAGAATTTCTACAAGTGAATAAGTAAATAAAAGGCAAGATTTATTGCCCGCACTTTGTTTGATTTACAGTGGAAATGTAAAGCATTTTTAAAGAAAATTCCAGTCAAAAAGGAACGCGGAACTCTTTACTGTAAGGACATTGTTTAAAGGCGAGCAGTAAGAGGAAAAATAATTATAAATAATAAATGCAATGTTACTGGTATTTTATTTAGTGCAGTAACACAGATGTTTTATATACAGTGGTTTGTAAATGTATGATATAAATCATTTAAAAAGGTTAGGGAAGGATACCACCTTGTAAGTCATGGGTTTCTGTTTGTTGACAGGCTTTAGTTATGGAGAAAATGAATTTACTCCTGGGTTCACAGCCCAAGCAGCTGACTTACAATAACTCTGAGTGCCAGACAAGGAAAGACCATGTTACGGAAGGACCACATGTTTCCTCCAGCGATAGCTCACTACAGGAAACATGCATGAGTTCTGCACAGCAAAAGCACCCACCTTTGCACCAGTTTCTCTGTGCTGTGTGTTATCTGGAAATCACACCGATTAATCAATTGGCTTAATTAATTACAGACATAATGGTACGATATTGTGCATCCAAAATGAGAATTCCATGCATTCCATCTTTTTTGAATCTGAAAGTGTTTGCATGAAACCATTTTTTGTTTCAGACAGTATTAACTGCTACAATTATTTTTTAAATATTAAACTAATAATCACACTAATATCATAGTGTGTAAATGATCTGTAAGGTTAATACATGAGAGAACAAAATTTTATTGTTTTTTTTTTTCCTTACTTACTGACACACTTCTTTGAAACTGTTGAAACTACCTTTAGCTGCATAACACTATCTGGCCAGTATGTGTGAAGACTCAGACGGGCGTGCTGCTAATTACCTTGTTCAGTTCTGTAGCTGTAGTACTGTATCATTATTACGTTGTTGACAACAGAATGGCGCAACAGTGGGTAAATTACTCAAAGTTAAACAGCAGTGAAATGACAGTTTTTTTTTGCTCATGAAAAGAAAAAAAAAGGAAAAAAGACTGCTTGCCTGCTGAAATCAGTATGTACCCAATTTCATGGCACATTACCTAAAAAAGAAAGTCCCAGACATATGACACGACATATAATGAAGAATTAGGCTCCATTACATGGCAAGCTTAACCTTTCATAGTGAGCATTCAGCCTTTGCCAACAGTCATCAATATTTAACAGCTGTTGTTATTGTGAAATTCTTTATAGGCCAACGTGGTTTGCCGGTTTGCACGCAAGGGCTTGAACGTGTGCCAGGGCTCCGTCAGGGACCAGAGGAGATTGACAGACGGTTGGCTTGCGTGACAACCAGGCCTCGGTCAGCCAGCTTCGACTCTGTACTGACGCTCGCTCTCCCTCTGGTCTTTCTCTGCCTTGGATTTCCTGGGCAGGGTGGAGGGGTGAGGGGAAGCAAGGGGAAGGGATAGGCAAATGAGCTGGCTGTCGGCCAATCCCTGCCCCCGCACCTCTCAGTAGCAAGGCCTCTGCACGCGAGGCTGTAAAGCAATGGCGGTTAGGGTCAACAGGTGGTGGGGGTTGGGAGGGAGGATGCGGATCTGTTTACTCCTGCATCCTTGCCGCGGG
>JAODUD010000033.1:12912892-12927281 GCA_026784285.1 Stomatorhinus walkeri | reverse complement strand
CCCCCCCCCCCCCCCCCCCCATTGACCACAGAATTAGGCATTGAGAAAAGAGACGGCTCTGTATTGACACAGGTTGTGCGGTGTGGCCTGAGAGCGTCCCGGCAGTAGGAAGGAGCTATTTCTCCCCCCACTCAGTCTCCCCTCGCCCCGGCAGACACCCGAGCCCCGTTCAAGCAAAGGGGGGACACTCTGAAGGCTGCAGATAAATTTCAGCGACGACAGGCTGAGCCAAAGACACCTTAAATCGTCTTGCGGCCATGTAAACAAGGTCCTGAATATTACAGCTTGGGAACGGCAGGTGCTTCATCTCTGGCCAGAGTTACAGTGCAGATGTGCAGATCTCACTTTCACTAACTGTTATCCTGCAGTATGTGTTCAACCTTGTGCATTTCACTTACTCTCTGTGTGGTCCTCAACTGCACTGCCTGCTGGTAGCGGTTACATCTCATGGGAAGTAACGTCTTTCTCAAGCCTGTGGATTTGATGGTCGTGGGAAAAAAACAGAAAGCATCTGAGGGAGCCCCCCCCCCCATATTTAACTGGTTAGCATGTTAAATATTTTATTTGCACTTCTAGAAAACTCACGTCCCACGTAAGATGCAAAATCTTTGGTTGTATACGGTCCTGTAGAGCCTGGAGCCTCTCGGGCAGAATGGGATTCCCGGGATGGGATTCCAGTCCATCATGGAGCACATTCATACTCTTTTAGAGACAAGGTAGCCTGACTTCATCTCTCTGGATTGCGGGGAGGAAAGCAGAGAACCACGAGGAAGCCCAGTGCAATGAGAAAACAATCCACACAATCCCTGGAGGTCTGAGACGACAGTAGTGCCCATTGAGCCACTATGTTGTATTCAAACTGCATATGTTTTTATGATTTTTAACAGAGAGCCCTGGGCAAAAATTCATGCTTAATAAATCAAGGTTTCAAGTTTATGTTAATATATACATTTTATCTGCAAAACCATACAGGTACTACACAAAAAAGGGATGGTGTTTGGCCCTGAGGCTTAGGGCTGTATCCATGATCAGAAGGTCACTGGGTCAAATCCCTGGCAGAGTGATGTCACCATTTGGTCTCTGAGCAATACTCAATTGTTCCAGGGACCCGGAGTTGACCATGCAGTCAGATCCTCATCTGTACTTTGATTTGGACAAAAACATCCAAAAACGCAATGAAAAGACAAAACTCTGACAAGTCCTCCCACTTGCTTAGCTGTGGGATAACAGAATACAGCACCTTCACAAGCTTGCCATCCTCACACGGCCCAACAGCGGCAATGTCTTACACAGGCCTGGCCAATTATTTTCAGTTTGGCACCAAATCCAAGCTTCACTGTGTAAGCAGGGGCTATTTTTATGATTATTTTCATGTCCCATAAAAGCTAAAATAGAAGATTTGTTAAATTTTTTGACATCTATTTTTTAAACATTTCTACAATCTGAATTATTCATTTATTTGGAGAGGCTCACTTTCGTCTGCCGGTATGGAAATAGCACTTGTACAGCATTGTGCAAAAGTCTTAGGAAGTCTAAGAGAATGATATTTACATGATCTTCACATTAAGTGCGATGTTGCGTCTGTCAAAGTGTTAACCATTTTTAAACCTCTCCAGTATCTAGTATCACCCCAGCATTTGCAGCAACCATCCAACACACCCTCGTGATTCGTTACTCGACCGCTTGCATATCTTGTATGTGGCCTGTCAATACCTCGTTGACGTTTTAAAACAATTAATTGAGTGGGTGGTGAAATTAAACAAATGCATAGAATGGCTGGGGTGCCCAAGACTGGAAGTGAAGCTGTGTTCATCTAGCCGTCCAGCTAGATATCAGCAACTTTTTGGATAACAGAAGAAGTTCTTGTTAGTTCTTGTTGTGTTGCTCGCAATCTACATATGTTCCAATGGCAAATTTTGATCTGTTTTTCTCAGCAAATTTAAAACTTCTGCACCTATGGTTACATATGCCAGTAAAAATGCCCCTCTGTGGGCTGGATATGCCCCACAGATTGGCTTTTGCCCCTTTCTGGTCCCACAGGAGATACAGGAGGCTCTCCAGACTGCCTGCACACAGCGCTATGGGCACCACCCCCCCACAGCAATGCCAAGTGTCCAGCGGCTGTCCTAGACACTGCAGCGTGTTGCCATCTGGGAATGCACTCATCCCAGCAGTAATGGAATGCTGAATTATGGGGTGGACATGCACGCACAGGATCTTAAACACTGCCTTCTGAAATGAATGGTGCAAACTGACCTTGGAGGAACACGCCTGATATCATTACATTCACCATTATAATTATTCAGCGTTAAAGCCAGCTATTTATGTGTCATCCCTGTGCTCCGTGTGCCAGAGGACCTCCAGACAGACTCAGGCAGGTGTTATAACCGACTAAAGTCTCCAGCCCTAGGGCCCCCTCTGCTCTTCTTTCCACCTTAAGCTTTGCCCACAATTAGTCTGAAGTTAGTAACTTGAGTCCCCATCACTGAAGTGGCCGCACATCACTGAACACTGTCCAAAGTCAGTAATGCAATGCTAGTAGCAAATACTGAACTTAGGGGAAATCTGACTCTAGAAGTACAAAATAGTAGAATTGACTCTTCGTATCAGACCCCCAGACATTTTCTAGAGACTTGCATAAATAGTAAAAACCTAGGTATATACTCTAAACATTTTTTGAGGCCCTCTGTGAGAATTTTTATGACAAGCAAAGAGGATAAATTAGATTGCGCAAAGACACAAGACTACTCCGCATCACAGGAGACAGAAAAACATGTATAATTTTAAAGGATTCCTACCACAATAAAGAGGAGAAATTGCGCGTTAGCAGTGCCTTGCTTTGATCTGATCTGTTACTTTGTAATTATGCTTTAAAGAACAGGATTCCTAGTCCAGGAAAACACTGCTCTCTGTGTGTGTGTGTGTGTGTGTGTTTGCTTCTTTACAAGGGGATCTCACACCATTGCCACCCGATCCGTCCGCTGACGGGGTTTCACGGCGCCGTTTCCGGGTGCGTCCGGCCGGGGGCATGCTTTTGCGAGGCGCGCACTCAGACTGCTTTGCGTGCCACAGACGTGGAAATTAAAGCGGGGCTGAATATTTCAGAAAGGGATCTGTCATTCACGACAGAGAGCAAAAGCTATTGCTGGAAAGAAAGGGGGATTACAAATGCAAGCCCACTTGCAGGATTTTTTTTCATAACGGCTGGGCTGCGGTGCTCCTTGCCAGCTGGTGTCACGCAATGATTTGTTCTTTCTTTCTTTCTTTCTTTCTTTCTTTCTTTCTTTCTTTCTTTCTTATATATATTTTTAATTTTACCACCAAGAATATTTTTACCGTTCTAAGTTTGAGTTTCTGTGGTTTTTGTGTCGTGGTGTGATTTAAGACCGTCAACTAGTTTAAAATGAACACTGCTGGTTATAATGAAACATTTATGAATTTAAACATGCGTAAATAACGTATGTAAAATAATAACTCATAAGCCATGTTTACTGAAATGGCGCATCCGGACAGAAACACAGTGTCCGGACCGCGTGAACCACTCCTCCTACACAGACCTTAGATTTGTGGACATCGCGGGGAAATAACTGAGTACTGGCCGGTAGGTGGTCGCACTGCCAGACTCAAAACACTGAGGTGTATCCTGTAAGTTCTAAGCCAAGGTAGGTGAGATTATCTAGGTCAGGGATCTGGGTCAAGGCTAGTCCGAGTCAAATCCTGCATGGATTAAGCATGGCCCCCTGGCCTGTTTGCTAACATACCAGTGGGGGAACTGTTAATCCGGGGGGAGGTGGTATATTGGCTCGGGTCCTGATGTTTTCCACCGGTTGTTGTGCGCAGACTGATGTGATGCACCAGAACGTCTTCGACTACATCCATGTGGACGACCGGCAGGAGTTCAGAAGACAGCTCCACTGGGCTATGAACCCCAGCCAGCAGCTTCCAGCTCCAGATCACCCCCTAGCGGCAGGGAGCGGTAGGTGCACGATCACCAGCAGCAGGGAGGTACAGGGGAACTGAACCAAGCGAGGGAAAAGCAACCCAGGACATGACCGCTTCTGTAATTATACATGTTAAAAAACATTGCTTTGTTACATCACCAGTTTGCCTGATTAGTTCAGAGAAAGTGTTGCTAAGGCGATGCGTGTTTTCTTTTTGCAGCAGTGTTTGTCATGAAACATTCCGCAGATTAAATATCGTTTGAATGATGCATTCAGTGGGAGCACCCTTGTTTACCCTCGCCAAACAATTACATGCGTCTCTGCACTAAGGGTCTGAGGTAATCTCGCACAAGGAGACAGAGTAACGCTCAGTGGCTTTGGTATGCCAACACCTGAGGGAACGTTGCGGCACTCGTTTCTCAGGTGAGGATTTTGCGGTGAGCAGCCTCTTCAGCTGTGACGAGTCGGGCGACATCCCGGGGGAATTCTCCTCCTTCCTGAGCCGCTGCTTCATCTCTCGCGTCCGCTGCCTGCTGGATAGCACGTCCGGGTTCCTGGTGAGTGGCCGTCGGCACGCACCTCCCATCTTACGACAGGATTGTGCTGGCCAGGGTCACCAGATGGGCAGCTGAGGCCTATCCTGGGCAGGGTAGGGCGTAGCGGGCACACCCCAGGCGGAGGTCTGGTCCACCACAGGGCCCACTCGCACTCTAGGCCAGAGGTGGGGACCCTGTTCCACGGGGAGTTGGTGTGGGTTTTTGGGATGACCTCTCAATCAGCCAATCACAGTGGGTCCACAGAAGCTGAGAGCCACTGCTTTGCTATTGGCTGATTGGGTGGTCAACCACAAACACCCGCACCCACACCGGCCCTCCATGGGACAGGTTCTCCACCCCTGCTCGGCCTCCTTTAAAACGGGTCTCAACCAGCCTTATTCATTAAAATTTTACACCTCCTGCCCCACCTCCCAGGCAACAACCCCCCCCCCCAAAAAAGAGAAGTGACAGCTGAAATAGCCCGGGGCCCAGGCCCACGTGACACAGAGAGAACGTACAAACTCCACACACAGTGGGGGAGGGATTTGAACCCCAAACCCTCTGGATGTTTGGGACCAAGGGGGCCTCTAGAGTTTTAGTTTTCCATTCTTCTTACCTGAATGTCTTTCCAGTAATCCTCACTCAAACTCCATCATTATCATTATTATGTTAATAATGGTCTTACACAGATGCTTAACAAATTTCTTGGTTTATAAAACTAACATTCTTTGAATTGGACTTAAAAATGAGTTGAGGAGTAATTTACTAATTTCTCGTGGTTATTTGGAAGGTCACCATAAAGTTCATAATTGTCATATAATCTTGGTTAATGGTCATTACATTCAAATGTTTGGTACAACTTAACCGATTCGAGGTAAAATTTCAGTGGAGATTTTCAAACATGTCTATAAATAGAGCATCCCCTCAGCCCGGAAATGCCATTGGTTGGATATTTGGAGAAAGACACATTTACAGCATGTTACCACCTCCTAAACGTTTGACCAAAGTGGTTTGGACGCTTCGTCGGAAACACAGAGGGCACGTCACTCGGTGTCGGTATGGAAAACGGTCGGCTTGGAACGCTCACTTCCCGAGAGGTCAAGAAGGGTTGCTGGCCGTTTTACGTCCCGGTTTGGCCGGCGAGCAAACAGGTTGTGCATGTCATGATTGTCTCATGGGGTTTGGGATGTGAGAGGCCCTGCTCTCTCAGAGAAACCAAAAGCCACTAATCGCACAGGGGCCACCTCTTTTTTCTTTTAAGGGGAAGTGAAGAGTGATTTCTCATTACGGCTGCTGTAGTTATGACCTGTCGTGGAAAGCTTTCAAAACCATGATTCTGACGATAACCTGCCGCATGTGTCACAGTGACCACTGCTCTTTTCACAATTAACACCCTTTACAAAACTCAGCCACTGTCAGATAAGGTCCCTCTGCAGTGTCACACATGCTGAGAGAGTGTTTTTATAGCTGGACATTAAATGGATTTATACCAATACTTCATTGATTGCCACAAGTATCAAAAAGCTCCAAAAGTGTATTTATTGAATTTATTAGATGCAAACTTGGATCAAACACGTTGCTTCAAAGACTATATTTTTTGTACAGCTCTCACTGTAAATAAGGTGTTAGACCCCTGGTATAGTGCATTTATGGTATATGTTATGGTATTATGTTTATTTTTGCATACTGTATTTGTGGGAGAGTCCTGCAATGCTATGTTCTTATGATAAACCCATTTTTTTCAAGAGAATATTACTTTAAATTAATTTGTTACAAAAGCAAGATTGGCTGTAGGAAGTTATTTAAATAATAATGCTAATGAATCATCGTCTTTGCAATTAGTGGAAACCCTTACCTGTTTACTCAACCCCAAAGGTGTGTTTTAGCTGTGACTTGTCGTGCTCGCTGTGACTCAGAGTCAGAGTGCTCAGTCTGCACTGTCTCTCCCCCTCCATCCCTCTCCTCAGACCATGCAGTTTCAGGGCCGCCTCAAGTTCCTGCACGGACAGAAGAAGAAGACGCCATCGGGGTCGTCACTGCCCCCGCAGCTGGCGCTCTTCTGCGTCGCCATACCACTGCTGCTGCCCAGCATCACCGAGATGAAGATGAAGAGCGTGGCCATGAGGGGGAAGCAGAGGGGCGGCCTGCTCACCGCCCTGGATCACAAGTAAGGCTCCGCCCACTGTCACCGGACGATGGGGACAAGTCACTCCTTCAGTTAAGACGGAGCATAATGAAGATTGTTATCTCACGGATTTATTAATTCACTGGTAACAAAAATCTTTGGCAAAGAATGGGTTTGCTAGAGCAGTGCTCAATAACACCTTGCCCACAAGTAACTAGTATCTCACAGGAAGCCAGTAGATTCCATAACATTAGTAAAGAGGACAAATAATTTTAATTTCCTTACTTTTTTGTTTTGTGTCAAACACATAGCTCCCCAGACCATTTTCTTTGGGAAGGCGCTGTCACTGTAATTAAGGCTGCAGACCCCTGAGACATTGGCCTTTCTGGACAATAGGTGAACACTGTTTACAAGAAAAGAAAAAAAATTTTTATTAAAGAAACCACACACTATAAGAAAAAAGTACTAATTTTTACCATTGAGGGTACAATTAATTGTCACTGGGATTGTACCCTCAAGAGACTGCCAGTTGTACCATAATTGTAGGTAAATGTACCTTTTATTCTAAGGTACAGAAATGGAGTCTGAGGAACATTTTTGTACCGTTGGGGGTACATTAATGTTGTTTCTACCTTGGGGAACAAAACTGTACCAGGGCTGTACCCTTTTTTCTGACAGTGCAGTAACATTGAATCACAGCATAGCTCTTCTATTTCAACACAGAAAAAATAAAACTGTTAATTGTACATGTATGAAGAGCTTTATAACCTCTAACTTACCTTGAAGCTCATATTTTTGCAGTATAAGTGTAAGAGTAATTGTAAAACGCAGAAGCTCGAGAGGCTGTAAGAACGCAAGAGACGTCCCGGCCAGGATTGGCATGGACCTGTAGCTCTGATTAAATCCTCTGTACGGGGTGTTCACATGGAGGGTTCAGCCAGGGGACCAGGCGCCTTCCTGGCGGAGATACCCACAGCAGGCCACACGCGGTCAGTCAGCCAGCGGGACCCTGCCACGCCTCACACCGGCGATGCCTCTTCCACATGCCTATATACAATCTCTGCTTCCACCCGCCTCTTTCTCTACCCCCATCTCTCTCTTTTTCCCCTCATTATCCTGAATATTAATTAGATATAAAAGACCTTTTGAACCCAATTGGGGTTTCTGTATCGTTTTCTCGGGTTCATGGGATTCAGGCGTTAGTGGGTGAAACTACCATCGGTGGGGGGGGGGGGGGGGGGGGTTTTGGCTGGAGTTCAAGGACAACGAGAAAAACCTGGAGCGCCATGACTCCCTCTGGTGTTTGCAAAACTTCACGCCAGGTTCCAGAATGGAGGTCACTGTGCAGAATCTTCTGGGTGTTTTTTAACCATTGCTGAAATTACAGAGTTAATGATTTTAAGACAATAAAAGTCCTTTTAAAAAGTGAGACGAAAAGAATAAAATAAACCTTGTGTTACTTTAGTATGCAAAGGAACATTTTTTTGGAGCAGGTCTCTGCAGTAACAGTCGTGTTGTACAATTGTACTGTTTCGATGCTCTGAAGGAGATTTCGGAGGGATTACACGGCTATGAGGAGAACAGATTTATAGCTGGCAAGACAGAAGACTGCGATGGACTGACAATTTGATGTTACCTGAGCAGTCGGCGAATCCCTCGGTTAATTCTCTCCTCTTTATGTCCCCGAAGGCAGTGCCGGAGTTCACAGCAGGAAGCATTTTTATGTTTCTGCACGTAATTCTGAGAACCCCTTCTCCAGAAACCTCAGTACCTTGTATGGGGTGAAAAAGAAAAGCAACTGACCCATAAGTGACTGTAACTGACAAATGAGAAGATGCGTTAGGATAAATACTCACACTTCTTCAAAGGATATTTGTCTGAATCCTCATCCAGCTAAAAGAAAACTAAACAAGAACATATTACCAATAGAAAAGACAACTATAGTTTCTATAATGTCCAGTAAACATTTAAACCGTGGACAGGTGTGCAGGAATCATGGTGGGGGGAGCATGTACCCTTCAGATTCATCCATCTCACCAAATACATAGACCTTTGTATTTAAATGATTGAATTTAAATTATTGTACTATTGCAAAAAAACTGAACTTGAAAT
Source organism: Stomatorhinus walkeri (assembly GCA_026784285.1). Taxonomy (NCBI): domain Eukaryota; kingdom Metazoa; phylum Chordata; class Actinopteri; order Osteoglossiformes; family Mormyridae; genus Stomatorhinus; species Stomatorhinus walkeri. The sequence goes on along the minus strand of JAODUD010000033.1, from coordinate 12,918,567 downwards.
TTGGATGTTGCCCCCCCCCCTCCAGATCAAACTCTCTCCTTAGTCGCCAGACAGCTTGTTATGGTCTATTTCATATTTATGGACGATACGTAAAGTATCATTGGACATTGACGTTAGAAATTTTGAGATTACTATTGCTTCATTACTTAAAGGGACCCTGTTTCACATCTTGCCTCCTTCCATGCCATTGGTTATTGCCAGCTTGTCACATGACCAAGGCTAATATATCTACCACTACAATCGCTTTGGCTCCAGGTCAGTCAGGTGACTCGGATGCTTCACAGTCAGATAAAGCTTGATGGCCAAATAAAACAGACACTGAGTTTGTTTTGATGACTGAACAGGAAAGTACAGTAATGATTTATTTTGCTCATGTAAAATTTCAGACTATAATATGTTCTTGCAGAATAAGCTTTTCTTTTCAGTCTTTTATTCTGTTCCAGGTCATCTTTTACACTTTTATGATCCAACATATTGTAAATAAAAATGTTTTAAGGTACAGCAGGGAATTTTCTCAGCAGTTCTGAGTGTAGGGAAGAGATATTATAAAGAGAGAGTTGGAGAACATGACCAAACCGGGACCAGGTTTCGAAGACCCCGAAGTTTTAAAGAGGAGCCTCGCATATTAATTGCAGATGTGAACATGAAGGGAAACGCTTCTTCTCGTTCTTGTCTGGAAACCTGGCAGAAAGGCTCAATGTCTCAAAAACAGAAACTCCTAGCTTGATGGAACATCAGCAGGTATAGGGAGCACCGGCAAGTTGGCCTCCTCCCTGGGCAACAGTGTCCAAATAGCTTGAAAACTGTGAGAAAGCATGTTAAAGTAATTCACAGGCCCTGTGTCGCCTCACACAAGCTGAAGGGTAGGGCTAGGAGGGAGATTCGGGGACGCGGACCCCACTCGTCCCACCTGGCATCAAGGAATAAAGCGGAGCGAGGAACTTCTCATGGCATAGTGCGTATAAGCGATGACCGTGTGGGGCAAGCAGACTGCTTCCGCCCAGAATATGTCTTTGTGACCAAAGTTCTGTGGAGTGTGCATTTTTTTCCAGACCATTTTGGAGAAAAATGGAAAAGCGCTTTTTTTTTCTGCTTGATGGGTCAAAAAAAATGGCCTTTTACGTCAAGCAGATGTCCAGACTTATTTTTGTTTTCCATCCTGCTTTGCAGTGGGATATAACTTTGCAAGATTTTCATGACTTGAAAAGGCAAGGAGACCTTTTATTTAGTCACATTATATTAAGAAAAAGAGTTGGTAGGGAATACTGAAGAAATATTTCAAGTCGAAGTCTACTGTACATGGTTAAGAGCTGCAATGTCTGAAGCAGGTAACAGACAGCTGTTTTCACATAAACGTCAGTGGTTTAACACTTACATTTGCAGCTCTTTTGGTGAGAACTGATAAAAGTCTATTTTGCGTTTTTAATAAGTGTCTGCATCGATGAAATGCAAAGGGTGTAAACAGTCTGATAAGTCAGATAAGTACATGCTAGTCATCAAGCATGTCATACAAAAGCTGAAGTAATTTCTTGGAATCAAAGCCACATTTCTCTTGAATTACTGTTCCAAGACATCTGAACAGCAGGTCTGAGTTAATCAGCTCACCCTTTAGCCAGTAACCAAGCAGCCAGGGGCAACTTAGGAACTTATCAAGTGTTTGTCCAAAGAAATTACAGATAATTAAGAAATGAATGTGATTAGCTGAGAATTTGGCAACACTTATTTTCTTGCTGCACTTACAAAAAGCTTTAACATGATGCCTAGATATTGGGAAGTAGAGATCAAAATGATCTGCTGTCTCATTTAAGATAGTTAAATGATATTTTACAAAATCAGCTTCATGAAGTGTTGAATCGTGTGACACCAGGCCCGTTTGGCTTTCATCGATGTGTACCCATGTGGGGGGGCGCCCCCTGCTGGTGGGATCCTCGTGAGTAAGGGGAATCTGACCAGTCTTCCTTGACTGTCTCCTGCAGTGAGAGAGAGGAGCACTCGAGAAAGACATCCAGTGGGGACACAATGAACCATGGAGGTGATGTTCTGCTGCTGAGCTGCTCCGGGAACCCGGCCGGGGGGTCACGTCACCACACCACACCCTGGATGGCACTTGCCAAGGATGCCAAGCACAAGAGCGAGGCCTACTTTGCCCAAGAGGAACCCCTGAACTTTTGCAAGTCCCCCACGACTGGCCAGAGGGGCCCGGGTCTGGACCACAGTGCGTGGGCAGTGCGGGTGGGCCAAGGCGTGGCCTTCCCCCCGGGTCGGCTAGGGAGGCTCAGCCAGTACGGGAGGCCCGGGGTCTACAGAACATCCTCTGGTTGCCATGGCAACCGGAACGACTACCTGTCCAAGCCGTATGGCGATGGTTCCCTGAATGCCGAGATGGAGAGCTACTGCGTGGAGGGCATCAAGACCGAGAACGGGTACCTGGCTGCTGAGGATGGCTACAGTGGCCGGGTCCTTCTGGAGATGCCCATCAAGGTGGAGCAGGACTCCGACTCTGAGAACGGCTGCGACGCGTACGGGTTTCCACACGGCCGCTCCTGGCCGTGCAAAGAGCACGTGGAGAGGCGCTACACCACGACCTATGACAGCCTTCAGCTCAAGATGGAGGCGGACTACTTTGAGCAGTACTCACCCTGCCAAAAGGGCAAGGTTGGTGCCGGGCCCACCTTTAACGGGCACTACCAGAATGCATGCGTGCAGGAAAACCGGCCCCTGAAATGTGTCCTGAACAAAGAGCTGACACAATTCTGCCAGCAGCGCCTGTCCCACTCCGACCCCCTGTGCAGCAACCAGAGCGCAAACTGCATGGAAAGTCACATGTTCACGGGAGGGGCCGATTCCCTAGATCACAAGGGCTACGCAAATCAGGACTACAAGTTCGGCTACGACTTCAAGGGGCATGGTCTGCTCCACTCCATCAAACGTGAACCTATGGACTCGCCACCCTGGTCTGACAGCGGCCATGACCTCGGCCATGTGGCCGTACACAGGAACATCATGTCCAACTGTGTCATGACTGCAGCGCACAAATCAAACCCATATATATATATGCAATAAATCCGAGAGCTAAAAGTCCTCACAGTAACTAATGACACAGGAGAGAGTGCTGATTACGTGATCAAGTGAACCTCTTAGGTTTAAGAGTGTTTCATTGCCAGGGGCCCTGTAAAGTGGGGGAAAGGTAGGATGACTCCAAGGGCCCCTGAGTGACAGGCCTAGAAAATTTGGAAAATAATTGAATTGGTCTGGACTGGGGGCCCAATATGATATGCCTTCTTAGGGCCCATAATCTCTAGCAACACCCCTGGTCATATCATTGTCACTAAAGAGTTATCCGTTTGCTCACTGAAGATTGTTTGACAAATTTATATTTAAAAAAATAATGTTTTTAGTATAAGCACTTTTGTAGGAAATAACAAAACATATTTTTCGATTTATGTGATGTTTGTGCTTATGTTCAGATTAATTGACCGTATTTGAGTGTTTATTGTACAAAGGAAAATATGTCAGACTGTTATTTTTATGTCTGAAAAGTAAAAAAAAAATGAATTGTACATAGTAAAACAAAGCAATAGTTTTTTTTTTTCTTGAACCTCAACCTTGAAGGTCAGGCAAAAAAATAAACATACATAAAAATGTGTTACTTTGAGCACAATGGTTCCAGATCTGTAGCAAAATCCTGTGAAGGAATAACGTCATTTTGTACATGTTTCCAAAACTACAATTTATAAGACATGAGCCATGTTGGGGGTGTATTTTCAAAAAATTAGTGTGAAAAAAGTATTTTACAGATTACAAATGAACTGAGGTTTGCAACTGATCACTAACCATGCTTTTATTTTAAAATTCTAAAATTATATTTTTTAAATATACAATCCAAAATTGTGTGTTTTGCCTTGAATTGAAATAAGTCAAATGATTTATTTATAGCTTCCAAACTGTTTATATTTGATTATTCTTTTGGTTAAGTCATCTATTTGACAATTATTTAGGAAGTCCGGCAATGAAGAAATTGTAAAGGTTGTACTGTGTGTTCACATTCAGGAATTGAACAATGGCACTGAGAAAAACAATAGATACTTTTCGGCAGAACTAGCTGGTTGAGTGTTGGAATAAGAAAGTTGGTTTCAGATTCAAGAAATGTGATTGCGACCAGTTTTCTAGTGATTTGTAGGACTGTAATAATGTATTATGTAAAATATTTCATGAAAATAATATATGCTACTGCTATAGTTTTTGTAGCAATACTATTGCAAAAAAAAAAAAAAATTGAATGTTGAGTGTGGGTGAACTGGCTTATAGACAAGTTAATTTCAATTTTGTTGCTATGCATGAATACTGCATTTTTTAAATCTAAGAGAGTATATTTGTTTTCTTTTGTATATAAAAGTGTGAATCCTATAAAAACAGTTCTGTATTAATTCTGTTATGTTCCTTACCAGTTCTGTTAAGGTTATTGCTTCTTTTAGTTTAATTAAATGTTTTTTTCCATTATACAGAATAATACTTTGCAGCCATTGTTAAACTCAAAAGAACTAAAAAAAGACTCCTGAAAGACTGTAATTTTACATCAACTGATACACTTTTTCCACTTCAGCTCTCTCACTAAATCCTCTGCTAATAACATGCCTTAAGATGTATTTTGATATTTATGTCTATATAGAAATTCAGTGAATCCACTGCCTTTAGTATGTAAGATCAACATTGTGGCATAGTGTTTAAAGTTCTTACATGGACTTACACAAGGAAGTATGTGCAGATATTTGTGAATATCCTTTCATCTTCTAACCACTTACCCTTTTTGGGGTAATGGAGGATTTTAAAATTTCACATCGCTGAAATGTATTAATAGGCCAACCCACTCTGTATAGTTTTTGACACAATGTCTTTTTATTTTATCATTTTTGTGTATATTGCAAAGGTGTTTGTGAGTGACCATTTCAGAATGAAAGTTACTGTGTGCTACTGCTATCATGTTTTTGACTTGCACTATGGGATTTGGTCGTTAATCATACTGCTACCTAGACATAATGTCCAGTTGACATGCAGAACTGTAAATGCTGTTTTTGTCATTTAAGTTGTTTTACTATTGTTTTTGTAAAGGAAAAAAAATAATGAGTTTACGTCCTGTGTTTTGTATTTATTGTCTAAGTAGACATGTTAATTTAAAATAACTGAATGCAAGCTTAACGCTCATTCACTGTAGACAGATATATCGTCTCTGTCTTAAAAACACGTTTAACAAGCTCTTCAGCTAACTTTGTAGCTGCAAGGCAGCGACTACGTTTTGCATTTTTTTTTCCCTCAATATTATAAATTCTTTTTTCAAGATAAGTCAATAAAAAATCATAATGGAACTCATTATATATGTTACTTATTTTTATTTTCAGTAGTCTATTTCAGAAGGTACTGACGTCTGTAGTTTCACTCGCCTTCAGTCCAAAGCTTCATGGGATACACTACAGGTTTATAGCAACCCTGAATTGTATATTTAGTCATGGAAAATAAATAGATCAATGGTTAGTTGGATAACTGTGTGGATGGATGCGATGTCTGAGAAGGTGAAGGTGACACAGTGGTGCCATACGTGGTTAGGTACCTGAAATCCATGATGTGGGGGGGGGGGGGGGGGGGGGGGGGGGGGGGGGGGGGGGGGGGGGGGGGGGGGG
>JAODUD010000033.1:12876079-12890046 GCA_026784285.1 Stomatorhinus walkeri | reverse complement strand
GGGATGCTGAGCAGGGAAGGGCGACCTCCTGCACACAGCAGTCACCTGGGTAGCTGTGTAAGTGTCGTCTCGATGGCATCAGGGTCACCACATTTCCCGGGTTTGCCTTATAGACACCCGAAGAGACTGAGATCATGTTACATGCGCAGTTTATTTTCACTCATTTTTCATGCAGCACTTGTTCACAAGTTCAGAATACATTAAATGGTAAACAGAGAAAATCCTCAACATGGTTAATGATAAAACATTTTCAAGCATTTTACTTGTTCTCACTTTCAGGATAATCTTTGGTATTTTGTTCCAACTACATTCCAAAAGGTCCATAGAAAAAGTCCTCAAATTGTTTAAGGTGCACTTTGATAAGCAGGAGTAAAAACGCCATTTTTAAAGTAATTTAATATCACAGTGAAGCACACAGTATTCGGTTATCTTTGTTATATTTAGCCGTCTCGACCCACCTGAGAAATGCTCAGGCTTTGGGGGAACAGAAGCGGCCATAGAAGAGGATGCTCTTAGTGGGATTGTGCCTGATGAAGAACAGGAAGGGGTGGTCTGCAGTGAACCGAGCGGGCATCATTGCACAGCGCAGCATCATGATGGCTGCAGTGGCAGCGGCCGCCTCCGTGCCTTCCTCATTCACCTCCACGAAGGCCTTGTGTACCACTTTGGAGAGCACCAGGTCGTTATCGGGAGACATGCCAGAGAAGTCACACTTCCGTTCATCGAAGGCGTCCACCATACCCATGCTGCTCAGGACCTGCTTCATATCATAGGTCTCCTCCAACTTAAACTTTGGCAAGTTCACGATCACCTCCTCAATGTCCATCATGTCTGGTCTCGTCCAGTCCGTAAAGTTCTCATATGTGAGCTGCTGTTCCAGCTTTGGGAGAAAACCAGGTAGAGTCATTAGCTCCTTATTAAAAGTCTAACACTAAAGCATCATTAAATAGCGTAGGATCCCCAATATATTTTATTGTAACATTCTAATCCAGAGGTCACCAACAGACCCAGAGACTGTCCTATACGGACCCGGACTGATATCCAAAGCACTAAGTTATTATTTAAAAACCTGACGCTTGTATTTTAACCAGCGAAGCTTTTGTACTATTTCGGTAGTGGTTTAGCAGTAGAACCGCCGTTTCCCACGCCAATGAACGTCAAACACCTTTAACCACCAAGCTAGACGTAGTTCGGCTCCTGCAGCCCTAATGTGCCATTAGTGTTAATACCAGCAGCGAAGCTAAAACCCGCAACCAAAAAGCCATAATGTTCCTAAAAGAGTGACTGGTCTGTCCTGAAATCATACAGCTGAAAAGTTTTTAAATACAGTATGTATTATATAACATGTTGGATAAATAGACAGTTTATTGTTGATTTCATGTTCGTTGAAGTTTCTGCTTTTTAACATTTGTATATTAAATGCAATGTTGATGCAACTAATAGGCTACTTAAATATACATTACACTAAATAGACATTATGATATTCCGGACCTTTGTTTCAAGAAATTTTCTCTAACTGGACCTCTTTAAATTCTAGTTGAATACCCCTATTCTAATCTGATTGAAACACACGTATGCAGTTTTTTTAAAAGAGATATCAAGCCTGGGTTTAGGCCTCAACATCTGTGGTCATGGTCTGGGATTCAGAAGCAGAGTCTGGTTTGCTGCTCGTCTTACTGACTTGGGTAGTCATTTCTTAATACTCTGATTTAGAGGTTACTGTAGGTCACAAACATGTTTCATAGCAACTTCTGTCAATCAGACCTACCTCCTCCAGCCCATTGACCTCATTTGGTAGCATGATGAGCATGCTGAGCTCATTATCCACATAGGGCATCTCCAGAACCTGACACTTGGCCTCTGGAATGAAGGTAAAACCAAACTTGGCTTTTTTCTCCATCATCATCACTGGCACACTGTGATTCTGGAGTAAAGAAAAAATGAGGGGAAGAAGCAGATTGTGTCACTTTATATACAAAAGCACAACGTGAACTGGCATTAATCTTTAGCATATCAGATATGCATACAAATTTGCAGTTGATCCAGTGAAACACCATGTTTACCTTGTTTATTTTAAAGGGCATTTCCCTTGTGTTTGCAGGATCAAATTTTCTCTGCCAGTTACCCTTGAAATAGATGGCATTTACCAGCACAAGTCTAGTCAAGGGGTCAAGCATCCCTGGAGTCAACAGATTCTTGATTTTTTCTACAAAAGATGAGAGAGGAGAAAGAGAAATGCATGTTTCTTAAATAGCATAACAATATTTTTTTTTAATATAACAATTTCAATATTATATATAAAAATACTGACTCCCTCGAACAACAGTATTTATCCAGAATAGATTATTAGTTTTGCAAATACTTCAGCAGAGGAGCAAGTTCTAGATTTCCTAAATGTGGTCTGAGCCGAAAACCATGGATACTGATAAATCTGCAGGCAACCAGATGCTGTAGAACGCTTCTCTGCAAGTCTACTTTTCTACACAACTATAAAGTACATAACTATTTTAAGCAACCAGTCATTGTATCACTGTGGAGATCTTGCCTCTACCCAGCTTGTGAAATTTCATCTGACATTAACAGGCCTCACTGGAGATTTGTGAATAATCGGTCATAGTAATGAACGCACCGTTTGTCTGCTTCTCCACCCAGGTGTTAATGTTCACCCTGGCTGCCTCGGCGTCTGATCGGAAGTTAACAGGCTCCAGATCAGCCTTGTAGAGTCTCCTACTTTCAGTAAGGAATTTCTGTGGGGTCATAAGACACAGGAAGTGGGTCTTTTGTGATTATGTAATATTTCGAGGATTTTTAAATTTTAGATGTCAGAAGGAATGAAAATGCAGAAGCTATGAATTCTTATGCAATTCATAGTTAAAAGCATACTTTTGTAGATTAAAGGGGGTGGTATAGTTTTTTATTTTTTTTTTAATAATCATCTTACCTCAACAAACTGATAAGACTGCTCTCCATACAAGCGGTTGGCAATGCTCAGTGAATAAGGGGCCCCAGGTTTGTTAAGCATCGACAACAGCTGGCTGAATCCGACATGAACATCTTCCTCAGCTTTGTGAAAATGATGAGTCTGCAGGATGACAAATAAGCATGAGTGGCTTGTATAACTCAAACACCCAGGCATTCCAAAAGAAAAAGTTAGGCGGAAAGGAAGACCTTAACAGTACCCTTTGACATGCATTGTATTTAGATTCTCCATAGTCAATGTGTCTCTCTGTATATAAAACATATAACAGATGAGATTTGAATATTTCTGATTAAATTCATTAATGTATTTAATTTCTATGTTAAAACTTAGCTAGACATGCATGTACGGGGTTAGGTTAAGATTTTTTCTTGTGTTAAGTAGCAGAGATATAGAACTTATAGCAGAGAATAGTGGCTAATGCTGATAACTTTCGATATTGATAAAATTTTAATATCGGCCTAAAATTTCAGTATATTAACCGATATACCACGCATCTCTTGCTACATGTTGATGCTTCCATCTTCAAATACAATACAATAATATTAAGGAAAGAAATATATATTGATCAGGAACTAAGAGAAAATTACGATCTCGATTCTGACAGGGGAAAAAAAAAAAAAAAAGCAATGAGATTCATATTTTACCCAAAATCGTGCAGCCCTAGTCAGGTGTGCACCACCGAGTATGGTTTTAAGGCTAGTATTGATAGTCATGGAGAATGTATTCGAGTGAGAAGTTATTTGGCTCGAAAAAAGTAGTGAAGTGAAAGTTGCAACAGTGTAAAATACTCAAGCAAAGCACACCCCCCATCAAAAAAAAAAAAAAAAAAAAAAAGAAAAGAAAAAACACCACTTAAGTTAAGAATTTGTACTTTGTACTCCTGGGACAAACAAACTCTTCAGAAAGCCCTCATGATAAGCACCTGTAAACATTATAAGCCAAAGCAGTGTGCTCACACATCTCCCACATATTTGTGGTCCGCCACCATGTCTTTGACCAAGCCCCAACTCCTCCCCATTGGTTAGTTAGGGTTTTTCCCCCAGAACATTTTACCCCCGTCTTCATCCCCACTGGAAGTTGCGACTTTTGTTTTTGCTGGAGCATTCCATGGTCAGATTTTGGTTTCTCCGCTTTAGTGTAGTGGAGTACCTAGCGTTACAATTTAGCAATACAACACTTGTGAATAACATGACAATCAATGAAGTTGCCCATATTTAATGATTATATGCGTTTTTACAAAATGGTGTCAGCTTTCAACACAGAAGAATAGTCTGTTTAACATAGCTAAATGGTGAGTAGCTAATGACTAAGTCAAAAATCCAGACAGTTCAATGACTTCAGCTATAAGATGCTTGAATGGCCAAACCCAATTTATACCTGGACACTCCTCATGGCAAGAACTACTATAGCACCATCCAAATCATTTCTGATTTCAGTACAAGACAAGTGTCCAAAGCAGGATTCTTTAAAGGCATAGAGTCCATATATAAACGGCAAAGGTTTCCTAGAGAATAAAGATAAAGCAGATCTAACACACAGTTACTGCATGAAACAAAATCACAATCTTCAGGAAAGCAAGATGCTGTTCAATGATGGTCCATCATCTCACTCAGTCTTATCACTACCTTTTGTCAGTATTAGTCACATAACTCAAGTAATTGCCTCCTGAGAAACCACAACTCTGCAGGAATGTTTTCATACACCAATTAGAGACAGTAATTTCAGCTCTTAATCAGAGTGACCAAATAATCCATGTCAGGGAGACACTTTGAGCTACTTCAGGTTTTACAAACTACTTTCAAACAGAAAGGCTCCTGTGCTCGGCTAAAAACAGTTCAGTTCTTCTTGTGCTTTGGCTGGTTTATTTCCTTAATCGAAACACTATTCCAGCTGCTTCACATTAACATAGGTGACACATGCATGAATATGAGACTGACCAATCAGCACAGAGCAAGAACTCAGAAATCCAGGGCCTTTTCATTTACATGCTCAACTTGTCTTGCCTGGCATGGATTTTCTGGTCACCCTATTATTAATGGCTAATGGGTTTGTAACATTTAGCACAAAAGCAACTGCAGTCTTTTCTGATACAGGGGGGAAAAAATCAACACAAGAACTGGCAGTCAGATAAAGCCCATCCCAGGCCAGGTAGAGCAGGACTTCAACATCTAAAAACCCAGCCCTCAACAATGCACAACTCGTATCAAGAATCCAAGCTGTTTTCGCCCTAGAATGCTGAGAAAGTGCACTTTTACTGATGCTGTGTGTGGCATTCCAGCAATCAGGAGACATTAATGATAAAGTTAAACTTGTGTACCTATGGCATAGAATGTAGCTGGAACTCATGAAAGGATTGTTCACAAAACCTTCATGAAGACCTGAAAAAAGCAGCTGATAAAAGCTGCATTGTATAACAAATCACCACACCCTGACGTTACATAAGCAGACAGTATGTGCCACACCTCTCTGCTCTAGATATAGGACTGCATACCCATTAACCAAGAGAGCATGGAAATTTAGGGTTTAGATCATGCATTTCTAAAAATGGAGGTGTCCAGAGTGGAGAAACTGAGTTGAATGAATCAAACGTGCATACAAACACCTGTAACTGTACATTAGCCGGTGATATGGCTCTAGAAAAACATTTATCTGGTAAACACAACATGATGAAACACATTGATCTAGGCCTGTCAAGACACACAATGCAAACAACCGGCTGCTTTTTAAAGACACTTGCTAGGCAACCAATATGTTTTGTGAAATGTCTTCAACACATTTCTGTTTGCTCACAGTTCCACCATAGCAAGGTTTTTTCATTGCTAAATGACTAAAGTGTGGGAACAGAGGGTTGTTTTGTTCTCTGTTTTTCAGGTTGACTAAAGGGAGAGAAACTCAGGATCAACTGGTGCAGTCGCAATAAGGACGCAATAGTGATATGTGAGCTATGCTGCTCTCACAAGCTTTTGGAAGAATTAAAACACTAAATTAAAACATAAAGCATAAAGAATGACATCAATGGCACTTTCTGGGTACAAATTTACCTTCGCCATCTGAGTGGCTGTGTCACCCCGAGCCCCCAAGTACACCATGGCCAGGGCGGAGGAAAGGCTGAACGGCGAAAAGATGACATTGTTCTCGTTACCACTACTAATCTTCGTAAAGAGATCCAGGGAGAAGCGGGTGTTTGCGGCAGTCAGAGACTCCATTGCGAGTGTCCTGCAATGACATGTTTCAGAGCAACAATTCACCTATGATTCATTTGTTCAGTCCGCAGATTTAAATCCCCATATTAAGTTATGTTGTGTGGTATGCAGATTAATTATCACTACAACTCCATATGCAGTTACTAGTTAGTGTAACAATCTTCGAACATGACTCATCCTGACTGGGTGAGCTCTGGATTCATGTCAAACTTTAAACATATTTCAATCCTCCGAAATAACTAAACAGACAACATAAATAATTCAAATAACCATCCAGAGCTAATTTGCTTATTGTTACCCCCTAAAAAGAAATTCCGAACAAGGAAGGAGAATAAAAATATAAGCCGGAGCGAAGAAACCCGGTCCGAGCTACACCTCTGCACGTTAAACGAAATCAGCTCAAATAAGAGCAGCGCTTCATCACTTCTTAGTCTTATTCATGTCAATATTTGAGGTTATATCATATTACCAAAAAGCAATTGTATTATGCTAAGCGGGGTGTAAGGAATAATCTCTCATAGATCGTAAGTTACACGGTGCATGAATTTATCTTTACTGCAGTTAGCATGTTGTATGTAAGACTTTAATACTTACGGCTCGGCGTGCGGTGAAAGATCTTTACTTCTGTGATGCACAGTAGGGTACGTATCTGATCTGTCCCAGGTAATATATTATACCGACCATCCGTCTGACACGCCCAAAACCTATCATCGCGTGTACGCAGTATCCAACCCAGTTCCAGCAAACCACGCCTTTTTGAAAAGCAATCTTTTCATTGGCTAACCTTGTGCCACTCGGCTTTTGTTAAGTTAATAGTTGTGTTTACCAGCGTTGCTGACTTAGTGACTTTGTAGCTATATTTAGCAAGTTTTTTAACCCCTCTAGCAACTCCTTTTCAAAAAAGCGACTAGCGTCAAATCTAGCTACTTTTTCTGGTGTTGTTGGAGACTTTTGGAGACTCTGACGTGAAAGCACGTATCGTTCTTACTCTTCTCACCGAGCAGCGGGTGCTGCCGTGGGCTCCTCTCCCGTCCCAAAGAGCTCACAGGCGGACAGTCCGCGCACAGCAGCCTCACCCAGCTGCAGTCAGAGCAGGAGATGTGCATCATTTTCTCACATTGCCATTGACAGTTTTTTCTGTTGTCATTTTTGGTCCGTTTAGATTGTTAATGTAGATTTTATGCGAAAAATTTATTATGGTTAAAAATGTTCTTCACTTGTTTACTATCACTTGTACACTTAAACAAACTTAATAAAAGTAACTCCGCCAGAGTCTCTTTGGGGTCACTTTTGCCTGTCCCAAGCCCGGATAAAGGAGAAGGGTTGTTATTGTGATATAAAATAAAACAAAATTCGACACAGGAAAGTTCATTTTTAGTTCTAAATGTATTTGGGGTGTTTTAATCACTTTTTGTCTCTCCCAAGACATTCCTCTCTCCTACAGCATCCATTACAATTACACAATTATGCAAATGAGGCGATTGCGTCATTTAGTGACTAATACCGACTTCTGGGACAGCCAATAGCTACTTTCCTTGCTGAGGAGTTAACAGTGCTTTTAACTACTCTCTGGTACTTTTGCCAAGAGGTAAGGAGCATGCACTGATTACCACACGACCAGCCACCGGAGGGATGAGAACCTGAGTGCAGCCATGTGACGGTTGATACCTCAGCAGCACACAAGTCCGAATGGCAAATCCTGTCACCAACCCCTGTAAATTAGAGGACCTCCTTGTAGGACTGGATGTAGATTAACGTCATACCCAAGTCTACATGAGATTAACTTTTTGTACTTGCTTAAAAGTTCCCTACTATATTACTATTATTATTAATGCACTAAACAACAGGAGAAGAAAAGCTTAACATTGCTCATGCCTCACATTCGTTTTGATCGTGTCTTCCATCCGACACACCTTGTTTACTGGAGATGAGTTGGAAATTGCGTACGTCCTCTGTCATCTCATCTACTTCCGTGTTTGAATAAGGATACCGAGCCAGGACAAATAGAATGAGAGTCACAAATGCGTAAATGCCTAAGAGGTGAGCAGCTGCGGAAAATCCGGAAATCATTTAGCTTAAAACAGGGTTCCCCAATTTCGCTCGTGGAGGGCCAGAATCCACACGGTATGCAGATTTCTCTACCCAAACACATCTTGCTCAGTTAATTACCAGGTTTAGTAGGTGTGTCTGAGCAGGGAAAGTTAACTGTTGCAAACAGGCCCTGCATGACCTTGCCTTAAAAATTAAGCAATCGTTACGCCTCTCCAGCGTTCATGTTTTTATTGACAACCACACCTTATGACTGGGGGGGGGGTGAAAATCGTTTAATTACAGGTCGATTCCAGGGTTGGGCATTTCAAAGCCCAGTAGCTACATATCCAGATCAGGATTTTGTTCCTACCAATCAGCTGAGCAAAAAGAACCACAGTCACAGAATACTCACCTACCTGGTTGGTAGAAACGAAATCTTGGTCTGGATTTGAAGCTTCTGGACCCACATTAGTTACGCTGTATATAGTGCGTTTGGTTCATTTCTATACTAGTAATATCCATCTTTACCGGTATGGCAGTTTAAGTCCGGTAATGTGCCACATCATGTAGGCTACGCCGAATTTGCAAGATTCAAATTTGTAAGCCATGCACTGTGGGAAAACGATCTCAACTCAGGGTCCACTATGATGCCCCTGTCACTCTCCTGCACCCTGTCTTCTCTCACAAATATCTTACATTTGCGGAAAGAATCCCTTGCACAAACACAACACATAAAATAGCGACTAGCACATGATCTCCTTGAGACCCATAGAAATAAATAGTAATTGAATAAAAGGGATTTATGACAGCACAGTTTATGAACTGAATGATTGAGTTACTGGTAACTGAGTAACTTACTCTGTGGCGTTTTCCAAATAAATGCCATAAATGGCTTCGTTTTTTGACGGGCTTCTTACCCATTCGTATGCCCTGACAGCAAAGTGGGATGACATTTGTGACTGACACTAACCCTATTTTACCACTGCGTTATTAGTTGCAGTTTGCACGAACAGATAAGATAATCTTTATAAAACCTGATCGACATGCTTGACACAATTAAGTCCCACCATTTCACATAGTTATTTATTAACTGTTGGTTATGATATGAGGTCTTCAATGATCGAGTTAAATTTACATACAAAGCCGTACCGTGTTTTCTGCTCGCCACTCGTTGTCTGTTTTGCTTGCAGGTCTGCGAAGGGTATGGGTTTTCAAGGTAAAAAAGTTTCAAAAATGAACTTTAAATGATGAGATGAGATAATCGTATGTTTTTGTAAAACAAGTATTATATTACATATGATATTATTGGGGTTAGCACTGTTGCCTCACACCTCTGGGACCTGGGTTCGAGTCTCTGACTGGGTCACATGTGTGTGGAGTTTGCATGTTCTCCCTGTGTCGTCGTGGGGTTTCCAACGGGCACTCCGGTTTCCCCGCTCAGTCCAAAGACATGCTGAGGCTAATCGGAGTTACCGAGTTGCCCGTAGGTGTGCCTGTGTGAGTGAATGGTGTGTGAGTGTGCCCTGCGATGGCCTGGCCCCCCTGTCCAGGGTTGTTCCCTGCCTCGTGCCCATTGCTTCCGGGATAGGCTCCGGACCCCCCGACCCAATAGGATAAGCGGGTATAGAAAATGGATGGATGGTTGATATTGAGCATGGATGACCCCCATCTCAACTCTGTAGGGGACATGTTCCCCCCGTCCCCCCTTCAATCTACGCCTATGGTGTCATCGATCATTTAACACTCGAATGACTGCACGTAGAAACACGGATCATCACGGCGTTCTGCGTTGAGACAGTTCAAACGTCATTTCTAATCCTAATTACCCCAATTTGGCGTAAAAAGTTCTCAAAAGGCAACCTACCAGGTCTACACCTCCAAATCTTTATATTATATCAAAGCGCAGCAAAAGTCAGCATTTTGACACGTACTAATAAAACAAACAAACAACAAAAAAATCGTTAAACATGCCAATATAAGAATCATTTACCTTTAGTAATTTAAGACCACACTGATAATTTGGAAAATATAATTCTCCACTGACACGAAGAATTTTAATCTCAAAGCAGCTAACACATTCAATTTCTACATCGATTCTATTCCAGTTTGAAATGAGTTGAGGTCATTATATGACAATAATCCAAAAATTACACGGAATAGGACACGTGGGCCAGCTATAATTTACAAGACATATATTGTTCACAATACACTTCCCAACAGTATCTTATCCTTTAGGGGTTGGGCGCCACCCTGCATAGGAATGTGGGTTGCACCACAAGGAACACACACAATAGTATTTTAAACGAAAGCCTGACTACCTGTATTAGAATTATTTTTTTAATGCTTTAAACACGTGTGATCGCTTTTATGCATACACGTTAAAAGCCAAGGGATGTAAGGAGCATTAATATTAACGTTACATTAACATGAATGGGACAAAACCGGCAGAAGCCACGCTAACAGCACGTGACCAGTGTGGGATAAAGGACAGCTCTCACCGCGTTTTGTATTTATTGCTGTTAATTCCAGAGAAACAAAAAAAATGAACAATTTGCATAAAATCCAAATTTGTTCTAGAAATATATTTGACCTTTCCAGTACATAACATTTAGATATCAAAGAATACAGTAAACATACAACTGAAGGTAACAAGATACCCCCTTATATACAGTACAGCATTTTAAACCGTAAAAGTTCAACAAATACAACTGGCAGGTTCTTATATACAAGTCCAACACCCACTATATACTCAAGTGGTCCTTGCCTTTTAAAATGTTTGTCAATTTTAAATATCTATCAAAATAAATTCCACGTTATCGTTTTATTTAACGTCAGTACAAAGAAGACCGTTCATACTTTCAATACAAGTAAGTAGGCTTTGCTGCTGCGGCACCAAACGAAAATTTTAGGAGCAGACGAAAACCCGCGCGCACGTCTTTAAATCTTTAAGAAACGAATCGATTATATTGAAAATGAGGTCTATCTACATACGGTTAAGGGTGAGATTTGCTTGTTTGTGGGCATGCTGACAGCTTCACACGACCAGAAACAAAGTATAATACCAAACCAGAGCCATTTGTCAGGAAGTACTCTACGAAGAAACTATCGGTTTGGAATGGTTACCAATGATGTGATCTTACTCAAAATTATGAACAAACTTATTAAAGCTTTAACAACTGTCCATCCTATTCAACTATGAAAATGACGTGCGTATTATGTATGTGCGCTCATACATATACGACGCAAGCATATTTAATACAATATCATCGCTACTTTACGAAGGGACAAAAAGAATATACATTTAAGGGAAATTAATCTCCATGCATATTTCTTCCATCGTGGCTACTACAGGCAAGTCCATGTGTCTTCCTACACACCCCAATTCACGCTAGATCCTTCCGCACCCTGCACAACTGGTAAGCAGTGGCTCCATCTTGTGGTCAGAATCTGTAGTGCATAAAAATACTGCATGGACAGCAGCACAACGTAACGTTATTGGAGTATTAGAGCGCTGTCTGTTTTATCTTAAGACTGCCTCAGTAGACTTGGGGACTTCAGAACAGTGCAAGAGGTTAAATAAAAAAAAAGAATAAATGAAAGGACAGCAGCATTAAAATGATGACAACATGATTAATGATTAAATATGAGGTTCACATTATATCAAGTGGCAATGCTTCAAAGTAACCATTCTTAATAGAAGATACTGCCAAATTCCTTAAATTTAGGCAATTAAAATAACAATATGCTGTACATTCAGAACACTGTGATAAAAAAAATAAAAAACAATCCCAGCTTTGCACATCAGCAACCATTAGTTTTCCCCCCTTGGTTTGTGACAAAAACTGAAACCATAAGGAATCATAAATATACCCTCGGTTAAAAAGTGAAAGGGGTGACTAATATAGAATCCCTTCACAAACCCTTGGTGTTAAAGAACAGACTATAAGCAATCCTTTGTACTCCTATCAGACTTGGTTTTACAATTTAAGAAACAAGCTCGTAAACATGAACCGGTATCTCTCGCCAGTCTTCAGTGCAAAATACCAGAGGAAACCCAGGGTGGGGTTGTATGGGGCGCGGTCTTTGAAATGAGGAGCAAACTCCCTCAGCTATAACAAGGTGATTTCAGGCACAAATTCAGGTTTGCCAGGCCCCCAATGCACATTTTAAAAGGTGAAACAAACAGAATGGAAACATTTACACCTCTTAAAATACAAGGTCTCTGGAAACTTTATTGTAACGGAACATGACAGAGATAGTGGTGTCCAGTGACTTCAGTCAGCCTTGTCGATCATCTCCGAGGACTGAGCTCCAACGTACTTCAGCCTGAAGCCACCTGGAAGACAACAGAGGAGAAAAAAGCAGGGGCTGAGAAGGGACAAAATAAGATCTAGCCGCACGACAGCCTGACGGAGTTCTGTTCTGTTTTGATGAGTGTGACACTTTCTTTATAATGACTTGTATGAAACAATTGTTCGTGTTTGTTTTATATTTTACTTTATTACCTAGCTCTGCAGGCACTGTGTAAAGGCAAGCTCTTGAGAGAAGAGGGGAGAGAGGGGAAAAAAAATATAAAATAAAAAATTTCTTCAGATCTGAAGGAAAACTGAGGTAGAGCATCTGGACCAGGGTTATTATAGTTAACAAAAATGAAAATCAAACATATAGGAAAGCATTTTCGTAAAGTAAAATGAGATTAAGATAAAAAGAAAAATGAAAAACTAATAAAAAAAATATATGAATATTGCTTTGGAAACCAACTGAAATTAAAAATTTAAATACTTCCTGTTGCTGTTTTGTTAATATTTAGCTAAAGTTTGATTTGTTTATCTTTAATAACCATTAACAGCACTTGGACATGGTTGGCCCATTTTGAGGATATTAGTACATAATATGCACTTTGTATTTATGCAGGAATCTCGAAAGATCAGACACAAACTATTACAATTAATTCAATCCCTAGAAATCCCTAGAACTTAAAATACAGAAACTAAAATATATATATATATATATATATATATATATATATAATAGAAATACATATTTAAATTAAAACAAAACAATAAAACTACATTGACAACTGAAACTAAACTAGATTTCATATGAAAATTGAAAATAAGAGAAAAACAAAAACGTACAAAGCAAAACTATATAACTACTGGTCCAGGCAGGGTAGCAGTACCTTGCTGTGCAGCGTCAATGGAGGGCTGCTTGCAGTCCTGTGCATAATGCCCACTGACCCCGCAGTTGTAGCAGGAGACATTGCTGCTGTTCTTCTTCATGCCCGCTGCCAGGGCGCCGCCGGGCATCATGCTGACTGGGGGGAAGACCGGCGGGTAGAAGCGGTTGAAGGCAGCCATCTGCTGCATGCCGTAGCCCACCTGGGTGCTGAGCACGTGCTCGGAGTGTGTGTGCAGCAGTGGTCCGCCGGCGTAGGGCGCCGGCGGAAAGAAGGGAAGTTGCGTAGTGCCGTTGCTTTGATGGGGCAGCGATGTGAGGTGGAAGATATGGGGCATGCTGAGGACCTGCCGGGGCATCTGGGGCGGGAAGAAGTAGTTGGGGGCGTGGTTACTGCCACAGCTACCTCGGCAACCGCAAGTTCCGCAGCCCATCTGCTGAGGAGGCGTCGATTGCTGTTGCTGGGGTTGGGGGCCCCCGCTGGAGGTGCCACAGCTGGTACTGTTGATGTAAGAGGTGCTGTCGCTCTGTGCTGTGCTGTGAGTATGGGCGGGGCTTGAGATGGGGGCGGGGCC
>JAODUD010000033.1:12856312-12875979 GCA_026784285.1 Stomatorhinus walkeri | reverse complement strand
GCACTATCTTTACCTGCTGAAAATTGGGGAGAGCAAGGGGTATGTGGGTGGGGATGGCAGGTGGCACCATGACCTGCACCTGGCTGACTGTGGGGGTGGCCACGCCCCCCACGGAGGGCATGATGGAAGTGGGCACGGGCAAGCTGTAGGAGGTGGCCAGGCCAGCAGACAGCGAGAGGCAGGGGGGCTTGGCATGGGGCTCTGAAAGCGGGGCGGGGTTGGGGAGGCTGGAGCCCAAGGCGGGTTCGGTGCTGGGGTAGGCCTGTGTCAGGGGAGACATGTAGTTGGTGCCTTGGGGAACGACACCAACACTGCCCACGGGGGGCTGGTGTGGCATGGTGCAGTTCTCAGAGCTGCCCTGTAGGGCGGTGGCCTTGAAGCGCTGGACGAGGGGCTGATTGGCTGGGCCCACGGCTTGCGGCAGCCCTGCCAGGGAAGACCCGAGGGCATGCGGCAGGGAGGCGGGCTCGGGCGGCAACTTCTCTCCCTCCCCAGATGGTACCGTGCCGGTGACGGCCTCGCGGAGTCCCAAGGATGTGGTCCCCACCCCTGCCACCCCCACGACGGGCTTGCTGTCTGGCCCGTGGGTGACTGACCCTGGCTCTGGGGAGGGGACGGCCCCATTCTGGACCACATAGGGCAGGGTGGGCACGAAAGAGAGCTGGGGGAATACAGGATTGCTGAGGGCCCCCTCGGGGCGAGATGGCTCCTCCTTCAGCGGGATGGGCAGTAGGGGGCACGTGGTGGCAAGGGCAGCTCCGGCAAGCCGTCTAGGAGAGGGGAAGGGCTCCACCTGGCCCTTGCTGTAGTCGTCGGAATGGCCGTCTGTATCTGCAGACGGAGAGGAAGAGTCAGGCAGACGGAGGGAAACTCCGGCCCCAAGTCGGGCGGCTCTTGTGAAACGTGCTTTTTCAGGTGACCTCCGCACTTACAGCCACAAGACAGTCATAAATGAACAAAACTACCCCCAACATATAGTACCAGTCAAACATTTGGACACGTCTACCCATGGTTAAAAATAAAGAGGTTCATTTGTACCATTTCCTACTTTTTAGAATAATTATAAACACTATTAAACAAAACTATAAAATAACATAAGGAATTATGCAGTGACCAAAAAAGCATTAAACAAAAAAATAATAATTTGTTGGGGGGGGTGGGTTGGGATTCAGAAGGTTGGAGGTTCAGATCCCACGGTCAGCAGAGTGATCCCTTGAGCAAGACCCCTAAGCCTAATATCTCTTGGAACTAGTTGACCTTACGGTCTCCTCTACACCAGCTTAATGAGGTGGCGTCCTGGGATGCTTTACCAGCTGTCCTGAAGGAGGCGCCACATACATGCTGAGTATGCTGGTCAAACTCCTCCAAAACCACCTGTAATGGGTTTAGGTCAGGTGACCAGGTCATGTGAGGCGACACGTAGTTAGCTTGACTGGTACTGTACCTGGAGACTTTATTTAAACATTTAAACAGACCGCAGGTGGTTGTATTTTACAGGGATACCCCTAATTCGCCATGCGCTGTACAGATAGCAGGGCTCCCCATGCTCCTTGACTGGGGGGGCGCAGGGAGATGGACATGGCTGGAAGCCACGCTTCCTCACCCCTGTCCTTCTCGTCCTCGCTCTCCAGGCTCTCCCGTCCGTCGTGCTGTGGGCTGGAGGGTGAGCTGTAGCTCTCGGAGGACGTTTCCCCGTACGAATCCTGCCCTGAGCCCACGTCTTGGCGACCATCTGTAGGAATGGGGTGGGGTGGGGGGCGATTCTGCTTTATGCTGCTGGTTCAGTTTAAATGGACTTTTCCCAAGTGGGTACCGTGCCGTTTCTGCCCCACAGACACTCAGGTATAATGAGAGCTAAATCATGACTGACACTTCAAAAATATGCTTGTTTATATATGAAGTAACACTCCACTCTGACTGAAGACCTTCATGCAATCTCTGCAGCGGAGAAGATGTCCCGTGCCGGGGGTGTGTTAGAGCAGAACTTCCAGGCCATGCTGCCGGTGCCTCTAGCTCACACTTACCTTTCCTGGGGGGCTGTCGACCCGGGTGCACCGAAGCGGGCCTCATGATCCCATTGCCAACGTAAGCTAGCCTGCCCTCTCCAACCTTCCCCTTCTCTCTGGGATGGCAAAATGCAGGGGGGGGTCAGCTTTACATAAACAGGTATAGTCCAGGCGTGGCCAAGGGTTCTGCTAGAGATTCTGGGCCCTATGAAAGCATATTATATTGGGCCTCCAACCTAGACTGATCCAATTAGGTTCCAAATTTTTAAGGGCCCGTCACTCAGTCCTAACTTTCTGCCCCTATACAGTGCTCTTGGATGCGGCTAATGCGAAGAAGCTAGGAGTACAGGGACAGAAGAAATGAGACTGGTAAATAGGGCTCTATACAAAAATGACAGGCTGCGTCAGATACAGCTTCCCAAAGCACCGCGCCCCCAAACCCAGGAGAACGTGTCACCTGTCCGCGGCTGCTGCTCTGGGCTTGCTCTTAGTGCTGGGGGTGGAGCTCCACTTCTGATCATCTGGGTGCTGTTGGAAGGAGGAGGACACAGAGACACCCAGAGGAGATGTGACACAGAGCATGACAAGAAGGGCATCGTGCTTTCACTGAGTACTCAGCCATCTGCCTCTTTCGCAGAAACACCCCAGATTCCTAAAATCTGCATCATGGAAACAGGGCAGGGCTGAACATGACTGGCAGAGCGTTACACAAAACTGTGGGAAACAAATCGCCGTCGTACCTACTGCTCTGCTCACCACAATCATAGCCCCCAAACCCCCACAATGGTACTATTGGGCCTGGTGTTGTCTAGTTGGACCACTGGAAATGAACAGCAGGTAAGAGGAGAGTGCTGTTCAGTCCAACTCATCAGACAGTGTCAATGACAGAGACGGATATCTAGACACAGTACACATAAGCGTGTGTTCCCCGGCTAGAAGGTGTGCTGTAAACCTGAGAGTATATTTTCTGCGAATGATAAATTGATCCATCGGTCGTCAGACTATTCTAGGCCAAGTGCAGCTATGGAACACTCCAGCGCTCAAAGAGCCACAGTTTACCCATCTTCTCCTGGTGGGTTCCCCTGGGTCCCCTCACCTTCTCCGGCCCAGCGCCACGTTGCTCCAGGGCCGGCTTCAGTGGGCAGCTCTTCCGCCTCCAGTCGGGGGCACCGTTGAGCTCTGAGGGCGTGGCTCTCCGTCCTTCCGCTGGGCAGCTCTTGCTACTCTGGCTGCTGGAGAGGAGAGAGGAACTGGCTGTTAAACCCACAAAAGCCAAGGCTCCATGCCACAGGGGACAATAAGGTGCTTACCTAAGGCTTGGACTCTTGGTACCAGGTTTTTTCCGGTGACCGACAACATACTGCTCTAGATCTGAAGAGAAAACACCTATGAACAAGATCGTCAAGGGCAGTGTTTCCCAATATGGTCAACAGGGACCCGCAGAAAGTCCATGTTTTTGCTCCCTCCCTGCTCCCAGTAGGGAGCAAAAACATGGACCGTCTGTGGGTCCTCCAGGACGGGGTGAAAGAAACACCGATCTAGGGAGTTAAAAAAAATGGTGAAAGTATAGTCTTTTCTTGCAAAATCTGTTCTGCAAATGTCTCCCCACCTCCTCCCCTTGACCATTCCTAGTCCCCCCTACTCCGTATAAACACGACTACCAAGGGATAATCGCTGTTGCTGGTGCAGGACCTCAGCTGTGGTAGGGCTACCATTATCATAGCAGAGCCTATCATTAGGCACAACGCTGGCCACATGCAGACAAATTTAGCTGACCAATGTTTGGGAGACCGCCTCTGGAAACAGGTGATGGCCCAAGATGATGATGATGAAGTGGGGCTGTGAGCAGGGGGCCCATGTCCGGGGTGAGCACCGCACTCACCTTCCTCCTGGCTAGATGCCTCAGAGCAGTCCTCCGCGAAGGGCTTTCCCAGGGCCATGGGGTTACCTGAACAGGATGAATGAAAAGACATGCTACACTACCCCCTCTGTCTGGGTTTGCCCTACATACACCCCTTGCCATACATACGGTATGCAGGTAGTGCTTGGAAAATAACCAATAAGAGTCCACGTGTAAAAAAAGGCAGTTCAGGGAACATCAGCACCAAAGCTCAGACTAATCCCTCAACCCTCCTCCTCATGATGTGATTAGACTCAATTTCAGGGAAGAAGGACATTTAGTGGCAGGAAATGCAGATGAGTTTGCCATGTAATAGGTAGGTGCCTCTTTACAATAATGCTACCCATATAAAGGATTTATGAATGGTTTATAATCTGGTTATTAATTAGGTTGTAACATTTGTAAATTAATAGACAATTTTAATGCTTCTGTTCCCATATCCCATCTTGCTCTCCTTTGAAATACACGCACGCACGCAGTGTTCAGAACAAAGCTTGGGATCTGAATGCAGGGTCAGACATTTATCTGATTCCCCCCAGAGCAATTTGGGAGAGGGGGGGTCAAAGGCCTTGCTTAAGGGCCTGTTTGCATCCTTGGGCAAGGCCCTTAACTCCCACTAGATATTACTTCCATATCTCACCCTGAATTCATTATAGTTTCAACTCAAAGCTGAATTACTTAGTATCTACAAACATTAAAGAGCCAGATTCATTTGAAAACAACTTTAAAAGGCCATATTTCAGAACAAGGAACTGAAATGCTTATTTAACCCCTCAAAATCAAAGTCTCTTTCAGCGTTTACCACAGAGGTGTGACTGTGCTCCGCCACCCGCTGCTCCACACTACCCGGGGTGATGACAGAACCCACTGATTCTGGCGTGTGCGCAATGCCACAGTTTTCCGCCACGCGATCCCTGGATCGCGTGCTCGTGCTCGGCTGACGGCTTGGCCAGGGGAGCCCGGAGGAAGGAGAATCCCGAGTGCCTCTTTTAAACAGGATCTACTGCAAAGTGAAACTACTGCACGCTGAACTGTATCTGTGTTTGAACATATTCTGTGACACTAGATAACCAGTGTGGCAACTTGTGCAGTATTTCAAATTGTCTGTAAGAGTTCAGTCTGTATGCGTGTGTGCTGGGGGGGTTGGGGTGTGAATGGTCAAAACACTGAAAGTTCAGGGACACTATGAAAGAAATAAGGGAGATATTGCGGATGGACAAACAAGGATGGAGTAAGAACAAGAAAAACCTAATGACCATCCTTTCAGAATACAGCCGCAGAACCCAACAGTCTGCCCTTCTAACAGACATTCTGAAGGACAGATTACGTCCATTGGAATGACCTAATGGCCAATGCACCTGGTTTACCATCCCATAAGGCACAGCAAGTGGGAATGCCGAAAAGGTTTTGTCTTCGTGACCCAAGTCAGACAGCAGAAGTGAGACTGGGAGGAGAATCAGCCTGTGACTGGATGGGGGGGGCAGCGTGTGGTATAACCTAATGATGATGGATAGTAATGGTAGCCACAGAGAGGGAATAGGAGCCGACCTTCACAGTTCAACTGCCGTGTCCTGCTGCCGCTTTCCTCCAACCATCTCTGCAGAATAAAATCTGTTTCTTTGGCTTTACCAACCCTAAATTGCCTATCGTCACTACTGATGCAGTTTCTGCTTTTATCTGGTATGTAGACAAACGCCTCTTCTTAGAATGGTCCATGAGGTGTCAAACCTCCATCTCTGACACCCATGTCTCAGACAGTGGCGCGAGCTGATCAGTTCCCCGTGCCACCGTTTTAATGATCATGACGACGATGATGTACAGATACAGGAACATCTCCTTTTGTTTTCACATATCCCATCTTCCACTGTTCTTCCATGAGACACACACATACACGTGAAAGCATTAGAACACAGGCACAGGTGTATTTAACTTTAAAGGCATTGCTCAATGACCCCACACTGATATGATTATTTTTTCTGGCATAGGATTTGAACCAGAGACCTTCTGGACACAGGCATTGCTAACCCACATGGTGGATCTTTGATCCAGGTTCTATTTAAAGTCCTCACTTGGCCTTCAAGAGGGTTGCTGGGCACGCTCGTAAATAAGAACTACCTGCTCCAACCATCTTCTTGCCAGAAGCGACTTCCATACCTACCTGTGAGCCCTGCCTGATCAGGGGTTTCCTGCCACATTGCTGTCTGCTATTCGGGACCAGCAGGGCCTCAGCACTGCTCCTGCACCTGATCATCTCAGCCACACTCCTGTCTACCCGACCCCGGCCAGTGAGTAAACTCCCAGGCAGTCCCAGCATCCCTGGCGTGAGACTAAACAACTTATGGTACCATAGAAACACAGTGTGCAGCAAACAACTTATGGTACCATAGAAACACAGTGTCCAGCAACTGCATCACATTGAAATCGCCCCTTTTCTAAAAACGATTCAGTGTTTCATTTAGCTTTCAGTTGCATTAGCTTCTGTTATCAATGTTCACAAAGTTTAGTCTTTACTGCAGATTTTAGAAGCATGAAGAGACGAAAAGGGAAATAACAAATGTGACCAGGCTCTATACAAAATCATTCATAACAAGAATGATTGCATGCTTTCCAAATGGTCCCTCTCCATCTGCAGTTACTGTAACATCCGTAAACACTGTGCTGCTAACCATAAAGACGTGATGCAGACTTCAGCTGACAGATTTTCCTCAGGCTATTATGGCTCAGAGGACCTCAAAGGAGCCGAGCGCCCCAGAAAATAATGCTACTTTAGTTGACTCTTTCGCTCAATCATATATCTGAATGACAAAATTTAGAAGATAACCAATAATGTTTCAATTCAAATGATACAAGACAACACAACTGTATTCTGCCATTACAGTACACAGTCCCACCACTAGGGGGACACCATCATTTGAAATTCATGAGGAAAACGTCTATACTGTAGAATATTTCCACTGCTTACTATACTTAAAGCAAGCAGAAAATAATTAATAAAATCATTACTTTTGTTGTTGTTTGTTTGGCTGTTACCTTTGAAAGTGACACAGCCAAAATGCTGTTTGGATACTCACTTGGGGAAACATGGAGACAACTGCATATAGAAATATGGGGTTACATAAAACAACCACTAATATAACATGATATAAAAATAACAAAAATGAATTATGGAACAGCTGCCTGATTTTGGGCTGACACTCACTGGCATGTAAACACAGACACATCACGGCAGACCCTTGCCTTGGACCATTGGTCAGACATCCCAGATACAGTTCCGTGTAATCTGAGTGTCAGATCAGTCTGACCCAGGTCTAGGGAATGATATGCACACCACACTTGCCAAAAGTCACGCTGCTGTTCCGCAAGCTTATAGCACCACAACACAAGGCTACAAACAACTGAATAGAACAGTTAGGGCCCTAAGCAATATTCGATTAACCTAGTTGTCGTTTGTCATCTTCAGTTCCATTGTGACAATCTGATCCAATAAGGGCGCCCCCTGGTGGCTGCTGTGCCCTAAGCAGCTGCCAGGTTTGCTCATGCCTTGGGGAGGCCCTGAGAACAGAGCCAGTCACAGCTCCCACAGCACCTGACTTACAGCGGCTGCAGCTGGACCCAGAGGAATCCGACGAGAAGAAGCTGCAGACCGTCCCGGTCTGCCGGAAAGCTGGCGGCGCAGATAGGAACTTCTCCCTGTCAGGGGAAAGGGGAGGGGGTATTATGGAATCAGGAACAAAACTTTCTATTCACTGTTAAACGTTTCATACAGCTCATGCGTTTTCAGCCAGGCCTGACAATGGCAGGTCAATCGATATGCAACATCTGTGGCATGACTGAT
This sequence comes from Stomatorhinus walkeri, assembly GCA_026784285.1. Classification (NCBI taxonomy): domain Eukaryota; kingdom Metazoa; phylum Chordata; class Actinopteri; order Osteoglossiformes; family Mormyridae; genus Stomatorhinus; species Stomatorhinus walkeri. The sequence goes on along the minus strand of JAODUD010000033.1, from coordinate 12,868,238 downwards.
GTCTCAGTAACTATCAATCAGGAGATTTCCAAAGGGGAGGGGGCACTGGTAAAGTGGGCAGAATTTTCACATTTTAAAAGAGAAGAGAAAATCAGTAAATGTAATCCTAAAGGTAAAGACTTTAACGTTGCCGACCTAAATAATATAGGCTTTTCTGGATTGCTGTTGTGTTCTACGTGAGCTGCCCCTTCGCAGCTGGTCAGAAAAGCTGAGCACATCTCTTTACTGTTCAAGCTGAAAAAAAAAACAGCATGCGGTCTGTGCATGAAAAAGCGGCTTTATCAACAATGCTGAGGACAGGGGATGGACTGACATACACATAAAAAAAGAAACAGGAAGGAAGGTGTGATGAAATGCTTTGCATTTGATTAGCACTTCGATATCTTCATCTCCTCCCCCTCCATTTTCCTTAAACACTTATCTAGTATAGCTTCCAACGCCCCCAAAACTAAAACTGGTTGCCAATTTAAAATGCAAAAATAGAGCGGAGGGAGGGGTACATCGCAGTGACAAAGATTGCACATAGGTCAGGTTGGACAACAGCTTCCTGAAGCAGATGACAAAGCACACATCAGCGGTGTCCTTATTGTTCAACTGTGGCCCAAACAGGCCTGCTTGCTATGCTGAAAGTGCAGGTCAGCAGGACTTTAAAAAAAAAGAACAAATCGGGCCCACAGCAGGGGGCGCCATTTTCCTTTAAATGGTAGGGTAAACCACATGCATGATTAAAACACATTAACAAAAGTATCAGGGATCCAAGTACAAAGTGACTAATGAGAGGGATTCCCCTTCTGGCCCCTAAAACAAGAGGGTTCTTTCTATTCCTAAAAGCACAAGCAAATAATTAAATTCAGGCAATATGTTCCGAGGGTGGAGTGGCGATGGGGTGTACGTGAATGCTCACTTTAGTGTTCGTTCCAGTTCCCTGCTCTCATACTTGTCTCCCTGGCTTAGTAATCGCACAATACTCTTCTCGAAGGACTCTGTGGCAAATTCCTTTGGAAGCTGCACGAAAGACAAAAACATCAGGAAATAGAATAAATTATTTGCTTAAAAAAACTATGGTAGACAAAGACTAAAAAATTCAATTCATATTAAATGTACAAGTACACAGCTGCCAGCTTCGTTTAAGAGACCGCAGTAAAATACACACCCTTTACACATGGTTTGTGGGTCCTCAGCCAAAACCTTTGAAACCTACCTTCAACAAAAATTCCTCCAGGTCATGGTGTGTCTTCATCACACTACTTGAGGAAGAATCTGACCATTTCACCTGAAACGAAGTGGGAGGGCGCTTTGTTAACGTCTTACACAGAAATCGGAGCTCCAGCTCAAATGAGTGCATTTCTCAAAAAGGGGATAAGGCACACATTTGGCTCTCTGCCCAAATTCTGACCTTCAAATGGCCAGGAAATACTGTACATCAATACACTGGACAGTAGCATAGAACTAGTGATAAATTCCAAGGAAGAGAAGCAGACAATAACCACAACATGTGATAGACTGAAGCGGTATTGATTCAAGCAAAATGTTTATGCCTAGACATGACTGCAAATAAAGCAAAAAACAAATGGAGAAAAAGAGGAAAAAAGGCGAGTTTAAGGAAATGTTTTAAATACAAATTGTTATTGATTATTTCGGCTCAACAAATTCAATTTCTGCCACTTTCACTGATTCAGTTGAATATTTCCAGCGACAACAGTCAACAGATCATTCAGAACAGCACTTTTTTCCCCTAGACCATGAACCTTCCAGTTCTCGAACACACAACCGGAAGCTCCGCTAAGGACGAAAACCACTGCGCTGACAGAACAATAACGTTAAAGTGTGGGATGAAGGAGGATGGACAGACATGAGGGTGTGTGTGTGTGTGTGAGTGTGTGTGTGTGAGAGTGAGTGAGTGAGCGAGCGAGCTCGGATAGACAGTCGAGTGCAGTGAGGTCCTACTTCCGCCACTCTGACCCATTCCCAGTGTGCTGTTGTAAACAAGGGAAAGGGGACTGGGGCGTGCCGGTCATACACCAACATGAGCCAGCTGGGAGTGGGAAGCGGATGAGTCACAGGCAAGCCTCCCCCACCCCAGACTGAAATCTGTAGTCATTTAGCAGACTGCCACGACGCAGACTGAGCAGAAAGAGATCCTGCCGGGATGGTACTCCAGGAAAAAATAAGCACTTAAAGTCACCAGAGCTGTACGTCTCCCTGTGTGATGAAGGACTCAAATCAATGTGGAAACTGGGGGGCTTTTCTAAGGGGCTAAGTAAGGTAACGCTCAATACACTCCTGACAGACAGGGGAGAGCTTTATCCAAGGAGGACCAAACAGTATCTACAGATCAATTTTAATTGCTTGGTCTTAAAGATTAAGAGATTTTTCTTGATTCTATGATATACAACCCTCCCATCCTCCAATGAAGTCAACACACCATATTTCAACAGGACATGTGTAATCAATAAGCCGGGAAACGGGACTGCACACTGACCCCGTTAACATTAGATGCAACAGGAGTTTAAAAGCTCAGAAGTCGGCAGTTTTCAAATGGTATTATTGAAAACTAGTTTTCATTGAAGAATTGTTTTGGCTAGACAATGGTCTAGTACTCACATTTGCAGCCCATCTCACAAATAATAACAGTTATTCTTTTATTTGTCTCCCATAGATCTTGGAGAATCATAATTTGTTGATTACATAAATGAATACCTATGATTAAAAGAAACGACACATGCTAAAAATGAGAAGCCAAAACAGATTTTTGAAGTGTTACATTCATTAGCCACAGCACTAATATTCCCTCAACAGTCTGTCACTCACTAGGCTCTTGAGGGAAAACAGAGAACTCGCAGGGTGGCTGCTGCAGTGGTTTATGAGAGGTCCGTTGCTAAATCCATCATTTTATTTCACCCTTCCTTTAGTCCACTTGCTATTGGTCATTTGTAAATAGAGTTGGAATTATATGAATCAGAAGTTCATTTAAATACCCGTGTTGCATTGTGTTTCTGTGGCAGTTTCATGAACACCAACAAAATTAAGTAGCCGTGAAGAGGACAGGTACAGTAATGACCTGTTTTTTTATCCCCAGTCCTACAGTGTCAACATCTTTCTACAAACACACCCATGGATTTTGTTCAGGCCAGACTCTCAAAGGTTCTGGGTAAATAACTTTCTCCCATGCCATCTTCAGGTCCAGATAATTAATGTGACATGTCCAGACTTTTAAGACAATCTGATGGAAAAAGTAATAAGTAAATGAAAGACAACTACAAAAGACTTGCGTTTGTTTCTGTAGCAAACTTTGGCAATGCGCTAAGAGGGGTCCTGAAAAACAGGTTCAGAGCCAAGTGGGGGATGCAGATGTTCACAGGGCACCTGCAAACCAGCTGATCATGAGGGAAGCTCTGTAGCATATTCCACCCTGTACTCAGCCCTGAGGTCTTCTTACCAGGGATTTAACCTACAGCTGATGACGCTTTCTCACATAGCTGTTTGCTCGTGACCTCAGTAATTCAAGTGACAACCTGACAGGTTACATTTTGAGATATTTCAGCAGCAAGCTTTAACAAACTCATTTTAGAATAATTTCTTTAGACAAATCTGTGCAGACTTCAATAAAACATGGGAAGATGCTTTAAAAAAGGTTGCAGACTTGATATCTGGCTCCTTTCTCGAGACACACCAAATGATACATATGCACAGAAGGTATGAACATCATTTTCTAATGGAATTATGTTAGGACAGTAAGGTTTGCTCTTATTTCTCTGACAAAATTGCTGCTATGCTAAATATTTACAGGGATTTATGAATTCTTGGACAAATGGTTCATTCGTCATCAGCTAAATCAAGTTGCTAAAGGCAGCTGTAGACCTAATGGCTCTTCCAGATGTTTATATCCTTACAATGAAGGCATTTAATCTAACAGCCATTCAAGGTAGAATGTTCCAGAGTCAAAATTCTTAGATAGATACTAAGCCAGAGGCTAAATATTCGTAAGACATTAATGTTAGTATAGAACAATCAGGACAATCAATAAAACGGATCAGCACAGAGTTTAAATCTGCTCTACTTTATCACTTACCCACAACCACAGAAAGAACTGAAAATCTGCACTCTTCTATAGCACTTATGTAGTTTTAGTAAGATATTTCATATTTTCATGTTGTGTGGATCTAACAGGACTTTATAATAATTTACCTCATCTACACGAGCCTTTATCATTCACCAGCACTGTGTGTTTATGAAAAAGCAAGGACTGATAACAAAGGGTATTATCACTTTCATGATGAAGGTATTCAATCGGGACAGAAAAATCACTCCAATACAATTTCCTTTGGATTTAAAGGAAACACTGGCTGACTAATGAAAATGATATTGCAATAAAACTATGTGAATGGTGCAAAGAATTAAAAAGTGATTTTACCAAACATTTACAATTCTTGATAATATTGTAATTCACAGAACCCACTGAGCAGAATGCCAAATTAAACGAAGAGCTTGCACTGAACATTGTTACGGTAAGCACGTTCACTTTCAGTTTGACAGGCCTATGTCACGTGCTGAAAAATGACTCCAGCTGTTAAAATTTAAATGCCTGGCAATTAACCACAGGCAATTACCTGAACGAGGGGGTGGTGCCACAGATAACATTCCTGCCACATTATCTGTTCCACTGTTGGGGATGCAGGAGGCCAGCGCGTACGCTTGGATCAGGGTGGGGTCAGTGACCCCTCTGTCAACGGTAGCCTAAAAGCTGCTTGCCAGTTCAACGCCCATCCTCCTGGGAAACTGCCCACTCGCTGTTTTGTGTAGGCTTCTTTGGACACAGCAGTACAACTTACCAGGCCGAACAAGGGCCAAGAGCTGGTGTCAACTTGCCCAGCTGTTTTCGACTTTCACTCTACACGATCCTCCAGTGTGACAGGATTAGGGGTTAAAGCAAGTTGTACCCTGTACAGTTTGAGCCCAATATTTCCAAAAGCAAACCATTACACTGCTCTTGGTCATTCAGCAGAACCTCTGCCAGAGCATCCTGTTTAATGTTAAGGCCCATATCTGGACTCTGTCAGCTTCATCCTCATGCACATTCAGCATTAAAACAGGTACTTCCTTGCCTACATGATTGCGTCATGGCATCGTATGTTCCCTCCTAACAAGACCGTAATTCTCATCAGTTTCTTTAATAATTAAAAATATATTCCATTTCCTTTTTATATACTATTCAGTCATGGTGAATAGTGAGTCTAAAGCAAGCTGACCAAAACAACAAAAAATAAAAAACACAAGCCAAAAGCAAAGATATGTAGAAGATGAAGAAGAGGTAATGGCAAGTGAGTAAAGGAAAGGCCTGATATAAGGTACATACTGAAGCATTTCATACTGAAAAATTAAATCCCCAATTAATTAAGATGTATATAATTTCAGCTTATCAGAACAATGATGTTCACAGGTTTGTAGCCTAATTCAAGCAGGGAGATGGAAACACCAACTGATATTTTTCCATCCACACCAACTTTAAAGTTTGACAAGTGTGGCACAGAAAGGCTGCATTTATTTTTGAAGCTTCATTCCAAAAGGATCTTTGTATTTAAAATTTTAAAACATTTGATTGGGAGGCAGCGATGTTGTAACTGGGAAACTTTGCTCTAACAGCAAGCGGAAGAGATAATGAAATGGGGATAATATTTATGGAAAGCAAATAGTAACATTTAGCAACTGGCACAAAAGGTATGTTTATTGTATGCATACCCACATCCATATCACATAAAAGGAATTATAGAACCATCAGACCTCTTATACAATGCAAATTATCAAATGTTACCATGGTTGTAAACAATTAGACAGTTGCTTGCATAAGTATCCAAACCCTCCCAAGGTGGCACACATTTACAAGGCAATGTTCGCAGCATGCAGAAAATGTTCAACTGATTTTTGTGCTGATGTGTACATAACATAACAGATAAAGCAAGATATACTGATTGCTCAAGTATTCACTGGACACACAATGGACCTTTGGCCTCATTTTACCACACATGCTTATGGCTGTGTGCTTATCGACTTCCTACTCCTTCCTGGTGAGAATTTGGCCAGTGTAAGTTTCTAATAGTTCACCGTAAAAGCTAGTTGATTTTAGTAGAAAGCAGCATGTGACAACTTCACTGCACTGTATTGCACTGCGAAACATCACTGCAGTAGTCATGCTAATGAACAGGTGAACCAACAAATGATTTGATACAGAACACAATAACATGGCACATTCAGTACATCTGGCAAGGTGAAGTTATTTCAACTCTCTGCTTGATTGACAGAGGTTACCTTCCTGGGCACAACAAGCTTCAGGATAGTGTTGAATGGGATGACCTACAGTAAGTGTCCTGTCAGTTGCCGTTGCCCCCTGCTGGTAACACCAAGTGCCTGCATTTCATAGTGCTGTGGAAGGCAATCTTGGTCGCAAGCCACATCGCAAGACATCGGTCACAGGCATTGTGATGGTGCAAATGTAACGTCTAGGTAGCTACCAAATAAGTGCAATGAATTCTGGAATATACTTTTCCGCAATCATCTTACACAATGTTACAAGCGACACTTCACCACTGCCTTGGGAAATGCCCTAAAAATGCCCATTTGCCTCAGACTGCAGTGCCATTGCTCAGTACATGCAGGCCATGCTAAACACTCACCCTCTCTTACATAAAAAATTGTTACTGTTAACAAAATTCACAAGGAACAAATAACAAATATTGAGACTAATTTCTCAGTATATTACTAGTTGATTATTACAAATTATTATTATCACAGAACAGAAGACTGCAGTTAACCCTTTAACAAGCATATTCAGTCAGAGGTATATAGTTCAGGATATGCTTACATAAGCTCTGAAACACCACATCATTGATACTATCTTGACCAAATGCATTTCGATTTTACTCTTAATGGTGCAACATAAGCTAGAAAATTATGCTTAGCCTTCCATAACTGAATACTACTCCTCCACTGCACTGTACGCAGTACAATTAACTGAAAAGAGGATAACTAGCCACCTTGTTGCTCTCTGCTAGCTGACGGATCCACAGAGGCTGCAAATGTCCATCTGTAATCCAGACAACCATCTGTGCTAGCATGAAACAGCAGCCACCGATCCTGTGTATACAGACCAATGAGATTTGGTAACTTATAAATTTCAAATATAAATATTAAGAGCACACTTTTCACTTTTATTCCCATATGAAACCTAGAGAGACCCATTTTCACAGACAGGAGGTCAGTTGCAATTATAGGGTCGGGATGAATGATAGAGTATGAGAGGTTCATTAAAGTAGCAGAAGATACTAATTATCTCGATCAGAGGATCACTGCTGTGAATAGAGAAGCTAACCAACATTTCACTAAGGCTCAAGGCTGACTTGAAACTAATAATCCAGTTCCAAACACAGCCTTCTTGGCTACACATATATTTATGTTCTAATCCAAAAACACCACACCCTGATCAGAAACGACCAAAGCCTGAGACATAATGTGAGAAATACCCAGTTAACATTTGACTGAACAGCAGACTATTTAGAATGTAGCTGGGGTTACATCTTCCTAGTAAGATACAACTCACTTGTATAGTGTTGCCAATAGCAACTGCTACTACAGATCATGAGTGGCCCTGTCTATCCTCAGTAATGTGTTCAAGTATTGCTAGGATACTGAAGACTCAGGTATCAAGTTGCTGGCTGAAGAAGCAGCCTTTGTTGCTATCTGAAGTAGCTTTGAGCTAGCCTTCCGCGAAACCATGTCAACCTTGGAGCCAAGCAGCTAAATTAGTCCCCAGTCAACTCCTAAAGCGCTAATGAAGGGAACAATGTGGAACCTGTCCCGGCTGGATAGGGGGAGGAACTGGCGCCTGAGGACTGTGTTGTCACTGCTGGCTCACAGTCCCATGGGATGCCCCTCCCCATGAGCAGTGGGCCCACAACATTAATTTTCAGATCCAGGGTCTGTTAGGGTACGAGTCCTAACAGAATAAATTGTGGAGTTCAGTTTTAGAAAATACAGAAAAGCTGCTGCAGTACTTCTCCATCATTTTTTTTTCCCAGAGGACTGACTGGATATGAAGTCCGCAATATCCATTTCAACACAAAAGTTACCGGAAAACTACTGAAGTTTATGTACGTCTACCTGTTCCCTGAATTCTAGCTGAATATTTGCTTTGTGCCAATTCAGATTATCTTTCTCAGATACATCAGGACACGTTCTACATTCTGACTGAAGGTCCAAACCCATAGACCCCGGTGTACTTGACCATCCGTAGTTCCAGGGTGTCCTGGGGGTCCCGTGGGCCCCAGGCATCACTAGACATCGCCCGGTGGCTGCAGCAGAGTCGAGCGCCTGAGATGCAAGCGGTTTGGCCCCGGCTGCATGGCCGGGCCCAGCCAAGGCGCATTCAGGGCGGGGTGGCGGCCTCGAAGCCAGATGGCTATTTTTACACATGCTCCTGGGGCTGGCCAGGGAATATGGGACTGTGCATTCATCATAAATGGAATTGGAGGGGGGGAGGGGGGATAAATGGAACCAAATTCAGTAACGAGCTTACCAAAACATGCAGCTCCAAAATAAGGGGGTGAAGTGTGCGTAATAAAGATGCCATTCATAAAGCACGCAAGTCATCTTGCATAAAGGCGCGTGCCAAGTTTATAAATAATGCACTGTGACGTTGCTGACACGGGGTTACAGCACCTTTTTGGCTCCCCATGGAGCCCGTTCCGTATCGGTTCCCATGACAACAGCATTACCTTGGGAAAGACGAGAACCAAGTACCTGACGGCTGCCCATGGGTGGAAAGTGACTCGCGGGTGGCTTCCCACACACAAGCACCTTGCCAAAACGATATGCCTGAAGCTGTGTGGTCACCCCACAGCAAGGGGGAGGGGGCTGCAGCTGTAATGCGATGAATTAATCACGAGTTGGGCACGCAATGTAAACAATGTACATAAACGGATGCAGACCAATAATCTGGCAATTTATTTTGACTGGTACAGTGGACATCGCTTATAGTCTGTCTGGGTGAATTTGATCACTATAAGCGGATGATCATTAAAACCAATTTTTTTTCGCCTTTATGCAGATTACCATGTAATTTCTATTTGTATATTTATTATATGAATATAAGGTAATTAAAAGGACACCATCACTATTACTAAATTTAACTTGCAATTAATACATTTTACTGATGATTTCAAAATACAGTACAGCTGTTTCATACACTTTCCAAATTACAGTACTGTACAAATTACTGAACTGCGTATAATTCAAATTATGCTATAATAGCGCATTTTCACATTGTCTCAAAAAGCTTATTGTACTTTCACTGCATCTCAGTGGCTCATTTTTGCCGGTTTATCAAAAGGTTTGATGAGTCTATATTTGTTATTGAGAGAAAATGACTTTTTCCTGTAATGTTTTCTGTGCCAGCAGCATTAGCCTCAGGTAGCTAGCCAGAAGCAGACAGGTTACTACAAGCCAAAGTAGGCTCATCAAAGTGAACGCAGTTTTAATTATTATTGAATTTAATTATATGTTTAAAGAGACCCAAAATTAACACTGGAAGCGGAGTATTGATTACTTTAAGTGAATTATTTAAACAGTATTTGTGCAGGAATGATTTTGTCCCAAGCTTTTTGATTCATACAAGCGGCTGATCGCTATAACTGTGATCACTATAAGCAGTTTCCACTGTATTTGGTAGTGTCTGACTCACTGGGATCATTCTAGTAAGATAATACCAATCTTAAAAACAGATAAATTGTGCAGATTGTTATACTATGTAAAATTATACATCATAACTTAATTAGGGAAATTCACAAATGGACTGTTCCCATAAGCACCACTGACTGGCAAGAATAAAGACTGAAAGTGTGCACTGGTCCATGACCTTGCATGAAGAGAATATTCTGGCACAGGGGCCCCAGACAGGGGCAAGGGAATCCCCAGCTGAATAGCACTCTCTCACACTATGGGATAGGCACTGCGTATGAAGGTCTTTCGGTGCCAACCTACATATGACAGATTCGGAGCAAAGCTGCACTTCTAGCTGCTGCCCTGCTTGACAGGCCCATTGCTGATCAGAAATACAGCTAGTCCGACTTTGGGTAACCGGTGCTCTCTGGTAACGCTCAGAGGGACCAAACAGCGCAAGGGAGGGAGGCTCACATTTTGTCAAAAGCTGGATGAAGTGGGGCACTGGTGTGCCAACTGGTCCATTTGAAAGCCGGGAACAACAAACGGGATAATCCAGCCATACACAGAAAAACCCTGTGCAATAAATGACCAGCAGGCCTTCCTCACAGAACCAACAGGAATGGGCGATACGACTCGTGGCTCATGTCTGCTGGATCCAGTCTGTTTTCCCTGGCTGGTTATGCAAAAATTACGAGTGTAACAAGGATGAATGGGTACCAATCAAATCGATTTTGCCACAATACCCCTTGGCAGTGCTAGTTGGAGAGTCAAGTTTGGAAACCATTTTATATCTGCATATTTCTGGCTGCAAAAGTGACAGGTAACATATCTAAGTAACTTCTCTGACCAGAGAAGCAATATTATGATATTATGCAATATTATGATGCTGGTGTCAGTTGGTATTTGTTATTGTAACAAGTGTTTAAGTTTCTAGCTAAGATAAGAATGTCTGACAAAGTTATCTGGCTTTGAACTACTACTATGGTCACAAAATGGAAAGGAAAAAGTTTTATGTAGCATCACATGCAACTACAAGCCAGATAGCAACACTAGCCCACAGTTCAACAACTTTGAGACTCTTAGCCAATAAGTAATAAATGTAAAATCCAACATTAAAGATTTAAAATGGTACCACCACAAAGACACAATCCAGAATCAATCAACAGTAGTCGTTCATCAACTTTCCTAAACTTCAGCCTGAAATATATATGAAAGATTTTATAATTTATGGGAAACAGTAGGGTATATATATATATATTTCCTGATTGGCACACTGGGTTCAGCCTATGTACACTCTGCGTTCTTATGGGTGGTCATAACTCCAATCAGTTCCCTGCTGCTACCACACACTCAATAATTAAAGCCAATTATGAGAATATTAACTACTATGGATCATAGCTGTTATTCACCCACATAAATAAATAATAATATATTTATATATAAATAAAAGATGTGCTGTCACCAATAGCAACCAACATGAAAATTAAAAAAAACACACAGCTGATTTTATTTATTTTAGTGGCATCTGAGATCATCGGAATTAGTCTGTTACCTTGAGGGAAGTCTAACTATTTAATAGCCTTCTGTCGGCATCCCACATGGATTAACACCTCACATGCTATGCTCAGAACAGGGGGGGGAAATGTGTTTTTCAGCTTTCTGGTTATGATCCACAACTGACATCATTAAGTACCATTACTCGAGAACTATTTATATCCAAGTAAGTTCTCCAAAAGATTTCTGAAATATATCTAAAAGTACGTCAGTCCTTATATCAAAAAGTGAGGAATAAACTGCTTTACATCAATTTTAAAGTATCTCACAGTTTATTTTCACTGATTGAATTAGCTACTGGCTAGCATTACCATTAAGGTAAATATTGTGCAAAAAATAGTACATTCCAAGCTGGCTGAAGGAGAAATGGTAGAGAAAAGTAAAGAAGAGGTCATTACAGCACCCTGCACACCACTGTCTTTGGCGCAGTGTTGTTTTTAAGAGTTTGAGGTCTGTGGACCATGGCTGGTCAACTATTCCCTAATAACACCCTGGCCCATATGGAGTAAGAGCACCGTCTCAGGACTCATTCTTATTCACCCAGTACTAAACCCTGCCGGATAGGGGAAGACATTACGCATGCGCACACAGACGCACAGACGCGCACACACACCCCAAAAGCCATACAGCAGTATCAAAACATGCTGAGTGGTGGCGG
>JAODUD010000033.1:12823502-12844086 GCA_026784285.1 Stomatorhinus walkeri | reverse complement strand
CTATCTATCTATCTATCTATCTATCTATCTATCTATCTATCTATCTATCTATCTATCTATCTATCTATCTAATCTGTCTATCTGTGTCTGCCTGCCTTTCTGTTTTTCCAGCACTATATTTGCAGGACATAGACAAGCGTAATGTCATAATTTAAAAAAATTAATGCGAAGGGTTCAATAATTATTGACTTCAGATCAAAGGTATAATTAAAAGTGGTCCATTAAGCTCACTAAACATATTCATTGCTGCAAAGTATCTTCATATGGATAGCCACTAGGTGGCAATGTTTTGCTCTTCACAAACAATCTATAAATTCTAGATGAAGAATAAATTATAAGACACTCATTAAGATGCAGCCAGATCCATGATCCTTACTGTTTGGCAACACATATGGTAACGCCGTGGATGTATAACTTTATGAGTAATGAGTGGGTTTTAGAATAAATTTGGAATAGCGCCAAAAGAAAGGTAAAGGGGAAGTAAACCACTATTCCTGTAATTGTTAATGGGACATGCATTTAATTATCCATCCATTTCCCGGAATCGCTTGTCCTATTCACGGTCTTGGGGGTACGGAGCCTATCCCGGAAGCTACGGGCGCAAGGCGGGGAATACTAACAAAAGTGAAATATACAAGGTGATAAATAGTTCAATACATCAATTTCTCTTGTCTCATTGTCGTTCTATATATGAAAATGTTTTCTTTTGATCCCTTCTGTACAAAAACATATCAGAATATTTTTCGGATATTTGAGCCTAACTGCAAAAGTAAGTCAATGTTAGAATGATGAACACCACGTGACCAGGTTCTTCGCTATAGCCTAAGCAGATTGGGTTAAGACAGATGCTACCAGAATTTGTGATGGGTGTGGTGGAGATCATAACACGCGACCTTGTGACCTTGGCTAGTATCAGTATGGTGGACAGGATAATTAGTAGACACAAAGTACACGTTTTAACAGGAAGGAATACTGCAAATAGAGAATAAATACCCTTTAACCTGAGAAGCAGACTGTGGTTCTGAAATTTACATCATGTGGACGGTTATCTTAAAGAGAGAGTAGTCTTATTAAAAATGATAAGTATAGTATTAGTGCGATCCTGACTTAGTACAAGTGGTCTGGCAGATATATGGATAAACGCAATTTTAAAATATCTTCTAAAAATCCATATTTTCTATAGTTTCTGCTCCCAGAATTTTAATAAAAATAAACTGACTACCTTTCCTTCTCCAGAGTTCGACATTTTCAACTGTTGAATTTCGACAGATTTCACGACATAATGTTAGACTTTGGTTTACGCTTAAACGCTTCGTCCAAACACGGGTATTGCCATACGAAGACCACAGTTTCTTGCCTATTTTAAACTGAAACAGAATAATTCATACACACATATAAATTAATGCACATTCTGTAGCATAGATAGCTTCGTATACTACGTCTAGGGTAACCTCGATCATAACTGTCGTCACTGCAATTACAGTTCTTAAATTATACTATACATAGCAATCATGGATGAAAGTACATATTTCATTCAGAGAGGCTTTGCGGGAAAAGTTAGAAAGCATTGAAAACAACATAAGACACAGGTTAAGCCTTTTATTTACTGTAGTAAATCTATTACACAATATAAACTTTGGGGCTGTTAACACCATGCAGTCGAATAGTGAAACATTTTAGAAGTTCTTGCGGTAGTTCTGGTCAAAAATAACCGGGTTAATTTAGGGCTTCGTTTGAGAAGTATACACCAGAGTTGGCGTGTGCACTTTGGGGTATTTCAGCGGTACGCCTTGCCGGTCACCGCGGTGAAGTTGGTCTGTATCTATAGCCTCGACACTATGAATTCGCGTTTTAATCCGCACGGAGAATGGATGAGTCTATGCCTGCGCGCCTGTGTGCGCTGGCTACCGGGATGCAAGTACATTAACCCACAGAATGCTTTCCTTCTCTTTTGAACTACTGCAGAAAAACCACTGCCAACAGTTCCCAGGAAAGCGACGATTTCCGTAATTTATAAAAGACACTTTTTTCCAAAGCTGGGTGGCATCAAATAAATACCGCCCTTATTATTGGCAATATGTAACATGCACACTAATAAAAACATGTCTACACAGCTCACTTATTGAAAAGATTCAAACGAGGAAAATGATTGGAATACCGTGTATTGAATAGCTGTTGTTTCACATTATCTTGCATTCTGTTGTATTATCACATGAGGCAGTTTTTGGTTGTATGACTTTTATATTTCTGTCGCTGTTAGTTACATTAATAAACGCCGATCGTTCAACAGGTGTGCAGTTCAACTTCCTCCAGTCTCCTCCCAAGGGTTTAAGACAAACTTGCATGGAGTATTTTGCATCCACGTCACAGTCTCATGAGGTATAAAAAGATACCACTTACAAGGAAAAAAGGCTGGAAAAGGGAATGACAATCTCCCTCTAGTGACAATAGTGTGAACTTCTTCTACCTGCGAAAAATGTCACCTTTTTGGCAGGGCTTTCACGGAAGAAGAGCTTGATTTTTCGATTATGAACATCGGACGATTGGAAGAAACAGACGTAAGTAACGACCTAAAGATTTTGCATCCGTGGCGATATAATTAGGCTACTGTAATGACCCAAAAATGGGTGATACTACTATGGATTTTATAAATCCACAAAGTGGTCATGAAATATATTTGGATTTAGCCTAATACTCTACGAAATTACTAAAGGATTATTTAAACGTAGAATTTTAAATAATCTAGTACAATAACACAATTTAAAAGACACAGACTGGCGAACAGCAGGCCTATGTACTTATGGAAAATGGAAATATATCAAATAAGTACAGTTAATGCCTTTGTTTTTTGTAGTTCATGCTTGTGCAATCTTGTTATATTACTATGCAACGAACTTCGTCATTTTTTGTTAACGATGAACATTTAGCTAATTATATGCATTCATATTTTTACATCCTGTTTGCATCCACAATATATTTTCAGATAAGCCTGTTCTAGTAGGGAGTAATGAGTTAAACTATGTTTCATTTGTAAACGTTTCAGATCTCTTTATTTGGTTTAACTTTCGCTATAGTTGTATTTTAAGTTTAAATACATATCAACAAGGCTTACATTTATTAGTACATTTATGTAAATGATGCAGTCTTGTATATGTGTATGTGCGCGCGTGTGTGAGCGTGCATGAAACATCTGAGGAGAGTTTAGGTTGCACCACGTGGAAAGAAATCAGTCCTAATTAGTTAGTCCTTATTTTGTTTGTTAGCACTTTCTTGTATATTGTTTTATGCGAGTGTTTAAAAATAGTCAGTTTTGTGCTACCATACGGTTAACAAAGCAGGAGACATTTATGTAAGAAATGCGAATGACTTTAAAACGTAAAATATGATAAAGCAACTAAACTATCAATATCATTAACACCACTATGCATTGAGACAGATACTTTGCGAATTGTGTCCTTTAATATGACTTTACCCCCCTCTAGTGGAAGATTTAAATACAGAGTGTCGACGTTATAGGAAATCATCAGGTACATATGACTGAACAAGGCAATAAGAAATGGTTATATTCGTTACAGCAGCAAATTAAATTATGACTGACAGTATGAGTAGGGTACAGTTTGTAAATACAGGATAAAAAGTAAATAAATATACTGAGTATCCAAATATTTACTTACATTTAGAGAAAATAGAGCCAAGTAATTACTGTTCAATCCCAACATTAGAACATTATTCTTGTGCGTTTTCAGGAATATAAAATGAGACTAGTGGTAATTGTGAAAATAACACTCTGAATTAAAAATCAGGGTTTGGGTAAACAGGGCTGGTGATTGATATGGGCATAGTGGTATAGTTATTTGGTCTTCCTATCTAAATGGGGACCATCTATTCATTTCTATGGGAAAAACCCTAATCTCAACCACGACACCCTTAACCCCTACTCATCCCTAACCTTAACCATAAGTAACCAACCTAAATACAAGACTTTTGGCAATTTTACTTTTTTGATTGCATTCACAGATTTTTATAAAACTGAAGTTATCCAAATGGGGACTTCAAAAGATCTCCACAAAAGTAGGGAAATTGGTCCTTAAATCTATGCAAACCCACACATATACACACACACACAGACACACATGTTCATATAAAGACGTGAAGATATGAAATACATCAAATGTGTCATCATCATGAAATGGATGAATTGTTACATTTTTAATATTAATTATTTTTCCTTTCAGAGAATGTCATATACTTCATATGCCTTCTCAGGTCCTTTTCTAAAACTAAGAATGTTGTGTATCTAATAATACACTATGGAGGCAGTAGGAAGCCTATTATATAGGGTTGCTTTCTGCCAGATGAATGCAGACTATTACCATGGTGCATTTCAGAATATATATAATAGACTTGTATTTATGCGTTTTTTTGCTTCACAGAAACAGCTCCATTTGTGTACAGCAAGCATCCTGCTGTTGTGCTGTTGGGCTGCCAGCAGGTGGCATTTACAGGGCTATAAATTCCCTGAAAGGTTTCAAAAGAGAAAGAATAATGCAGAAAGAAGGGAAAAGCATCACAGATTGCCTTCAAACTGGATATGTCTGCTTCTTTGTTAGCTAAGTTAATGATGGCAGTAACTCCATCCACTCCAACCAGGATGTTGCAGTTAAAAACACTAGGTCTCTTTGCCTGGTGTTTTATGTATGGTTAGTTTGAGGGGGAAGCGGTGGCAAAGTGGAAGATGAAATGACTGGCAGAAATGTTGCTCTGGGTGCTATTTGCTCTTGACACTGCAATAGCCATATAGAAAGAGGAGAACAGTTTGCTAACAGTATTGGTCAGCTGACTTGCCTACCAGCGATGTTTCCTGCAGACAGAAAGATGAAAACAAGACATAGGACAATTAGTAACAGGACTTAGGACAACACTTAGGAAAAGTTAATATGAGTAAATATGAATATATACAGTATATATGGAGGTATAGATGTATCTGGAAGAGTAAATACTAAATAATAAGTACTATTTACATGTACAGCATTTAAATAAAAGTGGAAATCGGTGTAACAATGTAGCTTTCGTTTTTATTGCACTTTTACTGCAATTTTCAAATATTAAACAGTTAATTTACATGTTCTTCAAAAAATTATTGCTGGGTTTACTGCATTTAAGTGCTCATAATGATTACAATAAACATGTATAACCATTAACATCATTGAACAGAAAATCATTATAAACACAACATTCAGTTCCTTATCCACACTCATACCAATAAACTAAACTCCAAAAACGAATAATTGCTGGTGCTATAAGCTGCAATGTGAGCACGGATAGGCGGAGCACTAGTATGCAGCGCACTCTGAGTTATGAGGTAAACCAGATATTTGACATTTGTTTTATTTTGCTTTCGAAAACAAATATTTTTTTTAAATATGTGTGCAAAATAAATATTTAGTACTTGTGCTTCACTCTTAAAAAATACTCAGGGTTCAGGGGTGGAATGGGATTAGTGCAAGAACAGTGAGTTTTGAATTGTTGATTTTCAGTTATATTAGTAATTATCTATTAAAGTGTAAATCATTTTCATATATTTTTTCATTTGGTTTTTAGTTTCAGGGTTAGAATTACAGCTGCTGTACACTGGCTTAAGATGTAATTTTTGGTGTGTAATTCGCCCCCCCCCCCCCTCCTCAGGACACAAAAACATAAACAGGCCATTTAGGACGGAGACACAAAAGTAGGTAAAAAGAAAACACATGAAACAAAATGGTGTGAAAATGGTGATTTGAGGGTGACCTTGAGAATTTTCCTGAATTTTGAGGTAGATCTTATAACTTTTCTATAATTGTGTGTGTTTTTTTTTTATTCTTTTGGAAAAGAACAGTGTGCGTGTGGACGTAGAAGGTATCACTGTAACCTCTCACATGTGGGGCTGGCGGTGTGAACTCGCTCACCACTCTGTGTTTGCGGAGAGCCTCCCCGTTCTTCTGGCTTGCACGCTTCTCCTTGGGCGGCTTCCTGCTGTCCTTCAGGAAGCCCACGTTAATTACCTCACACCACGTAACCGTGTCTTTGTTCTAATCACTAAACTCTGCAGTAGTGGGAGAAGAAATGAGATTTTAAAGGCCACGGAGGGCTGGATTTACCATGCGCTGTCAATCATTTCCTGGTTTGTCTCGATGGTGATGTCACCCATGAGAAATGGGTTAAACCATTCAGTGACTGGCACAGTGTGATAATCCCACTCACAGAGGCTTTCCTAGCTGCATTACTTCCATTGCCATCCTAAAACCGTCAACTTGTATCAGTTAAACATTATTTATATTTGTAAAGATAAATAATAGGTTGCCACTAGGGTCTTAACATCCCTTAAGTGGATAAACATATCATAATATTAGCTAGCATGTCCAACATATCACTATGTGAACATGTGTCCTTGAAATAGAGACAAAATCAAAGGCGTTCACATTGCAACTCAAATGAGAATCACTGATGTATCAAGGACATTACGCACCTGTTATTTATGCCTGACAATATTCTGGATGATGCTATATAATATGATATGAAATATGTATGGTACATATGGTAAATATGTAAAGTAATGCATAATGTCTTCATTTGTGTCAGTGATTAATCTTGTTTGGCTACATTAAACAGAACTGATATTGCAAACTGCCTCTGCACAGCTGCTGAATGGCCAGATTCAGAAAAAATATGAATCTGCTAAGTTAAAGATGTACGAGATCAAGGAATCATCAACTCTGCACCACAACCACAATGTCTGATGGTTCAAACAAGACAGTGATGCCCCAAACCATTGTTATGAAGCAGCATGCATTGCTAAAGGCCAAAAGTGCATCCTGGTATTATTTTTATAAGCAAGTAATTGTAATGTAAATTGCAATTAAACGGAATTTACACAAAGTTGTAACGTCAAATGTAGTTAAATTTAAAGTATGCTGAAATGATAGTACTGTTAAATTCATAATGCACATTATTCCATGATAACCTGCATGCACTAGTTCTTGCTCTACTAGATAGCATTGCTGACAATGCAACTGCAAGCAATGGGCACTGAAAGTTGTCCCTCAGTGAAGCAGACATGCTGTTGGGCACATGGGAGCCTGTCATTTTCAGACATGCACCTCCATTGTCAGGTATAGGAACTGTTAATAACCTGTGCGGATGTCCTTGCGGGGCATTAGCTAGTGCCACTGTTCCCGGGGGGTGAAATTAGACAAGATTGCAAATTCATGCTGTTGGAGATCTGACAATTATATACTCATCGCACAATATAATGAAATAGATGCAGCATTTAAGAACGTGCCAAATGGCCTTAATCAATTTGTTAGCTGGGTCACTGAGTGAATATCTCCTTCAGGACAATGAAGAGATCTACTAGGTATGATTTCCAAAGCCCACTTTAGGTATGCTTGGGAGGGGCGGGGGAATTTGTGTTTTTTTGTGTCTCCTTATTATCTATCTTGTCTTGGACAGATATTGCACTAAGGGCAGCATGGTCATTAAAATTAGTAGGGGTGTGCCTTAAATGTGCTAGAGTAAGAGCCCACTGAAATGGCATGACTTATAATATAAATTGATATGACGCTGCCTCTTTCTGTGAGACCACTGTTTGAAGCCGTACACCAGTGGATAAATAACTATCAGCCTGGATAAGACAGTCAGTCCAAGTTCCCATGGAGAAGTAACAAAATCAATAGTTGTGTGAAGAATTATGGTAATGTAATGCTAAAGTCTTAAACAAGCGTTCTCTTTAACACATTGACACACCTCCTGAAACTCAATGTAACATGGAATGAGGGACATAGCCATATGGGAATAGCTAAGCAAGTGCAGCCTTCGCATGTGTCTCCAGTTTAGATGAGAGTTCCTCTTAGACACCCATGATGATAAACAAGCATAGCACAAGTGCATGCATGCAGGACTTGGGTGAGATTTGAG
This sequence comes from Stomatorhinus walkeri, assembly GCA_026784285.1. Lineage (NCBI taxonomy): Eukaryota > Metazoa > Chordata > Actinopteri > Osteoglossiformes > Mormyridae > Stomatorhinus > Stomatorhinus walkeri. The sequence goes on along the minus strand of JAODUD010000033.1, from coordinate 12,836,133 downwards.
CCCACTACTCAGTCAGCACTACACTATAATAAAGCTATCCGTTACAGTGGCAGGACATGGTGCAGGCAGGAAAAAGAAGGTGACAATCCACATGCGGCAGCAAGAGACGACAGGGTTTATCTGGGAAAAGAAACATACAAGAGGAAACCAGGCAGAGTAGCACAGAGTAACATGACGACACCTAATACAACACATAATACCATCAACCAGTAACAATACACAGGTAACCTTAACTGATCAACATACAACGACTGACTGGAGAACAGAGCAGGAGCAGGTACTTAAATACACAGGACTAAGAAGACAACGCAGGACAGGTGAGAACAATCATAAAGCACAGGGAAACAGGAAACAGGTGGAAATAATTAATTAAATCAGAACTAAGAGACGAACAGGAAAACTAGGAAACAAAATCAAACATTAGGAAAATAACAAAGTCAGGTAATTCATACTGTAATCAAGGGCACAAAGCACAAACCACAACAGAACGCGAACCACAAACTAGGAACAAGAAAACGAATACAACAAAAACACTAGAGAACAAAATCGAATGAATACAAAAACAGAGGCGGCTGGCCTCAAACTCACAATTAAAGAGTTTACAGCCATATGCTCAGCCCATAGAACCATGCGGCAGTCCAGAGCACTAGGGAAACACACTAAGGACTTAGACAACAGGGAGGACAGGGATGTGCAGGAGACACAAAAGGTTGGGGTGGACGGGTGCTGACCCTGACAGTATCTTGTTCCCTTGCCTCATTCCCTGCAGACTCACTGCAACCCGAGACTGCAGACGTGGTTATGAAAGACTGAATGTGTGGATATCTGTCAATTTATATTTATTTAAATACACTTACAGATATCCTTAAATGACTATGAGATACTTCTTAATGACTGCAAAACACTATATGGGGTTGATTCAATATTTATTGCAAGTCTACTTAATAATAATTACTTACACACAGACATGCACGCGTGCCACGTTATTGTAATGCCTCTATGATGGACTGCCTGGCACCATTTCATCCATAACTATTTTCTCTCAGGGTTTTGCAGGTGTCATTTATCAGCTTCAAGAATAACACTTTATTTACCCCGATCATATTCTTCACCTGCTGTGAAACCACTTAACATTTTGTAATGACAAAACCCTTTGACACTTTTGATTAAGCACCTGCTCTGCAGCATGTGGTGCCAAACTCATAGGTCATGGATGCCCTGTGACAGAAAATCAAAACCTTAAGCTAATCCTGTTATCGCTGGTTGAAGATTCAAGCCTGCCAGAAGTGCCAGATGAGGTGAAAACACAGAAACATACCGTGAGCTCACAGTATATAAATGCTGAAAATGGAAGTTAGGGCACCCACAAATTCTTAGGAAGGAAGCCACGATAGAGATGGTTTTCTGTGCAAGCACAAGAGAATGCTACATGGACTTTTTATTTTGCAATAGTCTGAGGCTAATACTACACAGACTTGGAATAATGTAGCCCTGTTCTTATGTACAGCTCAAAGTTTGCTCAATGAACTTAGCACTGTCTGCAACAGAAGTTCAAAGAGTCACTGACATTCATTCATGCATCAGTAATTCATTGAATAAATCGGGATTATTATTAAGTGCACCACTGTGGGCCCCTTATCAAGCACTTAGCCGAGCAGAATGGCGCTTTGGAAGACATGCAGAACTAATTGCAGCTAATCATCTTCAGTGGAACATGAAGGATTCTAACTGAAGCCCAGAGCTGACTGCATGAATGTTCTGTTTGACTCAGTGGAATTCTGGTTTAGGCTCTCCTTCCGCACTGCTGTAAGTTCACCATGTAATTAGTCATTTATCATTGGAACTACTGAGGGAAATTTCTCTCCATTTCTCTTCACTGTCTTATACTATCCAGGGCTTAAGGTTGTTGAATTATTTTCTCCTGTTTTCCTTGTAGAAGCAATTTGTATTCTTCTGTCTCTCAAAACTTTTGTTATTCTATATCAGGGGTGACAAACTCCAGTCCTGGAGGGCTGGAACCCTGCAATTTTTTGTGTTTCCCCTCATTTAACACACCTGATTCAACACTTCGCAACATTGCTAATTACCACCCAGCTCTTGAGCGAAATCATTTGGGGTGGAACTGGGAAAGAACTAAATATACATTCACACTGCCACGCTGAAGTGACTCAAATTGGATTTTTTGCTTTAATGCGACACAGATCTGATATTTTCAGGGCTGTGTGGACACGCAAATCTGATCTTTTCAAATCAGATTTGTGTCACTTTGATATGTGGTACTGAATCTCATACTTATCCAATTCGCGGCCATGCGAGCTGGATGTGAACACTCAGATCAGAATTCATGTGGGTTTTCGCTTATACGCATGCGCTGACAGAGGTACTCAAATGTAGCCTCGACATTGTGAAGTTCTCTATAAACTGCTCATCTGCATATCCATCCACATCACGGTCCCCCCATTGCTGGCTCCGTTCTTGTACCCAAACATCTCTTGGTGCAGCAGTTCCACCAATAACTGCAAAAACAGAAAAAGCTAGCCACCTGACATTTTCTCCTTTTCGACCTGCTCGTGTACAGCTGATTCAGTCTTTGTCGTCCTCCAGAGCAAAGTGCGACACATGTGTGAACTACTAACGACTCCATTTCTAATGCCATGAGTCGTTCCACAGATATGACGTTTTTTGCTGTTCGTGATGCAGTTGACCTGTGTAAAAACGTATCAATGTGCGCATGCGTGACGTTTCGGAGGACCAATGCATCCACACTGCAGTCAGATACAGGTCACTTGTAGTTATTAATGTGAACCGTCAAGATAGACAAATCCTATCAGAGCAAAAAATCGGAACTGAATGATGTGGCTAGCAGTATGAACACAGCCTTAGCTACACAGTCCCCCAGGACTGGAGTTTGACATCCCTGGTCTATATGGATATCCGAGCATCGCATTCATCGCTTATGAAAATTATATAAGGGACCAGGACAAAGGATGATGTATGTTATGCTGGTCGAGCTACAAGCCGCTACTGTTATGGCAGAGATTGTGTTGGGGAAACTCACTCTTCCAACCTTCGGTAAATAAGACGTCTGTTGTTCTGTGCCATCCAGCTAAATTTAATTAGGCAGGTGCATTCAATCTTAAATGATAATTATGAGTCGGCATACATTCCAAACCCAAGGCATTTGGACAATTTTTCAGGTTTCAAAGAAAATATCTATCGTATTGTTGTAGCATAGTACATTTATACTTGATGATGTCATGGTTTTTATATATGATGAAGTACAATACTTGCAAAAGTCTTAGACAAAGAAAATGATTTTAAAATAATGATCTTCATGTTGGTGTAAAACTATGTTATGTCTGTCAAAGTGTGTCAAAAGTGCCTTTCAAAAACCTCATTGAGTTATTTAAGTAATAAAACTAATTAATTAAGAGAGCCGGTGGTGAAATTCAACAAGTACATGGAATGGCTGAGGTCAGGAGAGGTTTGGGAACTGTAGCAGTGTTGCAGCTAGATATCAGTAACTTTTTGGAGGAATTGAAGAAATTCTGATTATTTATTTGTGTTTGTTTATTTTTAACTGTGACTGATAACTTGCACAAGTTCTAATGTTAAATTGTGTTTATTTTCTGAGCAAATATACACTTACTACCCAGATAAATAGCCTAAAACATTTCCTTTGACTGCCTAGAACTTTTGCATAGTACTATATGCACCTGCAAAGACCTGTCAAGATATGTAAACCAAACGAGGGAGATATTCACCCTTAGTTTCTTCCTTAGCGTTTGATGTTCATCTAGTCTGAAAGGAAACAGCCATGTTTACGCTATAATGCATGCCAATCCAGGAACCATGTTCTTGGTGTATCAAAGCCTTTTCTTTTATTCTGCCAACTATGTGTCTAGAGACAGAGGTTGTCTTGTACTGCACATACCCAGCAGTATCAGCTTGACGTTCTTTTATCCGTAGAAAGGAAAGAATCATTTGACTGAGTTGTAACTAAAAACAGAATGTGCCCCAGTGACTGAAAACATCAGTTGGCAAACCAAAGAGTGACTCCTCAGCCACAGCTGACGTCTCTCGGAGGGCCGCCTGCCCGCGCGCTTCAGTATTGCTTTGCCTAATTTTAGAAACCCTGTGCCAACTGAAAACAGGCCAGCATGTTTATTTTTGCGTCTCTCCCTTACATAGTTAATTTCTTTGGCTTTTGATTGTGGTTGATGGGGTGCTATTTGGCAAAGGAATAAAAAAACGCCCACTTTTTTTGTGATAGAAAAGAGGGCCGTAAATTTAAACCAACCAAAAAGACTTTAATGAGGCAGAATGCAGAGGTTGTTGTACAAGACAAATAAAAGAAGTTCATTTTGTCTGGCTCAGCGTCATATATATGCCATCAGATCACATGCCCATTTTAATGTGTCTTTTTATTTTTATCTTATTTATTCTAACACATTGAGGGATTATAAACACCATCTTCTAAACGAAATAAAGATAAATTAAGAATGTTAGAGTCAAGGTGCAAGACATAGAAAAAGCTGTGTTTTCGCTGTGCTGAAGTATCTATATGTCTGTTTAGAGATGCATTCTGGAACAACAGTAGCGCATACATGTTCTTTACAATCATTTTTGGTTATTGAAGTTAACTAATGTTTAAACAAAATCGTGGATGATTTTGTTTTGAGGTAAAAATGTCATTCATTTTTTCATACCTTTATGAATATATAGTTCAACAACATATACGTTTTTTCTTCTTTGCTGGCAAGAAATTCAACCAAAACTTATAGATATTCATGTTAGACTAATCCATTATATACTATTGCCAATGATCAAGACTCAACACCAGTTCAGTTTGTTGTTTTTAAAACGCATTGGTCTTTTCTCTGAACTAGGGGTTTCCCACTCCTATTTCCCTTGCCCTCCAGTCCAATTCCGGTGGCTCCCCCTTAATTTACCTAAGGACTGAGACCCACAATCCCCTGGGACAGATGCAAATAAAGCAGGGGGAATGTCTCCTGAACTACAGTATATTTGTGTCTCACTTTGAGAACACATTGCACTGGTTTCAGTTTATAGATTTTATGATTTTAATATGCTAAAGCAATCGTTTTTTCATTTTAGGCTTGTGAGATTTACCATCATTTTGTGCTGGCTGTGTAAGGATGATTATATCACTGGTACTACTACTGATCCTGCCCTTGTTGCAAGGAAGAGAGGATGAAGATGACGTCAGAGCAGGTATGATTGGAAAATTCATTAAAGCTATTTTATTTTTTATCGCATTTAGCAATTTACTTGACCTACATTTATGCAAGTAAGTTGCAGTCTCTTGTTATTTATTGCCTTCTGATGCCATTTTTAATATAAGAAGAACAATGCAGCAGGATGTCTGTTTCTCGTGTGTAGGCTGCAGCACTGCTGTGAATGACCTGGTGTACATCATCGACGGCTCCTGGAGCGTGGGCTACACTGACTTCGCCACCGCTAAGCGCTGGCTGGTCAACATCACCAGCAGCTTTGACATTGGCCTGCAGTACACCCAGGTGGCCGTGGTCCAGTACAGCGACACCCCCAGGCTGGAGATCCCATTGGGCCAACACCAAAGCAGCCAGGAGCTCATGGGGGCCATTGGCACCATCAGCTACCTGGGTGGCAACACACAGACAGGCCGGGCCATCAAGTTCGCAACCGATCACGTGTTCCCCTCCTCCCGGCGCTCCCAAGCCGCCAAGAACCGCATCGCCGTCGTGGTGACGGATGGCAAGTCGCAGGATGATGTGGTGGATGCCAGCGTAGAGGCCAGGGCCCAAAACATTATCCTGTTTGCTGTGGGTGTCGGTAATGAGATCACAAACTCAGAGCTGGTGTCCATCGCCAACAAGCCCCCATCCACGTATGTGCTATATGCAGAGGACTACACCACGATGGATCGCATCCGAGACATGATGGAGCAGAAACTCTGCGAGGGTGGGTTATCTGTGAGAAATTCATACATACACTTAACCTAGGAGAAGAATGAGATGTATGGTTCTCTTGAATAAACTCTCATGATGAAGTTAAACCCAAGATTACAGTGAAGGCAAGAAAAGAACATAAATAATCTTTATACTGAAAGTGTTAGTGCAAAGAACAACTTTTAACATAAGAATCAGTGTTTTTCCCAAGGACAGCTGAGACTTAAATAACTCCCTTGCATTTCCACATTATATAATAACTATTGTTTATTAGTATTGTTTTGCCATTTTTTTGTTTTAAATCCTAGAGTCAGTTTGTCCTACGCGGATTCCAGTGGCCTCGCGGGATGAGAAAGGGTTTGAGTTGATGCTGGGTATGAAGATTCATGATAAAGCTGAGAAGATTCCGGGCTCTCTACTGTCTGAGTCGGCCTACCAGCTGAACCTAGAAGACGACATCACAGAAAGCACTAGGTGGATGTTTTCAGAGAACGTTTGGTTAGATTACAGAGAATCCTGAATTAGAAGTAGGTGAAATCAGAGGGACAACAGTGTGCAAAGAGCAGATACCATCAGAGAGAGAGAAGGAGAGTATTTGGTTTGATTACATCCATTACAAAGGATGCAGAAAACACCAGGAGGTTACTTCAAAGACATTGCAAGGTTAGGGTTATCAGAGAATATTTGGTGAGTGACCTAACAGAGAACAGGAGAGTGATATCAAAGAGCACTCTACTGTTTGTCGGTAACATTACTGAGATCATGGGATGAGGGAGATCACAGGGAACATATTACAGGTTTGTCTCATTCAGAACACTTAAGGCCAAGCGTTCTGAGATGCTATACATTGTGGTGATGTATGTGGTGACGTAAGAAGCAAAGTGCACAAATATATGTAAAGAGCCAAGTGCGCAGGGATTTCTTGAAACCAATGGGACACTTGATATCTGAAGAGGTAAACAAGAGACATGCTACAACAAAACTGAAAATCCTGTGGATGCATGTTGGGCTCTGATATAGCAAACCTCCTTGAGTTTCATGCACATTAGTCGTCACTCTTGCAGTGCATTGTGGTCTATATCCTTAGCAAAAGTGTGGATAAACTACATGCATATTTGACAAACAGGACACCCTTGAATACTTGCACTAAGCACATGAACGTGCATGTCAAATGTGGTAAGTGTTAGGGTGACCAGATAATCCATGTTAGGGAGACACTTTGAGCTACTTTGGGTTTTACAAACTACTTTCAAACAGAAAGGCTCCTGTGCTCGTCTTAATAGTTCAGCTCTTCTTGTGCTTTGACTGGTTCACTTCCTTGACTGAAAGACTCATCCAGCTGTTTCACATTAGCATTAGTGACACGAGCATGATAATAGGAGACTGGCCAATCAGCACACAGCAAGACCTCAGTGCTCAAGTGAAATCCAGGTCCATTTAATTGAAATGGTGATTTACAATTCCTGTCCTAGCTCAGAGTGTCCTCGCTGACATGGATTATCTGGTCACCCTAGTAAGTGTGGACCAAGTGGGACAATTGTGAGAAAGCCACAATCTCTAGTGAGGGAGATCACATGGTGAGTTGTGAGTCATGTGACACAGGGAGATCACATGGTGAGTCATGAGTCATGTGACATAATGCATATGGTGAGTCACATGAGAGTATACAGAAATCATAGAAAACACCACAGTATGCGACCACACATTTATAAGATAAAGTGATATTTTATAGCAAAGCTGTTGATATTAGTCCTGTTAAAGCCCAATGGGCAAAATAAACAGGACACAGAAGGATTGGCTCAAACAACCACAAAGCGTATTTCTAAAGATAATTAAAAAGACTGAGTTAATTTGCTATACATCATATCTTGTGAGAAACTTTAGCTGCCAAGTTTCAGAATTTATAAGGATAACCAAATTTATGATTTATTTAGCAGCTCATCTGCTTTTTTTATATTATTCATTTAGGGAAATCTTTCCAGAAGGTCTTCCTCCGTCCTATGTGTTTGTGGCCACTCTTCGACTGAAGATGCCGAGAAACCAGGTGACGTTTGACCTCTGGAGGGTGGTTTCCAAAGATGGTGTCACCCAGGCTGCAGTGACCCTCCATGGAAGAGAGAGACATGTTGTCTTTACGACCACGGGCATCGCTAGTGAAGAGCAATCTGTCATTTTCAACAACCGGGGCCTCAAGGTTAGTGACGTTGACCTGTGATGCTCTGTCCTGAAAACTCAGCAGACGAGTGTTGAGTCTCTAAAAGATTTACAATAAAATGGAAGAGTTTTCTTGTGACTGTAACTTCTGAAGGGCACACAGCAGAAGTCAGCTGCTCGGTAATGTCCCTCTACCTTGATCTCCTGCCAATAATTTCTTAGCATAAATAATAGCCTTTTCAACCTGCCATTAATGTTCCTCATTAGTTATCCTTCTCATATGCTTAATGGATTGGAATGCACTCACTATTATGGGCAGGAATGTTATTACGATGGTGCAAAGGCGAAATCTGGCCTCCTGACCCCTTTTCATATTTAAGTTCATTTTGAAACGTTCATAATTCCATTAGACATCATCAGAGTAATTTGGAAAGACGGGATGGCAAAAGTCACAATGCAGGCAGACTTTCCATTTCCCCCTCTGCACTCATGCACAGGGAGGAAACTTCGGTTTTTCAAAATATAAATTAGGTATTTAATACCCCCGACATTGCAGCCCGGTTGAAGGGCAACTGAAATACTTTTACAGACAATGTATAGAAAATCTAGTTCGCACGGGAAATCCGGTTTAATGTAGAGAGATTAATTGCGGACATCAAAGATGATCTGTGTGTTAGGTAAACTGTTTTCGCGCCGAAATAAATCTTGTGCTTGTCGAGAGAGGCTGTTAAAATGAGCATCTGCGAATCCAAAGTCATAAATCAGTATGCCTCACATCTCGGAAACTCCCATGTAGTTAACAGAAAGAAATCTTAACACAAAGTTTAATATCTTATGACTGATTCCTTGTAAATTATTTATAATATATGGAGGTGGGGGGGGGGGTGAAATCCTTATGCACCTTTGATATTATTTATGTGTGACAGTGTTTCAGTCTGTTTAAGTAAAGACTTCAGTTCACTGACTTTAAATGAGTATCTCCACTTACCCGGTACATATCATAGAAATTAGCATTACCCATGAGTCACATAATCACATTTAATTATTATTTATATTATATACTTCATTCAGATGAATGGAAGTGGAAAGGCACTTCTGGAGAGGAGGATTTTTTTTTTTACTCCTGGGTCATGTGTAATGCGTGTTGGTGTTTTATCGTAATGGTTCATGCATACATTGAAAGTTGAACATTTTAAATGCATTTAAATGTTCATATACACAGGAGGGTGGGGGGGTAGCGGGGGGTTGCTGGAATAAGCTGTTGAGTAGTTGCCTGAAATGCCTCCACTCTTCTGGACCTTCTAACAGAAGCTCTTTGATGGAGGCTGGCACCAGCTGAAGCTCCTGGTTAAGCCTCGGCGTGCGATCTGCTCCCTGGACGACGTGCAGCTGGAAGAGCGCCCCCTGAAGGTGGCTGTCCCCATCTACATCAACGGCAAGACGCAGGTCTCCAAGAAGGTGCAGAGTGAGACCACAGTTCCAGTAAGTATGGCGAGGGGGTGACGTCTCCATTCCAGTATGGCGAGGGGGTGACGTCTCCATGCCCCTTCCATCAGCAAGGGATTTATGTGCAGCAATATACAAAGAATGATAAAAGGAAATGTAGCACAAAATTAAAAGCATTTTGTATATAGCGCCATCATCAGGCCTATAGGTGTGATTTTGCTGGCCTGAGTATTAATCATAATAATAATAATAATAACTAGGGCTGTCAAATGATTAAAATTTTTAATCCGATTAATCAGAATTTTCAGTGGATTCATCAGGATTAATCACTATTTGCAACTACACCTGAATCCTAACCTTTTTTTTCTGAAATGCATGCCAAAAGATAAATAACAGGACACAGATATATAATTTTCATATTATGTCTGTTTATTAACACAGAAAATAATGGTGGTTTAAATCAAGCTGAGACATACTACACACCATAATATTTGTCTTTGCAATGTCCCACCACTTCCTGTTTGGCATTCCTCTTAACCGGGATGTACAATTTACAGTATTCAATTGAACAGAAAGCAATAAATGTAGTCAAATCATAACAGTGGCCTACCACATTTTTATCATGCACAATTTGAGTCATCTGTTGCGTTTTTGTGTGGAAAAAAATATTTTCAATAAAACTTTTAAATCAAACCAAAAGAACAATCTTCTACCTTTACCTCCATGCGATGACAGCCTCTTTCTTGCTGCTCGAGCGCTTGAACATCTCCAGCGTCGAATTCCAACGTGTTGGAACATCCTGGATCAATGGCTCTTGGTTCTTTCCCAGGCTGAGTTGTTGTGCTTGAAGCTCTGCAGCATTTGCTGGGCTGTGCTTAAAATGGCCGACAACTTTGCGAGCCTTGACCAAAGCTTTCACAAAGCCGCTGTCAGTAGGACTCACTGCGACACTTCTCTGCAGCATGTGAACGACACAGGTCATGTGTTCATAGCGTGTAAGTCGAATTGCGGCAACCGTGTTGCGTGCACTGTCAGTCCCGGTGGTTGTCGTTTTGCCCTTGATGTCCCACTTACGTGCAGCAGACAGGAACTGTTCTTTACGAGCCTCCGCAAAATGACGCTCCTCAGTTTTTAATATAGTTAGCGCAAAAGACTTCAGTTCCCACGAGTCACTGATGTAATGTGCAGTTACTCCGAGGTAATTGTTGTTACTCACTGATGTCCAGTGGTCTCCTGTCAGGGCGATATAATTTACTTGAGCCAATACCTCTTTCCTTTTTTCTTTTTCGTTTTTATAGAGCTCGTGGATTTTCGTCATAACTGTGGCTCTTGACGGTGGCTTATAGGATGAGTCTTGAGACGCCACTTGCAAAACATCCATGAAGCCTGAGTCTTCTACTATGCTAATGGATCTACAATCCTTCGCAATCCATTTTGCTATTATGTTGGTCAAATTATCTGAGGTTGATTTTGTTAATGGCCTGCGAAAATCCAGCGTGGTCTGGCGCAAACCACTCGCTGAACTTGACGGCCCAGCAAACGCATGTTTGGCCTTGACATGGTACCTCAAGCTTGAACAGCTCTGGTGAAATTGAAACTCCTTGTTACAAATCTTGCAAAAAACCTTGTACTTGTTAACTGTACGATCATCATTCTTTTTATATTTGAATCCATCCATAGGCCCACCTTGCTCACCTTGCTCCATTTCGCCTTTAGTTCCCCAACCACTTTCCTGACAAATAATTCGTCACACTGCGCATGCGTGAAATGCATTAAAAAAATTGACGTAATTAACAACAAAAAATAATGAACGTCGTTAACGCGTTATTTTTGACAGCCCTAATAATAACAAAAATAATAACAATAATAATAATAACTCAAGATTCATGATTGTTTATCACAGACATGTTATGCCAATGTATCACCTAATATGAGAAATCCTAGCAAATATAATAGGTTCCCAGCACTAAATATTAAGGAATAATTTCTCTCATAGGAATCCTGTTATTCAGCCCATATGCATAGATTTAAACGGCCAATTATCACATGACTTTGCTTTCAAAATATGTTTAGATAGAGATACAGAAGCTGAGGCTCTACTGTGACCCACTGCAAAGCGAGAGAGAGACAGCATGTGAAATATTCTCCGTGGTAAGTTGTCAAATCTGCACCTTGATTCCTCACCCCTTCAAAATTATGATGCTAATTAGGAGTTAAGTTGTTTGGCTGAGATTTGCTTTGCTTCACTGCTCCAGTAAACACCCTCTCGATGCTCTCAATCTCCGCCACAGCGCGGATTTCCTGAAAAATCCTTCTAGCATCTCGGCTTTGATTTCTACCGTTTGTTGTGCAGTGGTGTTCCCCAAAATCACAAAATCTGTACTGCTGCTGCATGTCTGATGTGGTGTCAATGCACCATGGGAAACACCCTCACTTCTCATTGGGTGCTGTTGCCTTCTTCTGTGCGGCTTTGGTGATAGAAAGTCGCTTTCATTTGTGTAAAATGAGGTTATTATTCCCAATGTTCCAACATATAAAAGTTTTAATGGGGCACCTTGTATTTTGTGGGAGAGTATTAATTGTGTTTTTGTTTCCTATTATGTACATTATGTACATTTTAATAACAACAGCTAAAACTTTAGTTGTAATTTAGACTTTATATTTATTAAATGTTTCCAGCAATTAATTAAATTTAATTTGAATCAAATAAAGGATTGAATACAGCTTGAAATTATTTTCTCAACATATGGAGATGATGCAAATTTAGTTTTTTAAGCATATTATAAGAATTTTCACTGCACAAGAATATGGAACCATTTCCCAACAGCCCAGTAGGTCTATTCTCTATTACAACAATAGAGAAACATATTGACATTCTTCTTACATGCTACACATTTTTACTTCAGCTCTTATATACCTTTATACTTTTCATTCATTTAAATGTCTTTTATTGTCCTAAAACTCTTTGTAGCTGTAAATCTATGTCCCATAAATGTCTCCCATATACAGTGGGGCAAAAAAGTATTTAGTCAGCCACCGATTGTGCAAGTTCTCCCACTTAAAATGATGACACAGGTCAG
>JAODUD010000033.1:12799432-12823402 GCA_026784285.1 Stomatorhinus walkeri | reverse complement strand
TGATGAAAATTACTGACCTCTGTCATCATTTTAAGTGGGAGAACTTGCACAATCGGTGGCTGACTAAATACTTTTTTACCCCACTGTATAAGTGGCAGGATACCCACTAATACCCATGATCTCTGTGAAACGCAAATGGAAACCATTGTGCCGGTGACCATATCATGACATGTGATCTGCATATTATTACTAAACATCTCATGTGCAGTACAAAATGTCTTAATTGTCTGTTTTGTTTTTAAACATAAATTATTAGGACTGTCTTGGGCAATAACAATGACTTTTCTTATTTTCCTTCACAAAGGATGATGAAAGGGTAAGTAGAGTCGTTCCTGAATCAGAACTGCTGCAGTCACATGATCATTATCCAAGACAAACTAATCAGCTGACATGGGGCTTCATGTTCAGTGTCCTCTTGACCGGTCACCCAGTGAGGAGGACTGCGACTGTCACACTGGTCACCCTGCCCCCCCAGGCTCCCCTGGCCCTCCTGGTCCTGCGGTAGGCTCCCGTATTTCTTTTGGCTGAGTCTGATTGCACATGAATGGACACAGGTCCATACGGATCCTGTTACATTCATTGGCAGTAATTGTACAGTTGGGCTTGTTTCATCCTTTCCAGTGTTTTCTGAATGGAATTCCTGGCAGGGAATCTGTTCTCAGTATTTATACAGCAGGTTCTTTAACATTCAAATGTGATAGAAGCAGTATTTTTAACTTTTCCAGAGAGATGTGCACCTTTTACTGTTAAATAGGTACCAAGATCTTGCTCCAGTTTGTATTTTGGCAAGGTCACATGTCCTTCGATGAGGTTTTGCATGCCCCCTGGAAATCCAACCCATGGACGTCATTCATGGTTGGGACTCCACATAAAAACCAAACATGTTTTTTTTTTATCTCCTCAGGGTCTTCCGGGAGAAAAGGGAAAGGCAGGACCGCCGGGCCCTGATGGTAAGCCTGTGAGTACTGCCCCCCCATATTCAGACATGTTTAATGCCCTTTCAGCCTTTCTTTGGATCAGTAAATGACATTTATTGACCTACATCTTCGTCTTTAGGCAGGGATAAGTTATCTGATTTGTGGTGATTGAAAAAGCAAGAAAATTTTCTAGTTATATATTAAAAATTGCATTTTGATATGGAATCTCTATATAATTCATGATCAATTAATTTTGACATAGTTTAGATTATGTATTTACTGGTGTGCATTTCTGTCATATAGTGTCAGAAACCTTTCAGTGAAATCTAAACAAACAGGCAAACAAATTCCTTCCTGCAGTATCACACAACACCTGGGCTTCCTTTCCGCTGGCACTTACGGCGTGACCTGTCTTTTAATGTGATCTTTTGACAGATATATCCGTTTCAAAACAGTTTTATCTTCCAGATGTAAATTAAGCAAAACCGAAAATGTGCTGTCAGGCTTGGCCTTATTCTTAAAAACTGTACCGCTTAAGGAACAGAACTTGCTCATTCAGGAAAAGCCCAAAACAGTATGAAAAGAAAGACAAAACCCTGAACTCTAGAAACAAACATATACAAATAAACCTATAAATAAATAAAACACCTGCCTCCATGCTTCTCGCTTATCCTCCCAGCTGATCCATTTTAAAATCCACCCAATCCATTCATCCAGTGTGAGCTCGCTGGATTTTATAAATCTGCCAGCACTAGACTAACGCTCAATTGCAATGAAAAGTGACCAAATCCAGCCCTGATCTATTGGTAATCTGCATATTGTTCAATGTGCTTATGCAGGGCAGTCGAGGTGAACAGGGTCTGCCGGGAAACCCTGGGATGCCAGGGCCGGAGGTATAGAACCCATAAGCTATGTTTCGTCCTGCGTGACAACGTGAAATCATTGGCTGTACATTCCCTCTTTGAATGTTCTAATAAACAAGCAAATACTGTTTTCAACTCCTTTGTAGGGTGGTGCAGGATTGCCTGGGTCTAGAGGTCACCCCGGCCTGAAAGGTGACAAAGTAAGGTGTTATACTATATATCGTACAAAGAGATGAAATTTACGGGAGCTCAACACCCAATCAGAAAACAGAACTTTGAATCTCCCAGGATTCTACAGTGCTTGTTTTCTCGAAGTGTGTCATGTGATTTCTTTGATATTGTGTTTTCGCAGGGTGACAAAGGAACACCAGGCTTACCGGGAAGCCCGGGAACTCCAGGACCGGCGGTAACGCGTTGCCAGCTCCTCTCTCTCATTTCTTTTTGTTAGAGTAAGGCAGTAAGCTGCTTGGATTGTCTTATGTCCATGAATTCTGCAGGGGTTCTTGGTCGAAACCGATATGTGCATATCTGAGATCAATAATCGAAGGAGAATGGCAGGTCAAATCAAAAGATATCTTATGGATTTTTAATGTCCATGTTTACGAAATGTTTCCTGTCAACTGAAGGGCCCAGCTGGATCACAGTTACTGTCAGACACTGTGGGAAAACCAGGAGAAAAGGTATGTATAAACAAAACGCACACCATAACCATGCACTGGAAAAATGGTTTTGGAAAATAGATGGATGAATGGATGGTTGGATGGACCTAAAGCATGTTATTAAGACCACTGGAATGACTTCAATTACAACAAATAAATTTCATCTGAAACTTATCTCAGGAACTCCAAAATCTGTTAATGGATATGTGGTTGGAAGATGGATGCTTTGAACTTTTCAGAACAAGAAGAATTTGACTTAGGAATATAACTAAGTTGCCAGTAAAAAAAACAAAAATAACCTGAGCAATCACAGTACAAGGTGATATCCATAATCAGCCCGAGTTTGATCGACTGTACTGCTTACATAACACACTTATCATAAGATAAAACTAATTCATTTTTTTTAGGGAAGCCAAGGAATTAGAGGACCTCCAGGTTCACCAGGCCAGCCAGGGTGGAAGGTATGAATGATATCCATGTTGTGGTGTTTAACTCGTGATGCTGTTTCTTGTTTTGTGTCGTCAGAGTTGTGCTGCTTGATAACTTTTATTGTGTTGCCTGGGCTTTCATCACATAGGAAAAGAATCACTGATGTAAGTAGGTCGTCATTTATCCTGTAAAGGATGGAAAATATGAATCATCCTTCTTGAACAATCTATTTATTTTGCATGGCATCTATTTGTTTCATTAACAGCTGGCATATAATAAGAAATGCGGAGAAATTAAGAAAAATGAGGCATGAAGAATGAAAAGGCTCAGTTATACTGTGCTGGGATAATCACAGCAATGCGGGAAGTTTACTTCATGTGATTTAAACGTAGCATAAATATACAGCAGTTCTGTGGAGTATCTTTTCTTTGTCCGTTGATATTGTTTGCTGAGTGCGAAATTCAGCAGCATAATATCTAATAAATTTTTAAACAATCCCTCCAAAATCACCCAGTGTTCAGAATAACGATAACATTTTTTGTTATTATAAAGTTTATGCTGGACGTTTTGAGTAAAATATTCTGGGTAATATTTTTTTGGGTGTGCGTACTATAAACAAGCAATAATAATAACAAACGGGCCAGTCAAATGGGCCAGAACAGCTGAAGTTAAACGTTTTGAATTTCAGGACCAAGGTCACTTGTGGAGCTGATTTCACTTAGAAATGGTAAAATGTGAAACTGGCAGTTACATGATTTATGTCATTAGGAAATCTCTCTCTTGAGAATGTTCAATTTATGATTTTGTAACTGCTAAACATACACCAGTTCTGCAATAGACATTGTAGCCTGGTGTGTTTGCAAGCATTCTGCAGATGGGACAGTCAGGGGGGGGTAGCTAGAAATTCTGGGCCGTGGAAAAAAAATTTCGGCTTGGTCGCCCAGCTAGGGTTGCCACTATTCGGGGGTCGGGGTGGGGTCCCCAGTGGTAAAATTTTCACGTTTATTGTAGAATTTTCCAGAAGCGTATAACTTATTATTTGCCACACTCATGGGCCCATGTAACGCTGAGCCCTCTGAGTCTTCCAGGGTATCCGTGCCCCCCCCCGACACCCCAGGGTGACTGGGTTTTCTGTGAATTACTCTTCTCCTTTATGGTATATTCATTTCCTGGGTGGTCAACTGAGCAGATGACCATGTAGCTCGCTCTGAAGGCCTCCCATTCACGCTGGACTGAAAAAGCCCTGCAAAGGGTTTGCTGGCAAGTGATATCGGGAAATGGAGCATGATAGCATCTGTTGTGCTTTCCAGCGGCGTGAAACATGTCACGGATCAGGTGGCTGCGGCTAATCAGCACATGGAAAAGTCCTGCTACGCTCATCCGGCGATGCTGGTCCTCTGTCGCTCCTCCACTCACGCGTGATCCTCCAGAGCTCAGCCGGACTGTTTTATTCATTCTCTACCCTCCAGGCTTCAGCGTAGGCAGGAGTTGGGGCCTTAATTATTATGATAATGCTTGTTTTGGCTGGCAAGGGGAAGAGTTTAGCTTTAAGAAGTGCAGTAGCCCATTTTTTTTTCCCCTGAAAAGGTTTATTTTTTCTTTGCAGGGGGAGCTTGGGGCCCCAGGTAGAGATGGGCTGACAGGCCCACTAGGACAGAAGGTGAGTGATTTGTCTTTACAGAAAACAGGACCTGAAACCGGAAGAATGATTTTCTATTCTCTAAATTGTCAGAGCATTTGTATACAGACAGAAATGTCATAATAATAGATTAGGGTTGAATTTGTATGTTTCAGTAACAGTCACCTGACAATGAGAATTCGTCTGTGCCAATCAAAACAAAAGTACATTGAAATCCATTCCAGATCCTATTGCTACTGGACACAAACCTAATATTTGTTTTGTTTTATACTTCCACTAAGTTTTAAGCTGTACTAATTAAATGGCCTAACTTGGATTTGCTTATCTATGAATTGCATTAAATGATGAGCAGAGAATAAATTGAATTTGTCCATTCTGAAATTAACCAATAGGTTGTTTTAATGTAATTTATCAATTAATTACATTTTAGTGTCATAGAAAAATGATGTTGAATGGTACAGACTTAACTGTCTGTCCTGGGGGGGGCTGGAGCCCTGTGTAGCTTAGTTCTTTCCCTGTTCCCACAAAAAATGATTCGGCTCAAGAGCTGTGTGGTAATTAACACAAGGAGGTGCAAGGAGGTAAATCAGGTGACTAAAATGAGGGGAAACACAAAAATGTGTAAGGCTCTGGTCCCCCAGGACTGGAGTTTGACACCCCTGTTTTAAGAGAATGGAAATACTTTAAGTCAAAAACCTTAAACCTTTTTAAACTTGCTTGGGGTGATTTGGTGGAGTGGTGTGTCATTTAGTACTAAGTTAATTCCCAGCTCCAGGACGGTTCAGCTTACTGGAAGGCAGGTGCTGCTGCCAATGGCGTCTTACAGCCGCTGTTCATGAATTCTTGCTGCCAACTGCACATGAAAAACGCCTGTGACCTACAATGTCACCCCACTCTCTGATCATTCCTTATTATTTCCCCCAGTGAGTATCTAGCTAGCACAAGAATTCTGGTAGCTTTAAAAAGCATTAGCGTACGACAGTGGTGCTATTATACTGATTGATTCGTTCATGGTGAGTAGCTGTATTAATTAAGCAGAAAGTCAGTAATTAACGACTGTCTGATATTACAGTCGCTTAGGTCAGAGCTCATCTTTTATTGCATACTGTATATATAAGTACTCTGTAAAAGTATTAGGCAGTCAAAGTTAAGATTTAAAGCTATTTATCTGGGTAGGAAAAGTGCATTTGCTCAGAACACAAAACACATTTTAACATTAGAACATATGAAAATAACAATTAATACTCCTTGGAATTTCCTCTGTTCTCCAATAAGTCAGAGAGGCATTGATTAGCCATATGAGGTGAGATAGTGATGAAGTCAGCAGGGGTACATTGGATGATTATTGTAAATACTGAGGCGACTTTGGGAGAGGTTTTGAAATGGTTAAGCCAACAAATTTTTACAGGCATAATGTCATAGTTTTACATAAGCATGAAGATCGTTTGACTGCCTAAGACTTGCACAGTATTGTATATATCTGTAGGAGCCATGTTTGTGGATCACATGACATGTCACTTGGGTGGGGTAAAGGGTCAATTACCTGTTCACAGTTGTTCATTATTGGATTGGAGGAGAGCAGGGATTTGAACCTTTCTGTTAATAATGTTGTGTTGGATGTGTTAAGTTGGTATGTTTATTCACGTAAACACATGTGGGCATTGGGCTCAGTGCGATAGCTGCACATATGTGCATATTGGGAATGAAGGACAAATATTAAGTTATTTCTATCAAAGAGTATGTTTTTCCAGAGAACAAAACACGTGTCAATCACCAGTTGCACCGTGGCACTACTATAGTAGTAATATGCACAACAGTCTCCTTGGAAGTTTGCTACCCAGTTTAAAAAGCTAAATATTTTCATGTTAGCCCACATTTTCCTGTCTGCCCCTTCTCAGTTCTTACCATACTGGTCCCTTTAATTTTAAGTTTTCATTCCATAACAAGTCATTTATCCATGTCGCTTGAATATACCATACAGCAGGGATGGCCAATCTTATCCAGAAAGGGCCGCTGCGTGTCTGGATTTTCGCTGCAACTCCTTTATTAGATTACTAATTAGAGGACTAATTGACTGAAGAGTCCTGACACCAGGGTTTGAACAGCTGACCTACAGGTTATCCCGAACACCTGCATACACACTGGCCCTTTGCTGATAAGACTGGCCATCCCTGCCATGCAGTGAACCACATATTACAGCCTACGATCAGAGAGAACAGAGCCTCTGCTCTTTTCTTTATTTTTAAAGGTGTGTAAAAGGCACCCTGGGCGGTATGAATTCAAACATATGTTCAGCACCAGGGGCATCATAGGGGCAAGGATACCCTGGCAGATTCATGAGGTCCAGCACTTTCTAGGGGCTTCTGAATGTATATATGAAAAATATAATGTGCACGGAGAATATTATTCCATTACTGTGCAAATTCTACCTTTGGGGGACTTTTATTTCTTAAGATTGACAGTGGCGACCCTAGTGGGGGACCCAAGGTGACATTTTGTCATGGGGCCCAGAATTTGTAGGTCAGCCCCTGTTCTGTATCATACGGTAAAGTGTGTGTGAGAGGTCCTGTGGTGTGACTAGTGGCTGCTCTCTGAGTGTGTGGAGCTTGCATGTTCTCCCTATGTTGTGTAATTTTCCACCTGCAGTCCAAAGCCATGAGGTTGGTATCTCTAAGTACTGCCTGATTGTGTGTGTGTGTGTGTGTGTGTGTGTGCGATGGGACGGACTGGCATCCCATCCAGGGTGTAACCCTGCTGGGGCCGACTCTACCTTTGCAGGGGACCTAGGCAGAGCTTACTTGGGGGGCCTCCCTACTAAGAAAATGGAAGACTTCACTTCCTCTGCAAGTCAGGTCATTTGGGGGCCCTAGACAATGACCTATTATGCCTATAGCTAGAGTCGGCCCTGACCCCAGGCCTTGTGCCCTGTGCTGTCTGGGATAAGCTTCAAGCCCCAGCATGCTGACCAGCATACGTGGTTAGAAGATGGATGGATATGCTTAAAAAACAATATGGACTTCCCATATGAAACTGTGATTCAGCTGCTGTTTCAATAAAAATAAGTTAGCTATTTAAAATTAAATGTAGCTGCTTGTCTGACAGTGAAAAATGTACAGTATTATAAAGGCAGCCTTAAACAAAATAAATAGAATTAAATTTGGGAACAGTGTAGAGTCCTTTGTAGGCGATTCTGGGTCTCCCAGGAGGGAGCGCTTCTTAATCACTAGTTTTTAAGTGCGTAGCTGAATATTTATTTTTTGTGTAGCACTTGTTTATTATTAAGTGCCTGTTAAAAAATGTTTACTTTGCTTTTAGGATGCTGTCGTCACTGACATTGCGGTAACACCAATTATACTTGATTAATTGCACCATTTTCTGAAGGATGGTGTTTCGGAAAATTAACAGACTGTAATTCCTGCCCTGAAGGCTTCAACATATATGCACTTTTGGTCAGTATTACACCATATGCATTATATGATAGCATACATTACATTCTCTGCTAATCATCTTTGTGTTTTTTTGCATTCCCTGTTTGCATTCATTAATTTCTCATTCTGCTAAGCTAATTGCAGGTCACAATATGCACCTTTTTAATATATCAGGATTAAACCTTCACAAAGTGTTTATCTTGCGTGCACACCGAGGCCGTGCGTTACTTGTTAGCGTGGATATTATCGTTAGCAGTAGCCATGACAGCAATCGGCTCTCATCAGGCACTTCGCTATCAAACCTAATCAGTGGGGCAATTAGACTGAATCAGCGGTAGAACACTGTTTACGAAAAACGTGCATCTCATAATGGCACCGTCGTTCAGGGAATTACAGCCCGCATGTTAGCTAACTGAATTATGCTGTTTTGCATGGATAAGTGGTTATGGAAAATGAACTGATGGATGGATACATAGTATCTCAATATAATATTTCACACTTGAGCGGACTTTCTGAGGTCTGCTTGTGTTGTATCCTCACTTGTATTTCTGATATGGATTCCAGAACATTCACCTGCTTAGACAGAGTAGCAAAGGACAACCCAAACATGTGGGTTTATTTCCTCGTTTTGTGCTGAACCAGCGTTCTCTGCATGGTGATCTTCTTCCCAGAGCTGCTCATAATGCTTCTCTTAGCTGTGTCACTGTCAGGTGAGCAGAGCCTATCTGGTCCTGCTCAGCCCGGTGTGCCACATCTCCGCACAGCTGGCTCCTATTTGCAGTCCTTGGCGTCTCTCCTGTTTACACGAGAGCTTCATCCACATCCTGTGTGGTATGGAAAAACAGACCGCTATACAGGAACCATATTAAACTGTATTTAGTTCACTAGTTAATGGCATAATAGTCAAATTGGACATTATTTGTTAGCTTAGCTCTCGAATTAGGCAATAAGTTCATAAAATGCATTGCTTGTGGAAAAAAAGTTAATCTTCCAAATATTTATCCTAGATGGGGAAGGAGGAGGGTGTGAACCCAATTCCACAGAGGACGGGGCAGGAATATACCCCCCATGGGATGCCAGAGTATCACAAGGCAGACACACATTTATAGACACATTAGGCTTACTGCATGTCCTTGGACTGCAAGAAGAAACCCACAGAAAACACACACAGAGTAGAAGCATGATTGAAACCCCCAACCAAGGAGGTTGCAACAATGTTCCTGATATGTCATCCTTCATGATAATTAAATTGATCGATATCAACTTAATTCGTAATTCAGGATCCGATTTGATACAGCTAGAGAAAATGTACAGGTCAGCTCCATTTTCAGGCTGAACTGTTTGCCCAGAGCAGTGCCCAAACTGGGTGAATAATTAACCAGTGCAAGATTTGATGTGGCCAACGAGATGGGAGCAGTTTTATAGGGGAGGCGTTTTGGTGCCGTTTGCCGATGCCAAGTTCTCTAAAATTCACACACAAAAGCACAGCAGTGGATTCCGCAGTGAGCACTGTGCTTCTCTAGACAACATGCAATCAAGTGGTCTGAAGTTACACACAATTGACTGTAAAATATAAATGAAACATGCTGGCTGTACAAAGAACTTGTATTAAAAGCTAATCCAGCTGGTATAATGTAATAAAGCTTTATTAAAATAAAATCAATTGTAGCATTATTTCTGCTGTGAGGTCTTAAAGTCAACAACTCATATGCTAGGCCGAAAATGAGAACGCAGTCCCCTCATTGAATTTAATGGCGGGAAGCTTTGGGTAGATGCACTTCTGTTTTTTACGGGTGCCTTTTATGCTTGCATATGTTTTTGTGTGACTGTGGCCTGCTGAAGTCTTCATTCTGTGCCTGTGTGAAGCATGTGTGTAGGCGGCAGAGCGGGAGAGACCCTGCCCCACCCACTTGGCCCCCGGGTTGTTTTAACTGCAACCTCAGTTTCCATCGCCCACACTTACAACATGACCGATGAGCCTGACGCCTGACCGTGGGCAGATAATGGCATACACTTCAGGCATAATCCAACTACTTAGAGCCTCCCAGCAGGACTTATTTAAATCAGGTTTACATCTGAGTCTTTCAGCCGTACATTCTAGAAATTGTTTTCCCATATGAGGCCTTAAAACTGCATATTAAAGGAAAAACACTCACACACCTTAATGGAGCCTTGAGTCATTTCAAGTCCTTTCCAGGAATAAAGCTTTTATTTGTTTAAACCCTTCTGCTCAGAAACCCGCTTAGAGTCCACTGCATTGTCCAGTCCGCATAGCTAACGAGACCATATTTTTGGTTTGGTCATGATTGCAGTGTGCATTCCTGAAAATGCCAGCTATGCTTCACATTTAAACTCACTGGTGTGTGCTTTGGCAAGCTATTAGCCTTGATCAGCTTTCTTCAGTGAGTTGAACAAGCTTAATCTTAGTTTTATACTAGTATTTGCATGTAATATCAAAGTTTATGCCCTGTCATTTAATTTAGAAGGATAAGCGTAACTTAAAGGTTTTCCAGTATATGTAAGAGATTACTAGCATTTCCTGCTTACTGACATTGGTTTAAGCTGCTGAGCAGAAATACCTTTTAAACCAACTAGTGTAAATGTTATGTACTTTAAAATATATATTAACCGTATAGGGCCCGATATAGTTCATGTTGAAATGGACCAATTTTTCGCCTATTTAGAATGGTTACCTTAAAAGTCAAAGACACACGTTCAGTACCTAAAATCAAAGTTGACCACTGTACAAGTAACTTCAGTAACTTGCACAATTGATATTCATGACTTCTGTATATGGATGGGGGTATTTTTTTGGAAAAATTAAAGAGCAACAGTTGAGTAATGGATTTAGAATTTTTGGCGGAATATACCTGTGGCCTGTGTGTTCGAGACCCCTTCCCTCCTCAGTCACCTTCCAGTCGAACGTTTAAAGTGCTGAGTCTGGTAATCTGTTTATTTGGGTTTACAACTGCCATTGACTCTTTTTTTTAGCAGCAGTTACAGCATATCCTGTGTAAAATGTTTGTGTTTACAGAGATCATCCGAGGGTTGTCACTCTAAGCTCTGGCCTACCCAAATGGGAGTTGGTAAAATAGTGGCTCACCTTTGTTCGGACATAAAAGGTAGCTTTTGCTCAGTGGCTGCGATGACGAAATGTATTTTTGCCGTTCTAAGCGCAACATGCCCAACGTTGAACTTGGACAGGAATATATGGCAAATAAGACCAGAATCCAAAAGCTGGAACAGCATTTGAAAAAGACCCTTTATGTATACATAGTCCATGTGTGTAATAGAACTGTAATGTGATTTCCCATAACCAATATTTTTACCCAAGGACAAATGGCTGTCTGATAATGAGAAAACAACTTTCCTTTTATAGCAACCAAAGAACATGAGAATAAAACATCTTGGGAAAGATAAACAAATTCTCCAACACAGAAGGGCCTTCTACTGCAACTAAGTAACATAAAGTCTAGAATTAAATGTGAGATGATCACACAAAAAATTGAATCTTATGTAGCCACTTATTGAGATATGAACTTGATATATACTGTAAATATGTCTGATATGAAAAGTCTTCAAAGACTCTATGCAATGTATGGTCCTTCAAAAACTATCATTGTCTTTTTCCAAATCTGGATTCTTCTGTAAAAGGGAAGAAAATTTGCTCTAGTTATTTGCTCAGTGCTTCTTAGAGAAAAAAATATCAAGAAATTTCATATTGTAGTAGCAGCCCTGTTACTTCCCCATTTTCCTTTGCTATATCGCACTTTACAGTACTATGTAATTGGAAACAATATCACACTTTCAGTTTATTGGATGCACGCCTAAAGTTTACCTATCCTGTGCAAGTGACATCGTTGCTGTATTTCTGAAATTATATGCATTTGTTTGAAATGGGAAATATGTTAAAGCAATTGTATAGCCTCTGCTGATTATGCAATAAGCGGAACTGCATTGATGCAAAGCAGTGTAACTCAGCTTCAGAAGCATGGTCTGTCAATCCCACTGCAACTCGCCTGATCACCACTGAGTAAATTACTCGAATTTCTGCATATGGATTATGTATGTTATGATCAGTCACCACTAGGTATGGTCATTGTATTAAACATATACCTGCAGTGATTTCTGGCACATAAGCCTTATGACTTTTATATTTTACTCAAAGGACAGACATTGAGTTCAGTGCAATGGTTAAGTAATCATGTATATATAATACCCCCAGATTAAAATATCCCATAAGAATTAATTTAAATTAACTTAAATATTTCTGAATAATTATATCTGCTGGGTATTCTATCCAGATCATGTCTGAGCAACGAATATGAATTTGAACAGAAGGAAAATTATTCATATGAATTATTGTAATAATGATGTTCCAAGAAGTCGTTTTACAAGCAATAAGGTTCCAAGAAGTACTATTGTGTCTTTCACTGTAGTGGGATTTTTCAATTTAAAGTTCTATTAGCCAGCTGTACAATATATAAGTATCCATGTGTAATGCATTATAGATACCTTCATAATGCATTATAATGCATTCATAAAGCATTATAAACACGGCTATAACCATTCATAAAAGAGAAACATAAAACACATATAACCATGATTGTTATGCATTATGAATGCTCTATGAAGCTCTCATCTATAATTCATTATACAGTAAATATAAATGACTTATACTGACTATTATAATGCATTATGAAGGTATCTATAATACATTATAATGACTGCTTTAAGAAAAATGTCACAATATGTTTTCACAATGCTTCATATCTGACATTAGTTCTTTGTGTTTTCAATGTGCTAATGGCAAATGTCAATAAATGTCTGTAATATTGTTTCATCAAATCATGGTCAGTTCATATCTTACCACATGAGCTAAAAACAAACAAATTAGCACAAGACAAAGTGAGCGAATTACATTGCAACAAATACAGTCAAAACAAAGCACCTTGTTCTCTGTGTAATTGAATATTGGACGGAATGAAAATGGATACTTGTCAGATTGTACGCAACCATTAAAGATTTATGAATGCTTTTTATAGGTTAATTAGGGTGAATTCTTTCATGATTACACAGGCTTCTGGTTGCATCTTTATTTATGTGCTTGGAAAGCGGAGTGTGTCAAAGGAACTTGTGGCAAAGCCTGAGTTCCTTTATTGTACCACTGAGTTCCTTTATTGTATCACTGACGCATGATTTATAAAGAAACCAAACATAAATATGTGTTAGAAATGGAGAATTCCATTTAAATCCATCCCTTCAAGTTTTCGGTCTGCAACTCAAAGGTGTTCTGCAGTCTTTTTATTTAAAAGACCAACGTTTTATGTCCTTCAAGGAACGTCTTATTTATGAGAGGTCAATGATTGCTCTGTCAAGTCCAGTGTATGGATTTCCACTGCTCATTTTACTGCTAGCAATCATCGTTTGAGAGAGAGAGAGAGAGAGAGAGAGAAAGAAAGAGAAATATAGCTTAAATCTGTTGATACATGCACAGCGATTACAGTATGTGCTTGTGTAGAATTGAAGCCTGTATGCTCATCAGGCCCAATGACCGACAGACACTAATGTAGGTGCTCATATTTACTTATGGCACTAATGAATAGTATATATTTTTTAATTTTTATTCTTAATTTTTTAAATAATGAAATATGCATGAGTAGATCCAATATGAGTTGAATGTGTGACGGAATTAGGGGGCCGCTGTCGTACTGTTAAGGTCAGAGATAATAAATAGCACAACAGGTGTATGAATATGTTGAACATGAATTGATAAGTGTTGACTGGACCTCTGCAGTTTAATACTTGCATCGTGACAGTTTTACATGTAATTATGCACATGCCCTTAGAGTAGGAAATAATTACAACAACCTCCTGGTGCATTTGTATGGATTAGGGTTCATTTATAGGGAAACATACACATATAACTTTGAAGTTTCCTAAATCGCAGAATGTCAAACTGCTATTCAAACTTTGCATTTGCAGTTATGTTTTTGGGTGGGATTCATCTCTGATATTGCTATTTTCATTTTTCAGGGCGAGAAAGGAAGTCTTGGGTTTCCGGGAGCAGAGGGGCCGAGAGGAATTTCGGTGAGTCCGCATCCAGAAACTTCCTGCCATTGCAATAAAGGTCCCTTCTAAAATTGCATTAATTAAATGTTAGTGATGATCCTCTGTCTCTTCTTGGGATTTTTTTCAGTGCATGGTTTCAAAAAGAGGGCTGGCACGGAGGTGCAGTGGTCGCCTCACACCTCTGGGACCCAGGTTCGAGTCTCCACCTGGGTTCCATGTGTGGGCGCCTGTTCTCCCCGTGTTGTTGTGAGGTTTCCTCTGGATTCTATGGTTTCCTCCCAAGAGTCGAAAAACATGCTGAGGCTAATCTGTATTATCATCTGATCCACATTGCCTGTAGGTGTGTATGTGTGAGTGACTGGTGTTTGTCTCTGCCCTGCGACGGGTCGTGCACCTATAGTCCCTGGGATGGGTTTCACACCCCCTGCAACCCTGAATGGCAGATGGGCAGATTCAGAAAATTGATGGATGGATGGGTTTTAAAGAGAATGTGGTTTTGAGCCCCTATTGCTTCTACACCTGTCACAGATGCTGTATTCCTGGTATTCATTCTACCCATATTTATATAAACATAACATGACCCGTGTGCTTGGGGTATGTAGGACATACCAAATAGATCTGTCATATACCTGCTTGCGTGAATTCCATTATGTTCTTTGAGGAATATTCACCAGATAACACAATTTGTTTTATATTTAACAATTCAATATACCATAGTTTGTATCGGTTTATATACTATCTTACTTCTAAGTCTCTCTTTTTTTTCAAATTAATCACGGTTTTTGAGAAACAATCGCATTAAAGCTGGGCGTAAACGTATTACGTTAATGTTTGTCTTTTACATTTGGGGAAATTAAAGAAAAAACGTACCATCTGCTTACATTTGATTTGATTTATGAGGCTGTTTACTCACAAGAAATCATTTATAAATCTTTTCATGCAAATGAGCTTTACTGTATGTTACATGGAACCATCTACAGGATCATGATAAATGGCAGCCTACTGTGTTGGTTGAAGGCATCTTCAGAAATCAGGCTTTCAGTCATTATGAGAAAATCACAGCTTGTTGCTTTCTTGTTTTTTTTTCTCCCGCATAACGAGAAAGCTGTAAAATCCATAGGTTGCATTTGTTTATTTTGCGTTGCTGTAAAGCCACATGAGAGGGACCTTTTAACTGAAAATAGTGCATCCACATGGTGGTGGTGTTTCTCCAAATGTGAACCACAAACTGTGCTGCTTCAAATACAGTATGCATCCAGACTAGCCCTCAGTCCTGCTCCCAGCCAAAAGGCATACACAGTGTGGATGTCTGTGTGTGTGTGTGTATGTTTGTAATTATAGCGTCGTGGGGACCCAGTTTCCCCACAGCGTGATAAAAACCTGTAACTTTTTACATTTGTTCGGTCCCTATAGGGATAATCTCAGTTTAATAAAAATCTATGAAAATCCAAAAAAAAGTGCAATCAAAAAATTAAAAATGCCAAAGTCTTGTATTTTGATTGGTTACTTATGGTTAAGGTTAGGGCTGGATAGGGGTTAAGATGGTCATAGTTGGGAATGCGGTTATGTTCATATAAATGAATGGAGAAATATGAATACATGAACTGTTCACATGTGTACGTATGTGTACGTATGTGTGTGTGTGTGTGTGTGTGTGTGTGTGTGTGCACATTTAAATACACTGCGACTACGTGGTAGTACAAGACCAAACAACACAGTATTATGGCTACTGAATAAATCATTCCCCATTCTGTCGATGTTTTGACCTTTTGTTCTATTAATATTATTACTATTATTCTATTAATAGTACGTTTCTAGGTTAGGGCTGGTCTACAAAGCTCATTATGACAGGGAAGTAGATCATACAGGACTTATTTGGAGCAACAGATTTCGAATAATATTTTTTCCCTCCTCAAACAGATGTCAGTAACATCACAAGGGTTTGGACCTGATCCATCTCTTTTTACTCCAGTGGTTACAACCGATATTTGTAAATCCAAGATGACGTGGATGTGGGATGAAGGACGTCTGTGCTACAAGATGGCATGGCACAAAATAAGTGCAGTTTCCCCAAACTGCCTAAAACAGCTGGTAGTGGAGTAGGTAAGGACCCAAATCTGGGAATTATAGACTGCTGACTCAACTGAAGTCCGGCGAAGGTCCTAAACCCTCTAGCTGAGCATCCTGATAAAAGAATGTTTTTGATAAAGCTTGACAGATAAGGCAGGACATAATCAGGTGAGGAAGATGACAAACAACACAGTGCGTCTGTTTTCGAAACGTTGGGCAAAAGGCAATTCATGAAAACACTGATTAACATGAAAACTGTTGGCACATTAGACGTATTTCAAAATGCATAAACCCTCAACACTCTGTTGATGAGATTAAATCGCACTAATTATAGCATTCTTAATCAGTCCTGAGTCTTTTAGTTATTCATTAAATTATGTTAACTAATTTGGTTTTATGTGGTTCTGTTTTAACTAAGATAAAGTGCTAACCCTGCACCAACTTGATGCAGGTCACGTTATTAAATTGAGATATTCTAGGCTCCCTAAGAATTTAAATGTTTGTAAAATACAAAATATCTCATATAAATGCATATTATCTATAATATAGCTATCCTTCACACTGTTATTATTCGGTAAAGGAGTTGTAGCTGACACTCTTTTTTCCCCGCTTTTCTAATCATTTGAGCATTAGTTTAAAACACCCTCATGCATCACAAACAAGGTCTGGGTCAAGCTCAGAGCAGGACATTCTCCCAGAGAGATGTCATTATCCGATTGCTGGGGGAAGTCCTGCACCAATAAGCATGCAGACTGAACATTTCAGTTTGAGGGGAACGTCGGCTACGTGCATGCGTTCAGAAACGACGGATACTGACCCAGGGTCCTATCAGCGAGATCTCCGAAAGGGGAACTCCATCTTGACATGCAGATCAAAGCGGTGACCTCCTGTGCCGCCTCTGCACAAGAGGGGATGAGGGCAGTCTCAGTATCCCTTGATTGGCCAGCTAATCTCATCAGAGACATCATCTGTTTTTAGTCAGGATGTGAACTGTGTTTGGAGCATGATCAACAGGGGCTGGATGTGAGGCTGTTTACAGTCACGTTCTTGATGGATAAGCCCTCCATCTGTTGTTACGGCCATCAGCGGAAGCAGCTTTACAGCCCTGAGCTGCTGTGTGCTGCTGCGTGTATCGAAAGATTGGCTGCTGGGATCATCTCTGAAAACAATCTTCACTGGACACGGGAGGGATACCATTCTCTGCGTCATCCGCCATTCGCTTCTTTTTCTATCTTCTTGCCGGTTCATCGGTACTCCGAGGAGGGCACAGCTGCACCTTTTGTTCCGTTTTAGTTACCAGAAACAAAAACAGGCAGCTATCAACTTTGGAATAAATCAGAGTGTGCTCCGACTAATGCTGATGAAGTTGTTCATTCTCAGGCTGGCTGCCTGGGAAGATATGTGAAATTTTCCAGAACATAATCACACCGTGACTAGTGCAGGCATATCAGCCCATCCTTTTGTTGTGGTCCTCCCACACGATTGCGCAAAACTCTCTGGGGACTCGAGGTTAATTTTTTTTACTAGTATGACTGGCCAAAAGAACACAGATACCTTATTTATCCTTGTGGGGAAATTCCCATATCACCTGCCCCATTTTGGTCTCCGAGAGGCACACAGGCAAGTTTGGGGGAGTCTACACATGGTCAGCCAGAATGCAACAGGAGGTTAGGGGCCCTGCTCAAGGGCCCAACAGCAATATCACTCTGCTGGCCTTGAGATTCAAAGCGGCAACCTTCTGAACACAGGTATGGAATCCCACCCCACTGGGTCATACCCCACCCGCAGAACTGAAAAGAGTTCATCACATATCCCTCCTAACTTAAAAATGGAAGGAAGACTTATTATAACAACGATGAACTGATTGGGTACACTTTTTAAAGGGCAAATTGTCCTGAACGACAATTAGCTTATGGCAAGTCTTTACTTTGAATCTCTGCTGCTACTTCCCATGTATCCTATGCCAACTGAACATGGCTGTGTATTTTTAAAATGTACATATTGGTTAATGATATACCATATGGTCTATTTAAATGCTTTATGTAAGAAAGGCCCACTGACACACTGCAGTGCTATCAGGATAACGTAAGTCTTCTTCTGAAATACCGAATTCAGGTTTAAATTGGAAGGGAATGAATTGAGAATAAGAGGTGATCTTATGAAATTGATATTCCTTCGGAGGAAACAGCTTCAGAGGCACAAGAGGTAGCAAGTCAGATGGAGATTGGTATCCTGAAAATTGCTGGCTCAAGACCCGGGAGGAATCGTACCTCAGTACCTTTAAGGGACTTGTGTCCTTCAGTCTAATTAAAGCGCGTCCTGTTCATATCTGACTAAAGAAGCCGGACTTAAAGGGGGTTTCAGCCTGAATGATCTTCAACATTACATGTGCGCAGCTGTTCAACAAATGAGAATCTGATTTTGCAGGTGACATGCAAGGTGTTTGCTGGAAACCAAATTCCGGTCCGCATAAATAATACCAGAGTTGAAAGCAGCCATTATAATATTTAGGAGTGGTCAAAAAAATGCGACATTATTTTAAATGCATGCCCTGTGTTTATGTATTCAGCTTCCTTTTCAGAACTTAAGATAAAAATAATTTAAATTAGGAGCCATTTTGATACAAGCAATTGTAGAGAACAACTGTCTTCTGGTGTTTTTTCCATCTTTCGTTTTTTCCTGTGTTCATTGCCATACACTTGTTAAATGCCTTTGGGCAACTGTGTTGAGAAATGCACTAAATAAATATGAACTGAAAAAAATAATAAATTGTAGTGGAGCATTATGGAAGTGTATTTCCAGCTTTCTCTGTTAGTTGGAAAGTCTTACCCAGAATTTCTTAGCTTGTGACCAGAGGCAGGTTTGTTATTTCTGGGGCCTCATTGAAAAGTTGTTTTGGGCCCCCATAGTGTAGTGACTGTTTCTGCCCCCACATCTTGGGGGCCTCACACAAATGCGTGGTTTAATTGGTGGAAAATACCGCTGCTGCTTTTGAGGCTGCATTTGACGCTTTTGTGATCCATCGTTTCAGGGGCTCCAGGGCATTCCTGGAGATGCAGGTCCAGCGGGGCCCCGGGTAAGTTTTTCATCCTGTATCTCTCCATCGTGTCAATTGCCTGCCGCAAATCTCTCACTCTGTTTGCTGATCATGCATTTGTACTCGATGCATCCTTGGATTTGACATTTATTCAACCTTTGATGAGTGTGTATCTTCAGATACTGTAAGAGGCCAGTAAATGAAAGAATATCAATGTAAATGTGAATGAAAAAAACAGCAAGTTTTTGGTATTCATCTGGGTGCAAATTTAATCAGGATCTGTGTGTCCTTCGTAACAGGGAGAACAGGGCTTGCCTGGGCTGAAGGGACAGATGGGACCAAAAGGACCTCCTGTAGGTGGCCTGGTATTTTGTTATGCTTTGAAATCTATGGTTCTCAATCCTTTTCCTGGACGATCCCTGCTATGTTTTCATTCCAGACCACACTGCTTTCAGCCTGCCACATTAATTATTAGCTTATTTAGGAGCATCTGAGCCTGATTAAGGTAGGGCTGGAATGAAAACTGGATCGACACCCACTTCTTAATGATATCCACACAACCTCTTGAGGCTCTGCACAATTATAAACAAAACAAAAAGCTTACACTGTTCATAAATTAAAACGTTTTTCCTTGCATCACTGCAGTTTACAAATTATTTTCTAGATGTTTGTAAAATGAGTAAATAATATCTTGAGGAATATTTTATTTTTGTTTCAGTAGGATCTGCTGTTACATGTTTTATTATATTGTTCTCAGAGATAGAAAGTTCAGATCTTGAAAGTATAAATTCAGGCCAAGATTTTTTTCACTCAACCAGTTTAATATAAATAATTACAGTAACAGAGGTTATTCTTGCATTTTAGTTTAGTTGTGTCATAATAAAATAGTTATATTTGTATGTATTGCAACCTCTTTTGCTTGACAAAACATTAGTAGCATCTAGTTATGGCTGTGCCTACTCCGTGTTAGTGGTTGATCACTTGTTAGCACATGTATAACTTGACGTTCAGTTGTTCAGTTGCTGCCCTCTAGTGGAATACTCATGGGCTACGATGGTGTCTGGAAAGGGTTTCTCAACCCAGTCCTTGGGGACCCCTAGACGGTCCACATTTTTGCTCCCTCCCAGCCCACCTGAACCAGGTATTTGGTATTCTTCATTGATTGGTTTGTTCAAGATTGTTTGGTTCAGGTGTACTGGCAGCTGGGAAAGCGAAAATGTGAACTGTCTAGGGGTCCCCGAGGACTGGGTTGAGGAACACTGGTTTGAATATTGCATTTACTGCTGATCTTCTCTACTATCGATTAATTAGACTTTGGCTGCCAACAGTGTACTGTACACTCAAAATTAGAATTGGTCCCAATGCCTAGTTATTGACTATAGTTCTTATAATGCTTATAATTGTACCAGTACCACTTTGTAATTAGTTTCTTCTGTCTACAGGGGATACAGGGTCCTATGGGTCCACCTGGACGTGATGGACATGATGGTCCAAAGGTGTGTTGGTGTTACCCATAAACTGCGATCACACTTTTCCTGTACATATCACCACGGTCATAATGCCTGTCCCTACTGTTACTTTCAATCTCCAGCACCTCAGTTTTCCTCTTTATTATTATTGAACGAGGCCAATTAAGAGTGGACATTTACGGCCGCTGCTCAAAATGAGTAAATGAGGGAGAACACATTTAGTTGTGTATTAGCATGAAGTTGTAGAGTTTGGGTCCAGCTCATTTCCTCAGATTTCTATTCATGGGGGACCTTTCCACTGAATCATGTTTATGTGTCTGTGCATGTGTTAATGTTGAAATCCACCTATTTCAGAACTCTATCAGTTGACTTTAGTTCCTCTCCATGCTTAGGGGAATTCTGGGAATCCAGGAATTGCAGGTTTCCCCGGAGCTCCGGGATCAAAGGTTAGAACCTGAGATGACTTACTTTCCCAATAATACACATTCTGCATCTATATCATGTTCCTAAGAAAGCAAATCTTTGTGCTCTGTAGTTTTTTGTAAGTAGCCTTACTCTATTCATGCCTCATCCACTTCTAAGTTTTAAACAATGACTTCCTGTTTATGTAGTTATAAAGGATTCAGCAATTTTTCATCTTTATCTGAAATCTTTCTTATTTGCTCACTTGAATATCCAGCTATACGGTGTCTCTACATTGAGATGCAAGATATTTCTGCTACCGTTACTGAACTGCACCCTTGCTGAACTGATTTGCTTTAATTCAATTCATTTTATTCTCATATCCAAAGTTTCGACTGTGTTTCTCAGTCTGAAATAATGAGATTTACAGATATAGATTCTGGTAGAAGTCATGAATAAGGTTAGAGGAAATTCATCTGCAAACAATGAATTGAAGGTACCACATCTTCATGCTGCATCCAGCTCATGTTTGAAGCATCATCACAATGCTTCTCAAAGTAACAAGCGTAGCACAGACTATCGCTGTGCCTAAAAAAATAGACTTTCCTGTAGACGGTCTGCTAGGGAGTGCATTTATTATCTAAGCAAAAGCAAGTGGCACACGGCGAATGGGAGCAGTTATTATCTGAGAACCTGGCAAATGAGTACTTTCTGCAATATGCAGAGTGTTTATGACTGAGCACGTAGAGGATACTGAGGTACGGGGGTCTGGCTGAGGAAATCATGCTCGATTTCCCCCTCTATACTCCTGCACTCCTCCATAGGACACTTCTCTGGCGGTAAGCCCTGGTGATGCCTGTTCTGTTTGTTTTGGCAGGGTTTGCCGGGGGAGCCGGGGCCAAGTGGGCTACCAGGATCCTTGGGGATGCCAGGGTTTAAAGGGCACAAGGTAACATCCTTGGTGATGGAATAATCATCGTGCTGACATAATCGGCAGGCCTGCTATTACACTTCAGACCTTGTAGCCATTAGCATTATATGCTTTTAATTAATGTTTTATACATGATGGGCCAGGAGTAGGTGTACAGTGTGTATTTTATAAAGTAATTGTTCTGTTTTACAAAGTCAAGTTTGTATTTTACAAAGTTATTTTTAGAAGTAGGTGTACGGTTTTCATTTTACATTACTGATTGGGTCATGATTAGTCTCTTAAGTGTTCGAAATGTCCTCCGTCAACTTTGATACATTTTTGAATCATGTCCCTGACACTGTGGCGCACAGCACAATAATGCTGGTTAGCATCAATGTCCAGAAATGCTGGCGAGATGAACTCCTTAAATTCATCCAGTGCGTGGGGCTTCCTCTCAAAGAACTTCTCCTTTACTACGGCCCAAAAAAGTCTATGGGTGTCAGGTGGGATGGCCAGTCAGTGCTTCCACGACACCAGATCCAACACTGCGGCAAGGCATTGTCAAAACTGTCTACCTACTTTAAAAAATTACTTTGTAAAATAAAAACTTTACTTTGTAAAATATAACCTTTTCTTGTAAAATAAAAAGTTTTTGCTCACCCTGTATAATAATGTAACAATATCAAACCTTTAATTTTGTTTTTATTAACATATAGTGTTTGATTTAAAAATAATAAACCTAAAACTATCATATTTCAGAATATATAAAAAAACCAACTGCAGTTAATAAGTTCATCAAATTCAAATTACATTCAATATCTGTTTTTTGTTTTATTACGAAAGACACAGTATCTGAACTAAAACTAATTCACTTGTTCCAAATCATGTTGTCTGGGATGTAAACTAAATTATGATCATTTTTTTAACTAGGGTGAAGAAGGGGCACCTGGTCTTAAAGGAATTAAGGTATTTCCATCAACACCTCTCATAGCTACACAGGGGTGTTATTCATTCCAGTCTAGGTCAGGAGTGACACATTTAAAGCAGTGAGGATAAACAGAGTGGAACGCCACTCAGCCACTCTGGTCATAACAATAACTTTTTATTTGCCATTTACCGCTATAAATAATGTACAGCACTCTCCTTTCTTTTGTAAATGGAGGGGGACAAACCAGGACAGTGACAGTAAACAGAAAATGCAACAAAATGTTACCATAACCTAGCATCAGACAGAATCTTAACGAAAGGAGAACAGAAATACTACTCTGCCTATGCTTAACATAAGTACAATGGGCAATACCTGCCCCTTTCCTAGTGTATCTGAAGGGGGGCTCACTATGCGAAACTGTACCAATCAAAAGTTTGGACACACCACGTCACCTACAAATAAGAATGATAATGTCGCCAAACATGATCTGGACAATTGACCTAAACACGACATCTATGGTTTTTGAGGAGTTTGGCTAGATAATGAAGGTAAAACAGGGTCAGCCAGTCCCCAGAGCAATTAGGGTTAAGACCTTGCTCAAGGGCCCAGTGGTGGGAACACTTTTCCGACCATGGGATTTGATCCGACAACCTTCTGAGCCCAAACCTACAGAACTGACCCTTCCCAACTAATTTTTTTTGTTTGATACTGTATTGGTCAATGCTTAATTTCATATATGATATTTTATAGTTTTGATGTCTTTATTCTAAAATTGTAGAGAATAGTACAAATAAACGTATCTATGGGTAGGTATTTCCAAACTTTTGACTGGTACTGTATGCCCACACAGCTGCTTATATCCCCCTCCCAAATAAATGAGAATCAAAGAGGCAAACCACAGCAGCCAGAAAGAGAGGCAAGGAGATAAGAGTGCTCACTCTTCCTGACTTTATATAGTTAAGACCCCTCCCACTTAACGAGCACCAGCGGAATGTGATCCGCCATTGCACACAGGTCCCTCCCCAGAACCTAGCGGGAAGCCAGCAGTAACACACACACACGCACGCACACACACACACACACACACGCACACACCTGTAGGGTAAACATATCCTTATGGGGACCGCTCATTCATTTCTATAGGGAA
>JAODUD010000033.1:12772171-12792755 GCA_026784285.1 Stomatorhinus walkeri | reverse complement strand
GGAAGACAGTCTCAATAAGAAAGCAAATGTTGTCCCTTAGGGGAAAATGCAGCTTGTCTTACATCAAACAAAACACATGCTACAAGCTCCTTACTAATTTAAAAACCCTAATCTGCAACACAAATCACAGATGTTACTAGAAAATGACAACAATATAACAGTTTGTGTTTGAAAGAGTAATAAAAGAAAATGGATACACAGTGTGAGTAGGTGTGTGTGTGTGTATAGATAGATAGATAGATAGAAATCACATCCCTAAACAGTTTAAGTACTGGTATTTTATTGCTCCACATGCAAATTTAATCCAATTACACAATATATAATACAAATTTGGAATCATGAAAATGTACTGATAAAAAGGCACACACTTTGCCATTAGTTTTGGCTGTTTATACCCTGCTCGGCTACAAAATTCTTGGCGTTAACATTCTAATGCCTAATACTAATTGTTTATTTCATTGTATAATGGGTTAAGATAGAAGAATTGGAAATACTAGTGTTACATGTTCACCAGCCCCTGTGAGTTTATGAGAAGTTGAGCAATCGTTGGTTGACTCACATATCTACGGAACGAGCACCAGCTGTGTTGCTCTATAGATGCTTCATCTGACTTGAGAACCATCAAGACAGAGCTAAACAGCTCGGCTCACACGGTAAAACCTCACAGCTTCTGAATCAGCATTGGTAAGTTCATTATGTTGGGATTTCTGTAACGATATTTCCAATGTAAATTAATGTTTCATATAACAAGAGGAATGCATTTTTTTCTTTTGACAGGCTGTAGCTATATGTACAGCGATGGATTCTGAAGAGTCTGAGGGTGTTACGACGGGCTTTGCAGAAACCGCCAGCGCTGATTATGTGATTCTGTGTGACAAAGTCGACGTCAACCACTTTGGTTCACAGTTCATACCTGCCTCATACTACACCATATTCCTGTTCAGCCTGCTTGGGAATGGACTGGTTCTACATACCATGTACAAGTATGAGAAGCTCAACACCGTGACCAACATTTTCCTTATCAACTTGGTGGCCTCCAATTTGGTGTTCTCCTCAAGTCTGCCATTTTGGGCTACATACCATTTCTCCAGCTGGGTCTTCGGGAGCGCTCTGTGTAAGCTGGTGGGTGCTGTCTTCTTTGTGGGGTTCCACAGCTCAATACTTTTCTTGACGCTGATGACCGTTGACAGATACCTGACTGTGGTTCACCCCGTCAGCACCAGTAAGCACAGGAAGAATGCATATGCTGTGATATGTTCTGCAGTTGTATGGTGTGTCAGCATCCTTGCCAATGTGAAGGAGTTTGTTGTGCTAGATGTGATCGATAGTGAAGATTTTGGGTTGCTCTGTGAAGAAACTGAGCCTTCAGTAGAATTCTTTGCCACATGGAAAGTCATAGGTGACTACCAAAATTTTGTGCTGTTTTTCTTACTTCCCCTTGCCATCATTCTTTACTGTTACGGTCGAATAATCGTGAGGATCATGCAGACGAGGTTGAAAACAAAGTATAGGACAGTAAAAATCATTTTTGCGACAGTAATAATGTTTTTTGCTTGCTGGACACCTTACAATGTAGTTGTACTGCTAAGAGCTCTCCTGATTGAGGATGCTGATGAATGTAGCCAGCATCTTGACTATGCACTCTATATTACTCGAAATATCAGTTACCTCTACTTCTGCATTAACCCTATCTTCTACACGTTTCTGGGGAAAAAATTCCGGAATCATTTCTATAAACTCTTGGCAAATCATTCTATTTGTTTACACAAACAAATAATAAGTCAGAGCAGTAAGACTAGCTCTGAAAGGAGTATGTGTGAATAGGTGTTTTCTCATGATATGAATGCATACATTATTTGCACACAGGTTATTTCAATTACAAATTTATAATGGGTCATAATTATGTATTATGGTAGAATTCAATTAACTTTATTTTAATGTACAATGTTACATGTGCAGTGCTCAAATTCCATATAAAAATAAAATCTTCAATGCACCGAAAGCTGCTCACTAGATTTTCTCACTTTAGGGGCTAGTTTATATTCTCCATAATTATACAGAAGTAAATTAGCATTGTATGGTGAATGGATTTCAGACAATCACATCCTCACAAATGAATAATGTACAATGTACATCACAGTAATACTTAATTGACTCACATTCTCAAATAACTAATGCAACTCTCTTTGGGTTTGTCAACATGGTTGGTAAAAGGGAAATTTTTATTGAAGGATAATGGGTCCAGTCTTTGATTATCTTTTTTCTGTAAGTGTAAATGAATTGACTGGCTTCCTGTCTTGTGGCCTTTGCTCTCTGGGACGGGCTCCAGGCTCTTTATGATGCTGTACTGGAGTGCTTTCGGTGGCCAGATGCCTGACACTGCGCCTAGAAACATGAATAGTGAAGCAGTGCAAAGATGAAGAATCATAAAAATACATGAAAAACCCATTTGTTTTAAATAGAATTAATTGTATTGACTGTAAAAAGACCCTAAATAAATAGTCTTCTGAAAAAAAAGCCGTGGCTTTTTTAAGATAAGGTACATGAAATATGATGAAATTATTTCTGAAAGAAATAGATTTGCTGCATGTGAGGCCCCTTGTGGGCTTTAGGGAAGTAACAGGATATCCCCCCCCCCCCAGCACCACCCCCACTCACTGTTCTTTTGGGGTATTTTATTTTGTTTCTTGTGCCCTGTTTTTGTCGTCATTTTCACTGGGTTATCTAGGCACCCAGGGCATCGACGGGGCTCTCAAAAAGATTTGGTCCAGTGATTCTGTTAAACCTGCAGTGAGAAGAGCTGCCCAAGTGTGCACTCTGTGGTAATTGCTGAAAGAAATGAGATAAATATAGAGGTATATGTATTTTTTTTTCTAACTGGGTGTTTTTTTGCCACATCTGTGTAGCATATGCAATCTTTCAGTCTTTCTTACCAGATAATTAGTTTTTATAGTTTAGTGTTTTTTTATCACTACAGCCATAAACTGCTCAGGAGGCAGCGAAAGTTTAAAACTTTTGGATCTGTTACAAGTGATTTTTTTTTCAAAATTTTTCTCTCTTCAAGGAATGATGCAATAAAGTCAAGGGGGCCATATTTGCCCCACAGAGCTACACAGTGCCTCTGCTTCACACATTCACTTTATCTCGGTTGTCCGAATAATTTGAAACCCCACGGCCGCCAGCGGCATCGCTATCATTCAGACACACAAGGGTGGAAGCTTCTAGCGCGGTGGTT
This sequence comes from Stomatorhinus walkeri, assembly GCA_026784285.1. NCBI lineage: Eukaryota > Metazoa > Chordata > Actinopteri > Osteoglossiformes > Mormyridae > Stomatorhinus > Stomatorhinus walkeri. The sequence goes on along the minus strand of JAODUD010000033.1, from coordinate 12,789,520 downwards.
AAATACTTACTGCTTGAGATTTACTGGTTTCAAATCCCAGTAAGAGCCCTCCAGTCGTGCCCTTGGGCAAGCTGCTACACCTGAATTACTCAAGTAAAACACCCAGCTGAACAGGTGGACTGAAGGTGATTTGAATAAATGCAAATGGAAATGCTGAAATGGCTTCTTGAAGGGTGGTACACAGCACTCTATGGAAAGTCTTACTAGTCAGCTGTATAGCCACAGCATGCTGCAGACATGCATCCTATCTGTATACAGGATTTAAATACAAACAGATGGGCAGGCTGGTGGGTTGATCATTCCAAAAAGATGCTGTTGATTTTATGGGATGCTAAACCACTGTTCTTCTCCATTAGCCGGACTCCAGTGAGCCATTTTTGTGATGTACTGTAGGTTGCATGCGTTTTTTTCTTAAAAAAAAACAAGATCATACATTTTTTCCTGATGCACTTTAAAAAGTGGAAAGCGTGTGGTGTAAGCGGGTTGGGATGCTGTGCCTCAGATCGTGGGGGTTGCTAGCTCGACTCTCAGGGTAGGCAGAATGATTTTATTGCTGGACCCCTGGACAAGGCCCTACCCCCAATAACTTTAGACTTTACTTTAATAGTCTGGAGAGAGGCACTTAATCTGGCCCTGCCTTCTTTGCCTGCTTTGAATCACAGTTTCTGTTAATAAACAAAACACATTTTTCTTTTTCTGCACATTTCCTTAATATGCCATGCTTTACTTAAAGCAAGTGTACATAATGCATTATAATGGTTTATACTGATCATTATAATACATTATACATGACATTCACAGAGCATTCATAATAAATGATAAACATGGCTATAATGCCTTATGCCATTTTATAAATAGTTGTAGCTGTGTTTAAAATACCTTATGAATACATTATAATGCATTATGAAGGTATCTATAATGCATTATGATGACTGCTTTAAGTAATGAGTTATTAATGTGTTATTCATTCATAGCAGCCACCTTTTAAGGAGTTTCATGTTAATTTATTGGGGCTATAAATAAACAATAGAAGAAAATTTAAATAATAGAAATAATTCTGTGGCTTGAAAACTATAGCGAACGGAAAGAGTTTACAGTGCTGTGCCAGTCAGCTACAGAATGGGAAATATTTACACAATTTCCATGTTCCACCACCTTGACTCTAAGCTGAGACATGATAAAGAACATTTTCCTAGGATATTTAAAGTAAAGGAGGGAGTTCAAGGCATTGAAAACACGAGACACCCTTAGCGGAAACATACAGGTTATGTTTCATCAATACATTCTCAATTTACATTTAATCTTTTTATAAAAATAAACCTATACCCAGTGGTGCTACTTTGGGTGACCTGGTTGCCCTAAAACAGGTTCGTATTGGTGGGTGCCTATATACTAGGTACTACAGCATAGTATGTAATTCAGTGTAGTGGTAAAGGACATGAAGGTTGCTGGTTCAAGTCCCAAGTGAGACTTTGCTATAATAGCCTTGAGTGAGGCACTTAATCTAAATTCTCCAGTGAAATATGTGGCTGCAGAAATTAGGGAAAAGCCTGCTTCTGAATCATTTATCGAGCATGGAAATCTATTGAAAACCTTGGTTGCATGTGCAATTTGCTGTAATGTTAAGCTTTTTTTAAACATATGTTTTTGTAGAATTGAACAGAACAATGATGGAGGATGAGGGCCTGTTCATCAACAACATCAAAAGCTTTCAATGGTTTATTCCAAAACCTGCACAGGCCATAATGGACTATTCTATGCTTACTCTATACCCAGACAGCTATAAAATGAGAGCCATGGAGCTGAATCAGGTAGGAAAATTCTGCTGAGTTTATTTGCACCCGTCATTCTTAATGCTTCCTCAATTGCCGTGTTTTTTTTTTTTAAATCTACCGTGTCAGCCGGTACCTCTTCTGGCAGTCCCTCCCCTCTTACCGTGCTCTTGCTTGTCGCTGGGAGCGAAGGAGGCAAAGGAGCAGACAGGAGAACCTGCGGGGACAGGAGAGCACGTGGTTTTTCAGGAACAAGCGTTAGTCTGCGGCAGTTTCTGCCCAGAGGGAAAGAAACACAGCTTCTGTTTAAAAGTCAAACGCTGCTGGAGTCATCAGACATGACTGAACCTCAATGTCACTGCAGGGGTATCCCTGTGATCCCCCACCCCCAAAGATTCATCAGCTGTGTTATGTCATGTGATTCCCGGACTTACAAATCGCACTGACTAGATTTTACATTGACTGACACAAAAATAGTTCAACAAATCTGTCGTTAAAGATTATCCACCAGCAACAGCTGCTCCATCTGTGCTGTTATAACCAGGACCAAACAAACAGAAGACAAATAGATGGAAATAGACGAAAGAGCTGCAAACGCTTATGATGCATTATAAAGGCTAACAAACTGGGAATATTTTACATGAAAAGGTTATAAAAAGTTCATAAAACACCACTGATGCATGACCATATCCATATTTACACTTTAGACTAAAGGTCATAAAATCTCTATTTCCTAGCTTGATGCATTTCCACCCTTTTGTTTTAAAAAAATATTGAATGCCTTTCATAAGGTGACTCACGCAGGCGTCTGACTCTCTTGGGCGTCTAAGAAAATATGCACACATAGAGGAAGTGGAGTTCACACTACCGATTCCCTGAATATCCGGCTTAACTACAGCGAGCGTAAAGTGGACACCCACTGGGCCACGCTTAAAACTTTGCTCACAGATCCAAGGGTGGGAAGAGGAAATTGGAATGTATAGCTGCTTTTCCTGCTGTAAATTTAAAGATTAATGTCTACCTAAGCAATGTAACTGCAGCAAAAAACTGAGAAGACGTTTTCAAAAGCATTCCATCGTTAAGCAAAAGAAAGGCCAATTCACCAATATTTTAATTTAGATTTTTTTCTGTTTTAATGTACATTTTCTTTACTTGACTGATGTATTTTGCTTAGAGAATGTTGAAATGGATGAAAAAAGAATGCAGGCTTGGTCTGAAGAGACAGGGGTTTAACGATCAAGCACCTTTATGTGGCAATGTGTGCATTATCCAAAAGTCAAGTTTAAATGAATAATCGACTAGAAAAATGGCTTAATTTAGAAGGACCCGGTAACAGATGATATGCTTATACATAGCAGATATGTACATAGTGGGCTCTCCCTGGTGAAACGAGTCAAAAATGAGTGCCACACTCAATCTCAAGGGGCCGCTTTCAGTCCCAGTCTTAAAACGCAATGTGTAACTGCTAACGTCCACCCATAACCATCCCCCACCGCAAGAGTGACTTAATTATCCGCCAACCTGCGTGGGGAATTATTACACGGGGCGGCATGAAGGTCACATCCTGACAAATTGCGGGAGTGTCTTTCCCAGACAGCTTCGGATGCAAGGTGATGAATCAAAGCTGAACAATAATGATCTTGAGCCCTTTAATGACAAGGAAAAGTTTGAGCTAATAATGACTTTTGGGGGAGAAAAATCAGCCAGGCTCTGATTCCAGAAAAAAAAAAGCTTAAATACATGACCCTCTCTAGCTGTGACAAAACAAATGTGCATTCTTGCATGCATTTCCAGATACACTTGTAAAACTGATTGCTTTGTGAGTACCTGCCATCCATCATTTTCAGTCAGTCGCAGGCTGATATTGGCTTATTGAAGGTCGTGCCTTTAGGGGAATTGTAGGGACACTGCTTATCCCTCTTTCTGTGAGCCAGCTTAACGTTCAAACACCACCGCGGGGTAAGACACATTGTCATCAGAGGGCCATTCCTCTATCCACCCCTCGCTTATGCGTCTCTGATGACAGTGTCTGCGAATAGGGGAGTGGTTTTAGTGGTTAAGGCATTGAGCTTCCAACAAGAAGAAGGATTAGAGAGATACTCTGACTGTACTCACTGGGATTTTACTTGAAAGTGACCTAGACTCATAAGTGTTACTTGTGGGATATACAAAACGGTGGTGTTTGTCCGACACAATGTTTTTCAGGATTTATTATTTTTTTTATATATGTGAATAAATGTGTAGGGAGAATTCAGTTATCATCTAACCAAGTGACTGATGGGAAAAAGACTTTACCAATGATTTCAGCTGCATTCGTATTAATGAACATATACAATCAATATTGAAATTGACAGGCAGCATATAGATAGTTACAATACACCAGGTCAAACAGGATAATGCAAGAAGGCGGATTTGACCCAGTCACTTAATGCAGTTGTTCTCAACTGGGGGGCCACAGCGCACTAGGGGTCCTCAGTGAGAACCGAGTGGGGCCACACCATTTATTTGAAAAATTGAGAAAAAAATGAAATCGGTAAAAATCTTTACGGTATATCAGTATTTTTTTCAAATCAAGACATATTGACATACCTTAATTGTGCTTTACAGTTAGGTCTCTATTAAAGATTTTCATAGAAACCAAGATATTCCTTTCTGGTTGTAAATAGCGCAGGAGCTTTGGTCATGACATTAACGCAGAATCCCAGAATGCACAGCTAAAAGCAAACCCTTCAGTTATTGGTGTCTCACGGGGAAGCTGATGGGGCAGAAAGGGGAGGGGTCATTGTTATTTTGTTCATGTTGTTTTGATACATTGTAAAAAAATAACATAATTTGCAATATGTGTTTTATTTTGCTGAAGGCTAATAAATGAAACGGAGGGTCTTTTTAGTCATTAAACGCACGTTTAATGGTTGTCAAGCTTCTGATTTTAGAGCCATTTGCCAAATAGGTTTTAGATTTTGTTCATAAACATTCACCTTCTGTTTTGAGAGCAATTTCATAACTCAGAAAAAAAGAGTGCTGGTGGACATAGTGGAATGAGTCAGGCTCAAAAGAAATTATATTGTTTAGCAGCGTGACCAAATTAAAATATTTTTGTCATCATTGTAGAAGGCATACAAGTGAGGCAATATCATATTTTGTGTGTGGGGGGATAAAAATGTTTTCTTTGACACATGGGGTCCATGGATAAAAAGTTTGAGAACCAGGTTCTGTCTCTGTCCCCTCCAATACTGAAAAGACAGTGATGGCCTTTTCTGGACTACAATGAATATAATGTAATATTACTGTGATGTGACATAAAACGAGTGACCAGATTTCAAAATGAAACTTTAATTTTAAGAATGTAAATCCTAATCACAACTGTAAAAGTACAATTAATAATATGTGGTTTTACAATCTAAATTCACATAAAATATATAAAAATATTTAAACTTCATTGAATACACATTAACACAGGTGAAACCTCACACTCAACAATGTCGTCAGAATTCCCAGAGTCCGTTGCTCAAGATTACATCATGCGTTGAATTTGCTTTTTCTTTCATTACTTTAATACGAAAAAAATGAATAATTAAAAACAAATATACACTAAATATGTAAATTTGTTTGTCTAATTTGTATTTCTTTGGGTACCATTTATCCAACAGCAGCAGGCTGTATTATACATAAAATAATATATATTTTAGTTGTCAGAATCTTATTCACTTTTGCATTAAAATGTGAATTGGCTTTGCAAAGTATTTTGAATGTTTTTCAATTCAGTTTTTGCTCTGGGATTTATTTCTGTCCTCAAGGGCTTTCCGGTGTCATGCGACAAGAAAACAACAAATGCCTCAATATTGGAAGCCACTAAAATCTAATTTCTTTCAATCTTTTATGGCTATACATTACAGTATCATGCTTCAGGGGCAACACTCAGCCTTCGAAGTGGATGAAAGTCAGATGCAGCTAACAGTCTCGTGATTTTTTTACGTTTCGTTCCCTAAGAGGGAACCTCTGTTGTACTGCCATTGAGCAATATTTAAACTTGCTTTAATAAACATGCACAAGACTAAAACAGGTCAAACTCTAAACTAAAGTGAATTAATTATTCTGAAATCCCAAATGAATTTCAAATGGATAATAATTGGCAACAATCAAATGAGTGAAATACAAAATTGCATGCCATTTTTCAGCAAAATACACTATATCCTGCTGAGGTTGACAGTTAATTCACTCTTCTAAAGGCCTTTCCCTTTTTCCTTTGTTATCAAGTGGTGACAAAAAGATGGAGGGGGGGGGGGGAGCAACGGTGAAAGTAGCTTTTTTTTTTTATTAACACACTGTGTGACCCACTGAAACTGGTCCCACGACTCACTTTAGTGTCACGACCCCCCAGGTGAGAATCACTGTACTATCATGGGCTCAGCTCGCTAAAGAATCTCCAGGAGGATGTGCAGCCTGCATTTCATTTCCGCACAGGATGACGCTGCTCCTAATTCAGGATCTCGCTGATCGATTGATGCTGGCAGAAACACCTCAAAGCATCATCCGTCACAATGTGAGGGGGGCTGCTGTGGTCTCACTGAGTCACGGAACCAGACGAACCCGTAACAGAGGCTGAGGAATATCTTTTGAGGAACATTCATACATTTAACTTCTGCTTTCCACTCAGCTTTCCCCAATGGTTCACTTCTTATAAACTATACATAGATATCAAAACAATGACATCATTTTCCTATTGCACAGTTATATTAACTATCCATCCCTATTCTTTCCACATACATACCCAGGTCTGAAATACAAAAAAATAAGATCTTTATCGATCCAGGGGGTTCTGGTGCTTACAGCAAATACACAGTACAAGACATGTGCAGTTACAAAGATGTGCAATTACAAAGATGTGCAATTACAAAGATGTGCAAAGACGGTACACATAGTGTAGACAAACTTTAAAAAGTACACAGCATGCTAGCAGAATATTCTAAAAAGAATGTTAATTAATAAAAATAAATTTGAATAAAAATTAATTATTTGTATATGTATATTTATAAGTGCAAAGATGAGGAGCTATCTGGCACATTATGGCTTGGGGTTGGGGGGGTGGATTTATATTAATAATATATCATTGTAGGATTACCACAGGAAGTATAGAAATATGGGAATATAGAATACAGAAAACCATTGCAGATCTGTTTCATTAATAGTAGCCAAGAGAGCAAATTGTGCTTCCTCAGTCAATAACAATAGGAAATCCATTGGCATCTGACATCTTCCCTCCTCAATAGTGTCTAACCTGACACTCCAAACAGCCCTCAAGCTGAGTAACGTGATGATTGATTGTACATGACATCCTCCTTAACTCTGATTTGAGGCATTCCATCTCTGCTTCGGCTGTCGTTTGCATGAGAAGTCGAAACAGATTAAACATCAAGTTTCTCGTACCTTCTGGAGTGCAGCAGATTTACAATTGGACTCGTCTGTGGACAATTTATAAAACTTCAGCGTTTGAAGGCAGGATTACCTGTCAAAGCTTTTTTTTTTTAATTCTGAAAGTTCTGAGATACTTTTCTTCCCTGATTCTCCACTTTCTTCCAGATGTACAATATCAACCCTAAGCTGGCAGTTTAAGTTATAAATTCTGTGGTATGAGACAATCCCTTGGCTTCTTGGTGATTTACTGCCTGTCACAAGGTAATGCACCCCCTCTGATACCTCAAAATGCCCTCTGAAGCATCAGGTCCCCTCGTGGCAGAAGGGTTTCAACCAGGCTGGACAGGCATCGTGACCCTAATATTTGCTTGTCACTTCAGAGCAGCCCTTATGCATGCCTGACTCAATGCAGTGCAGAGATCCCTGGAGCATATTTCGCAAGAGAAGGTTCAACTGTGCTGCATTTTCATCTGAAATGAAAATAAACAGAATGTCAGAATATCTAGTCTGACAGACATGTGGGCCATTCCAGGGTATCCTAACCCCCGATGGAAAATCAAAGCTTCAAGACAGAATCAATGCCTTGCTAATCACCTGTATCAATATCATTCTGCCTGTGTCCAAATTATGACTTGGAAAGAATTAATTGCAGCTATTCATTGCTACTCATTCCACTCCGTTCCAGTTAGGTTACTTGGCATCTCCACTGCCCCCAGTGTGTGACTGTATGCATCTTCAGTGATTGTATCATACCTAGGGTGTGCCCTACCTTCTGTCCTAAGTTTCCTGGGTTAGGCTCCAGACTAAGTGTAACTCTGATCTGGAAAAGCAGTTACAGAGAACAGATGGATGGATGGATGGACGTATGGATGGATCGGTGAGGCATTTACAAAGCACTGCTACATATTACAGACATATGCATTTAGACACAGCTTATCTAATACAGTATAATATTCGTTGTTGGGAAAAGCACATGGAGTTTGTAGTACATCTATTTTGACAATATTCTTCTAGACCCCAAACATCAAACATGGGTATATTTCGCCAAATCTCCCGGTAGAAGCTTAGTTGCATGGTTACAACTATGCAAGTTGCTAATGCTGTTAGCAACTCTGCTTTTGGGACACGTGCCCCACGCTGAGACACCTCTAAGCTGGGCCCACGATGTACCTTGCATTTTATTAAAGGGTTTAGTGCTCCATCCTCACCCTAGCATGAGCTGAATGGTGAGTCATACATTCAGAAAGCAATGAACGGCAAAAATTATTTAAAAAAACAGAGCAGGAGGACATGCATCCGGGCAGTGCTTCGTTGTAGCTCTATAAGCAAATTGGCGACATTTTACTTAAAACTGTCATCTATAATATATTATAGATACCGTCATAATGCATTTAATCTTGGTTAAAGAATCAATAAAGAATTACACCATCTTCTATTGACAACGATGAGGCAATATCATCCATCCATTTTCTATGTATCCTACTGGGTCGTGGGGGGTCCGGAGCCTACCCGGAAGCAACGGGCACAAGGCAGGGAACAACCCTGGACAGGGGGGCAATCCATCGCAGGGCACACTTATACACCATTCACACCTACGGGCAATTTAGAAACTCCAATCAGCCTCAGCATGTCTTTGGACCGTGGGGGGAAACCGGACTACCCAGAGGAAACACCACGACGGCACAGGGAGAACATGTAAACTCCACACACATGGAACCTAGGCGGGGACTCAAACCCAGGTCCCAGAGGTGTGAGGCAACAGTGCTAACCAGTGCACCACCATGCCGCCCCCGGCAATATCATATTTATTATAATATTTCATAAGCTCGAACGAAGCTCACACCTTTAATGCACTATTGATACCTTCAAAATGCATTAAAATAGTTATTATAAAAATGAAGGATGCTTTGTACTGCATTATGAAGGTATCTATTGTGCATTATAGATGAGAGCTTCATCAAGCATTCATAATGCCTAATAAATGTGGTTATAATGTATGTTTTTTATAAATATTTATAGCCATGTTAATAATGCTTTATGAATGCATTATAATGAATCTATGAATCACTCTGGTTGTGCCTGAAGAGATGGGAGCAGGACATTGTTCATGTTCTTCTGTATAGAATGTCCTGCTCCTTCAGTAACTTTCATTTTAGTCAGACTGGGAGGGAACTATATCTCAATAGTGCCTCAGATATGAGCTCTTTCTTTGCAAGTAAAAGAATCATCAAGGTTTCATTACATTTTTCCAGCTATAAACAATTTAAAATAGTTTTTACATATGTTTTTTTTATCTAGATAATGGCTTTTCATAAAGCCTTTCGATTCAAAAAGGAATGTATTTGATACAGGAAAAATAGGTAAGCATTTAAATCGCCACAAACCCACGTCCTGAAGTTTGACGCAAGCTATGCATCAGTCATGACCAGTCGGCGATTGGTGAATGCATTAGGAGAGGGATGCTGGTGTTTAAGAAGATGCATGTTGCTGTTATATAGAAAGTGACAGATTATCTGAGCGCAGCTTTTTACAGTTTGACGGTCGGGGAATGCTGAAGAATAGTCTGACAAGTTCAGTTTGCCAGGCAAAAATGAAAGATGGAAATCGTAGGAGGTAAGCAAAAAAGGTTATAACCCACCGGAAAAAAGAATAATACAAATCTGTATTTTCTGCCTCACAAAGAGGCAGATACTGCAATGACAATGAAAGGGATGTTTTAAGTAATGTATGTTACGGTAAAGCGGCACTTTAATAGATGTCCTTGTTTAGAGCTTTATTGATTTATCTGTCCTTTCAGTATGAGATGCCCTGGAAATAGATTCTTAAATGGGGCATATTGTACTTATGTAACATCAGGCACATTTAAAATAGCTGTAACTATGTAACACATTCATATCCATTTATGTATAAATATAGGGATTGAAGATAATTTGAAATTTCTAAGCCTGTATATATATTTTACTGTTACATTGTGCTCCTTTGTTTAAATAAATGGATAGTAGTCCTTTTAAGGTTACACCCTATTACACTGATTAAAATGGGGGTCTAACCTATTCATTTAAGTAAACTCAAAAGAGTCACTAGTATTATAGAGTTACAGTAGGTTTTTATTTCCAGTTTTATAGCAGGATTTATTCGCTCAATTTAAAAGATTTGGATTTTTCTCAGTTAGCCATGAAAGTAAGCCTTGCCTTCTGAAATAACCAGGCTTTTTAACGCGAGTACTTCAGCTGACAGTGATGTTTCAGGGAAGCTGTGACTCACAGAGGACTGCAGACTGCAGAGGAGCCTGGTTTGCCTTTGGGGGGAGGAGTGTCCGAGGTGGAGAAGCTGTGGCTTGCGGAGAATGCGGCCACCATATGGTTTGTGTTGCTTACTCATTATATTTTTATATAGTCGCTTTATGAATTATGCACAGAATGTGCTATGGGGGGTGATTGTAAGCATACTGCTGATGCATTCCTTATAGTAAATCTCGCACATAATAAAAAATAAGGTACTGTATATCAACAAGGTTGCGGAAACATACAGCATTGTGCTTTGCTTGGCTGGTCTCCAGTAATCTATCCTTTCCTGTCCCTGCAGGTGGGCTTCTTCCAGCTTCACACATTCCCAAATGGAAATCCCTGATAGGATGAATTAGCCTGTGAAGCCATTACAGCGCATAGATTCAACCTGAGGAAGAAGTTCAGTAAGATGTAAATACTGTAATTCCAAGAAGACTTACGACAATAATTTGTAGAGGATTTCCATTCGGTTCTCATTACTCTATGGGGAAATTTTTCTAAAATTCCTAAAACTTAATTTGTGAAAAAAAATATATAATACCAGGAAAATGCTACAGGTGTTCCTTGGTTTGCTGGAAGGTTTCAAATAATGAAATGATGACTTTCACATTTGCAAGGCAAACAAAAAAGATATACTTTTTGTTAGCTATGAGGTTGTTCGATATATTCCACCCCACTTTATGGTTCACCGTATCTAGACTACTATTTCAATAATTTATACTGTTTGAGGGTAAAATATCAGAAATACACTACTTAGGAGCAACATGTCATTTAGATATTAATAGGTTTTTGGATAGAGACTGAGCAATGGCAAGTAACCGATTTGTATCCCATGAAATAAATTTATGATTTATTCTATATAAGGAAAGACTCAAGTCTATCATACAATGAAGATGAACATACAACTGTATTTGAGGTCTAATATCACCCTTGTTATTCTTTCCAACCTCTCTTGCATTGCACAGGTGAAATAATGTCCATAGTTATTTTAGATCCATTTCAACGTGGCGCACTGAAGGCGGTATGATGTGGCGGCAGAGAGTATAGAGATTACGGAAAGACACTGGTGATGGAAGGATGTAGGTCATTGTGCCTAGCCTGAAGCTGTTTCCTGAAAATATGCTGTTGCAGAAGATAATAAAGGCTGGTCACATGCTTCAAAATTATCAATAAATTAAAATGCATATTCATAAGATGTCAAGGTATGGAGGTATCAAGCTGACGAAAGAAACATGTTGGGAAAAAAATAAATAAATTGGATTGTAGCTGCACATTCATTCAGGAAAATTCAACATAACATTATGGTCACAAAGACAGGACGTTATGTCCCTATCAGGAAACAAAATTAAAAAAAATAAAAGTCTGGAAAGGATCACAATTAACAATCTTTTTTGTAAAATTTGAGATTTTGTCATACATGAAACAATTGCACATGTAGGCAAGAAGAATGAGATTGATTCTCAAAATCAAACTTTAAGGAGAACCAGCTTTCATGTCTCTGAACCAGGTGGAGGGAAGTCGAGTCTTTATGTTGAAAATGAAACGTCAACGAGCCGTAGATCACTTTTCCTGATAGTGGAAGTGCTAACGGGAGACCTCCTCATGAATAGTCTTTTTATGATACATGTGAACAGTTTAAAGCTAAAATGCTATGACTGGGGAAGTGATGATACATGATTTGAATGACAAAAGGAAAAATAAATAAAAAAAAACAAAAGCCAAAAACAATGGAAAGAGAACACACCTGTGCTCTTAGTTGCAGCCAGAACTCAACAGGTAGTTGAATGATTGCCTGTCAGCGCAATCACTTCTTATAAGTATACTAGTTAGGCCTGGGTGTCAAATTGTGATATTATTGTCTACATATTATCTTTTTAGCCACTGTTATTTCATGCTGACAAAAAATGGCCCTGATTTCATAGCTGCCTGTTGTATTCTTTGACAGAAAGATTGATGCGTAGTTGAGAATTATAGTTAAGATTGATCTCCTGTAGGCACAACTTGTTTCCCTGCGTAACATGTCACTGTTGACATAGCAGTTTTCTTTAAAAGGCACTCTGACTTGATTTGCATTGTTTTCTTCATACGTTCTGAAACAAGTGGACAACGACTGTCTAATACTTCTTTATTGCTCTGATTTTACCACCTTAAAAAAGTCTTGAAAAGTGAAATAATGAAAAAGCAGAATTTTTAGCAGTGAATATTCATTTGCTTCAGAGAAATCTGTCTTACATCACATATAGGGTGTGTCCTGCCTTGTTTCCTGTGCTTCCATGAACAGGTACTGTACTGAATAATTAGTTATCAATGGATGGATGGATGAATGAGATTTTGGATGGATTTTGCAAAACAATCAATTAATAAGGCATTTGGCAGGTCTTTGTAAGAAAACATTCAGTTCACGGACACTTGGTACATTATCATGGTAACATGTTTCACTACATGAACAGCTAAAAAACAAAAGGGGGAAAGTGGAACTGCCCTGATCGACACACACTGAACACCAATTCTCAGGCTTCTCTCATTCCTTGTGTGACATGGCCTAATGTGGCCCAATAGAAAAATCATCAGCTTTGCAAAATCGGTTAGAGAACCCCCCCGGGATCTTGAGCACAATAAGTGAGTAGAAGTTGAACTGTTGGGCTACTAAGCTGGGTTCAGCAGCAGGCTTTTGATAAACCTGCTTACCTGGACACTTTGTTATGCTCTAGTAGAATATTAGCGTACATAATTGTTGCCATCTGGCAAAGTTGGCCATTTCCTCCACAGGCTAAAGCCCTTACTCATAAATCAGCTACTATTGTGCAACTCATCCTATTATTAAACTTAATGTTCACTACTTGTCAGGCAGTGGTCCAGTCCTTTCCTCCATCCCATAATTAGAGGCGCATCAGAGAGACTTGCTGTGCACCAGTGACTCACCACCCAGAAAGCAGCAGCCGCAGTGAGTGGTTGTTCATGCAAACATCACGGACTGCACACTCAAGCCCGGCTAGTCAACGTGACCACAGTCATCGGCAAAGCCGCCTCAATCAATGCCTGTAGCCTATGCGAAAAGAAAGGCTTACAAAGGATGTCTGAGATCGTACAGAAGCAGGATGAGTGAGAGGAATGCAGGACATTTATTACTGTTTGTTGTTTATCAGTGACCGGCTTACTGAATGCCACTTAGAGGCATCTCTGTGTTGTAGAAATGGCCTCCACTGTTGCTTATTTTCAGTACATCATTATATTAAAATACAACCATTCCAAAGAGGCGGAATTGGCCTAAATCAACAGTAATCTTAATAGGGTTAATTATATTCCCGCACTGAAATTTTTTGTTTCATTTTTAAAATATGTATAGAATGGCAAATTATTAATTGCATTTGGGTAGAGCTCTGCAACTGAAAAAAGAATTTTCCACAGACCAAAATCGCAGTGTTCAGATTGGATGGTAAGCAGTAATTCATAACCAATATGTGGATATGCACATTAAAAGTTTTTAAATCAGTCTAGGCAGAAATTACCTTTCCAGTGGCTGCAAAGAGCATTTGTCAGCTATGCTGAACTGATAAAATATGAAACTTAAACAGCAGTGCAAGCAGTTACTTATGGGTGCTTAAAGGAGAAACTAAATTCACTCCCATTCCCAGGTGAAACCGATAATGAACTGGTTTTAAAAACAGATTAAATCGACTTTATAAGGTTCTTTTCAAATTTGTTCAAATTCATATCATTACTATCTATTTTCCGAAGTGGTACTTACTGTAACAAATATAAGACAAAAAACTCTCCCTGAGCATTGAATAAGTACTCCACGAGTTATCTTCAGAAAGCAATAAAATCTCTGTTATTCCTAGTACTGGGATCACAAATGAGTATTTTTAGCATGTCCTTATAAGCGCAGAATGAATGAAACCCCTTCAAAACGATTAACCAGGTTGGTGCACAAACTGTTATCACCCAATTTAAATGCAGAATTTCTAGCTAGCCGTCCTGCTTATATAATCATGTATTCGGCGTTGCGGGAACTAGCCAGCAGTGCAATCAGAGAGTGGCATACAGGAGGTTAACACTATCTGATATGTAGCTATCGACAGAGAGCTGTCTAGAATGACATATCTGCAGTGCAGAGTCTCTTCAGAGAGACAGTGCTTCCAGTAGTTCCTGGTCCACTTGGACATTGTTTGGTCTGATTTGATCATTCACTAAGAGTAGGAGTTATTGTGTCAGCATCATAACACTTCATAAACACATCTCTGAATTGCTACTATGTTTATATGCGGCAAGCGCAGGTTCAGTGACACAAATAAGTAACTTTGTCTTGAGGCATTAAATTGGTTTATGTTAACAATAAGTAGCATTTTTTACCCTGCAGTTATGCCAGCGACTGCAGTAATTCAAATTTAAGATTTTATTTTGTTATCCAGTTAGCCATAGGTGAGGTGCCTTAAATATATCTAAGCACACTGTAGGGAGAATGGACTGGGTAGGAATGTGTGCTTTCCCCATCTGGTTCCCACCTGGAGCAGAGAATAGGGAATAAGCTGTTCACGCTATAAAGCATGTGTGCTTTCAAATGACAACAGACATCAACATCTCTAAAAGCTCTACAGACGATGGCATGGATTGTCTAAATACAAAGAATTTAGATTATTTTTCAGGAAATAATAAATATTCCCCATTGTGGGAAAAAAATCATTCCCTTTCTCTCACCTATTCATAGTGTTTGAACATAAACAAGTTCAATAAGAAACTGGATGTACAGTGTTTTTTTCTTTTATGTGAATGTAGGACCAAATAGAAAAGTCAGTTTTCATTTTCGGTTTTTACCATTTATGTAAAAGAATTTGAACCTTTATATCAAGGAAGTGTTTCCATTTAACTTTTACAAGTTATGGTCTGGCTGAACATTCTGAAATGAAAGTGTATTAATTTTTAAAATAGTAAAAGGTGGAAAAGGGAGAAATCCTCGGTTGGTATGTTAATTCTATATGTTTTTACACTCCTGAGATCCATTTAATGTGCATAATAGAATAAAGCAGTTTAAATAAATGTGTGGACCTTGGAGAGAAATAGCTATGAGGCGCCTATAAGCCCCAGGAACGAATCCTCACTCTGGATGTCCAGGCCCAACAGAGAACGCAATTTACTGCTTACACCGGTCCACATTCTGAACAACATACAGCATTTAGGTGTGACTTCAAATGCATGCTCTGGATACATGCCAAATTCTCAGTGCTATGTCTCCTACAATCTGCCTGTCTTCATACAGCAGAACAGTAGCGTATGATGGAATGCCCAGTAGACAGATTTGGTATGAATTATCTGAATGATTAAGCTAGTGGGAAGTCTCTTTGTTACGCAGAACTTGAGCAAAAAGTCACGTGACGTAATTTGACCTGGAAACGGCAAAATTAATGACTATATTTTGCATACGGGGCCAGTACACAACTGCTGACGAACTTTGCTGTGCTTGCATGCATTTTGAAAGACAGATGTTATTCTAAAATATATTTCTTTTTAGCTGCTATTACTCTCATAAATAATATCACGTAACCTCTTATGGAGCCAGTTAATCTTCTCAAAGATTGTATATAATGAATAATATATTTTGCAATATAAATTTAAAGTCAGCAGTGAAACATCACAACTGACAAATTGGGTTCCAGCTCCAGGGGCTGAATTAAACATGGCAGAAACAAGACAAAGGGAAAAAGAAACAAGATTAATGTTACGGATTTCGATTTAGTTTAATTTAATGTGGACTATAATTAAAATCCCAAAAGTTTAAATCATGTTAAAGAGTGTTAAACCCCTACAATCATGAGATAATTATAGAATGAGACAAATACAGTAAAATAAATATAAACTATTAGCCTACAGATAAGATATTTTGTGAGAAATTGATAGCAAACTTAAAATATTGATTTAAACTGATAGAAATGAAGTGTGTTGAAAGTTCCTTATAAACTCAGCACCTGGTATTGCTAATCTATAGTCAGGGATGTCTGCCCCTTCGAAGGCTCTTCTCAATCTTTCTAATGAAGATTCCAAGGAAGACGTGTAAAGTATGTTGTGAGGGCTGTATTTTATTCACCCTGAGCAACACTCAGCCCAGAAGCCGCAGAAGCACGATATGAGATGCACCAGACAGCTGATGGGACCAGCATTGCATGAAGCGGGCTGCCAGAACCATCCGGCGCCTTCACAGTTGGGCCTGGGAAATTGAATTTCTACAATTCCTTTGGGCTTTCACTCGATATGTTCTTCCTGTTGTAGTTTGCTGATGGCGCTGGTAATTTAAAGCAGGGATCAGCCATCTCAGAGTCTTTCCATACACTTCTCTGTTGTCAGAGTCTGGTCCCTGCTCTACATTTCCCTCAGCTAGTACAAGCCTTCCTGCTCCCTATAATTACAGTATGTGATATGTAACCTTAGCGACAGATTGAACATTGATTGCATAATGTAAGACCTCATTGTATGAATAACTATTGACTACATTCTGTACCTAATTTATGGTGTTTCTTTTCTTGATAATATTTTTTCTATTCAATTCTTCTCACTCCACCTTGCATTTATTCAACAATGTATTATTTTACCTACATAAAGGTATTAGAAGATAGAAGCCTGCATATAAAATCACTTGTAGCATTTGTATTTTTAAAATTTTATTGTGCTGTTCATATACACAATGATTTCTTCTGAAGAAATTAATTAAAATGACTAAAATATATTTGTTTAGGAAATTATCTAGCACTTTGTAGCACAATGGGCAGCACTGGTGTCTCACCCATCCAGAGCTGGGGACTCTGACGTGTGTGTGCGAGCGGGTATACCTATCCTTATGGGGACACAATGTCCCCATAATGTGATAAATATCTGTTTTTTTC
>JAODUD010000033.1:12748784-12771862 GCA_026784285.1 Stomatorhinus walkeri | reverse complement strand
AATCCATCTGGAATAAGCAGTCAGGAGTCAGTGTATCCAGAATCTTGGCTTGTTAGAAATTTATCAAAAGTGATAAACAGACAGTAATCAGAAAAAGGGAAACAAGGGGGGGCTTTGAACACAGCAGCAAAGCTTGGAAAGTGGTTCAACTGCTGGTCTCATATAGAAATAACCACAGCAATCACTGCTGAATACTGACTGGCTGTCTCAAGTGTATTGCTATGGATAACAGTGAGATATATGAGCTAGGAGGGTGTGAACCATTTTCTGTTTATCAAAATTTCTGAGAATGAGTTCAAATAATTCTCACCCATTCATTCTCACATGGGACATGCCGTTTGCCCTCATTTCATTTCAAATAAGGACCTTGAGAGCACCATCCTTGAGCACTGGCTGCGTGCACCTCAAGTTATCTTCATAGAGAAATTTCCATACCATAATTGCCTCTGCACATAACAGCAACAGCCCATGGTTTTGCACCTCTGAGTGGTTAGCATGAAATGGGTCTCTGTGAAGGTGAAGACTGCATCCTGCTTCATCTCACCCAAGTCTTTCCAAGCATTTTGCTATTCTTTCCCCATTTTCCCCCCTCCATAATCCATGAACCATTATCTCAGATCAGTGTTTTGGTAAAGTGTACTGGAGTCTTGCATCTTGTGGGTGAATATAAAGCTCCTTAATCGTTAAATATTTGGTTTGTATAGCGATAAGGAACATGTTGTGCTGTGAACACATTTATAAATACAGAAGCCTAGTTACTAAATATATCTTAAAAACAAAAGCTAGTTTCGAAACTAACATTAGATTGTTATACAATTAAAATACAGTGGTACCTCAGAACTCAAATTTAATCCATTCAGAACTCCGGATCGAATCCTAAAAAGTTTGAGTTGTGATCGAATTTTCCCCATAAGAAAAAAAGGAAAACCAATTAATTGGATCCTGCCCCCACCCAAAAAATACACCTACATATGTTTTTTAGCATTTAAACACAAAATGAACTAGATTAAACAAGAACAGCATGTACTGTACTAAACACATCTAAGCACAATTATCAAAACAGTAATTTGTAAAGTAAGAAAATAAATGTATCCAAACAATGGGCTTCATTCACCAACCATTCATACAAACAAATTTGTTCTTAAACCCCACGTACGCAGTTTTTTTTCACGAAGATTCTGACATTCACCAATGTTTTCTTAGCTGAATTTGTTCTTAGCTAAGAACAGAATTTACGCACACTCAAGACCGTTGGTACACACATTTGAGTAATGATAGCTTGTTCAGAATAATCGGTTATAGCAGTTTTGTTCATTCAACAGTTCATAAAATGATAGTATTTGAATAATTTATAAAAGTAATACTGTATATAAAACATAAATTTAAAGTGTAAAAAATATTTTCATGGTAGTAACGGCGATCATGCGGATTATAAATAGGTCTGTTTCTTTGCATTGGCCTTGCCATCAAAATTGCATTTCTGTTACTTCTTGAACAGCTTGCCAATCGTGCTCTGAGAAGGGAATGCGCATGTTTGAAGATCATTTAGATTTATTTACTTTACTTGCCTTAGTTGCCAAAGGCATTGTCTATAAATTGCTGTACTCTATGTACTAACTAAAACTAATAAACATAACCTGTAATAACCTTCATACTGTTCCTGTGTAATAATTGAGTTTAATCAGTGCATTGCAGTGTATGATAAATCATACTGGGTATTTGACAAATAAGCCTGCCAAAATGACGAGTATCCAGTTAACTCCGTAAACCTCACCTTTCCACGGTGAGCGTGATTTATAACTAGGTGAAAACCAGGGGCCACTCACATGCTCCATGGAGGGGTGCCTTAGCAGTTAGCTGAATATTAGCTTTTTGCCGCTCCACAAAATGCGCTTGTTTAAACTTTTTCAGAACCATATCCTTCAATAGAAAACATTATTCCATATACTGCACTTTAAGGGTTCATGACCTACATGCAAGAATAACCTTTGGCCTTGTAATCATCAAAATATAATTCGCCCGCCCCCCCATGCTTTTGAAACTTTGACCCACCGTCTGACAGTCATGGGACACCCCTGGTCAAGAGCAGCATAAATATTCCCGAATGTTTATCAAGTGGAAAAAGTAATATCTGTCAAATTAGGTACTCATTCATGTAAGTTGTAAGATAAGCAAGTTTTGTAAAGTTCCTCCCAGTTCTCCAGACAATGTAATGTCTGCCTTTGCAAATTGCTGGAGCCATTAATTATAGATCAGCAGAAGCTTGTTGCTGGCTGAGGTTCATTTATATTTCAAGCTTGTAAAATTTGTTGGTTTTATAGTCATTTGGCTCATTTACAATGAAGCATCGTCCTTCCTTACTTGCCATTTATCACTGTATTTATTAGTGCTTTTTTGTGTTGTAGTAACTTACCGAAAATTTAGCAAACTCGGCCTCTCACCCTGAGTAAACAACACAGAGAGTCAATACCTATTTTTCTATAAAAGGCTGAGCCTTTAGAAAGCATACAAATAACACTCAGGTGAACCATCTGGTATCAAGAGAATTGTGATGACACAATGACCCAGGCCACAGACAGAGCGAAAACTGAATATTTGCAGCAGTAATAGAAGGTAAGAGATGAAGTCCCCCACGAGGCCTTGCATCCCTTATCTTATTTTCAGCGCGGCCTGGCCCATTTCTGACTGGAGAGACAGTGGAGGGGCATAGGCAGACCTCTGAGGCTTTTTTCATGCACGGTATAGTTCATGTGGTACCATTGACAGCCTCAAAGAAAACCTCTTCCTTTGGAGCTATAGCAGAACTCCTGCAGTTTGCCGGCGTCCGACAGCAGCTGGCTTGCCTCCCGCTACTCCGCGCGGCCATGTCAGCACAGGCTTGCCTGGAATAGCTCCTGCTCGGCTTTTAGGTTTGCATTGAGCGTGATCCATTTTTCATTACAGGTGTGTCTTAAATGTAACAGTGTAAATGCTAGCATAAAAAATTCAATACAGATATCATGTTTAATTCCAGTGGTTACTGTAGTTTATTGTAGTGTCGACAAAACGTTTCAGCATTTCCCAGACTATGCAAGTGGCCTCAAAATAGGCTAAATTTCATAGTGAAAAAATAGCAATAATGAAAGAATAAGTACTTTTAACGTGTAAAATATATATTAAATGATAACTGTAATTCTTGACTGCCCTACATTTGCATATTTTTTATGGTTTTTGGATAATTTATTAAACAATTCAATGCTCAGACTATTTTATAATATGACACTGTACTTCAGTTCTATTAAACATTTTAGAAGAAGATATAGTTTCACATTTAAATCAACAGAGCAAAGCTCAAGGTCACAAGGGTACCATGGAAAGCCCTTTTTTTAGATTTTAGAAGATCGGTCTACTTAAAATCAAAATGTATCATTGGGAAGGATATTCAGATGTAGCAAATCCAATATGAAAGCAAAAGAAGAAAACTTAATTTCAAAGCATGCTATATGCAAGAAATATATTCACAATTGAATGGCCTGAAAAATATTGCTCTTCTGGTTTATGTGATAGAAGCCTAGAGTTTCAAACGTCAAACTTTCATGGAAAAAAAGCTTTCTGGTGTTTCTTAATGGGTAGAAGGATTAATTAGGGAAGAGGGCAAGAAAAATGGGGGTCATGGTCTGCAGAAACATTTCAAAATGCCCCCTAAATAAAATGACTGATAACGAGTATTTTTAAACATATTAGCTGCTGCATTTTGAAATATTCTAAAGGAGTAAAAACTGCACAACTTTATTAAAACAGTCCTGAAGTAGCATACCTGTGTAATCCAAATGAATACTTCACACAGGGGCATTGGGACCCCCCAATAAGCAAACAAACAAACAATCAAACAATTAACAGTGCATTCCTGCTGCTGGGTCCTCCCCGCAATATCCGAACACCACTGCCCACACACACCAGGAGCAATTTAGTGATACTGATTAACCTGTACCATGTCCTTCTGGTTGGGCACAGGAGAGTACTTGTAGGATACTCAGGTAAACATGAGTAAATTCCACACAGATGGGCAAGGGCAGGAATCAAACCCACAACCCAGGTATGAGGCATTCGCAACTACCCGCTGAGACACTGAATAGAGATACAGAATATATTTCAGGTAAAGTCACCAGTCTATTCATGAATCTGCCCTTCATCTTCTCCTTTAAAGATCAACTCTGTGGTCAGCTTATGTGGTACAATTGATTTGTTCATTTTCTGCAGAGTGCCATATTTTAGGATGAGTGTTAATCACAGCACTAGGCACAGGTTTATAATGTGTAGAAATGATGAGAATATACGCATTGGTATTTATTTATTGGGACAAAGGATGACAAACATTCATCAAAGTAATATTAACTGCAGAGCATAGCTAGTAATGTGTGGTGTAATAAATCACCTTGGCTCCTTCATTTTCCACACTGTACGCCTTTATCATTTTTACACAATTGGGACTCTGGGCTCTCCACGTAAGATTGCCTGAAGCGAATGAAAAAAAGCACAAACAAGCAAATAAATCTAATCCTAATGAGGGCTGTACAGTGCTCTGGGGAAACATTTCTGTAGTGCGATGACCAACGGTGCCAGGCTTCTCTCTTACGTTTAGCTGAAATTTAACAAACATGAAACAAACACCAAAAAAAAAATACATATAAAATCATCCCGGATTGTGGATTGTGAGGTGCCTGGTAAAACTTAGTGAATTTTGACCTGCATGAGGATGCATTCAAATGGCCATGTTCACCGTCTGGTGCACCTGCCTGCAGAATGCAAAGCAAGTTCCACGAGTGAATCCCAAGATAGTGTTTTCTGAAGAGCTGGACTCATAATACAAAAATGTCTCATCTTGCTCGTATATCCATCCATCCATCTTCTATAACACTTAGCCACTACACTGCAGTGTTTCCCAATACAGTCCTTGGGGACCCACAGATAATCCACATTTTTGCTCCCTCCCAGCTCCCTGTTTCTGTTCTCCTTTATCTAATTTGTTGCATGAAATTTCAAACCAGTCCACTATCTCTAAAGCAATGAATATGAGATGTAGATGTCACACGTTGTCTGTACTGACACTACGGCTTCTTTTATGTCCATGATCTTAATATACATTTAAATTTCTAACCCATCACATTTGATGTTACCTACATGACATTACAATGACTAAATGAAAAGTATTGAAAGCATGAAAAGTTAAAGTAAATGTCTATATATAAATAATATACATTATATATAAACTCATAAATGCAGACAAACCTACACTAACTTTTTATTTAAAACAGCATTTTAAAACATTGTATGTACTTGGAAAAAAATACACCTTACTTTTTTTGTGAATATTCTGAGTGACCCAATATACCTTTGCAAAATAACTGGAGCTCCAGTCAGCGAATGAAATTCCATATCAAAATGACTGATTTTGATCTACAGTGCCAACGTATTCACGTGTAACCCTCATTTATTACAGACTCTCAAATATGCAATATAATTTATTATAATGCAGAAAGGCTTCAACTGTGACTGTACAGTGTTCTCTCCTTCGACATGACTTCAAAAGATAAACCCAAGGCTATCTTCCGTCAACGCTATGACTTAAGCATATGCTTTAGATCATTCTTAATGAAAACAATTTACTGAGAGCAGCTGCAACGTTCAGGTCTGCAGTGATAATGACTTCTGGAGAAAAAATGGTTATGTCAGGGACTTAAAAGTGAGGGAATAGCACAGGCAGCACAGGAGAGTCGGGTAAAAACATACACCTGTGTGTTTTATGCACCTGCCCTTAAGCAAATTAGAGATTCTTACTGCATAGTGTCAATTTTTCTTTGGAGCCCAATTTGAATAATGTTAACAGCAAAAGTTAACAAATGCCTAATCATTTATACATCAGCCCCAATTTAAGGTCACACGCATAAAATTTTATTGCATTTATCGCATCATTAATAAAGACCATTTGTCAATATTTGTTTCTTCTCACCAGCAGAATTCAAAAGGGCATTTAAAGTAAATCTCACAGAACACGGAAATTTCTGCATTTTGGGGCTTTTCTTATCGGTCGTCTTGTTTAGGAGTTCTGCTGTTTGTCTGTCTGCGGCATTTAGTCCAGCTTGCGGGAGCTTTTCAGAGGCTGCAGGCTCCTCCATTTCACAGCGACTCACACACACACCCAGAGTAGACAAAAGCACAGCTTTGGCAGGCATAAGGCTGTTCCTCTTCACTCTATAGAAGCCTCTGAGCATGCAGGAAGGTGGGCTTGAGGCATGGGCTCAGAGCAGTAAATGCTTGGGTTTTGGATGTAAATTGTGAAGCTTTTTGGCCTGCTTGACAACAGCTGAGATGTGGATGGGGAAATGGGCAGCCATACATACGGATAAATGTTCTACCCCCAGCAGATAAGAAGACCTATTCATGTTTGGGATTTCTTCATTGGAGAACATATTTTTGGGATAGATATATACATTAGATCTTTCACGATGACTTTGCTCCAAGGAATTCAGTACTTCGAATGTTTATCACAAACAGGTTGTCCAGTTGCAAATTTTTGAAACATGCCAAATAATGATTTTAAATGGTCATGGAACTCAAAATAGCAAACAGTAACAGTAAAATGATGGGGTATTACTGTAAGTAACTTTTGCTTAAGACACATCTTTCAAAATGGATCACCTGCCACATTTTCTCTAAAATAATTTGAAGTGAACAGTTTATTAAAGGAAAAAAAATCTATATGCAATGAGCAGGTTCTTTGCTGAAGGCTCAGACTGATCGATATTTTAGATTTGTTCTACTAAGCCTTCTTCTAGTTTGTCAAATGAAGTCTCTCATTTAAGAAGTGGAAAGGAGGAAACTACACCATTATGTTCACAGGCATTATTAATAAAGACAATTGTCGATATTTGCTTAACACTCTTCTCACTGGCAGAATTCAAAACTTCTAAGGGCATTTAAAGTAAATCACACAGAACATGGAAATTCTGCATTTTTGGCATTTCTTATTAGATGATTTTAAACAAATTACATTATGAGTTGATTTATTAAACATATTAATTCATTACTTGGAAAATTTGCCTTTAAGTTACGATTTATGTACCTCTGTCAGATACCTGTCACTCTGCTGCCAAATCAGATGGAGAAATTGTGTATCAGGTCAAATCAACCAAATTACTGTCTGGATGATTAATTAGATAATTAATTACATCAGGTCAGCAAGGATGATACTAATGATGTACATTGGAATTTCCAATGTGAAATATGAAAGAGGAGGATATTTCCTTAAGATCATTACTTCAGCATTTTATTAAATTGAAACTACAGGTGTTTAGGTACATTTTCCGTTTAATGGATGGAATGTAGGCAAACGCTTGTGTATGTTTGTCCAAACCATCTGAAGCAATATTCATTGCAAAAGACAGGATTATACATTGTCTCCAAATTTTGCACACTGTTTAACATAAATTTTTGTGGTATTTTATTATACAATGCTTTGTTCTTTGTTAAGCATATTTCGGTGTACAGGGATCCCCAGCTATATCGCAAAGAGCCTAAGCGCGAGAAGGTAAAACTAGTGGATAGGCTTCGGGAAGAAAAGCGTTACATGGACGTCGCTCGCCATCATGGCTTGAATGAATCGATGGTATGCTACATCAAGAAGGATGAAAAGAATATAAAAGAGTCATATCTGTTTTCACTTTTATATGTTCCATTACGTATACAGAGAGGTGTGTGCATGTATAAACACACACACACACACACGCACGCACGCACATATTATTATTATTGTTACTCATATCCTTACCCCGACATCCACATATATGTGTTGTTTTAATAAGCTTACATGTGCTTAAGGCGTGTTGGAGAGGTATTTTAAGACTTAAACTTAAAAAAAAAATGTTTATTTATATGGTCTTTCTATATCACCAATAGCTGATGGGTCTGAAAGGCATCTTCCACGATAGGCGGGGGATCACGGTATCTGTATGGGAAAGGCGCTATTCTGATTCATCTTCTGCGGTAGGTGGGGTATCACGGTATCTGTATGGGAAAGGCGCTATTCTGATTCATCTTCCGCGATAGGCGGGGGATCACGGTATCTGTATGGGAAAGGCGCTATTCTGATTCATCTTCCGCGATAGGCGGGGGATCACGGTATCTGTATGGGAAAGGCGCTATTCTGATTCATCTTCCAAACTCTGACCAATTCAGTTGCAAGAGAATGCACACTGCATACAAACAAAGTCCATGGAAATTAATATTTTTATTTTGGGTTTATAAACAAATTTGCTAACGCTGTCTATGAATGCCATGTCTATAATAATCTATGAACGGTTTTATAGCACTTAGTAATGCATTCATAAAGCATTATAATGAGGGCTATAACTATTTATAGAAAGACACAAGACATTAAAGCCATTATAGCCTTGTTTATTACGCATTATTAATGTTTTATGAAACTCTCATCAGGAATGCAAACACGGCTATAATGTGTTATGCCTTTTTACAAATACCTTCACAATGCAATACAAAGCACCCTTAATTCTTATACTGTCCATTATAATGCATTATGAAGGTATAGATAGTGCATAATAGATGAGAGCTTCATTGCAACTTATGAAGTATAATAATCAACACTGTAATCCCTTATGACTATCAATAGAAGATACTGTAATGCCTTATACTGACCATTATAATGCATTATGAAGGTGTCTATAGTGCATTATTGATGTCAGTTAAAGAAAGTGTTGCCATAAATTTCTCATATGCCAGGGCTCATTTGATACAGTTATTGTTCAGACCTTTTGTAACCCAGGAATATGGTTAGGTTAAGGATAAAAGGACGAGAGCACTTAAAATCTTTCCACTGATAGAAACAAAATGGAGTTTATGCTACAATCCAAACTGCTGCAGATTTACAACCCTTAGTGATTTCTTATGGGTATTTTCCAGAAATTATGTCTTATAGCAGAGACAGTAGACAAAATATTAAAATGGTTTTGTTTAACTTGCCCATGTCGTCAAAAAGTTGATTCAAAGTAATACTGAGCATTGTTAGCTACACTGAAAACTGAGATGTGCATATCAAGCATACATAAAAGAGTAACCTCCCATTAAAATAACACACTTCAAAACAATGCATTATTCATAACATATATAAAGAAATGCTTGCAGTCTTCAGTAATTCTCTCACAACTTTATTTTTTTAACAGATATTAAGTCTCAACAGCATGCAGCTAATTAATGTCTCAGTATTAGAGTATCAACCAGCCCATAGCATGCCCCAGTCTAATGCCCCGCTTTGCTGGAATAGACTTCAGGTGCCATTTGATTCTATCCAGTCAGTACATTCATTTATTTTGGTGGTTGTGTAATGGCTATGGTGGAACTGAGGTCAATTATAAGGCAGGGCAGCTGGGTTTATGTAGACCAGGAAAATTACTATGAAAGATGACTTCGTTTCACTTACGCATTAACAACTTTGTCAAATAAGTAGCTACTCCATGGATTTCATGTAATTTTCTGACCAGAACAATTAAATTCAAATTGTACACATTCTTGTGGCATTTTTGTTGAGTAACATTGCTAATTCATGCATTTGTGATATAATTTTACTTTGACTGAAATATTTATACAATTTGTTTATGTCATGCATAGATATATGGATAATGGCATAGAATAGTAGCCAGTATTTATTCTGTGGTTTTTGTGTGCTGTGCCTCATTCCCTGTGCTGCCTGCGATTGGTCCCTCACAACCCCCTACTGGAGGATGGCTGGATAGGTGGGTGGCTTTTATCAGTCCCTGCTGTGAGCGTCTTGTCTATTATCCTTTTGTACGTTTTGCATTTCTTAATATTGTGTTCTTTAGTTTGATGTCCCCTACCTCACACGCCCTGTTCTTTTGCTGAATGGTATACCAAGGACAATCCTTTCTAGAAGCATTTCCTCTAAATCAGCAAATGCTCTTTGAAGTGAAAGCAACAGTCTGTCACGTATAACGTTTATATAAAACCCAGAGAATATGACTGACAAGCAAAAATGGCATTTTCTTACACAGCATTGCATCACACACACACACACATATATATACACATACACGCACAATATAATTTTCTGTGCACAAGTACAGAATTAGAAAATGAAACGGAGATTTACTTTCTAGTGGTGGAAAATTTTGACCAACAGATTCATTATGAGTGAATCCAACCAAAAAAGAATTGGATTACTGTAGCTTTATGCACTGCTTATAGTTGCTTATTTCATTATGTGAGCCATCAGCAGTCTTTTGCTGAGACTCGAGGTATTAACTGAAAAGCCACCAGCATAAAGAGGTTTTATATAATCCACTTAGATGATATGTGCACCATAATTGCTTTGTGGATAAGACAAGATGGGGATTAAATGTGCTTCTGTTATTTTGCTCAGGTCAGTCAAGAGACGATGCTGTGATTTGCTTTAATATGCACTTCATGAGTATATATTTGTTTTTGTTTTTTAAATAGTAACTGCTGAAAAAAACTGTGGATCATTGCGGTGGAATCAGAGCATTTAGTCTGGATATGGATGTTAAGTATCAGAAGACAAACAAGGCTAAGCAGCTTCCATGAACTTAATCTCTGCGGACATACAGGAAAGGTTTCTCTGGCTCATACATATCTTGCATTTCCAATTCTAGAAGCAGACCTTTAGAAAGTCCCATTAAGGTCGAGTCCTCTCTCTGTCGCCACATCACCTTGCCGGCATCGTATTTGCCGTCCCACTCACCCATACATCTTCAGAAAATGGCAAGCACCTCCCTTCTTCTCCCTTCTGGAAATTAATTAATTTTGACCTGTGAGTATGGATTTGCTTGTGATCTGCCACGACAGACTGTATAATAGACCATATGCTATAACGATGACCGAATACAAATCATTTATTGGGAAGAAGAAGGTTTTTTTGTTTTTTTTTTAAAGGAACAGACTCATAAGGGTAAGAAAACCCCAATTAAAGTGCCTACTCATTGTTGGCGAAAGTAAGAGCAGCTGTCTGGATATGGGATTGTCAGAAGGTGTAGTTATTTTCTGTCTCTGTGTGGCACGGTCCTCTGTAAAGAGACCCTTTTAGACAGAGACAGAGAGATCTGGTTCATGTTCTAAGCCGTGATGCATCATTTTCACGATCAAACCAATTGTTCTGGCTGAACCTCAGTCCCTAAATTGGGTTCCAAAAAGTCATAATCATTGCATTTTTTAAATGTAGGAGAACATGACTCAATGGACATAATACACAACTACTCATCCAGTACAGGGCCAAGGAGGGGGTGGGGGGTGGATTCTATCCCAGGCAGCACGGGGCACAGAGTAAGGGAATGCCTGGGCAGGATGCCAGTCCATTCCCATTGCGAAATTGAATGCCTTTGGATTATGGGAGGAAATCCATGAAGCACGGGAAGAATTTGCAAAAGTAGCATACAAGAGGGATGGGATTCAAACCTGCAAACCTGGAGCAGGGATTTAACAGTGTTACCCAATGGGCCACTCTGCTGCTGCCCTCCTGTTTCATACCATAAGAGGAATATACTATATTAAGAAATATATATATATATCTATAGTTCTATGGAGAGTTATAAAAATAAAAAAAACCCAATTTAAATATATTCATTCATTCATTCATTCATTCATTCAAATGAATTTCAGTGCAACTGAAATTGAATTACTGTTTTTTAAAAAAATCCCAAATCAAAATACAGTAAGTAAATAAAAAAAAAATCTTTTCAATAAATAAACTAAGGCTTACTAAGACGTTTTTAGCGCAGTTTGCCCTTTTAATAATCTTCTCTCATGTCACAGTGGTGCCAGTGGACATTTCTCGCCGTTTTCGTTTTGCGATTACTGGAAAGCTAAAATGCAGCCACACTGCCAATTTAAGATCGGACGGTGTGTCCATCCATCCATTTTCTGAAACCGCTTAATCCCAAATGGTGTCACGGAGCCTATCACGGGAACAATGGGCGCAGACCTGAACCAACCCCGGACAGTCACCAACACACCGCAGGGTGCCCACACTCACAGAAATACAGGGCCAATTTAGACGCATCAATCAACCTACTCTGCATGCTTTTGGACTATGGGATAAACCCCGAGCTCCTGGCGAAAATGTGCAAACCATACAGAGAAAGGACCCGGGACCGGACCCGGGACCAAACCCAGGATCTTCTAGCAGCGCTAACCAATGCGCCACCACGCCACCCGGTGGTACAGCCTCAGTTTCCGATGCACTCGCCATCCTGCGTTCGGTCAAACCCAAAAGCTGACATACGACGTCAACGTGAATAGGCAGTGACATCTAACGTCGAACTGACGTTGTGAAATCAAATGTAATATTACACCAGTTTTTCTGTTAAAGTACTGTGAAGTACTCCTAAAGTAGCGATTCATTTTCCACATCAGCCGGTTTAAATCGTCATACATTTACATCGATTTTTAACAGATTCGTGATTCATCATGTCTAATCATTACAGGAGGTCATTCCTGCCCACAGCAATAATCATCCACAATGACTCCTCCTTGGCAGGAAGAGGAGTGTCCTTCTTTCAGGTAATGCACAAGGCAAAATCCACAATACACATTTACATTTCATTTGCACGCTTAACGATATATCTTCAGTTTAAAAGTCATTTTTATCTAGTAGTTTATGCATATTTGTACATATTTAAATATATTTTTGTAATTGTATATTATGTATTTTGTGTTATGTCTTCCATTATACTTACATCCTGTGTGTTTTGTCATTTATGTGAATTGCTACTGCAGCAAAAAAAGTACTAAGATGAATAAAGTACTATGTATCTGTCACAGGGCGCAGGGTCAGCCATTTACGCCACATATTCTTCATGTCTTCAGACTGCTTATCTTCTTGCAGAAGAACCCAGAGTCCATGGAGGAAACAGAGGTGAAACAGGGAAATCAGGGAAAAAAAACCCAAATAGAGCAGAAGCAGTGTTCAGAGGTGTGATGCAACTGTGTAACCCACTGAACCGGCCTTTCTTTGTTCCGTGAAAGAATAAAGAAAAACATCAGTGTGCAGCATTTTATGAATAGCTAAATGTAGTTTGTAGCTGGTATTTAAGCAAGAATTTACATTTTTTGCAGTATTTAAGAATAGGTTAAGGAAAGGTTGCTGTCATAAAATTAAGCAATTATAAGCAATTCCGGGTTCCATAAACACGACATTTATTACATCATAAGCAGTTATTGTGCAGCAGCTACTTATATAAGGAGCAAAACTGTCAGTCACTCCTTAAATTAATTAATTATTCATTGAGAATTATTTCCAATGCTGAATGTTTAAATTTGGGTGATGTTATTTTTGTCATTTTGCTCTAAATTTTACTCATTTTGACGTTAATGTTTTGGCTTCCATAATTTATTACGGAGTTGAGTACATGTCATAACTTGCCCCCAGATAATTAGAGTGCAGTATAAAAAAGAAATATTACATGCAACCCACTTAGGTGTAATTGCATCCTGGGGCCAGTTCTTGTGCCATTAATTTCACACCAAAGCAAAATATCTGCAGTAGTCGAGGATTTACTTCACTGAGACCTGTTGTGTAATGCCAATTACAATGCCAAAAATGTGCTTCCAGTTATTAGCATAAACAGTGATATGGAAGAGGAAAATATCCTGTGCTCCCTAATTAGAAAAATGTGAATATAAATTGCCTAAAATGGTCTCAACGTATTTCTGTCCATTTTTAGCAAATGCTCATTTTCAGACAGGATGTTTGAACCCTAATGTTAAAGAATCTACTTAGCTCCACGGGGTGTCTGTGGATTGAGAAGAAACACACACACACACACGGACGCATGGTAAACAACGCCAGAGCAAAGACACGGATGGTTTTAAATCCATAAACCTGGAGATGGGAGGCAGCAGGGTTGCCCACTGACCCACCAGGTAATTTCAGCACAGCTGTCATCTTACGTTTTTCTGCAGCTTACCACCTCTATATGCAATTAGATGTGGGACATTCTCGACCGGTAGACCTCAGCAGTATATGTGGGAAACCGAACAGCAACACTCTACTCGAAAGCTGTCTTCTATAATGCATTATGAATATCTTCTTAATGCATTAATAATGGTCAGCATAAGAATTAATAAAGAATTACAGCATCATCTATTTGCAGTCATTAAGTATTATAATGTTGATTGTAATAACTCATAAGCTCCAATGAAGCTCTCACCTATAATGTGCTATAGATACCTTTAGTGCATTATAGATGGGTGCTTCAAAAAACATTCATAATGCATAATAAACATGGCAACAATAGCTGTAATGTGTTATGCCTTTTGCCAAGCTTATAATGCTTTATGAATGCATTATAATATGCTATGCATGTGTTCAGTGGTTCTTATAGACCTGGCAATCATGGAAAGTCTTACCAGCCAAAGTTCTCCCACTCCGATCCTTTCTGTATGCCCTATTCACCCAAGTTACAATTCCATTGGCTATCAACGATACTGCTGCAGTGGACCTGATCACCACCAATGATGAGTTTTTGACAGAATAGTGCCATGATAACTTCTTTCTAAATGGCTACAAGATCAAGGAGCTGCGCACCAACTTCTGGAAGCAGGGGGCTCTCTCAATGGTCCCATCTACCTCAGGAGGAAGCTGTGGAGATGATTGATTCCTAGGAGCCACTGTCACAGACAACCTTGCATGAGCACAACACACAATGGCAACAATGGCACAGTAATGTCTTTATTTTCTTGAACACTGAAGGAAGACCCAGATCATATATCAACTGATCTTGCTCTAAACAGATACATGGTGGATGCACTGCATGCATTAGAGCAGTATTTCCCAATCCGGTCCTTCGGGACCCACAGTTTTTGCTCCCTCCCAGCTCCCTACCGGAAGGAGCAAAAATGTGGGTATAATGTCTAGATGGTATGATGGTATCTGCTGGCTGAATGGGTGGCACTTTCTTTCCGGCTAATTTTGCTGCTACTGAATAGCAGAACGACATCTTTCTGGGACATCGCGCATCATTTGCGGGACTCAGGGCTATGGGAGATGCCAGGAACTCAAATTGTTTTTCAGTGTTGAATGCAGTCAAAAAAAATTAAATCAAAAGCACAAATACATCCTCTCTGTGTTCATAAAGTTAGCTAGTAACCTAAAGATGCAGAGTGAAGCATGTTAAGTGATGTGGTAGCGTCTGATTGCTGCTGTCGACTAGGGATGTCTGAAAGATTGACCTGTCGATTGTGATCGTCAGGTTGGCAACCGCTGTTCTACAAGAACTAATCCAAACAACAGAACACATATTTTTATATAACTCTTTAAATTAATAAGTCACAGTGTGGCTGTACAGTTTCAGGTTATTCATCTATCTTCCAGAACATCTCCCATCCAATATTACACAAACCCCCCACCCTCTGCAATCAGACCGACACCTACGGTGCTACTCACTGAGACACTCTACTGCTCATTTTAGGCCATTGTGAAAACATGTTTTGCTGTAGTCACGGTAAACTCTGAGGGAAGTGAAACACTGAAGAAGGGAAATCCCATTATGGTAAATGATTGCAAAATAACACCCAGTTAGGGTGACCTCAGATTTTTATTAATCAATAATTTGTTTATGCAATCAATAAATTGTCCATCAGGGGTCAACGTGCGTGGAGTTTGCATGTTTTCCTCGTGTTGTCATGGGTACTCTAGCTCCCCCCCCCCCCCACACACAGTCCAAAAACATGCCAAATAGTGTATGTACCCTGCAATGGGTTGCTGTGCCATCCTGGGCTGTTTCCCACCTTGTGTCTCTAGCCCAACCCCGAATGGGCCAAGTGGGTTTAGAGGATGGATGGATGGATGGATGATAGGTGTGCAGATAATTTTCTTCAGCATATTTTTTCCTTTGACTTGCAGTATTTGCATTGA
The DNA here is from genome assembly GCA_026784285.1 of Stomatorhinus walkeri. Classification (NCBI taxonomy): domain Eukaryota; kingdom Metazoa; phylum Chordata; class Actinopteri; order Osteoglossiformes; family Mormyridae; genus Stomatorhinus; species Stomatorhinus walkeri. The sequence goes on along the minus strand of JAODUD010000033.1, from coordinate 12,755,925 downwards.
GCTGTAAGATAAATGTTGGTTTGTTGGAGTACTGTCTTTCAAAGAACCTCCAAATGTAATTCATAACAATGAATAACAATACCAAAAAACTTTGATAGTTTCTATATTTCTGAGACTAGTGACATCATACAAAACATACTGAAATATGTCAGGTCCTTCAGTCACACGTTATTGTTTTTTAGAGTTCTGAATTATTTCATGACGGATGACCTTCAGCAGCAATCGAACAAAATGAAATGGGTTATTTTACAATCAAGCTAAATACCACAAAATAAAATTAGGAATGCTAGATAATGACTTCTGAGTGTGCACAAAAAAAATCCTGTTCTATGTACTAATGCAATATGCATATACTACCACAATGCGGGTAGATAAATAGATAGATAGATAAATCATGTACAGGGATGGTCCTTTTCTCCCTATGCGGGTGAACCAGATTGGCCATTGTCCGTGACGCAGGTTTGAAGCCCTTAGGAAACATGGGATGTGAACCGAGGCCGGGAAGTTGCAGTTTACCCAGGGAAGTGGATCACAAACTCCACACTTCAAGGTGTCACTATGATACGGTGCTCGAGACCAAACAAGACTGGTTGCCAGATTATGCTGGGTGATCCTCCACATGAAGTAGGGCATTCAGTTTGCTCTCTCCCCCTTCACACAGAGGTACACAGGGAGGTGCTGTCTTGCATCATGCACCCTTGCACAGGTCACCATAGGTTGTGTTACTGTCCTCGCTATTAAAAAACACAAAGACTTCAAGGTCGACTTAAAATCATCTTTGAACTGCTTAACCAGTGCAGGGTCTGGGGATTCTGTCAGGCAGCATAAGGCTCAGTACACACTGGATGGGATGCCAGTCAATCACAGGGTACAAGGCTCAGTACACCCTGGATGGGATGCCAGTCAATCACAGGGCACAAGGCTCCGTACAGTCTGGATGGAATGCCAGTCAATCACAGGGCACAAGGCTCAGTACACCATGGATGGGATGCCAGTCAATCACAGGGCACAAGGCTCAGTACACACTGGATGGGATGCCAGTCAATCACAGGGCACAAGGCTCAATACACACTGGATGGGATGCCAGTCAATCACAGGGCACAAGACTCCGTACACCCTGGATGGGATGCCGGTCAATCACAGGGCACAAGTGCACATACAATTTATACTCTGAGTAATTTACAGACACCAATTTGCATGATTCTGTGTCTTCAGACTGAAAGAGGAGACTCGTAAAACAGAGAGAACACACACACTCTACAGATAGAGGGGATTCAAACCCCACAACAACATCAACAACAACAAACAATAACAACAACAACAATAATAATAATAATAATAATAGATATCAATGCAGAATGTTCTCTTAACTATAAAGATGAAGAGACATTCTAGAAATATACCATTTTACTGCACTAAAGTGAAGCCAATGTAATTTAATGATCAGCTCCATTCTATTGCAGGCAAAAATGTTTTATGAGCTACTATAGAACCACTTATATTGAAGCCTATACACAGACTGCAGCTGATTTAATTTGAAGTATTTGTTATTAAATTGGGGGAAAAAATGTACGTCTAATATCTGCAGATCAATTTCTTTCCCAACTAGTTTCACCTTTTTCTGCCCTTAAGTGTACTTGGGAGAGAACTGAGTGACGCGTCCCTAAATCGATTGTGAATGTGAATTGTGAATGATGCCCCCCCAACCCCCGATGCACTCAATAGCACATTGGTACTGGGGCAAGCTCAGCCTAGATCCTTCGATGTGACTGGATCATGGGACCCATTATTTAGGCAAAAATTGAAAGGCCTGTTTAGGTTCTGTGCTTTGTGCAGAATGCCAAACACCAGTCCATGTTTTTAATCCAGCAGCATATCTTTTGGCCACACCGACACTGTTTTTAATTGAAAGAATTTATGGCAAGAAATGATGAAAAGCATATTTGTATTAAGTAATTAGCATCCTAATACTGTACCCTAATACTGTATCCTAATACTGTACCCTAATACTGTAGCCTAATACTGTACCCTAATACTGTACCCTAATACTGTAGCCTAATACTGTACCCTAATACTGTATCCTAATACTGTACCCTAATACTGGAATCCCACTGTTGTATTTGTTGAATTGAAAATGTCTGCTTTTGAGAAGTGTATTAAATCTCAGGGTAAATCTGGAGTTTCCACTGCCGACAGTGGGAACATTATTACTTTAAGCTTCCTGCTCTTTCTGAGCAATTTATTTTTAATTTGCTTCATGGGAGGCACCCTGAGCAGCATATGGTTATTGGCTGCTGTTTTATTAAGCAAAGACCAGAATAAAAATTACAATGTATAGACTGCTGTCCCTAGAGCTCTTGACGAGTCTCACAACCAATAGATTATTGCTAGATACTGAGAATACTCTATATCACACTGAGGCCAAGCACACATGCACACAACATTAGGTCTTGCAATAGTAGTTCCTGTACCTGAATAAGTAGAACGGTGTGTTAGCAATGCAAAGGTCAGGGGTCAAAATCCCAGACAGCAGACGTAGGTTGCATCCAAATACATGGGCTTCATCCTTTGATGGACACAGTCTACGAAGGTGTTGCCTTTGTAGGCGGTGTTCTTCAAAAGTCAAACAGAAAGTATTGTCAAATGGGACTGTCAGGCCTACGGATAATTTCCTATTTGCGTCACCAGCTGTTCCCGCCCTTAGCCTTGAGTCATGTAGCACCGTTCGTATCGTCTAGCCGGGACACACCCACCTTACCTCTGCGCAACGAATCTTGAGAATGTTGGGCCGCATTCTTCGCGAAATGGAAAAAGAAGGATGAATTTCAAGGCTGCATTTGAAGGAGCCTTCAAAATGGGACAGCGTTGTCGCACCCCTGTGATGTACTCAGTCTTCAAATGCACCCTTCAAAGGACACTGGTGTCACGAAATAGCAGATATCATAAAGTGATGGGGTTGCTAAGCAATGAGGTGCATAGTGTGTAAAAGTAATCAGTGCTCGATTGACTCAATAACTGCTGAGTTCCAGACTTCCTCTGGCATTAACCAAGCACAAATACTTTGCACCGGGAGCTTCATGGAATGGGCTTCCATGGCCGAGCAGCTCCATGCAAGCCTCATATCACCAAATGCCAAGCGTTGGATGGAGTGGTGTAAAGCAGGCTGCCACTGGACTCTGAAGCAGTGGAAAAGGATTCTGTGGAGTAACGAATCACGCTTCTCTGTCTGGAAGTCTGATGAATGAGTCTGGGATGGTCAGATGCCAGGAGAACATTACCTGTCTGACTGCACTGTGCCAGCTGTAATGATTGGTGGAGGAGGGATAATGCTATGGAGTTGGTTCTCAAAGGTGGGGCTAAGCCCTTTAGTTCCAGTGAATGGATTTCTTTGTTCTTTAGCATACCAAGACATTTTGAACAATTCTATGTTTTCAACTTTGTGGAAACAGTGCATAAAACAAGGTCCGTAAAAGTCCATGCTTAGGTGAGTTTGGTACGGAAGAACTTGACTGGCCCGGATCTGAACACCATCAAACACCTTTGGGATGAACAGGAACAGAGATGGCGAGCCAGGCCTTCAAGCCCAACATCAGTGCCTGACCTCACAAATGTTCTTCTGGATGAATGGGCAAAAATTCCCACAGACACACTCCAAAATCTCGTGGAAACTCTTCCCAGAAGAGTGGCAGCTGTTATAGCTGCAAAGGGGGGACCAACTCCATATCGACACCTATGGATTTAAAATGGGATGTTATAAAATTTCCTGTAGGTGTAATGGCCTGATACTTTTGTCCATAGAGGGGTTTCAGCCTTTCCCAAAGAACTAAAGGTCTGAAAAATATAACACATAATTGTATAGATCCCCAATACCTGACAGCGCAACAAATAAAAGTTCTCACTCAATGTAAAAATCTGGTCAGCGGTCGCAAACACTATTATTATTGTTTACTAACAGTCTTAAGATATTCAGTGTATGCATGCTTCTCTCCCTGCACAGGTGTGGTCCAAAACGGGTAGCAAAACACATATGCCTACATGTACACTATAGATGACCCTGATCCTGCAGGAACGGATTGGGTAGTCTGTACAGACCGAACTGCGACACTCCTTCACTGTAAGTCACTGTAAGGCACTTTGGAAAAAAGTAAAAAAGTAAATACTAGATCATATATGGAAATACTGGGATTTCTCAGAAACACTGCATAGAATTCTAGTGTTTTGAATGATGCACACAGTAAACCTGGCAGTGGCATTTGTGAAGTGTTGCTTTGCCAAAATGTATTCAGTTATTTTAGTATAATAAGCGCCGAAGCTCTGAACACAACAGTAAAACGGACTGTAACAGTTTCCAACCTTTTCAAAACAGGCTAAATCCTACCTACTTAATCCCTAACCTTGGCATTTCTCATCTCATCTACAGCCTTGATTATCCTTCATTCCTTTATGCCAAAAGTTAATATCAGTCAGTACAACAGAGCTGAGAAGTGTCAGGAAAAGGCCTCTTTTGGCAAAGAGCTGGCTGCCCGCTCTTTTTTGCCGGCGCCGTACCTGCTGGACAGTAGGAAAAGGACGTCTACAGGTCGTTCTGACTTTGCTGCTGACAAATGCCCAGATGGGTGCACTAAAAACAGGCAGGAGTGAGCGGTGCCAGGTGAGAGATGACATACATTTACCAAGGGTGAGCCAAGCCATAACTGGCTCACTACCGAGGCTCCTTCCCTTCCGGGTGTCTGACAACAAGCCACAGGTCTGCTGTATTAATAGGAAATAGAGCCTGATAACTATTTATCTTGGAGAAGTTCATGCAAAAGGGGACACAGCAAGCAGAATGAACAATGTACCAGCTGACTGTTAGGTTTTCCTTCTCAGAAATGATTCATTTCATGCTAATAATATTAAATGGATGTTTCAGTGATAGTCTGATAGATACCATAGGGCAAAATGATGGCCTTGCAGAGCAAGTAGGTGTGGGTGTAACGCTTGTTCTACTCATGTTGCATGGGACTTGGCCAGATATGAATATGGGCCCTGTGATGAATCGGAACCCCATCCAGAGTGTCCTCTGTCTTGTATGCCGCATCTGGTCGGACTGCGGCGCTGTACTGAACAAACGGTTCTGGATGGATGGACAGAATACTGAGGAAGAAGCGTGAGGAATCTGCACACAGATGATAAACCAATCAAATCTCTTCTCTATGAATGGTTTTTAATCCTGTTACACAAACAAGATACTTCAGTAAAAAAGTTTAGCATAAGGCATGCATAAATTATTACTGCCAGCCTACCAAATGGACAGAAAAAATGACAAAATAAAGACACATACACACACGCTTCTATTCATACTTTGGTAGGGACCGTCCATTCATTTCTATTGGGCAATTTCTACATGCTATAACGACCTTAACCGCTACCCAGCCCTAACCTTAACCATAAGTAACCAAACAAAATATGAGACTTTTAGCATTTTTACTTTTTTGATTGGATTCACAGATCTTTGTGGGGACCTGAAACATTGTCTCCACAACATCAAAATAACAGGTTTTTATCACATTGTGGGAGACATTGGGTCCTCACAATGTAATATAAACCTAATACACACACACATTATCATCATCCATCGAACCTCCATTTCCAGGAGATTACAGTTCCCATTCAGTCGTTACCCACACAATCTGTTGATTTTGTATGCTCTGTAGGGAGTGAAAAAAACTAATGTTAGCCTTTGGGATTTAAGAATGAATCATGCCAAGTTATAGATGATTTCATCAAACACCATAATGTAATGCTTTAATCAAATATAAATAAAAGAGAAAAGCATTAAAGACAATACATAACTTAGAACTAAATGAAACATGAAAACTTGAAAAGTTTGATGTTGATTATTATTCGTTAGATTAGTAATTATATAATGGATGACTTTACCTACACTGTCTTGTTCTATGATGGGAAGAGCAGCAGTAACTAACTGCATACTGCCTATGCCTTAACATATTGGAATGTCAGATGCAGGTGCTGTGGGTTTATAAATGATCATCCCAGCTAAGGAAGATGGGGCTATTCACAAAAATTTCTCTGGGAAATATTGTCTTTTTATGTTATGCTTACTGTAACTGACATTTGAAAAACATTGTAGTCTCAATCATTTACATCGGTTGGGAATAAAATCAAAGATACAAAGATATAACACTGATTTCTGCCATCCAAAGACTATCATGACTTCAGATCGCTGTGAACAATCAGCTTCATCTATCAAAAGACCAGCTCTATGGTTTTCAAAATTTAAGGGAAGATGTGGGTGACTGTGGATGGATGGAAAATTCATGATGCCATGCTCATGATGTGATGATGTGCTGTTCCAGTTACAGCAGTAGGTCAGTGTAAGACTTTATATCAGCAAAATGTTATTGTGGGACGCAGGTTGTACGGCAAAGTGGAATATCATACACACAAGTCTGCTGAATCACGAAGAGGTAATACTGATGGTGGATTTGGAGTGGTTTCACTGGACGTGAAAATTACGGCACAACAACACCTGAGAATGGAAATGTGCACCTATTAGGTGGACAAAGCATAAATATCACATTACAAACTGCAACTAGATGAAGAGGTGGTAAAATGAGGTGAAGGGTTTAGAGTCTGAACTTAGTGTCAAGTAAACCAAGTATTTTGTTATTCTCTTAAAAATACAGGAACAAGCATTAAACATTTGCAAGATGTCTGGATTTGGGGCAGTGCAAAAAACTGTTAACTTGTCAAAAAATGAATGAGGGCAACGAAGATGAAAGAATAATGCAGACACTGTGTTTCATGTTTCATCCTTGAGGCAGCAATAGTCCAATGAAGATGTATTCATATTTTGACAGAAGTTGAAGGGTCATGGGGCAGACAAAAACTAGCCCATGCATGCAGGGTTCCAGAAACTCAGCATATCCACCCTGCTCAGGCAGCTTCTTAAAAAAGCTGTCCCACAGCTGTCAGAAGAATCCACACAAACGCGTATGCGCACACACATGCTGGGTAAACATATCTTCATGGGGACTGCTCACACACACACACACACACGCACACACACATGTAGGGTAAACATATCCTTATGGGGACCGCTCATTCATTTCAAAGGGAAAAATGCTAACGCTAAGTA
>JAODUD010000033.1:12733717-12748684 GCA_026784285.1 Stomatorhinus walkeri | reverse complement strand
GAAAAAAAACAGATACTTATCACATTATGGGGACATTGTGTCCCCATAAGGATAGGTATACCCGCTCACACACACACGCACATGCACCTACACACACACACACACACACACACACACACACTCATATGCACTGATGGGGTAACCACATTTTTATTCTTTATTATTAGAATTAGTATTACATTATATTCAGAATTAAATTCAATTTTATGACTGACAAATTTACATACATAAAACCAATAATAATAAAAGGTGCCAAAGGGGAAAAACAGGCAAAATACAATATCTATTGCAGAAAGGTCTGACTACCCCACAGAAAAGTGAGAAATAATTTAATGCTCAAAACCATAAATCCTACAGCAAAATCTGGGCTTGCTGTCCTAGTAAACAGGAATTATTACAACCGTTCTGTCTCAAGCCAGTTGACAGATGATAATTCTTGTCTTAAACGAAAAGGTGACCCTATGTAAGCATTCAGATGTGAAATTGATTATTTTATAAATAATGCATTGATATCGTGCTATATAACAGAGTCTGGACATGAATATTTGACAATACAGGCCAATTACAACCATAATTAATAATCTGAATTGCCAATATCCACCCTGATGCTAAAATAGACGCTGTTTCCTCTATATCCTTTAAACATCTTTTTGCTAAGCTGCTGTGGCATTTGAGGGTAAATAGGGAGACAGTTTTCAGGACACTCAGGTCACATTTTATCTAAAGTTTATTAAAGTCACAGAGAGAAAACATTAATTAATGATAAATAATGTTACATTTTGTAAATCGTTTTAAACTATTCCTACAGGCGTTGATAAAACACATATCTGCCACTTGTATTCCTTGTTAAGTTTTATGTGAAATAGTTCAAATATAAATGTTATACCTAATTATAATTAACTGAAGACTTAACCAAACTAAAATTCCCTCTTGCCCTTTTCATTGCCATGTTAAAATTAGACTAGAGAAATCCAATCAGTAGGAATGATGAGGATTTCATGACTGGCTCCTCAGACTGAATCAATTAGTGAATCAATTCAGTTAAGAGGTTTAAAATGCCCAGGAATATTGTGACATTGTATCTTCAAAAGAAGCACAAGAAGAACCAAGTGTAAATACTCATAACATTCTGCAAATGGTAACCATTAGAAAACAGAGTCAGAATTGCAGATGCATGACAGAGACAGTGGGGAGATGGACAGGTACACTGCTACACCTGTCACACCTGAGGTGATGATAACTAAAAATCTCCAGAATCTTCACAGCAATAATGTTTTTCTATGTATTCTCTGGCCTTAAATTTTAATTTGGCTCTTGGAAAGGGTGAGATGGAACCAGATCATTTAAATTCCAGCCTCATTATATGCTGGGACCTCCAGATAGAGAGGTTCAATTTGCATTTAGATTGTTTCAGGAGAAGTAAATGAATCAACACTTTCATACTTACTCCCCCACATGCACACGCAAATAGCGTGGTCTAGCCATCTGCTCTATTTCTTTCCCGTGGTCTAGAGCACTGTTAAAACTCTGGAAGCAATGGTTTAGTGGACAACAACAGCAACAAGAAAAAAAGGCGCAAAAAGTCAAAACATCGGCAGAAATATTATCGTATGTGGACTGGAGCTGGTAAGGCAGAGAGCGAAACGAAATGATTGCCAAGCAATTCGCACCTACGTCAGGGACCCGACAGGCGTTTTAAAAGCCTGTTTTTGCAAACCCCAACCTCCACACTAGAGAACCGCAAGGTCTGCAGTGTGGCATGACGAAAAAGATGTCACCACGTTGGTGTAAGTGTTCACTAAACTGCACCTGGGGATGGCAGTCACGGAGGATTCAGAGGAGGAATCGACAAACTTTAGTCCCTGCAGACAGAGCGTGATTCATCCTTGACAAGGTACCAGAGCAAACAGTCTTGCTGAAAGGTAGCAGCATTTTCTGTAGACAATAATTTATGTAACAGCTCATCAGCTGAACTGCCCACTAACTACTTATGTTTAGGAATTACTTATCTCCAACTAGTGCTAAAATGACTTTACAGGATACCTGGAGGCATAACCTGGATGTGCAACGACAAAATGCAAACACAGCGTTTGCAACATTTATTTCCCAAGTAACTCCCAAGTGACTTGTCTCTGGGTTTTTTTTCATTTGGAATATTTCAATTACATATTTATTTACATATGCTGTTTGTTTGGCAATCACTACTCGATTGTTCATGTGCTACGTGTTTTAGAGTGTGAGGTATTGTAAATCTGAGAATGTTTGTTCATCTCTGAACGGGCCAGAAACAAATTTCAAAGTGGTGCTTGTAAGAATATTGTTGCACTACAAGAAGCTCTATGTGGAACCTCCCAGAAGCCTAATGGGAATAAGTTCTACTTCTGGAAACGTACAAGACTCACCAGAAGCATTTGCAGAGCATAAAAGCAAAAGAGAAATTAAATGCAAACTAGGAGACCCAACGCAGATAAGTACTGTGAAATCACATGGGGAAATACAGTTAATAATACCCAGTTAGTACAAAATATATGTTTCAGGTTTGCTGTATGATTAGGGAACTGGCTGGTAAGTGTGTTCAGCAACGCAATGCTGATCTCACCCTGCAGGGGTCAATCAACCAAACGCAATCAAAAACAACACACATGCGTGCAATGACCAACTCACCTAGGGGATGGGACTTGAACATAAGCCCTGCAGTATATTTCAACGATGCATATTTATGTACTTTGAATGCTGCGGAAACATAGTGAGAATTGATGATGATGATCCGTCTCAAAGAAATTTCCTCATCGAACAAAATTATGAAATCTGTTCTCTCTTGGCAAATTTTGATTAAGCATGCTAGTATAATCTTAGTATAAGGCGGGATACATAAAGATTTAAAGTATGGAGTCAGGGGATGGTGCTGTCAAACAAGGATTAAAAAGATTTGTGGAAAGTCTACATTGCAAAAGCTTTGTTACCCACACTTTTGTCCTAAAACAGGAGCCTATTATAATTTGAGCAAACTTTGGGTATATTGAATACAGTTTTTCTCCGATCAGAAAAAAAAATATTCTCATAAGTACTTGTACAACCTCCACATCATCGAGTCACTTGAGTCACATCATAAATGCGAAGTCTCGTTCTTTTGTCACAGTAATGCCAATGATTATGTGCAATCATCTGCTGATTCCTACATTATCAATCGTTTATGTCATGTTGGTCAAAATGTATTATACTTCTACTCTGTTGAATAATATCACCCCATAAAACATCTAGGTCATTGTATATCATTACATGCAAAATGGTTGAACAAGTTGTCATAATCTATCATGCATATTCTATATACATCTCTATTACAGTTATATATATATATATATATATATATATATGAATGTGTCCTGAAATGATGAACTTCTCTCAGTTGAATCTTGACTTTCACCCGTAGAAGGGGAATTTGACATGTTACATTGACCAATGATAAACCAGTTCTCTAAGATAGCTCAAAGGTGCCTTCAGTTGGTAAGCATATATTTGCAGAGCACAACACAGTGTTGCAGACATTCATACACACGGTAAGCGTGCAAAAATATGTATGTGTGCTGCAGTATATGTGCAGTTTGTAGCTATAAAGTGTATCTACTGTCTTCTATAAAATGCAATTTGAATATTGTGATATGAAGTATTGAAGTCAGTATACAGTATTACAGTAGAGGGCACATTGTTGGAATATGAAATGTTTGAATGCCTGAAAACACATTTGTTTGCCCTGAGAACATGATCCACAATTGTGGCCCTTATTTCATCAGGAACGTGCCTCTGATCTTGGCTTCTTATACCCTTCCACCATGCAGACTTACTCCTGTTCTACTTACTGACTTTTGACTCCATTCATTTCCTTATTGTTCTTCCATTGCTAAAGTGCAACACTGTGCTGTGCTCAGTAAATATATGCTTGGCAACTAAAGGTTCATGAGATGCATCTCTCTTTTAGAGAGCTAGTTGGCCAGTCTAACGCTTCAAACATTATCCTCTGTTGGTGAAACTCAAGATTCAACTGAGAGCAATTCATCAACTGAGGACACATTTTTTTTTTTTAAAAGATCTGTAATATTTATATATAGAGAATGTGCTTGACAGATTATGACAACTGGTTCAACGATTGCATGACTTATGCAATGAACTAATGCCTAGATGTTCTGAGGCATAATAGTGTTTGATAGAGAACTAGAATAATACATTTTGTTCAAGACAACATAAGCAATTGATAATGTAGGAAAGAGAAAACAATTGCATGTAATCATTTGCATGACTGTACCAAAGCATCTGCAATTTTCCCAAAAGAACGGGAAATTGGTTTCATGATGTGCATAAGTGACTCAGTGATGTGGAGGCTGGACAAGTAGTTTTGAGAATTTCAATTCTGATCTGAGAAATGCACCAAAGCGACTCAGACAAACTGAAATATATGGAGGTAACTAAGAAAGGAAGAAACAATCTCTCCAGTGAGATGCAAGATAACATGGCATAACAGGCAAGATAATGCGTGGTGTATGGCTATGTGGGTTAGGCTTCTGTGCCTCTGATCAGATGGTCATGGGTTTGCTTCCCGTGGTCAGGACAGTAGGCTCATTGTCATTGAACTCTTTTATCAAGGCCTTTAACCCTGGAAAAATGCTCCAGGTGTACAAGACAAATAGCGGTCCCTGTGCTATGGTCCCTAGCTTCACTCTCACTTGCAGTGGTGTGCAAAGGAGTGCAAGATGTGATAAGTGAAAATGACAGAATTCCAATGTACCGGCAAAAGAAATTCAATAGACCTTACAGCAACAATGCATAAGCTAAAAACTAACTGGTAATATGTACTAAAGAGCACATGGAATCACTGGCCTCTTTATTAGGTACACTTTGCTAGTATCGGGAAAGAGCTCCTTTTACTTTCAGAACTGCTTAAACCTTTAGAGGCTAACCTTGGGTGAATTTTTCTCCCGACCCACTATTTGTTCTGCAGTGTTTTACAGCGTTGGATCTGTGCTACCTGCTTTGGTGCATCTGTTAATAGATGAGTTTGCCGTGTGTTCATATTTCTCTTTTGCTTTTTTTGATGCCCGGTCAAGTGATTGATGTCATACCGTCGGTAACCATTGCATACCGTTACGTACATCGTCAAAGATAATCTGCGTAAAATGTCTCAAAGGTTCTTTGGTGCATATGTTGATAAATGATGAGAACATAGAGTTCGACGACAACAGCGATGTATCAGAGGCGGGTAATGCAGAAATCAATGACAGTTGCGAGGACATCAGCATTTTAGCACATACAGTATTAACTGACCTTTAAAAAGCAGTAGCGCATGTGCTATGGCGGATTGCTATTACAGTGATGCGTTTGTCGGGCAAAGTAGATTGGTTTTTGCCTAAGGAAACGGCTGTGGTCATGTATGAGGTGAAAAGGCACGAGCACAGCATCTATGGGAGCACCGCTGTTCCACCTAGGCCTTCTGAGGTGAAGCAGGCATGGGATGAGGTATCACCAAGTTTGTCCTTGTTTTCTGGCATCACCAGATCATTCACTCAGTGTCTGAAGACGGGGAAAACAGAAGTTTGCTGTTCACCCTGGTGTGTTTAAATACCCATGTGTGTCGATTGGCCAATCATGGATACATAATTTTGATAATTAACTCAAATGATTTTTCTAATGATATGATTTATTCTTTATTTAATACAGTGGTACCTCAGTGGTAACTCATTAGAACTTGAATTTCTTAAAGGTCGAATCAACCACTTCGAAAAAAATGACCTATAGAACTAGATCTGAATCTCAGAAGTCGAACCGTGAACGCCGACCTAAGATAACTTGTACGCACTGGGAAATGAGTCACATGGCACGCCTCTCAGTGGAAAAAAAGGTAAAGCTTCATTCTCAGCCTTGCATTCGCTGTGATAGCACTATGCATGTTTACACAAGCTGAATACATATATTTAGACAGTAAAAATACATTTAGACGATGATAGACAGTAACAGTATTATATAATAATAAAATACATTTAAAAATAAAGATTTCTTGTTAATAATTTTAACATACTAATAAACCATCCATATATTTAATTTTAATAATATTGTCATGCCCAGTGGGGATGGAACGGAGACAAAGGCGCAGACATCAGGGTATCGGGGAATACGGGGTTTAATTACAAGTAAGGCAAGCAAAATGCAGACTGACAATACAATGACCGGACTGGGGAAACAAACTGAAACGTGGACTAAATACAGAGGGCTAATGATGCTAACAACCAGAAACAGCTGATCACATGGGGATTCCACACGGGGTTAACGAGGGGACGTGGCTCACGGAAAGAGTGGAAGATCGGGGCAGGACACATTGCTTTTATAAAAACTTTATATATTGTTTGGATACATTTATTTTCTTACTAAATTACTGTTTTGATAAATGTGCTTAGATGTGTTCAGTACAGTATATGCTCTTCTTGTTTTATCTGGTTCATTTTGTGTTAAAATGCTAAAAAAAACATATTTTGGTGTAATTTTTTTGTGGCCAGGAACCAATTAATTGGTTTTCGATTATTTCTTGTGGGGAAAATTCAATCAGAACTCGAACTTTTTAGGATTCGAACTTGAGTTCTGAACGGATTAAGTTTGAGTTCTGCAGTAGCACTGTATATATTTTTTCTTTGGTGTTTCATTGAACAGTATTATTAGGAGAAAGTACCAGTTGTACTCCATAACGTATATAAATGAAATAAAATTAATTAACGAAGTACCATTAGTGCACTTTGAGCATGTAGCTTTGTTCAGAACTAGGGTCATGCACCCATACGTTCTTAAAAAGCACTTAAATATTTTTAAATCATGTGCTATTTTAACGACTTGTGCGCACGGTGTGAAAAACAGTAAATCGCTGGTATGAAACTAGCAAAACCACTCTGTGTCACGCTTTCCCTTTTATACATTGTGCTATTGATATATGATTGCCTGATTAGATATTTGCTTCAATGATCAAGCTGAATAGGAGTACCTAATAAAGTGGCCAGTGAGTGAATTCTATAAAAGAAGAGATAAAGTGAATTTTACTTGCAGGCGAATGTTGCCTTTTTGGTGTCTATGTAAATTGAGAGCTGCCTGTACTTATACAAATGGTAACGTATTATTTTGCAAAGACATGTTATGTACCTTTTTTAAGATTATAGAGCCAAAAAGCAGAGTTTTTTGCAATTGGTAGATGATGAAGATGATGTAAAAATCATTTCTTAAAGATGAATTAAACTGGTGCAAGATCAATGTATGTGAGAGCAGGTCATGCTCTTGCCTCTCACTCCCCATGACAGATCCATCTCTAATATATGCATGTTCCTGCTTCCTAATGATAAGAAAAGCTACACGGATCTAAGGCCTAGATGGCAGTCAAAGATCAGACATACAGATATCCCCAGAGAGCTGCTCACAGGAGGAAAAAAGACGTGTTTCAGAGTCATCTGCATTACAGTGATATTAAAGCCTGTGAGAAGTGATGAAGTGGTGAAGCACTACAAAGTCTTCACATCGCTGTGACGGGGGCGACTGTTTCCTTGTTCATACTGGTACGTGGGGGCGTTTTGGGGGATATCTGCATGTATGTCTGATATGTCCCCCTGGACGATTCGAGCTTACGCTGCCCAAGTTAAGACATGCTATCACACGAAACTGTGCAAAGGAAACTGATGATGTGTGAAAATCTGTAATCTGCCTGTAGAGTCCCAGCTTGTCATGAATCTCAAAGCAGGGACTGACTCCCAGGTGACCTTCAATCAAAACATCACAATGCTCAGGTTCTCTGCTTTAAGGGGACATTCATTTTATCCTGCCGGTGTAGATTTTGGAGTTTCTCTTCTGAGACTATCATAGATTCCTTCCAGTAGGTGTCTCTGGCTATTCAGATGGTTGTGAATGTTGCTGTTCGTCCTGGTTTTTCATTTCTCAGCTGTACCGTGCAATTGGACTGCATGTCACTGGCTCAATTCTCTGTACAAACCTGAATACACTTCTCACACCTCCACCCCCGGGCCCGTTGGCAGGGCCGTGTTTTTTCTGGTTTATCAACTGCGGAAACCAAGGCCACAAAACACCTTCAATAATCCTTCATTAACTCTTTCTTTTTAATTAGACCCGAGCGGTAATGAGTAACGTCAAGCCCGACTTTGTTAAACATGCCTTTCACAGGGCTAAATCCTTGGCAAGCCTCACTAAATCTGTGCTGAGTGTGGTAAACCAAGACCATCTCATTGATTGAGTCTGAAATGTAGCCAGGACTGGAAAACAAAGTATGGTTCATTGATTGGAACCATGGATGAAAAAGCAATCTGTGTAGACAAACAAGGAGATAGGTGGTCCCTGTATTGATTTTTTTTTGTTCTCGTCATGTTATTAATGAGATGGACAGGTTGAAGGATTTAAGAGTGACTAAGTACCAGTAGAGAGTTAACCAGAGTGTGAACTACTAACTTGCCTTTTGTAGTAAAGACAGACACTATTGGTAGATAAATATTTGTTATTTATTTGGTCATAGTTTATTTTGGGTAAATTTTCAAACCCTGTTCTGTTTTATAAATATCATAATACAAGTAATGTTTACATTTTCACCCTGTGTTGTCATTCAGGGACTCCAGTTTCCACCCCCCAGTGTAAAAACATGCTGAGCCTGAATGGAGTTATCAAACTGCCCATAGGTGTGCCTGTGTGAGTGAAGGCTGTGGGAAGGCGCTGGGTTGTTCCCTGCCTTGCTCCCATAGCCTCTTGGATAGGCTCTGGTAACCCTGAACAGGACAAGTGGTTACAGAAAATGGATGGATGGATCATTCAGCCCTGCTTTCAAGCCTTTCATGTTGCTTTCATGTTAGATGCTGTCCTAATGCAAGAACGAGAGATGTCTCATTTTGTATGCAAATAAATTATTGGAGCAGTCAATAAGCTAGAGAAGTATTGTTAGAATTTTGTTGTTAAGAATAAATAAATTTCCAATTGCTGTAATTGCTGTAATTGCCCAAGGCACAGGATATTTAATGTTCACTTTATAATGTTTTACATTATCCTTTTTTAGCAGTATGTATTGTTCCATATTCCTATGGAAATACATGCATATTTTGACCTGTAGTCCATACACGTTTCTCAGAGTGTGTTGTGGGTGTGGGGTTAATTGAATATTATTCGAATAATGACGAATGAAATTCAACTAGTAATTCTGCCTGAACTGTCTACGCCTGGTTTGTACCTAAAGACATTATATTAGAATTAAAATTAATAATCACATGTTTATTTACTACTGTGAGTCACACTGCTGGCATTGCATGTGCAGTAAAAAATTAATCAAAAATTAATTCTGACAAAACAGACACAAGAATTCAACTGTACTGTGGTATAACATATTATAAAATAGAGGCATCAGCAAATTATCTGTTTTGGCACATGTGTTAGATAATAGCATTAGTCTTTTGGCTTGTTTGAAGAGGTCAGCTCTTCTTAATCTGGATTCATCATCTTAACGAGAATGATCAATGATCAAAGAATCAAGAATTAAATTACAAGATTGGCACAGTGACACACTGACGATCTAATTCAGTTGAAATACCTACACAAAAATAGACATGTGAAATAGAGAATGTAACCCCATTATTATGAGGCTGCGTCTGACTTGGCGAGCATACAGATGGCCTACTTCCAGAACATTTTGTCCTTCGCCTGGGTCATTAGGCATCACAATGCTGTGTTCAGTGGGATGGTAATACCTTTAGAAAAGTATAATTTACATTTACATATGTGTCAGCAGACACATTTGTCGGTTTTGTATAATTAAGAAAGAATATATAGACGGAATAGCAGTCCACTATGGTGTTTCCTTTACAAGATGCTTCTGCAGTCTCAGTGTGTTTAAACACAAATCGGGCAAGTGAGAGGCACCGGCTTGCCTGTAAACACATGCAGGCTGGAGCAGGAATGAACAAAAACCCTATTAGTATGTATGCCAGTTCTTAGCATGTATACTCAAGCTTTCGGTATTCTTGTTCCCGCTTAATAGAACCATGTAGATTAATACCCATATGGGCAGCAGGTTGTTCTCAAGGTAAGTACTATAATACCTTAGGGAAACGTTTTTTGCCAGTGAGATCCATGATACTGATACTGAAGATAAATTACTAATTATACTTACATTGATTTATTAATTGATTCATTGACTTGTCTTCATATTCTGTGATACTTCTTTGTGTAAGATTTTCAAACTTCATTATGCTGTTAAGCATCCATCCATCCATCTTCTGATCCCTGTCTTGGTTATGGCAGGGTGCTGATAGACATGTCATCTATGACAATAATATTATCATGTACATTTATAGGGCTGCATGGTGGTGCCGTGGTTAACACTGTTGGCTCACACTTCTGGGTCAGGGGTTTGAGTCTCTGTTCTAGCCCATGGTGTTTGGAGTTGGCGAGTTTTCCCTTCATCATTATTCCCCCCACAGTGCGCAACATGCTATGGTGAAGTGGAATTACCAGATTGTCCATCGGGGTGAATTTAATGCCAGTAAGACATTTCAAAAAAGTTGGGATACTGACAACATCAGACTGGAAAAGTTCTGTAATGCTAAAACAAATCACATGTCTGAATATCTCATAACTGATTTTGTTAATTGGAAACAGGTCAGTATGATGATTGGGTATAAAAAGGGTTTCCCAGAGGGTCGCGCTAATGTGTGAAACACTGCGTGGGCCAACTGCAAAAATTTAAGAATGATGTTCTTCAAGTTAATATTGCAAATAATTTGGGATTTTCATCACCCGCACTACATAGTTTTCTTAAAAGATTCAGAGAATCCGGAGAAATCTATGTACACGAGGGACAAGACCGAAAACCAATATTGGCTAGCCGTGATCACTGGGTCCTCAAGCGGCACTGCATTAAAAGCAGACACTATTTTTATAGTGGAGATCACTGCATGGGCTCAGGAACACTTCTGAAAACCACTGTCTGTGATCACAGCTCATTGCTGCATCCACAAATGCAGGATGAAGTTCTACCATGCAAAGAAGACACTATATCTAAACATGATTCAGAAATGACTGCTCCAGAGCTCATTTAAGATGGACTGAGGCAAAACGGAAAAGTGTCCTGTGGTCTGACAAATAAAAATTTCAGTTTTTTTTTTCATAAATCATGGACACCTTGTCCTCTGAGCTAGGGACCATTCAACTTATCATTGGACAGTTGAAAAGCCAGTGTCCGTGATGGTACATGGGTGCATTAGTGCCCATGGCTTGGGTAGCTTGTACATCTGAAAAGGCACCATTAATGCTGAATGATATACAGGTTTTGGAGCAACATATGCAGGCAACCAAACAACATCTTTTTCAGAGAAGGCCTTATATATTTGAGCAAGACAACAACAGAATGGCTCTGTAGTCTGGGTGCTAGACTAGCCTGCTTGCAGTTCAGACCTGTTACCCAGTGAAAACATATGGTGCACGATGAAACGAAAAATACATCAAAGGAGACCCTGAACTATTGAACAGTTGAAGTCCTATATCAGGCAAGAATGGGACAACATTTCACTTTTAAAACTCCAGCAACAGGTTTCCTCAGTTCCCAAATGTTTACAGAGTGCTGTTAAAAGAAGAGGTGATGCAACACTATGGTAAACAGACCCATCTCCCAACTTTTTTGAAACGTGTTGCTGGTATCAAATTCAAATTGAGCATATATTTGTCATAAAACAAAATTTCTCAATTACAACATATATTATGCTGTTTTTGTTCTATTTTCAGTTAAATATAGATTTATATTACTACATTGCTTTCTGTTTTTTGTGCATTTTATACAGCTTCCCAACTTCTTTGTAAACGGGGTTGTTTATTTATAATGGGCATACATGTGTTCGTAGGTAATACTAATAACTATATAGTGTAAGAACAATTCTGCATTTATTTACTTAGTTGATGCCTTCATCCAGCAACATACAATCAAAGAACGCTTGGGGACAGTGAGCCAGCATTTCTGTGGCAGCTGAGGTTAAGGGCTCTGCTTAAGTGCCCTACAGTGATATTATTACTCTCCTGCAGGGGTGTCAAACTCAAGTTCTGAGGGGCCGGAGCCCTGGGTAGTTCTTTCCCTGTTTCACCACAAACGATTCAGCTCAAGAGCCAAGTGCTAATTAGCACAAGGAGTCGAATCAGGTGTGTTAAATGAGGGGAAACCCAAAAATGTGCAGGGCTCCGGCCCCCCAGGACGGGAGTTTGGCACCCCTGATCTACTGGGTACGGAATTGGAGTCCTCAGGCCAACCCTACACACCGGTTTAAAGATAGAACATGAAAGGGCGATAACGTTATCTAATGGCACATGAGTTGGATTGCGGTTAAAAAAAACAAAAAAGAAAGACTTTTAGGGCCACAAATGCCCACAGCCATTTTGCACCCCAGAACAGTTTGGAAATGTTGGTCTGTTTCAAGCTCCTGCCAAAGTCCAACTAATTTGCCCATGATGAATCCACCCCCCGCTTGTGAGACGGTCACTTAATGTAATACAGTAACATTAGATTCTTAATGACTTTTTAGGTCTCACAGGTAGTTTGGAGGATAATAGTAATCATATTTCAGTCCAATTGCTTTCTCATAATGGGAAAGATGTGTTAGGGTGACTTATTACAGGCAAAGCCACGTCTCCAGTGATGTATAACAAAAAGAACAGGAAAGAATTAGGAGTGGGGGGGTCCAGACTGGATTTGCACGCTGCCTCCAAGGAAACAACTGCAATCAGCATATGGTTTAACAGATGTAGGTCTCAAGGTGACTTTGCAATAGCGAGATTTTTACCGCCTGAGGTGTTTTTAACTATCCTAATTACACCACAAAGCAGTCGCTGCATGCTTTGTTTGATACATTTCGTCGCGAATAACCTCGCCTTTTTCCCCCTCCAAGGAGCACGGCTAATTCACTCAGTAGGTGTTCGAAAGAGTGGCTGGTTTAATCACTCCTGTTAAAGGCTCACCCAGATTACCTGTAAATTAACTGAAATTACATTTTTTTAAATAACACTGTAAATGCAAGAGTGATAATGTTCTGTTATGAGTGTTAAGCATTTTGTTTGTACTAAAAATTACATAATTTTCTCATAAAATTTCATGCAAATTTCCCTTGCTTCTATCCATAACATTCATTACTTGCACACAATCTTGAGTAAAAAAACTGGTTATATTAGTGTATATGTTTTATATTTTGGTGCTTTCTAAAGTATTTTAATAAATTGTGTTGAGTGAAACAGGTCAAATAAATATTATTCTATTCAGCCTTGGGCAGTTCACCTAATAGTTGCAAGTTTTCAAACTGACATCTGTGACCACGAACACAGGAAAAACTAATGATGAATATGGAAACATGCAATCCGTATCAGCCTGGAACACAGGTAACCCTCACATGGAGCAGATGGGAGAAAGCTAGCTAATACCCAACCCGCGTCATATTCCATTTACTTTAATGTCTTTCCATTTTCCCTGCCCTCGGAGTCGAGCTTCACTGCACCGTGTCTCTTGGTCGTTTGACGACACACTCTCATGCGCAGGATTTTGCAGTTCAGTGTAAAATAAAACACAGAGCA
Organism: Stomatorhinus walkeri; assembly: GCA_026784285.1. NCBI lineage: Eukaryota > Metazoa > Chordata > Actinopteri > Osteoglossiformes > Mormyridae > Stomatorhinus > Stomatorhinus walkeri. The sequence goes on along the minus strand of JAODUD010000033.1, from coordinate 12,735,064 downwards.
AGAGCGGTGACCCACAGTAAATAGCAGCATGACTCTCAATCAATCGAGGTCCACATTGAAACTGTTATTTAGGCCTACATTAATTAGCGTATTATAAAGTTCGCGATGCAAAAGGAGGTGTCATTTTAGGAATGCCAGATATTCTACTGAATAATGCCACAGCTTAAATTCAATAAAGGAACTGTAAATCCTTGCTGAATGATCCTAATGTTTAAAAACTTTTATAAGCATGTAAAAATACATTGATGATATCAAATCATATCACAAACTAACAAATTAATTACTGAGCAACTTTAAAATGTCATGAATAATGATTATGAAAAACTGGATTGTTGTTTTATAGCCAAAGTAATGCATGGTTGAATGCAGCACTTGTACATGAAACTGGGATCCGCTACTTGCACATAAATCACAAAACTACTTTTAACCATTAGTGCTCCAACACATCACCTCTGTATTTTAATAAGCCTCAGGTAGTTATAAATTCTGATAGATCTCCCACATAGCAGAGGAGCTTAGGATAACAGTCACCAGGGAAAACTCCCAGAAAAGAGAGAAAAAAAAATCCCTGGAAGACAAAAGAGAGCGAAGCGGTGAGAAGCCTCTGGGGAATTAGATTAAGCAGAGATCTGTAGGAAAGGATTTCCGTGGGCTGCCTCGTAGGACACAGCACATGTGCCAGCGAGAGAAATGCGAAGGCATTAGAGAGAGCAAGTGAGCCGGGAATGGCGTAAGACTAGGCTGCGTGCTGAAAGGCAACACCGTTAACTTTTTACGAAACTAGGAAAAATCTGGTGGGTCTTTAAAGTAGCACTGCGCACCAAAGAAGGAACAAGAGGGAGGGACCAGGGCACTTTGCAGCGAGACAGAAATTGCCCGGGTAGAAACTGGAGATGTCGGCTATGAAGTGTGACAGTCAAAATGACGTCATTCGCAGTTAAAATGTCACCCACGTTGTCTTTTTACTGTTGAAGAATAATCTTAGCCTGAGCCTTTAGATTACACTGTTAATTCACCATAACAGAGCTTATGAGCTAAATATGAGACATTTATATGAGCTGTCCGTCTTGTTTCAAGTACATTACCATAATGAAACTGATATGCTTTCTGCACAATATTGTAGCTTATATTATATCATATAATATTATATTATATTATATTAATTCTAGTCTCTGAGGACATTCAAGGAAAGTTACAGGAATTCACACATGGAATGACTTGCAGTCAAGTTCTCCTTACTGTGTACTATGCTCTCCTTAATGCCTTTTTAAATTTTTATTGTGCAAGGCATAATTTTACAACTATAGCAGGAAAACCTTGAGCATCCATGTGGTTATATTTTATTTT
>JAODUD010000033.1:12699507-12713707 GCA_026784285.1 Stomatorhinus walkeri | reverse complement strand
ATTTTCCCTATAGAAATGAATGAGCGGTCCCCATAAGGATATGTTTACCCTACATGTGTGTGTGTGCGTGTGTGTGTCTGTGTGCGCGCACCACGTGTGTGTGCGTGTGTGTGTCTGTGTGCGCACATCACGTGTGTGTGCGTGTGTGTGTCTGTGTGCGCGCACCACGTGTGTGTGCGTGTGTGTCCACAGTGCTCCATGCCTCATGCTCTGTCTGTCCTCAGATAAACTCTGAATACTCAGTTATGGAAAACTGATGTATCGAGGGTGATAATAATCATCATAATCACCATTATCATCATTATCATCATCGTTATTACAATGAGAACTATCATTGATACAAAAATGTTTAAAATACATTAAATAATATGCTACAAAATAATGTATGATATAAATGGATTTAGATCACTATAAAATTTAATTAAGCATAATAGAGTATGTATTATTATAAGCATAATAATAGAGAGATATAAAAATTCACCTGCATGCACATTCATCCAAGCACCATTACCACTGTCTGCCTGATGTCAAGCTAAAGACCTTGACGACCAGCAAGCTGCCCCCATGTGGTGGACCTGGTGATGTGCACTGAAAGAACGGCTAATTATGGACCTTTTAACATGTACAACCATAATATTCTTTCTGCCAAGACCTTTTGGCCCCAGTTGTACCAAAAATTCAACAGCCGTGCCAATTAAAGGGGCAAATGCACCCAAATTTACATGTCAAGCCCTCTCTCTTCACACCTGTGGCTCAGTCCAGAGGTTAAATGTGAAGGATGTCTGTACTTGCATTGAAAAGTCATAAGACCCCTAATTGCTTCTAGGAAATTTGCTCGTATTACCCGGTACTATTATTACAAGGTATTTCTGAATAATCTGGATTCCCGCAAAGCCTGACACACTCGTTTTAGCCATACAACCTCCATAAATGCACGTTAGGGAAATGCCAGCTCTCATTAGTGACCAGAACAGGAGCAGTCAAGGATTCATGTAAGCATCACTGAAGCACGGTGAACTGGACCGAAATCCTGACTCCACACACCTGGCATCTCACATGTATCCTTTTTAATATAAACTGCCTCACTTAAACATTCATTTATTTTTCCTCTTCTGATTGTTCTCATCTCAAGTGTGAAAGATGCCGAAATGGTACTGATATCAATTACCTTTGTGCGCATGCAAAGAAAATGAAAACATCTCCACATTGTAACTACTATAGAACAGAGATTGAGGGTAGGATAGATGGGAATAAATGTTCATAGCTTGTGGCATAATGATATGAATCTAAACATAATTTAATTATGTACCTTCCGTGTTTGGAAATACAATGTACCACAGTCCACAGACGTACTCATTTTATTTATTTTATTATTTTAATTTTTTAAATTTTGGCACAGCCTGTCATATGCTGCTGCTATCCTTGCAGATGGCAACTCCCCAAATGTCTGAGGACACCAGCAGTTGCCCGCCATCGAGAGGCGGGACAGAGATGGGGTGCCATACGGGTGTGTGTGGACAGTGCTTACAAAAACACATGCTGGCATCATATCGCTGATGGCGACAGCAGCTGGGATACAATTATAACTTGCCTGAGCCTGTTAGCTTCTCCTTCACCGTGTTGCCGTTCGGCGAGTCTCCTCTACAATCGCAAGTGCTGCAGTGACACATAAACACGCATTTGCAATAAGAGCCCATTATCTACTGCTTTTGTTCATCAGGCGGATTGCATTTACATTCGCATTTGCATTTAATCAACTGTCACATGCTCTTACCTACGGGTGTCAGTGCCCAGCCTGCCGCATATAACATTTTGTTTGTTTATGGGCTATTCTGCTACGAGCCCTACAATTGCAGGCTATCCTTTGTTTCCCTTCTCTAAAGTTTGCTCATAAATCAGGCATAAAAAAGTCAAGCTTTATGAAACCTGTGCATTAACTGACCTTCAGTGTCTATATAAAATTGTTGACTGCGGAGTATAATAACAAATTATAACTCACAGACCTCATCACTATATAAATCTCTGTGCATATACAGTATGACAGCAATGTTCATGCAGTTATACATTCACCAGAAATTAAAACACTGCCTGCCTACTGTCGTATAAATGTACATTACAGTATACCTTCACACCAGCCAGGGAAAGCTTACTTTGTGTAATAGAACTACATGATTTCATCATACCGTAAACATCATTACATATGGATGTAATATAATTTCAATCATACAAACAGAAAATTTCAGCAGCACCGCAACCTAGATGAATAAGTGCAATTGTTAAAATCAATACCACTGTTTTTACTGGGACATCTGGTGGACTCAGTGATGTATTAATCTGTATACCATTTTTTCCACCTAATTACAGTGTTTATAAATAAATGCAACATGAAAACCTCCAGTACACTGATACATATGCAATAATGCTTTTGGTTAAGAACTTCTAACATTTTTAATATAAACACTGGAATTAAGATGACAGATCTAGATTTCCGCTTAATATTATACATTTATCATTTATACCATTTAATAACATCCATTGATTACCAATTTACCATGACATTAGCTGTAGCAACCTAGCTAGCTGCAGTGTTATACTGTATATTTATTATTATTATCCATCCATCCATTTTCCAACCTGCTTATCCTACTGGGTTGCAGGGGGTCTGGAGCCTATGCCAGAGGCAATGGGCCTGAGGCAGGGAACAACCCTGGATGGGGGGCCAGCCCATCGCAGGGCACTCACACATACACACCTATGGGCAATTTAATAACTCCAATTAGCCTCAGCATGTCTTTGGACTGTGGGGGGGAAACTGGAGTGCCCGGAGGAAACCCCACGACGACACGGGGAGAACACGCAAACTCCACACACATGGAACCCAGACAGAGACTTTTATTCCCACTCGAGTTCACTGTATGTGGAATTTGCATATCCTCTCTTGTTCATGCGGGTCTCTTCCAACTGTCCGATGCAGTTCTCCCCAATCCAGTCCTAAGGGACCCACACAGAGCCCATATTTTTGCTCCCTCCCAACTCTTGTCTGGCAGGGAGTTCCGAGGGAGCATGGACTGACTATGGACACCCAAGGATAGGCTTGAAACACTGGTCCAATGACACCACTAAATTATCCATAGTGTTTGCCCTGCAACTCACTGACCTTCCATCCAAGGTGTGAGCCTACAAGCCCCCCTGCTCTGTATTTATTTGCCCAGTAAGGTAGCTGCAGAGTATTTAGTAATAAATACAGACAGGCGACATAAACTATTTCTTATAAAATGCCACTTAATCATGCTGCCATTGCTGGCTGTAGTAAAATAGTTAAATAATAGTTTGTTTAATAATTGTAATAATTAATAAGTCAGTGTGAGTCCCTTCTCTCAAGACGGAAGCAGAAAAAAATATAGCTTTTATCTTCAGCCAGAGGCTGGACCAGTACATCAGCATAGAAGGCTAGAGCATAGAAGGTTCTCAGGGTCCCACATACAGTCCACATTTTCGCTCCCAAAAATGTGCACTGTCTGGCAGGGAGCTCAGAGGGAGGAAAAACGTGGACCGGCTGTGAGTCCCTGAGGACTGGATAAGAGACACTGGGTTAAAGGAAACATTACGACAAAAAAGGGTGTAATATTGATTGCTGGAGATCTGTATTATAGTTAGAGATGCTGGGCCTTTGCAGGGATCCAGAAAATGAAGAGCCTGACTCTTACTGAACCACTGATGAGTTCATTTAGCAAAAAGGTCACTCTGCGTGCTGGACACGAGTGTATTTTGGCAGCAACTTGTGCTACTTACGCATTCCTTTACAAATGATTCCATCGCCGCATTTTGTGGGGAACGGTCGATATGGCTCGTTTTCTGAGGGTTAGTCCCCGTGACAGTGTGTAGAGTTATACCCGCCGAATCCAGAAGCACTCATCTGGCGGCATGCAGACAAATCATTTCAAGCTCCCTAGGATAATAACAATCAATGCTGATCAAATGACATGGAACACGAGCTCCGTCTCTGATTCTACACTTCTGATTCATAAAAAAAAAAAATCACTGAGATCACATTGATTGACAGGGAGGGGTCCAGAGATTTGCCAATTCCCAACAGAAGCACATTGCTGCATTCTAAGGCAAGGTGGGGCATATCTGTAATTGGCTTATATTTCAAAGGACATACTAATATCTGAGAATTGAGAACTACAATTAAGCACTCTGATTTAGGGGATTTCTGCAACGCTAGCAGAGTTGAGGTTATAAAATTCCATCCATCCATCTTCCAAAGGGTTATCATGGTGCCTGGAGGGGCCTGGATCCTATCACAGGGCAGAAAGCCAGTACACAACTAAGATCAGTGTTTCTCAGCCTGTGTGTTGTGACTCAAAAGTGGGTGCCACGACTATTTTCAGTGGGTCATGTATTGTGTGGTTTAAGGACTAATTTAAAAGAAATGTATTTTCATGTCGGACCTTTGGAATGTCTAGCGTGGCAAATATTACCAATCGGCACATTTTATGGATTATTAGTGTATGGTTCAAAATTAAAAAAAAATTGGGTCGCAACTTGGTGGCCAAGCAAGAAAGTGGGTTCTGTGGCTGAAGTGGAAGCACATGGTGTTCCGTCACAGGAGACACACACTCACAATCATGCACAACAGACCACTTACAGATGCCAGGTAGCTAAACAGCACGTCTTGTGAGAAACTTGGAGGAAACCGACACAACTGTGAGAGAAGATGCAAACTCCACGCACACGCAACCCATCCCTGGCCGTGAAGCTGCGCGTCCACTTATAATAATAATTTTAAAATATGTGATGGTATACAGTGACCTTTGTCAGAACATAATCCGATAATAAACAGAATACCAAACACAAAAAAGTAAAACACTTTCAGTCGGAAAATGGCAGTACAGATAAATTAATGAGAACTTGCGGTGCCTAAAGGCAAGGTTTTATGAGTCCAACTCATTTCAATTAATGACAGAAAGATTATTAATTAAGATAATGGAATGGATTTTCCACACTGAGATACTGAATGTCTTGTGACATGACATAAAATGTTTTGTTTTTTTTTTTACAAAAATGAAATGCGGCAGAAACAAGAAATGCTCACGGATAATTTATGAGATAGGATTCAGTCGATCTTCTGAACTCTTTACATTTCCAACAAGTTCAAAAGATACTTTTAGATATTATATCAGGAAGTAACTCCATCCAATCCAGAGTGATCCCTTGGAGTTTCACATTAACTCTGTACTGGATAAACGGGACTGAATCCATGTTATGACTGCAGTTATTAAGTAAAGCAATACTGCATTCAATTTAAACAAGCCTTTCTTGATCCATGCACTAATACACAACATATGTGCAATTCTGCGAGAATGTGTGAGCAGCACTCTCAAACAATGATCTCACACTCATTATTTTCACACTGTAGCATTCTGTAAGCCTAATGATCACTTGCTACATGGTTACTGTTGATTTCATTTTCCACTACATTTGTTGCCATAATATAGGATTTTTTTACGGTTGGACAGCAAGGATTCCAAATGCTATTTGCAGAGGACTACTCTATAAACAGGTTTTTAATACCTCTTACAGACTTAAGTGGCTGATTTTTAACTAATCAATCGTCTAATTTAATTGATCTAATCTCTCTTTTGTACTAGTTAGCAGTTCAAAATAAACCAAAAAATGACAGCTTCCAATAAATATGATTGTGACAAAAACTGTACAGTATTTGGATGAAGTACTTTTCAGTACTCTGAGTAATAGGCAGTATACTGGTTTACTAAGTAGGGCTGTGGCCTCATGCCTCCAGAATTATGGGTCTGAGTATATAGATTAAAGTATATATATATATAAAACCAGCACCAACTGCAGAGAACCCAAGCATGACATTCAGTGGAAGGACAACCCAGGTCACATAAACAGCTGAAGCCTAATGGATGGGGTTGTCCTGCTACAGAACTGCTCAACTTCTATATTCACAGGGGCATTTTCACTTTAGTTTTACTCCCTTGCTCCTTTGCTTCTTCTCTCATCTTTGTTCCCTGTCTTGAACCCCCCCCCCCCTTCCGTGAACATAAAATGGGCGCGCCTAACGGGACATGTGACTGGCCGACAGCACAGTGAGAACTTTTTCACATTTAACTGACGCAAATAATTACCACAGCCCACCATCTCATGTAAAGGGCATTATGAAATATGGTGGCCGGACACTATAAATAGTTTGTCATTAAGTTCTAGTCTAATTAATCTGCGATGACTACACATCACATGAATTGCATCATGTGGTAGCAGTGAATACTTTTTTTTAGTATTGGCTTTTCTCTCATTTCTAATCGCATTTCTCAATCACTGAGCACATGAACAGGGAATAGGTTTACAGTGTGATTGCAACAATGTGTCCCAGTGTGTATAGAGAGCCTGTTTAAGGCTTTGGGTGCCTCCTTCAATATTGGCCTGTAACCTGGCAGTGTATTTAAGCTAAAAGTGGGCAGTCTTACCCAGAAAGGGCCACTGTTTACACAGGTTTTTGCTGCAAATCCCTAATTAGATGACTAATTAGGGGGCAGCATGGTGCAGCGGCGCCTCACATCTCTGGGACCCGGGTTCGAGGCTCCATGTGTGGAGTTTGCATGTTCTCCCTCTGTCATTTTCTCTGGATACTCTGGTTTTCCCCCCACAGTCCAAAACATGGTAAGGCTAATTGGAGTTCCTCATGTGTGACTGAATGGTGGGTGAGTGTGCCCAGGCTGGCGCCCCATCCTGACTGGTCCCTGCCTTGTGCTTGTAGCCGCCGTTATAGGCCTCAGATACACCCCCTGCCCTCCAAATGGACACAGAAAATTAATTGATTACTAATTAGAGGACTGATTGGCTGATGAGTCCTCACACCTGGATTCACCGACGTAAAGGTTACCCCCAACACCTGCATGTACACTGGCCCTTTTGCAGATAAGACTGGTGACCCCTGATTTAGGCTGCAGGCTGCCTGACCTTGGCATGCTGGAAGGGCTTGTGTGCTTCTAGTGTTCTAAAAAACCCAACAAGCCTAGGAGAAGATGTTGAAAACTTGCCCCTTTTTAATGTTGCATGCTAGGTGAGTAAACTGCAAATAGGGAGAACAGAGGTTGTGTTCTAGCGACAGGGGGCTAATCTAATGGGCAGTGTGTGGTTCAGTGGGCTAAGCCTGTGTGCCTGTAATCACAAGGTTGCTAGTTAAAACTCAGCCTCTGCAGGTCCTTGAGCAAGGCCCTTAACCCCCAGCTCCCTGGGTGCTGCTACAGGTGGCAGCAGTTAGCGGACAGCTTGCTCTTCAACGAGAGTGTTGAGGGAAGCATGAAGATGATTTCCCCATAGGGATCAATACATTGTGAATGAATGTTTCAGTGCTGTGGGTATGATGATCAAAAACTGCAAATTCAAGGTCATGAAAAGTATGGCTTGCTTGTTTCATGTCAGGAGGAAAGAGTATGTCCATGGGGTAAGAGTTTAAGGTCCTCTGGATCTTGAGTGGTGCTAAGATGGAGCTTAAGATTGACAGGCAGATAGTAGCCACAGTTTTGTGGCCCATGGTGAAGAGGAAGCTTCAGAGCTGTCAGACCAAACTCACTGACAGCCAGTCAGTCAATGTGCCTCTCCTCAGCTATGGGTAATGACTGAAAGTACAAGGATCAAGAGGGCATGCTGCAGGAATCAGGTTTCTTTGCAGGCCAGGTGACATGATGAGGAGTTTGTAGATCTGGAGGAACTTTGAATTCAAGCCACTGCTCATTCAGATCGACAAGAGGTTTGGGCATCTTAGAAGGATGCCACCTGGTTGGCTCCCAAAGGAGCACCTCTCATTGGCTGGAAACTCCAGGGAAATCCCAGGACATACTGCAGGGATTATATCTCCCAGCTGGTCTGGGGATATCCCCAGAATGGACTAGAATCTGGAAAGAGTGTACTTATCTGCTATTCTAGCCATGCCAGCTTCACAATGCTGACCTGGAGAAGTGGTATGAAGATGATGATACAGAACATTAACTTGATGGTAAATCACAATTACAAACACGGCTACAGAGTTGAGTGAAATTTAGGTTGTCAGATATTAGACACCTAGCAGAACGCAGCTGAGGCGACATAGTCAATGCTAGAACTGCAGGTGCATGTGCATCGAAACAATTTAATACGCCGCATATGCCAAACATAGAAAAAGACTGCACCAGTAAAGAAGATTAGCACTTAAAGTCAAAGTTAACATATGACGTAGCTGAAATTTATTAAATATTTGTATATAATATGTGTACTATGCAGGCCAGGATGCACACAAATTCAACTGATGCGCACAACACAAATGGTCGTTATCATGCCCCTCGTTATTTTTTGATATAGATGTTCTACTGGATTCACAGTGTAATTCATTAAACATGTTTGTCGGGACCTTTACAAATGTCAAAGATGACATTTAAGTAGTGGAGCTACATGCCCACGTATTGTGTGCTTTTACATATGAACGTGTCAGGAGGAGCATGCGAGTCAAGCACCATTCAGCAGTTCATCTGTGACTGGAGACAGTTTAACTGCGCTCATCAACACTTGAAATTACAAAGTTTTCTTGGCTGCCTGCTTCAAGACAATATGACATGAAAAGCTGTACTGCAGCTGCAAAACGAAGATAACACATTAAAAGAAATAACATGCTGACTAATTGAAAGTTCATTGTCTTTCTCTTTTATTTGATCGAATATAAATAATAAGTCCTATCACTTCTTGCTATATATCACACATTCTAGGCTCAATACGACATACTTTTCATACAGCGGCTGTTTATTTACTTACTTCACGTCACTGTTACAATAAATATGTGCTGTTTTATCAAGGGACAATATTTGTCATTTTTTCTATACTGTGTGCAGTTTCCTGCTATACACAGAATGTATGATAAATTGCCATTTGGCGTAACATGCGTTGAGGCCCAGTTGCTTCTTTTACTCCTGCTGAAAAATGCTGCGTTCCCATTTTCATTTATATGAATAAATTCAGTTATTTTGTGGAGTTGGAGAATTGCATGATATCTGGGCAGTGAAGGGGGAAAAGATATACTTAGAATTGAGTTCCATTAATTACTGAGTCGGGTGATATTGGTATATTTCTGCTTTCGTGTACTTGTGAGTGTGAGAGCTGTTTTGTGTAACTTGTGAGAACAAAAGAATGTTATATAAACTATTATGGTGAATGGGGTATGCGTAGACCATGTGTGTGATTAGTGTTTTACTTTTGCCTTTGGACATTTCCCTGTAGCCGAGGTTGAGCTGAAGAAGGCTGACCAAAGCTCAGAACACATGAATTATTCACCAGATAATAGATTTTGCATTCAAACTTCATTTTGGAAAACATACAAAATCCCCTCTAGAACTCAAACATTGGCCTGTTCTCTCCGGGATTCACTTCTGAAATCACTACGCTGCCAAATGAGATACGATATTAAATAGGTACCATATTTATTTGCTTGATGTACTGTCATATTTTTTTTCTCACAAATAGCATGTGTCTTTCATTTGATTAGTTATATTTTTGGGGACGTTTATTATTCCTTCATTTAAAAAAAAAACATATTTATTGTGTGCAAAAATTGAATAATGATTTAAAGTTCAAACAAGTGAACTTGTAGGAATCTCAAATTGCTTTGATTAGGCAATATTACAGAAAGCAATATCCAGATGGGATAAATGCCTTTTTCACTCACTGTTCTGGGTTTTTGAGCCAAATGGAGCTGCAGCCTAGGTTTGTACATGTCAGGATTGGTGCCCATCTGGCCCTGTCCCATGTGTCTTGTCCCCATTTGGCCAGCAGGTGTCTCTGGCCGTCCTGTTCCCTCCTCTGCCTTGTAGCCCCACAGTCCCTAGTGTGTTTCCTTACTCTCCAGGCTGCTGTGTGACTTAATGGGCTAAGCAGTTGGCATTCATCCAGATTCCATTTTGTTATGGGTTTGGGGCTAGCCTAACTAGTTGTTATTTCTGTGTTTAACATGTGTTGTTTTATGTACTCTTGGGATATTATGTGTATGCATTCCAGTTACACCTCCTTGTGTTCCTCCGTGTATCACGATTACCCTTGTTTTATTTTCCTTTGGTGTTTTTGCCTGTTGTATGTTAATTGACCTCACCTGATCCTCGTTGCCTGTAGTTCTTTATGAGCCACATCTGCCCCTTGCTATCAGTGAATTTATGTGCCTGGGGTTTTTCTAGTCCTCGGTCAGTCATTGTAATTGTTACAGTCTGTTTATAGGTGTAGTCATTTTGCAATCTTGTTCCGAGTTTTGCTCCGTTCCCTACTTGTGTTACTTTGCGGTTACTTTTAGTTAGTTCTTATTTTTCATGTTTTGTTAATGACCCATGGTGGTCCACTTATTTTCTGGTTTTCCCCGTTTGTGTGTTCTGTTTTGTTAGTAAATCCTGTTGTGAGCTGCTCCATGGATCATCCCACATTTTTGTACTTAACAGTACATGCAGAGTAAGGCATTTGCAGCATTGTACCGTAACATTCTGCAGTGATTGTATAGAACATATTGTACTGCCCACATTGTATTGTATAAGCACTGCCTTTACAAGTGCGAAAATGCTTGGTAATGAAAATACTTGGTAGTGGTCCTATGTGCTTTGGTCTTATAATCTTTGAGAAATTCTGAGCTGCTGGATTTGATGTTCTAAATTATTTTTCTCAGCTTCATTAATTAAGTTATTAGAATGTCAATCAGAAATACAACTCTGTCTGTGTAAGAAAATAGTTTTCCAGTGCTAAATATTGTAAAATATATATACATATATTTGGAAGTAATGTTGTCATGGTAATATTTCCCATTGTACCATGAATTTATATTTGTTTGACTTTGTCGGATGTGCTAGATCATGCAATTGAAGGAAGAAAAAAATACTAGTTTCAGCAAAATCCTTCAATAGGGATGAAGAACATCAGTCGAGAAAATGGACTTTTAATTAAAAGACAAATTCTTGCCATATTACAAGTTTACATCTGGCTCCACATTCAGATTGTCAAAATGTTAATGCCCTTCATTGACTTGATGAAGTTGGTGATCACAAATGTTTAATCTTTATATGATTAAAAAAACACAAGAACAACATCCATGATTAGTTTTCAAATAGGCTCATTCTGGTCAAAATATCTGAGAGCGAAGTTAACGAGTAATCATGAGGTGTCAGACGTCTCCTACCCTTTGACATGTCTTTCATGCTTGAACACCCATTGCCTCTGATGGAGGTAATTTAAAACATCAATTTGCATTACTGTTTTGCATAAGCAGTAATATTCTGCAATTTACTCTCATAACAGCAACATAACTTAAACAGGAATATAAACATAGTCAGACATGAGAAACAATCAGGTCATATTACCGATTTCTTGTATCTGGGTGCTTTTAATAGCACATGGACCCTTCATGCATCTTACTGTCCCGAATATGAACTGATTTCGTATGCAGTATGTGAGTCTGGTTATATAAACAATTGGCAGATGACTGGGCGGGTTTGATCCATGATCTGCACTATACAGCCCAGCTTCTGTTTGGAGAAAAAAAGAGAGAAAAGGACAGCCAACTGGTCCACTATTTTTTCCACACAGTTACATCTGGAGAGGAAAAACTGTTCCAACATGCCCAGTTTTGTGAATAAGTACGTCTAAGAACTAGAAATCTAATCCATTTTGCACATTTAAAACTTTTTTCTTAAAATGTTCAGAAGAGTAGATTTGAGATCAGCTACATTCACCTCCATGCTTTTATATTGAAAGTCGAAGGACCAGCATGAGAATGGGTGTGCAATAAAGATAATGCACATTTCCCAGTTCAGAGCATTTATAATCTGCTATTTAAATCAGACAGCGGCACATTCCATTTTACTTGGTGTTATTTTGTTTACCAGTCGCTAGTAATGTGGAAGAAACTGTCAGCCTCCGTCAAAAAGGCACCTTAAATGTCAGCTACAGATGAGCGCTATTCTGAATCAGAGTGACGTGAGAGTCGCCTGGTAAAACGGAAAGTTGGAACCTTGCTTCCTGAAAACTTTCCCGATGACCTTCGTTCACAGGACGGCAGCTCCAAAGACGTGTCCTAATCTTAAGCGCTCGCTAGCATCTCAAGGGTCCGGGCAGATATAGATGGAAAATACTAAATTGCATGGGATGGTGCTTTGCACCATGGGATGCATTACAAATCTAGCTAACAGTGGGCAAGTTTACAGTGCTGTGAAGCTGCCCCAGCAATGAGAGTTAAAAACCAGTATCTTAAAAAATGCTTTTACAATGCTAAAGTGTATTTTAATTTGAATCATAAGAACTGAATAATTCTGAAATGATAATAGTAACATCATATTTTGTACTTATCTCTTCACATGGTCTTGAAAACGGCAAAAAATGTATTACAGTAGCTTTTATTGTACGATCTGTGTGCTGATTGCCATTTAAATGACATATTGCAACTCCAAACCTCTTGGCACTATGGAAACATAAGTAAAATACATCAAGCATATCCAATGGTAGCCAATGAGTGAATACAACAGACGTCTGGTTTTCAAAAGAGATTCAAGTAATTCTACAATGCTGTGGGTGAACTGAGTAGTAATGTGTCAGTACATAGAAAGAATTCATCCAGAAAATAAAGAAAACTAACAAATTCATCTGGCACTTAAATTACGTGCATGTAGAAATCCCCTCTGGTAATCCATTGATTGAATATTTAATAAACATTGACACTTTGCCTCAGAATATGCTCAAGGAAGAATGGAAATTAAAATCATCATGTGGCTGAACAGTGGTTTCAGTATCAAATTTAATCCCTCTTTCAGAGGCACCAACAGCATACTTACCAGTATAATTGAATAACCTCAGACACTGCGGTTCCATGCTGTGCGCCATTTCAAATACTGTATATCCTTGAAAAGCTGTAAAATAATGGGTTATCCCCAATGACCATGAGATAATTTCAATAAATTTCAATAAATAACTTTTGAGGAGATGAGCCATTATAATGGTGGGATGCTTAAATTATGTTAAGGAAAACTTTTTCCACATTGTCAGGCTCGTTTCCCATCTGTCCCAGCCCCAATGTGTCTTGTCCCCTTTTGGCCAGCAGGTGTCACTGGCCATCTTGTTCCCCCCTCTTTCTTGTTTCCCTTAGTCTCTCATTTATTAGCTTCTTGGGCTGCTCTGTTCCCCCTTTGTGTTCTCTTTGCGTTTATTAAAGTCTTCTGTTTGCTGTGAGGCACTGCATGGATTGTCCCTCTTTTCCTTCCCCATGTCCTGCCATAACACCTTTAATTCATATTAGAAATATGCTGCTAATCTTTAGGGTCAATAACCCAGACCATTCCTAAATCAGTGTGTTTCATTGCATTTGACTTCAAAACAATTTAACACGTAAAAGCATAATTGCATTGTCACTTTCTACTTACCCAAGAAATTAATCTTCAAAAGAAACAAAAAATTCTCTATCGAAGCCTGTGTATTGAATTAATATCCTAATGTGAGATATCCTTTCATTTACAGCTCTTCCTTTTCATGCAGTGAACATGGATAATTACAGTATGTTTTATTTGAAGGTTTCTATTTCTACATTTCTCCAGTAAAACGTAGTTAAAATGAAGACATGAGGAGGTTTATGTGTTCTTTGCAACATGTGTGAGTGTATGTGGTGGTTCAGTGAATGGTGGTGTGGTCTCACGCCATTAGGACAGAGGGTTACCTCCTGGCGTGGTCCTTTGTGTGCAAAGTTTGCATGTTTCTGCTTCTTTTCACCCACATTCCAAAATGACACACTGTTAGCGGAACTCTAAATTGTCTTTACTGTGTGAGTGTTTGCCGTCTGATGGACTGAAAGAGGTTATGGGGGAAATGGATGGCATATACAATGGTGGGGCCACAGGGGCACTGAAAGCTGATTGGCCCCCAGAGTGCCCCCTTCAAAAAATATCATTGACCCCTCTGTATGAATAATGGCCACTCTTATGCCCCCACCTTAAAAGAAATCCCAGAGCTGACCCTGGATGATAGAGTATTAAAAGCCCAGTTCTGATCAATTACTCCAGCAGGAAAATGAACAATGTGGGTGCAAGACTGCAGCTGAAATCTCCTTCTCTCTATGCATGCAACCATGCAGTTTGAACCACCCAACAAAATATCTCATCACAGTAAAGCAGCAGGAGAAGTGTGACAC
>JAODUD010000033.1:12666237-12696147 GCA_026784285.1 Stomatorhinus walkeri | reverse complement strand
TTATCACACTATGGGGACATTGTGTCCCCATAAGGATAGGTATACCCGCTCACACAGACACACACACACACACAGAACAAGCTTTCTGTGATGGTGGCAGAAAGAACTAAACATTTAAAAGTCTGGGAACATTTCGCTAGGGTCGATGCCACAGTGCAGCATATCTTTTGCATGCAAGGGTGGTTACACAAGCAATATATCTATCGAAAGTGCATCACATGCATACGGAGAAATGTGCGGTTTTTAACTGCCTGGCTCGTACTTACCATTGCCCTACGCATGCTATACATGCTTCGCAGCCTGGAGCCCACACACGGGGTTAACTAAATTATACGAATATGGATTAACGAGTCAAAGTAACCATTAGCCAGCTGTAGGTTATGAGTGTATTTATAAATTCAATCTGAAATGGTCAAAGCGTCATATGTTGCTCTGAAATTCACACAGATTTAGTGATCTGAACAATCTAAGGTTACCGCACAGTAAAAACAAGAAAAAGTCCAGCATTCAGATTATCTGCTACATTTGATTTACAATTCCATCATCATAAAATCAATCTATGATGGTGAACGGTTCAAAAGGTTGCTGTAAAAAAATTTGCGTTTCTAATAATCATATTACAACCTATAATAGTGACCTGTGACTTCAAAGCGATGTTGTTGCAGCTTACATCTCAAGAATATTAATTTATATGCAGCACCTATAAGAAAATAAAGCAATGCTAATTTGGTTCTTTTTCATTTTTTCTCTTAAATAAAAAGTACTGATAAAAGTACCGTAAAAGTACAAGATCGATAACCAGTACTGGTAAATGTAGTAGTATCGTTAAATACCCATCCCTTACCCTGAGGAGGATAAGAGGTTAGAAGACAGGAAGATGGATGAATGGATGAACTTTTTCTATACAAAGCAAATCCTTATTAGAAAAACTCCACATCTGTCATTTTAACAAAGGACCTTTGCTTGTGTTTTCTTACCATCAATACCAAGCATTTCCATGGTAACCAGTGCAAGAATTGTATATTTATATTATTCTTTGAATAATATAATTCAACATTGAATTTTTCTTTTATATTAAGGTTACTGCATTCAGTAAACATGGATTTATCCCAGTGGGATATGATAACCATGTATATGTTTGGCTTTGCATGTAGAAAAGCAGGGAAATCCAAACTCGGCAATGCTGGACGTAAATGAGACAGAATCATGAAATGTAACAGAAATTGAGTTCTGACTCTGGTGATGAAATTACTAAGTAACAAAGAAAAAAATCCCAGGCACAGACAATAATTTCTTGCAGGAAAATTAATTTTGAGTTGAATATTCAAGAAAAGAAATATAATCCCTCAAATGAAGGTCTGGTTTTAGCACTGCTAATATTCATCAATTCATAACCAATCTCTGCTGCTGTGGCAAGAAAAACATCTGACCCCCGACCCCCTGTGCCAGGTTGGAGGCGTGCATGTTGACCGATGTCCCAAGAGCTAATGAGCGAAAAGTCAGAGCAGCCCTGCTGACTGACACACTCATTTTTTTATTGCAGCTTTATGAGTATTTGAGGTTCTGACTTAGATACAGCAACAGCCATTTCTTACCTCCTGATCCTGGGTCAGTGCTGCCCCAGAGGCCACATGTCTGAGGCATCTTCTTGGAGAGGAAAACGAGGGCAAAGTCAGGCTAGATTAGTAACCATTGCATTAATGTACCGAAACGTCATCTGTCACTGCGTCATCCAGATAAGACCACTGCCTTGTATGACTAGGAAAACAGTCTAAAAGTTATTGATCATCACTCATTCTCCAATTATTCTTCCCATCTTTTGACTACCCTTTATTTACAAGTTACTTGTAAATTTGCTAATACTAATGACCTACTGTCTCACACACGCTCCCATATTCCCAAAAAAATAGAAAATAAAAAAAAATCCTGTGTCATGCATTTTTGACTGTGGGGGGAAACCAGAGTACCCAGTGGAAACTCACTAAACCCCTTAGTCATGGTGGTGTAAGCCTACAGTGGTAATCACTGAGCTGCCAAGTCAACATTTTGATATTTTCATTTCAGAAATATTTCTGAAGTTTCATGAAGCTGAAATTACTGCCCTTGCATCCATTACCATGAAACTCCTGAAATCTTATTTTTGAATATACCGGTGTAGAATTTTATGTTCTAAAATTGCTTTTTGTCAGTGTTAAAAAGCTACTATGTGACTTTTGTATGTATGTAAAGTGCCGCAAATCCTAGAATAATAATATTGGTGCTGTGAAGCTAGAGAGGAGGTTTGTTTTTAGCGCAATTTGAAGTAACCATGCATATAAACATTGAGACTTCAGTAGGCTTAATAATGAGCTGGACCGTCCTGCCACAGACGTAATCCTGATGTGGCCAATTTAGTGGATGCTTTGCGATTTTATGTGTAGTACAAAAAGAATTAAGAAAGCTTGGGAAGGCGCCCATCTGAGGGGCCTGGCGAATATAAAAATGACTCACAAAGGGTTTTGGAACAGACCAGGTCTTTATTTATGGATTCACCTTGCAGGGGCATAAAAAGAGCTGGGAGGAACGATATCTGAATGAACAAATACATCTTATGTTGTTCTGGTGAGAAAATGGGGAGAAAACTAATAATATCACACCGCGAATACTTTGCGGGACAAGCGTCCGCGTCCATGGATGCTGTCGAAACAAAAGCAGAAGACACTAACTTGTACGGACAGCAGAAATGAGGGACAGCTGGAATGGATTAATGTGCCCAGTGAAGGTCACCTGATTTATCCCCCTGATTTCCAAACCTATAATGAAGGATGAATGTGAAACAAAGTTTTTAATGATATGAAAAAGGGTCAAAAGCTTACACTACCAATGATGTCACAGCGGACATAAAACATCGATAAAAATGTATTAATATGTGTTACCTGTGTAGCAGTTATTTCCAGAAAACACCTGTCATTTTGACATTCTGGATGCATTTGTAATTATTTCAGATGTTTTTGGTTAATTCATTATATGTCAGTTGTTATTGTAATCAGACAGATACTAGCCTATAGGTTTTATAGCATAAAAACTGAGCTCAGTGCAAGCAAATGGTATTTTACTATGAGTAGACAGAGGTGATAATGTGCCAGTTATGTTTTCAAGATGGTTTCCATCTGACAACCACGCACCATAGGCTTAAAGAGTCAGTCACTTAAAATCCGAAGTGAAACTTTCCGACTACGATGACATCACCTTGATCTTATCTGTGGCATCTTTTTTTCCCATTTCAATAAGTCAGGTTCCATTAGCATCCAAGTCTAATCATAAAAAGTCAAGAAAAGGACTCAAAAGAACATGACATAATCCACTGCACAGACAAGCAGACCAGTGTTGGCACTTGTTTGATATTTTTAAAATAACAAACAAAAGGCAAAAAAATACTACAAATCCACATTCAGTGGCTTTTAAAAAACCAATAGAGGTCATTGTGATTAAAAGAATAAGCAACACATGATCAAATGCTATTTCAAGATTAAATATCATCTTTGATTAAAAGATTAACTGTTAGCGACAGAAATTAACCATTAAATTGCAATTATTATTTCAAGACTGAATCAAAACTGGGTCTTTGTAGGAGAAAGAAAAGCAATTAAACTGAGACAAACAAATGCCCTACGAGGAAAACAAACTGAAGACGTAGCACCGCAGTAGGCAGTACGAATCCGCTGAAGTACATAGCCCTTAAAGGGACAGGGTTGCAAAATATATCTATGAATAGTTTTGTGTTCCCTCACAAAACTTTTGTGTTCCCTCGCAATTGTTTTTACATTCCAACACAGTTTTTGCATTCCCCTCACAATAGACACTACTGACAGTCCGTTGCATTGCCACAGTGTTGCATGAAGTCATATGAAAAACGCATGAAAGCATTAATGCTACATCTGTGCAACAGCATAGGAGAGGGTTTATCATTGGGCAGACATAACTTAATATTGTATACGCAACATTCAGCCTTGAAATTCAATAGGGAATTGTCATTTTTGCATTGAAAATGCATTTCATATGCAGATATGAAATCCTCACATCCAAACTTGAAAACAATATCTATGGAATTTGAGCAATTGTGACATTTTATTTATTCATGCTCCTTTACTTACAAATTCTGCAATATGTGTAAGTTTAATGAGGAGCATTGTTGACATAATCACTAATTTACCTATAGCTCAGTGCTATCCAAATCACGGTCCTCAATGTCCAACTACTGCTGATTTGTTGTGAGCCAGGTGTGAAGCCTCTGGCCAATCAGAATCAGTAATTCTTAAACTAATTACACTACCTGAAAAAACTGAAAATAAGGCTTGGATTTGGAATTATGGAGTCTGGATTTTCAGTATGAAGTGTGTAGTACCTCCAAAGTGGTCCAAAAAGGCCAACTGACTAAACAACAATCAAGGTTCACTTGCCATCATGACTGAATGTAGAGAAGGAGTCCATCTGTGGTTCTAGGTAAATTAAAGGGGACTCTATTACTGGAACAAACACATAAAGAGAAATACAAATCAAAGGAGTGTTAGGGGTCAAAGCAGGAGGCAGGGAGGAGAATCCAGGTGGAACAATGGCTGACCTGAACAGAGGGAAGGTCTGGGTAACACTGTGAGAAATTACACTGATATAATACCACAATTGGGAACCAATATAGGGCAAAAACCAATTAAGGAACAGGGCAAAGGCAGGCACATATACAGAAGTGGAGGATGAGGCTTGACCTAAGGTGCATGTTGTTGACGCTTCACTGAACACTAGGAATCACATATAACAAGGAACAGGTGAGGGTAGTTAAGAACAAGTGGGGGAGGAAATGGGATGGTCAGCAACTGCTTGACAAACTGGAACATGACAGGTCTGAGGGAGATAGATTGCAACATTGCATCACACAGCGGAGCCTCTGAGTTGCTTCAATTTTCGAATGGTACACAACCTTGTATGCAGCCCCCCTATGCGGTCTCCCAAGGCTGACCCCTATGACAAAAAATGACATCACAATGGCCATGCATGCTGCGGGGCCACCGCATCCATTTGAAGTAGGAACCAGGGAGTCAGGCATTTCATTAGCCAGGTGTTTCCTAGGGAAACTTGCGGGACAGTGCTTCTACAGGCTGGACCTGAGCTAATGGAGAAAATAAATTAGACAGATAATGTCCGAGTTTGTACAATCTGCAAAGACATGTAGAGATTAGCAATCTCTATCATATGCATACGTGTGGATAAGAGACTCTCCTTTGCATGCAAAATAATAACACATTACATTGAAGTTTCCCACCTTCTTAAATCACCTTACTCATCTTAAGAACAGAAATGAGATGTCTTAACCTTCCATTTTAGGTATCAATTCAGGTTGCATACAGGTCTGTGACGTTATTGATATTTTAACCTTTATTTTCCTAAAGCAGGAATGGCTATTTGTAATTAATGCATTGTGTTTAGGATGGCTTGACCCTTACTAGATAATTGTAACAGGGTAAAAAATACACACTAGTCTCTTGTTCAGATAAATGAGCCATGCCTAGCTGTGCCAAGGTTAAAAGGTATGTTGCGCTCTTAAAATAGCAGCTGGTAGTTGGAGGTAAGCCAGCTGAAGGGAGTAGACCAGTGGAAGCCAGAAGCAAGATGGAACTGGAGTGTGGAGCATGAAGTTCACAACCCGGCTGAACTCGGCTTCTGTACGGGCAGCATTCAGCCTGGGAAATCAATGGGGAATTGTCATTTTTTAAACTTGAAGATGCATTTTCATATGCAGATATGAATTCCTCACATCCAAACTTGAAAACAACATCTATGGAATTTGAGCAAATGTGACATTTTATTTATTTAGACTCTTTTAGTTACACATTCCGCAATGCGTGGAAGTTTAACGAGGTGCATCACTGACATCATCACTAATTTACCTCAGGCCTGATATATAATATGGCTCAGGACTTATGTGCTGGACTCATGCAGCCCCAGATATAAACAAGCCGAAGTGCTTAATTGAGTCTCAGCTCGGGTGCTGTTTCACAGAAGCACAGGAGGGCGTCGCTTGGTTGACTTTCAGATGGTTTTATTTGAA
Source organism: Stomatorhinus walkeri (assembly GCA_026784285.1). Taxonomy (NCBI): domain Eukaryota; kingdom Metazoa; phylum Chordata; class Actinopteri; order Osteoglossiformes; family Mormyridae; genus Stomatorhinus; species Stomatorhinus walkeri. Next base: position 12,690,065 of record JAODUD010000033.1, on the reverse strand, counting down.
AGCAGGACCCTTCTTTCTGGAACAGCTCCATGTCTGTCACAATTCTTTTTAAATGGCAAAAAATGCAAGTGACATGTGCAGAGAAATATAGTTCATTGTTTTATCATATGATTTCTGATTTTACTATGTGTTAATGTTATTCTAAGTTTTATGTATTCTGTTGTATTTGATTGTGTCTGGAAACACTCAAGAAATCCTTCATTAATTAATGGAAATTGCTTCTTTGATTTACACCATTTCGGTTTTTGAAAGGTTTCATAGGTTCACTCTACTTTCACTTTACTTAGGGACTGTCTGTCTGAACGGGTGCAGCTTGTACATCTAAATGTCTGATATATATTATTTTCAATCCTATTTTTTACATTTTAATTTAAAATGCAGTGATTAATTCAAATGTACTGCTCAATTGGACACTCTTTAATAATTAATGTTGTACAGTTACAATTCTCATTAACTGTTTTTACAGGGAATTAAAGTAATTGGGAGATGATATAATCACTGGATACTCAGAGAGGAAGCAACTGAGTTCATTCATCATATTCTGAAGGCACTTGGAGTGGGAAGAGTTTTCACCAAGACCCCGGAACAACTGATTATTATTATTTTTTTAGATCATGCAGTATCTTCTTTGAGATTTTCAAAGATGATCTCTTACAAGTGAAATCTAAGAATGCTGGCGTGGACGTCAAAGTCACGGCTCTCATCTTCGTGTTGCAGTGATCTTATTTTTATCTCAAAAAATAGAACAGAAAAAAACAGAGCCCTCACAATATTTTTATCAATCCTCTGGGTATCCATAGGAAGTGTTACTGCTCATAGCTGTACTGATTATGTCTCCAGGGAAATACTGTACATCACATTTTAACTCAAAGTGAAGAATGTCTGAATTAACACCATAAAGATTTTATTTCCCACCCAGAATTGCTATTGGGGAATTTTGAAAGCTTGTATAAGTTCGCAAAATTTTAGAGTCGGATGAAAAATACCTGGGATTTTAGATTAAGCTATGTGATTTAAACAGCTCAGATGAAGAACTGGTTACACTAATAATCTAGTAGTCCTATTTATAGAAGGCCTGGAATATTTGGAATAAAGGTAGTATCAGATTCCCTCAGAAGCATGTAGAGACTTTTTTAAATCCATTTGATTATCATAGATTTTCAAAAATCATTCCCTATAAAAATCTGTAAGATTCTAGGAGGTCTTCAGTGGCAGTGAGATCAAAATCCATGCCAAAATCATCATTATCATTGGGATAAATTATAGTGAACAATAATGTATATACTCCTGACAAGCCTTAGGTGACACATGGCTGGTGTGCACCCCCGGATGGACTACTGGTCCGTCGCGGGGCACATTTATACATTATATACAATTTAAAGAGCCAAGTTAGGCCAACTTTCTGGTCTTTGGATACCAGGATAAAACACTTACGAGGCGGATAAACCAGGCCAGCTCCACCAATGAGGAGCGGAAATGAGAATCTCTGAAGGCATAAGAGTGCACCCCCTTCCCCCAAGCCACCACGATCAGCTTTTTATTAATCATTTAATAAAAAATGTAAAGACTTTACATTGGAACTTTTCAGCAGCTGCAAAACCTAATTCTTGTTTTTATGGCTTTCTAAGCTGCTCAGCATCCAAAAGCCTCCTCAAGGTTATTTCAACTGGCAAATAAAATAAAAATGCATAGATGCACTTCATGACTCAAAGCTTTCTTAATTTCGGAGTGCCATGCCTTTCTTTACAAGAGAGATTATTTTTCACTCCCCCCTCTGCAACTAGCAAGACCTATCAGGCGGGATCATGTCTAGTACTTCCTGTCACTCTGCTGTGACACCCCATCCAGCTGATGCGGTGTTGTATCACTGCCTTGTCTTCACACCATGGTTGTTAAATGAGCTTCTCATAAGCCGACCTCAAGCTTGATGCGATATCTCCTGACAGGTCTTCCCCTGTGAACAGACCAACCCTTCCTGCTGGATCCACCAAACTGTCATGTTTTCTAATGATTTGCCTGGAACTCCCAGCCACTGGACTTTACGCATAGTTTCTTGGGGGGGATGCCTTCATCTTATGTGTGGGATTGGTGAACAGCTGAGTCAAACAAGGGTTTACTATATTTCCTGGATTGAGGGGTAATGGGGTATTCACTGGCTTGTCAGTGAATTGCTGGTTGGCTGATTAGTGTGCATTGAGGCAACAGTGTGGGCTTCATAAATTGGAACACTTACGTGTACTTGGGGGAGACCTGGGCTAATGAGAAGAGACTGAATGCACCTCCTTTGTAGTAGAACCCCCTCCCACCCTTTCATCTAAGAAGACAGCGTCTACATAGGGGAAAATCACTAGTAATATGGAACATCTGAAAAAGAGACCCAAGAGAAATGTATAATGTACCGGGTCTATCACAGAATCTGTCACTCAGGTGATACCTTTGACATCATGTTTGCTCTTCATATCAATAATAAAAATGCATCTCAGTATTTCATGCTTTAGTATAATAGAAATCCCTGCTTGATTTCTACCAAGGAACTAAAGGAATATCTTGCAAAAACAAAGTTGGCCTTTTGATTACAAATATTACCGATATTATTGACACTGCTGATAATAGCCAGTGTCTGTTAAATGTTGTTGTCTAAACATCACATTATGCATTTTAACCCAATCCACAATGATTTATGAATTATCCAGATTTCCACTGTCTGGCTGTCACTGTCTCATAAGAAGTATCCGGAACCCGTGCATGCCGATTAATCATTCCGATTTCACAGAGGGTAAAATGACAAATGTCTAGTAGCATTTGTGAGGCTTTTATTAAAATGCTCAGCTGCCATTCAGAAAGCACAGGGCTTCAAAGTGAGTCTCATATAATTGTATGTGAAAGCAGTTTCTTGCAGCAAATATCTCTGCTAATTTGAATATGCTGCAATGGGGACATGTCGCACATAATAATGGCTTGTTGCTTCCTCACATGCACCTTTAGCTATCAAAAAAATAAAATAAATAAACACAGAAAAAAATTTACATCCATGCTTAGCTGCATTTCGTTTAAATCCAGGGCACCACAGATTTGTGTGTGTGTGTGTGTGTGTATATATATATATATATACTGGTGGGAAAGAATTATACCTTAAATCAGAGTTCAAAACAAAATTCTAAAAATAGCAACAGAAAAACAAAAAGCTAAATAATGACAATAATTATACACAATGTACGGGTTTGGAGTGTGGGAGTGGGTGTATTTATGCATGATGATTAATGGAAAACAGAGTATTTCAATTATTCGGTGAGGCAGAGTGCAGGAGAGCTTTGCTGGGCAGGGTGGAAGTTCTGGGCTGGATATCGGACCTGGATTAGACTAATGTAACACATGCTGCAGCTTTATGGTGTATTTGCTGGCCCGTATTTTAAGTTACTAAGCCAGGGGTGTCAGACTCTAGTCCTGGAGGGCCAGAGCCTCGCACATTTTTGGGTTTCCCTTCATGTAACACACCTTATTCACACAGCTCTTAAGATGAATCATTTGTGGTGGAACATGGAAAGACCTAAGCTATACAGGGCTCCGCCCCCCCAGGAATGGAGTTTGACACCCCTATATTAAGCCCTCAAATGGTGGCATGGACAGTGGTACAGTATTATGGCATCTGCTGCTACAATTCACATCTCTGCCAAGCACACCATCTTATTCCAAAAGTATTTTACTTATCTAGTGATAGATCGTTCAGGTCCAGAAAGTAAAAACCCGGATCAAGATTTTGTTTCAACCAACCATTTGAGTATAAAGAGTCACAATCACTGAGTACTCAGCCGATTGGTTGAAACAAAATCCTGGGCCAGATTTTAATTTTTCTGGACCCAAAGTACCCACTTTTGCTTTGATCCACATTAGTTTCCAAACCCATCATTTGTCCTTTGATTTTCTTCCTATAAAGATAATAAAATCTATACCATAATTCTTTGCAAGTTTAGCTGGCCAAATTGTGGTTTTTATTAGCTACAGGTTTGAGAATTTAAAGACTGAATGTAATGGTGCATCAAAGTCATTGGGAGCATAGGGGAGGGTTTGTATTATTTATATACAATACTGTGCAAATGTATTAGGCAGCCAAATGTTTAAAAAAATGTTTAATGTTATAAATGGCAAAAAAATGTTTAAAGCCATTTATCTGGGTAGGTAGGGTATATTCTCTCAGAACAAAAAAAAATGCAATTTAACATTAGAACATATGTAAATTGAGTAGCACAATAAAAAACAAACAGGATTTTCCTCTGTTTTCCAAAAAGTTACTGGTGTCTTGTCAGAAGGCTAGATGAACACTGCTTCAGTTCCAAAACCTTACCTCAGAGGCACCTCAGCCGTTCCACGTATATGTGAAATGTCACCACCAGCTCACTTAATTAATTAATCAAAAGTCAGTGAGATATTGATTAGTCACACAAGGTGTGCTAGTGGTCGAGTCAACAGATATATGGGCGTATTGGATGGTCGCTGAAAATGCTGGGGCAATTCTGAGAGGTTTAGAAATGGCTAAACTGACACATTTTTACAGACACAATGTCACAGTTTTACACCAACATGAAGCTCATTTAAACATTGCTTTCTTTGACTGCATAAGAATTTTGCACAGTATGGTATTTAAAACTCTACATGTTTCTCTTAAGAGACTGACAGACAAAGGGTAAGTTCAAGACATCTGCTCATATGAGCTTCCTTATGTTCTCGATTGAAATTGACATTAGCATGAGAAGAGCAAGGGAGCTCAGCAACCACAAAGAAGAATCTGCATTTAATACTATATCTGTGGTGATATGAAATAACAAGATCCCCCCCCTCTGTGCTAAGCAAGTCCAATCAGTATTTACAACTATTAAGAAGTATGTCACAGCCGTCATAGCCGACGCGGATATTCAAGCAATTTCTTGGTACTTTTACATTTAAACACAGACCCCTGTCTCCATTGTCACGGTTCTTTGCCATGCCTGTCAATGCATAACCTGGGCAGATAAACAACATGTCCCTCATCAGACGTGAGAATAAACCAATAATGGATAAAACAATTTAAATAATCATTTAGTTCTGCCTGGAAATATGTGATGATTAATTACTGTAAGGCATTTGTCACCAATCACAGAAATCCAGCAAGACTGTTTGATTAATCCTTTCTTCCAAAGAGTCAAAGAGTTTCTTTCATTGTCACAATCCATCCTTATTCAGGTCACTTATCTTGGTTCTGGTGCTATGATGTTCATCAGGTCAGACCAGCCATCTCCTTCCAAAACTTCAGATTCTAGCTCGTTCTGAGGGATCTCCTGATGTTCCCAAGGCAGCACTCCTTCATGTCCTGGGTCTGCTACAGGGCGTTCACTACATAAAATAATTGTGTTAATAATATTACTGGTATTTTTTTTTTACGATAAATGAATCATTCATCAATGTGTTGAGCAGATGAAATGTTGATATTTCTGCAACCTTCACAATGTGTGGCTTTTTTTTTGTAAAAATATAAAGGGCTCATCAGAGCACCATTTGAATTCTGCCTTTTCACTGTAGCTGTTCCAATCAGGCTGGATTCATGCTGGTGTTGGCATGTAGCAATTCTGTTTGAGCAATCAGTATTCCGGAGGGGAACATGGCTTTTTACAACCAAGCGGATAAAACGCTGCTGCTTATTCTTAAGGCAATGGCCTGGCAGGAGCAAAATTTGACTGATGAAAGTCAAGTTTCATTTGCGGCTCTCACAGGTGAGGAGCAAAATTATTAAAGAAAAAATAAATAAAACAATTCAATAAAGGTTCGGTGTAGTTGTATTGTATTTGTTTTTGCTTTCTTTTATGGGTAGGTCTGTCATTTGCTGTTATGAGAAGCAAAGAAGAACGGAAGAAGGAAACTTACCATATTTCACAAAAAAAAGGAATTACTCTGCAGAGACATATGTGTTAACTGCCTATGGACACAATGGTAGGCACTAGAACATATGTTTCAATAAACTAAATTTGCAGTAATTGTCAACAATGTCAATTAGGAAATCCCAAAGGAATTTAACCCTAGAATTGGTAAGTCAATTTAGTCCAATTTAAATAAATCAATCAATCAGCGGCTTGGAGTTTAATGCAAAGGCTAACAGCTATGTAGTAGAAAGTTTTCTACACATATTCAGAATTCATTACGAAAGCTGAAAATTCCCAGAAAATAAATGTTACTGGCCTCTCTAGATCTGGAGAAATCTGCAGTACCTTTCTGAACCACACATTTATAAATGCCATAAAATATGCACATTTTGGGGAAAAAAATGTACAATTTTCCAGTGTTGTTCCATTACTATAAAAGTCAAAGCCACCAGCATTTTGACCACCCAGCCACAGAGCATTGGAAAGTACTGATGGAGAAAAGGGAAAGTGAAAGCTTTCAATGTTCCTGGACAGCTCATTGTTTCCTATGAATGACACGGGCCACAAGGTGCGTGGTGTTCCCTGGCACTATGGGTCTCTGTGAGTACCTGCTGTGGGCCTCTGTGAGTACCTGCTATGGGTCTCTGTGAGTAACTGCTATGGGTCTCTGTGAGTACTTGCTGTGGGTCTCTGTGAGTACCTGCTGTGAGCATCTGTGAGTACCTGTTGTGGGCCTCTGTGAGTACCTGCTATGGGTCTCTGTGAGTACCTGCTGTGGGCCTCTGTGAGTACCTTCTATGGGCCTCTGTGAGTACCTGCTGTGGGTCTCTGTGAGTACCTGCTGTGGGTCTCTGTGAGTACCTGCTGTGGGCCTCTGTGAGTACCTGCTGTGGGCCTCTGTAAGTACCTACTGTGGGTCTCTGTGAGTACCTGCTGTGGGCCTCTGTGAGTACCTGCTATGGGTCTATGTAAGTACCTACTGTGGGTCTCTGTGAGTACCTGCTGTGGGCCTCTGTGAGTACCTGCTATGGGTCTCTGTGAGTACCTGCTGCGGGCCTCTGTGAGTACCTTCTATGGGCCTCTGTGAGTACCTTAATGTGAGTTAGTTTTAATGTGTAAATTGTGTTGTAGTGTGCATACAGTATACAGTTATTTCAGCACTGGTTCAGATGGATCAAATGCCCCTTGAATTTTTCTTTCACATATATTTGGGAAAAAACACAAGCATGTTAAATCATTTAAGAGGTCTCACATCAATTTGTTTTTCAGTAGTTATTGAGTATACAAAGAAGATTCAATTTTTGTATTTTTTGCATTTATAGAATTGTACGGTTTTTAATTTTATTGTATTGAGAAAGTTATTATCTTTGATTGTGCTTGTCTCTAACAAGGATAAGAGCCTAGGGATAATAGATGAAAACTCAGCTTTTGGCTAACTCTGGCATGTTTACAGCAATGCTATCAATATGAATGGTCCCTCTCAGATGCACCAACAAACAAACAATTACTTGCTGCTATTAGTACTTACGGAAACTTTGAAAACCAGCAGCATTCATATTGACCTTCTATACGTGATCACCGGTGTTTTGCTTGTCGTCAGAAGCACGACAGTTACTTCACACAGAACCTCACACCTACTGTGAAATAAGCAGCAACTTTGGGTTATTTTGCATCCATGAGTTCACAGGCCATTATTAAGATAGATGGAACTGAGAGCCTCAGCGAGTATAAAGACATTAAGGCCAAACAGCTTGTTCAAATTGACTTTCCAGCAAGATAATCCCTGAAATACGCACACACACACAAAAAAATTGACTGTTTTGTTTGTTCTCACCCTGGAGTTCATTTATACAGGTTACATGGTGTATTTTATTGTCACAATAGCTGCATTTGCTTCCCCATCCTTGAATGAAAAATAATAAAAGAATAATTGTGATATGTCAGGAAACCTGTAGCTTTTCTACATATATAAGGTAATATATTATATGTACACAGAAGGCAGACAATAGACACATTTGAAGATGGAGGAAATATCAACAAGTAAATTACTATTGCAGTAACCCGATGGTGTTATTCCTTGAATAAACACAAATGTCTTTCATTCATATTGCACCTGCTAAGGGTTTGGCCTGATAACCATATATTTTTGTGCTGAAATGCTTGCCGATGACATTAAGAACAGGCTGAAAAGATGTATCGAAGTTGTAATACTATCAGAAAGGCTGATAACAATGTGGAAATCAATTTTCTGAAGTGCTCAAATCAGAAAAGGCCACCCTTGTTAAGGACTTACTGGAATTCACTGGATACTTCATTGGCACTCAGTTGTACCTTGAGTAAGTGGGAGATGGAGCCTGAATCTGCACTGTATATTTCCTATGACACTGTCCTTGACGAGTCGTACCCACAATGTTGTAGGAGGAACAAGGTTTTATGTCTGAGTAATTCAGTTTTTGAACTAGTGTCAGCATGAGTTGTAGTGGCTTATTCCTTCCAACCGTAGGACCCAAATGTAATGTCACACCAGGACAGGGGAGCGGCGCAATGATCAGATCAGACACGGCTTCCTTGGGTGATGCTACTCTGCTGACCTTGGAATGGCTGAACCACAAACTCATCGAGGGACCAAGATCCAATGGCTATGTTCCTAATGGGCCTACCATCAAACTGAATTTTGAAAAATTCTTTTTACGACACTACAATAACCGATGTAACACCCCAACAATACAACACACCCTTTGTTTCTCATCCACTTTGACATGAAAATATCCCTTTTATCTCTGTTTTGAAAGCTGTTCCGCTTTTTTTGCTTTGATAACCTTCATATATACCGCTTTCATCTAACAGAAAGTGTGCTCTCTGTAGATGTATGTTGAAAATCGGCTTTTGATTTGAATGAAAGAAGCGTAGGTATGACAGTTGCAAATTAAAAAGCTATTATAAGTTCGTTGTTTCTAAAAACATTGTCAGTGGCACAGTCATACAAATTGTGAAGAGAAGTGTGGTTAAAGGAGCTGAAATTATATTATAAAGGATGCATGAAGAATCAGTACTTACAGAAAAGGTTTCTGTTACTTGCTAATTAGCATTTATCATTCCTGTTGTGGATTTCATGGATCCAAAGAGGATCTGTGCATCAGAAGGGAGGTGGAAATCACATCAAGCATCATTGGCATGGCAGGAAGTAAGTTTTCCGTAACATCTTAGTTCCTCATCACTCTTAAGAGCAGCAGATACATCCGTGCACTTCTTTACAAAGCCATTTCGGCTGTCGTGTCTGCATCCGCCAACCTGCTGATTATCCAGCATCCGTCCCAGAGGCTTGGAGTTAGCATGTCGCTAACTCACTCTGACCAGTGCATCCTTTCTGATGACTGGTCTTCTGACAGCTCCTGAATAAAGTTCAGGTCGACTTCTTTAAAGAAATATCGTAAAATGCAGCGTGAGAAACAAATCCAGGTCTACATCTTTCAGACTGTCATCATGTCGGATGACGAAAACAACTGAAATGTCCACAAACTCATTCCTTATACAAAGCAGGTTGTTGAAGGAGGAGGGAAAAATAAAAAAGAATCAAGATATCACCAGAATTTTTGATATGATTCCTCAAAGACAGGTTGACCTTTCTGTTTTAGAAAGGATCTGGATTGAAATCTCTTTGATTGCAGGGAAATTGCCATAAATGTCACAGATAACAAAAAGCTGAGGAAACAATGCAAATGCCAAAAACTGTTTGTATATTTACCTTATTGAAGATGTATCTAAGACACATGAATGGCCATCTGAAATAATGTAGATGCCTAAAGTATTGAAGAGCCTCCTTTTACTTTCCAGTCCTTTAGTCAATGCTCCTACTCCACAACGATGTGCACGGTCAATCTATAAGACAACAAAAAACATTTCCCAAAACACCAATAATCATGACAACGATGCCACAAGTCATGTACTGGTAATTTTGCATGTCTTGCTGTAAAGATACAGTGAAGGTTATGGTACCGGATTTGTGCTGTTTATTTCCACGTCTTTATTGTGCATTTTTTCCTGCAGTGATTGAAGCTCAGGCAAAAAGCAGTGCAGATCGGCATCCATCCACTTCCCAACTACTTATCCTGGTCAGTGTCACAGGAAACCTGGAATCTATCCAGGCAGAAGGCTAGGAACACGCTGGACAGTATACCTGTACGCCAAATCTGCACACTGCCTGTCCTAATGGGAGCACAACATAGGCACGGTTGCCAATTAAGTATGGTTAATATAAAAAACTCTGGCCTTGTTGTTCTGTAAAATCACATTAATTTTCAAATTTTTTCATGCTTAAATCTCAAAATATTTCTACATTAGGCTAAATCCATAATGTTACAACTGTATTCCTTAAACCCATTACCCGGTTAAATCATTTTAACAATGCCCTAAAATTCCATTGTAGATCTAAAAAAATTAAGAAAACGTGTTTATAATTAAACCTGACTCCTTAACTACTACTAAAAAAGAAAAGGATGCCAGACCTGCTTTCTATGCTTACCTTTTAACTATGCTATAAATAAACTATACTTTATTTGACATTTCCACACATATAAATACATTGGAACTTCTCTTTGCTGACCCCGTCTTGCTCTCCATAGCTTGGGTGTCACAGTGCAGGGTCAGCTAATGTGTTAAGGCCCCTGCTCAAGGGCTGCTGGCATGTACCTGATCTGCAAAGGCCAGGGCTCAAACTGGCAATCTTCTAATCACCGGCGCAGAGACTTAGCCCGCTGAGTCGTTCTCCACCCCCTGAATAGCACTGAAATATTTTTGTTTGACTCATAACCACAGGCCCTTCAGTGACTATCAATGCTTTGTGTACCATGACTGAAAATTCTGCTGGCACCGCTGCACACAGTCGATTTAGAGATGCCATTAGAGAAAAAGTAGACCAGCAGCCTCCATCCTGGGAAAATTAAGAAGACTGTGCTGTCCGGCAAGAACCCCCTGAAGGACTGGAAAGCTTTGTAAGCTTTATATACACAAAAATGTTCTGAGGGCAGATCAAAAAATTACTGGTTCAGAGAGATAACCAATCAGATTGTAGATGAGGTAGGTCCAAGCAACTAGAGGAACCTACCAATCAGAGGTCTTGGTCACACCTCTTCTAGTTACTTGGACCCACTTCTCTATAATCTGATTGATTATCTCTCTGGACCAATCATTTTTCATTCTGCCCTCAGAATATTTTTGTGTGCGTAAAACTCCCACAAGCCACAATGATGCCCTGTGTTATTATTTTTAGCAGCATTAATAGAATATGTAAATTTAAAGAAATTTTAATTTAATTTTTGAATAACAATGAGTAGGATCATTAAAGGACTCCAAGTATTTTTGGCCTACAAAGAAAGTATTTCACATTAACTAGGTGGACAACTACAGTGTTGCGGCATTGTGTTTTAGGGAGTCCAGCATTTTAGGCCAAGAATCCAAGAGCCAAATGGGCATGCAGTTAAATTTTCCCAGAATAATTTGACAACATGCTGCTCAGCAAATAACATTTCAGTCCTAAAAGCCCCTTTCCTTACCGCTTGATTCTGCTAACTACTCGTCCACCCTTTTACAGCTTTTGATTCCCGCTGTCGCGGGAGCATGGATTTCAGATGGTGTGACATTTCAGTGACGTTTGACAAACAGGACTCCTGAATGGAGTCAGTACTAGGATAGATACATAACGCCAGATATCTGCATTGGTGATCGATATTTCCTCAAATCACTTTTGGCCAACAAAAGTCAGGAAGGTGACTAAAAATATTACTCAACAGAACTGAGCCACACTGGTCTGAATAATCAATGCAGGAAAAGCTTAAATAGATGAACTGTTAAAATTCTCCCTTACATGCTTCATTTCTGCCCACACGCCGTCACCAACACTCCCCCACACCAGAATATTGATGCATGGTACAGATTTGGGTAGTGGATGAGTGGAAGACCATAGCAACAACAGCCACTGTAAGTAAATGGTGATGTACTTCTATTGGAGTACCCTAGAAGATTTTCCATTGTTTATCCTGAGGATTCTGTGATATATTGAACTGATTATCAAAACTGCATAACTCATGTTCTCCTTGTATCGTACCAGCTCCTCCCTAACAGTTCCTTCAATTTCACAAGACAAACCCAGCTCCTTGGTTTTACGCCCAAGGGATAAGAATGGCTGTCACAGGTGGGAGATGGAAGTGACCTATACATGAAAATGTCAAGAAGATACAGAGATTCTCAGCTTTTGCCAGATTAATAATGAACTTGATTCCTATTGTGGCACCACTCACACAACAGTTTGACAGAGTTCCCACAGGATTAGTTAGAGAGGAATAAGAACACAAGACATTTACAAACGAGAGGAGGCCATTCGGCTCATCTAGCTCATTTGGGGAGAACTTAGCTAATAGCTCAGAGCTGTTAAAATCTTATCTAGCTCTGATTTAAAGGAACCCAGGGTTTTAGCTTGCACTGCACTAACAGGAAGACTATCCCATACTCTATCTATATGCTGTGTAAAAAAGTGCTTTCTCAAATCCATTTTAAAAAGGTCTGCCGCTAATTTCCACCTAAGGCCACATGTTCTAGTATTTAAACGAATACAATATTAAAGTAGCCATTTGGCTGAACAGCATCCACACCTGTTACAATCTTATATACCTGGATCATGTCCCCCTTTAGTCTCCTTTGTACAAGGCTAAACAGATTCAGCTCAGCTAACCTCTCCTCATAAGACATTCCTCTAAGACCAGGAATCATTCTCATAGCCCTACGTTGCACCTTTTTCAAGGCAGCAATGCCCTTTATAAGGTATGGTGACCAAACCTGCACAAATTGTTCTAGGTGGGGTCTTACCAAGGAATTGTATAATCTTAGCATCACCCTCCTTGACTTAAACTCCACACACCTAGGGATGTAACCCAACATCCTATTGGCCTTTTTATTGCTCCCCCACACTGACGAGAGTGGGACATGGAAGCATCAACATACCTGTACACATCGAGGTCTTTCTCATAATCAGCTACCTTTACTTCAGTGGAACCCATAAAATATTTGTACTTCATATTTATGCTCCCTGCGTGGATTACATTTATCTATGTTAAATTTCATCTGCCCAATTTCTGATTAAATCAAGATCCTGTTGTAGCCTCTGTGCTGCTAGTTTGTTATCTATTATACTCCCACTTTGCTTTTGTCTACAAATTTAACCAGTTTACTGAATGTATTGGTGTCAATATCTAATGTAAATTAGGACCAATAGTGGTACTAAAACTGAATCTTGCGGTACCCCACTATGAACACAAGCCCACTGTAACATTGTGCCTCTAACAACTACCCACTGCTTCAAGTCTGTTAACCAGTTTTCGATCCAAGCTGCTCCAGTTCCAAAAATCCCTGCATCTTTGAGCTTTAGCAGGAGCCGTTTCTGAGGGACAACATCAAAGGAAATCTAGGTAGATCATATCATATGCCTTTTTGTGATCAATTTCTCTTGTAGCTTCCTCAAAGAACTAAGATAGATGAGTTAAACATCACCTACCTCTCCTAAATCCTTGTCGGCTCTCCCTCAGAATGTTATTTGCATCCAGGTAATCTACCATTTTCACTTGGATTATAGCTTCCATTACTTTTCCATTAATGGTAATTAAACTGATTGGCCTATAGTTTGCTGGATTACTTCTATCCCCTTTTTTGAATATGGGTGTTATATTAGCATGCTTGCAATCTGAAGGTACCACACCCGCAGATGACGATTTCTGGAATATTAAAGTTAAAGGTTGGCTAATAATATCCCTCACCTCTTTTATAACTATAAGTAAGATGCCATCAGGGCCCTGCGATTTATTTATTTTGAGCTTAGCTAGGCTTAGTACCACATCAGCCTCAGTTATACATATATTGGTCATAGACGAAGCTGTATTTGTACTAAATAATGGTAAGTTACTTGTGTCTTCTACTGTGAACATTTTCAATTATAAGGCTCTTACTATCCTGCACATTAATGATTTCAGCTTTTAGCGCTCTTTAGGAGTTAAAATATCGGAAGAAACTTTTAATGTCATCCTTAGCCTCCAATTGTCATGGACTCGGGAAGTTCGGGCACACAGGCATGGCATCATGCAGGCAGAGAACAGAGAACGTGGACGACCCACTGGCGGCTCAGTGGACAAAGGGGGATTTATTAAACAAAAGATAAAACAGTAAGAACACAACAAAAACCAAGAGGACCTTGAGGGGTCAAAAGCAATGGGGAAAAAACAAAGACTAATTACAAAAACAGGGCAGGTAAGCAGGACAAACATCTAAATTCACAGTTAATCACAAACATTAACCAGCACAATCAACAGAACATCCAAAATCAACGAACCACTGGGGAACAGAACAGAAGCAGGGACTGAAATATTGAAACTAAAACTGGGTAACAAGACAGGACAGGTGAAACTAATTAACTCAAAGGAAATAAAACAGGGAAACTAAGAACTAAGCAAGAAAACAGGAGATACAGAATCTAACACTGGGAGTAACAAACCCCAATGAAACATAACTAAGGCTCAGAACAAGAAAGCAAGACGGAATACAGAAATTACCAGACACGGGAACTAGAAAAACTTCTGCAAATGAAAACACTAGGAACAAATACAAAAACAGAGGAGGTGGGATTCAAACACAAGGACAGAAGGGTTCACAGACAACGACATGGAGGAGGGGGAAACACAAAGACTGACAACAGAAGGGACGGGATGACAAGCAACACCTGCTGGACAAATGGGGATGGGACACCGAGTGGGACAACAGGGCCTGACCCTGACACCAATGCAATCTTCTCTCTACACTCCTCTTAGCGAGTCTAATGTTATTTTATAACTCAGCCTGTAGACGTAGATACTCCTGCTTCATTTTGAGATCATTCGTTAGTTTCCATTTGTGGAAGAGAGCCCTTTTGCTCCTGCCTTTTTTTCTTAACTTCCGTAGCAAACCACCTTGAAGTGGCAGATCAGGTCTTTAAATAGTTAAAAATAGCTACAAAACAAGTTTTTAAGCAGACCTAATTTGAAACATACTGACCATTCAACCTCTTCTTCAAAGCAGATTCCTTAGAATCTAGTGTGGGGTCAGTTCTGTCCCAATGGAAAGATGAGCTACCCAGGTTGCACCAATCTTTGTTTTTTTCCAAGAAACCTTTCTTTGCCGGAGAGCAATTATGACATTGAGACAGGGAACTACTATCCATTAAATTAGCCTTTGAGAGATAGCACCATTAGCTTCAGGGAGTTCGGCATCCTTTGCAGGCCTCCTATTCATCAATCTAAGTATACCCATGCTGGCAAAAAAGTGAATCCTCATCAGGGGAAATGGTCTTTATTCTACAGTCGGATCTGGTTCATCTTGTCATACAGGCTTCGATTCAAGAACGTTCCCTGTCCTGATATCTCTGACCTCTCAAGACCTCAAGAAGCGCCGAAGACAATTAAAGCTCCCACATGCATTGTTACCCTCATGTGGGACATTATGGATCTGATCCAAAAGGCCCTTAATTCTGCTACGGCTCTCCTGCTGAGTGTCCTCCTTAAAAGACTTATGTTCCAGCCCTGGCAGCCATCATTATGAAACAACTTAACTGTGCCCTACAATTGTATATTATTTTTTTTACACTACTGCAATACATGGTGGTCAGTGGACCAGATTAAAGCACTTGGATTCAAATCTTCTATGCTCTGTTTGTGCCGGAATGACTTTTGTTAAGCTAATGAGTCTGATGTATTACATTTGTGTTTCAAATTTTGGAAATAAACCATTTTTATATTTTCATCTATTTGGATCCCTTCCTTTTTTGCAATACAACAGACACTAAGGGGAATTTTAGAGATCATTATTGATACACCACAGCACACAACAATGAAATGTGTCCTCTGCGTCTGACCCATACGTGACATCGTGACATAGCAGGGGACAGTTTATTCAGCTCCCAGGGAGCAGGGCTTGGCAGTACCCCGCTCAGGGTACCTCAGTGGAACCTTGTTGGTTGGGGATTCAAACCGGCAGTCTTTCAATTATGCTTCCCTAGCCATTAGGCCACCACTATTTAATTAATTAAAATTTAACTATGACACTGTCAATTATAAAGTCAATATTAGCAGAGTAGCGTCTTGCTTCCCACATACTCATTGAATGAAAGTAAGTCAGTGGCACAAGGCTCTCTAAATTTCTATTTGTGAGGCAGTGCTTTTTAAAAGCATGTTATATAGTTAACATAGGAGATGACAGCATCATTAGACTCTCAGAATCTTATTCACTTCTTTCACAGATTCCTGCTATGAGACCTTCATGACGAAAGTCTCTTTGTACTTTGAGTACTGCAATATACATGAACCTGCTTTCATTCCTTTTCCTGAAAATTCACACTCTACACGCAACTGCTTTGCATGCTGAGATCAAGGAGAAATAAGGTTAAAAATGAATGAAAATACGGTACCTTTAAAGATCCATTATGGTTAAAATTTTGTACAAAGGAAAAAACACACAAATCCAGCCTTAGGCATGTAACAGTAACATAATGTTATAGTTTAAAGTTAGGTGGCAGAGAGGGAGTGGTTACTTAACAAGTTAAAAATTTAAAAAGTGAATCAAAAAAGAAAAATATAAAAACGAATCAATATTTTAAATTCAAAATGTATTGTTTTATTGCTGTTTAATTGCCGTGTAACAACGCATTATGTAAGAATACAGCATTACGTAATTGTAACTCGACTAAATGTAACAAAATTCTCACTCCATTATATAATCATGATCCACCCGTCCGAGCCTCATGTGTGCCACGCCTCCTCATTACCTCATGTCTGATCCTGATTGTGGCCACCTGTTGTCGAGTGATTCCTGCTTGTATTTAGTCGGCGTCTGTGTTCGTTTCCCGAAATGTGTCATTGAAGTTACCCCGATGTTGCCTGTACCCTCTGTACCATTCCTCGTGTTCGCCTCATTGAACCCTGTTTCCTGCCCTCATCCCGGACTCCCGTGCCCGCTTGCCTGCTCGTCCACCCCGAGCGTGACACCTGCATTTTGTAATAATCTGTCATATTTTGTAATAAACAGCTTGAATGCAATATGCAATAATATATTACATATTGCAGTGCTTATTACTCAACGCAGGAGTTGCACTTTTTAATGTGAAAATGTGATACTGTCCATTATGTAAGAAACAACAAGATGGATGTCTTCATTGACACTTTGTTGAGTTATTAAATGGGGTGTTATTATACAATCCATTGTTCCATGCCTCCCAATTCTATTAATGATAAAGACTGTAGCGGATGTGGCATGTCTCTGTAGCTACATAGGGGATAATAGAAAGGCTTTTGTCAAAGAGGCTATCAAAATACTCTATGTCATGATCAATTATGCTCCACAGGTTGCACAGCACGCAGCAGACGAGGTGGTGTAGATCGCAGATGTAGCAAAACTCTCACTGCTGGCATCCAGAAAGCAGCAGCCAGCTGACGGGTCCCTGGAAGATCCCGTGTCAGAGTCATGCTGCTAGGTGTAATCTCCTGCCCCCCCCAGCTGAATGGAGCTAATTATCATCTGCTGCTGCATATCGCAATGAATGCGTTGCTGCCTTTGACATCACACTCTAGGCCCTGATGTGCTACCTTGCTGTGCCAAGTGGTGTCTCATTCATAGTTTTGAATTCCTCTCAGCACTAGCAAATGTGAAAAGGCCAGGATTTCTTGAAAAAAAAAAAGATTGAAACTAAGAGGGGGGGGGGGGACCTTAAAATACCTTAAATGCATCAATTTAATAGTGGTATTTGCAATTTCCTAGCCTGACAACTTCAATCCTCATCCTAAAATCAGTATTCTGTATTATAATGTTTACAATGCTCTTTATAAAATATTCATATATGTCCTCAGTGGAATTATACATTCAGGACCTCCCACAACCAAACATTCCCTTCCTTGTCACACCCTTGCCAAATTGCTCCCAGTAATAGTGGTACCGTCCAGAGCCCAGTGGAATAATCTGCCATTTACTGTCAGAGCCAGGAATAAAAATACTACTGCTGCACCAATATTGAACATTAAAAAGTTTTCCTTTCTCAGAGACCTTCTCAGCTGAAATGCTGAACTGGGGATTTAAAAGAACTGGGATTCAAACAGATGAAAAACTGAATCAAAAATCTGATTTGGGAAGAGGCCACATAAATTAATTAATAATTAGACATAATGGCACAAAGAGTCAATTTATCAATTTATCACAAGTGTATAATAAATATGATACGATAAGCTCAAAGTACAATATTGCACAACACTATCCTGCAAAAGCTTACAGGCTTTAAACCAGAGAAGGAACATAAATTGAAAAGTCTATTACCTACTTTTAAAAGGCAGGTCTTCCACAGAATATTGAGAGTATCCCTGAATAAAATCATTTTCATCAAATGTCTTGCTTCCAGATTTCATTACGGAACTTATCTGAATTGACAAAAACATTGTTCATTAATATAAACAACTTTATATTCTACTAACTCAGCCCTTTTAGTACAATTAATTCTGATGTGATTTCATGCAAGTTTAGACATAGAAGTTATGTATTTAAAAGATCAAGCAAATGAGGGCTCAGTGTTTATGTTCAATTTTAATTGGATATGAAATGAAAATCTTAAAACATGATTAATTTATAGACTTTAGTTGAAAATAATGTGTTCACTTACATTAGGTCTTACTTTCACGTTTCCTAATGTTCAAAAGGGTTTTAGGAGCAATACAATAAAATTTATACATATTTATGCTGATAACAAGCAAATTCTCTGCAAAATCATGCTTATTGTACATTACAATTTGAGTCTTGGATTATCATTAATTTCTTGTTTTCTCTCCTGAAGGCATGTCCTTTTCTATAGCTAAAACGTATATGAAGTAAAAATTTCTACAATGATTCCAGTTTTATGTAATATAAACTTTTACAATAGATAAGGTAAAAACAGTGTTTGGTACTTTCCTATTATTTTGAATGTCGGGGTTATCGGACTTTGCTCCAGGCCATGGGAAAATATATAACAGGTCATTTTCCTTAGCTTATCATTTTTCATCATGTAGGATAGCTAGGTCAACATTATATTGTGTTAATGGAACAAATTGAACTTCTAAATGTATGTACTGTAGGTTGCCGGACTACACATTGAGTTTTTAAACAAGTGTAATGTTACATATGAATTGTGACTTGTGGAAACTGGCTAGCTAGGATGTGCAAGGGTGAAGGTTTTGTGTTGGTTAGCTCCATGAAATTTTAATCAGGGGTCTGTCAAGATTAAACTAAACCACAAAATGGTCTACAAATGGGCTTGAAACCATGTGACCATAAAGTCTTTAACCTCTTGATGTATTAATATTTCTATGATTTGTGGCAGCAACAAATTCATAAATTGCTAGCTGAAAAACTACTAAATCTTAATTAGTCTGATTTACCCTATATGCACAAAAGTACTGGGACACCTGGCCATTATGCCTACAGGAATTATTATGACGTCCCATTCTAAATCCATAGGCATCATTATGGAGTTGGTCCCAGCTTTGCAGCTATAACAGTTGCCACTCTTCTGGGAAGGCTTTCCCTAAGATTTTGGAGTGAGTCTGGGGGAATTTCTGCCCCCTCATCAAGAGAATAGGAGAGGTCAGGCACTGATGTTGGATGTGAAGGCCTGGCTTGTAATCTCTGATTTAGTTCATCCCAAAGGTTTTTGATAGGGTTCAGGTCAGGGCTCTGTGGAGGCCACTCAGGTTCTTCCACACCAAACTCACCCAGCCTTTATGGATCTTGCTTCGTAAGAGTTCCCTTCACTGGAATTAAGGGAGTAAGCCCAACTCCTGAAAAACAATCCCATAACATTATCAATCCTGCACCGAACTTTATAGTTTCCACAATACTGTCAGACAGATGAAGTTCTCCTGGCATCCACCAAACCCAGACTCATCCATCAGATTTCCAGACAGAGAAGCACGATTTGTCACTCCACAGAACACGTTTCCACTGCTCCAAAGTCCAGTGATGGCCTGTTTTATACCACTCAGTCTGACACTTGCCATTATGCTTGGTGATGTGAGGCTTTCATGCAGCTGCTCAGTCATGCAAACCCTTTCCATGAAGCTCCCAGTGCACGGCCTTTATGCTGGGGTTAATGCCAGAGGAAGTTTGGAACTCTGCAGTTATTGAGTCAACAGAATTGGTGACTTTTACGCACTATGCGCCTCAGCACTCAGTGACCCTGCTGTGTTGCTTTACCTGGTCTGTTCCTGATGTTCTTAAACGCTTCCACTTTGTAATAATACCACTTACTGTTGACTGTGGAATATCCAGCAGTGAGTAAATTTCACAAGCTGACTGTGGCATCCTATGACAGCACTATGCTTGAATTCTTCAGAACGACCCATTCTTTCACAAATGTCTGTAAACCTGACTGCATGGCCAGGTGCTTGGTTTTATACACCTGTGGCAATGGGTCTGAATGAAATGCCAGAATTCAGTGATTAAGAGGTATGTCCCGGTACTTTTGTCCATATAATGTGTATTTCCCTTCAATGATCTGGAACAGTCCCCTTTTGGGAAAAGCAGCTGCCTTCAAAGTGCAAAACATAGCACATAAAGAAGAAGCAAAAATGTACAATTTTGTTGATGTACAAGTCAGGCAGTACATTACACGCATAACATTAAGCTGACACATCGATTGCAAAAAACAAATGCATTTCCTTCTTGTGTTACATTTCACACTTTAGGGTGGCAGTACAAAGTAGATTTAGCCAGTGAAATTGCAGCAAAATTTTGAATTTTAATTTACTGTAACCCCTCACACTTAATTGTAAGGACACATTCCATGCTTAGGATAATGCTAGGCACAAGGCAAGCAATTCAGTGAAAAACAAAGTACGAATGACTGGAGCAAAAATATGTATAGTGAACTGCTTCCCAAAGAAATACTCAAAGGTAATAACAGGCACATGTCTACAAACTCCGCCTTTTCTCTGGAAAACATTATTTTTGTAAATATCACAAAGTGTCCTTACATATTCAATTCAATTCCACTTCACTTCACTTTTGATAGCCGGCTTTCCCAGCAAGTTTGCATTAAAGCTCTTAACAAAGAAACCAAATGGTGATTTCTCCATAGTATGAGGTAACAACAGGGTAAATTGATATTAAATAAAAGCCAGAAGACACTGGAGGAGAGGAAACAAAAATCCACAGTTTGATACAACAGAAGTAAATCCTACCTCAATTAGCTACCCAGACGCCAAGGATGCAAAGAATAACCATGTATCGCGAGCTTCATGTAGTCCTGCCTTCAGTCTGCAGGCTGCCACACTGTCTATAAGTAATCTCTTGCGTATCCTCCACCGTGAGACTGTGCGCCCTGGCTGCCCCCCAGGCAACTTGAATGTTTCCTTCCCTCACTGCTTTTCTGTATTGCAGTGGGTCCAAACCTCCCTCAGCTCTGGCCATCCAGGAGTCTCCTGCACCGCTCACCTCCTTGCTCAACGCTACTGGTGGCTTGGGTGGAGGGAAGAAGTAGAGGATAATGTCCTATCCTGCCCCTACTGCTCTCCGAGGACCGCAGTTTCTGCTCCTGTCTGGACATTTCCCTCTGCCGGTCTTCCAGCTACCACCCCCAAACTTACGGGCTGACCGGGCGTACCAAGGAGGAGGTGTCAAAGACCCTCAACCTCCCGTGTGCCGACATTCATGAGCAGTGGGCCCGTTTCCTGTCCTTAGCTCACGCACTCTCCCTGACACAGGGCTCTCCCCCTACCAGTGTGTTCTAGGGTACCAGCCTCGCATGCTCCCATGGGATTCACCCCCCAGCACCGCCTCCTCCGTGGACCACCGGTTCAGGCAATCCCATCGGGTGTGAAGGAAAGTTTGGCGCCAACCGGAAGCCTGCTCTCAATGTCAAAAGGCATAGGCAGACCACAGGCACTGCCCTGCTCCTCTGCATCCAGGCCAGTAGGTGTGACTGTCCAAGAAGAACCTACATCTCCTTGGTTACCGCAAACTTGCACCTCACTATAATAACCTAACCTAACCCTAACCCTAACCTAACCCTAACCCTTCTGCATTCCCTGCCAGGTGAGCCCGGTCACATATCATCTGCAGCTGCCCCGACTCATGTCCCCCACCTTCCGCACCCTTCATGCCAGTCCGCTATAGTGTGGCTCACCCAGCCTGTGATCTCACCATGCCTCCCCTACCCTGTTAAGTGCCACTGATAGTTTTCACGTTTTGGTTTCAGCTCCACCTGCAGCTCCTTATCTTCTCTTTTTAATTCCCCCATTTGTCATTCGTTCCATCTCCATGTCCAGACCCCGCCCACGACTCGTATGTGCCACTCGTCACTTCAGATTCCAAGAGTTGAAAAGCCGCCAGCAAGAAACCTGCTCACTGCTTATCGTTGTTGGTTTGCTTTTCTCGGCTTGATATTAATGTTTTATGATTTTTGCTTTGCCCTTTTCTGTGCCTTTGTTTTGGCTGATTTTGCTATTCGGTTTCGAACTCCCGCTCGGATTCTGGTTTACGTCTTTGTGCGCCCCTTGGACTTCTCGCTTTGATCTGTGTCTATGTTCTGTTCTGTGTGTGTGTTTCAGGTGCGTAGGGAGTGACTGCTGTTTTTGTTTTGTGAACATGTGTGGTACGCTGTTGTCTGGATAGGGACTAGGTCGTTTGGTTTCGTTTGCTTTGCACTTACGTAAGTTTAGCTGTGGGCTGCGTCTGGAGGCTGGGTTTTGTTTATTGTTTTGGCTTTCACTCCTGAGTCCTTTTGCACTGGGTTTACTTTTTCTGTGTCTGTGGTGTATCAATAAAAAATATCCCTTGTCTATCCCCCCCCTGTCTTTCCTTCACTCCACTTCCCCTTTCCCTTTCATTCTACTATGTCCCAACCCTAGATTGGGGCTCGAAACACCGCATGGATGACGAGGATGCCTACTGTGTGCGTGCCCTGCTCGATTCCCGCCAGCTGGGTGGGGAACTACAGTACGTCACTGACTGGGAGGGGTACGGGCCAGAGGAACGTGCCTGGGTGCCCGCCGCAGTTGTCCTGAACCCTGATTTGGTGAGCCAGTTCCACCGCGATCACCTGCACTGCCCGGGAGGCGGCCATTGGGGGAAGGTCCTGTCACGGCCACATAAGAGAGGGCCTGCTTCCTCTGCCTATCATGAAGTATTACATCATGTGGTGTTGTGCTGTCAGCATATCGAGCGTCTCACCCTCTCTTCTCCCCCCCCACAGCCTTAGCGCAGCCCAGTTGAGCGAGCCCCACCTCTAGCCTCTGCCGGTTCCAGTCTGCTGTGCCAGTTTGCTCTGCCCAGGGACCCCCACGTCCTTCCATCCAGTTCCTGTCCCAGCTCACCAGCTTCCTCAGGCTCCTTGGTTCCACTGCCCTCCTCTGCCAACCCTGTTTGTAGCTGGAGCTGTTTCACTCACAGCCCAACATAAGTTTGCCCATTTGCCGCCCCTGTTTGCCTGGGCTTGAATCAATACCACATGTCCAGGGAAAAGTGACTCTCCTGTCTCCACGAGTGTTTCTGTCCTGACAGCAGTAAATCACTGGCATAGGAACTTTTGCTGATGGCTATATCTACAGCTCTGGAAAAAAAATGAAAACACCACTCTATATTTAAAAAGAAAATCTGCATTTTTATATTCTGGTTTAATCCTGGTTATGCTGGCAGAAGGCTACACTGAGAGTCAGGCTGCTTCCAGGTTCAAAGTTTCTAAGACAGAAGTACACACACACACACACACACACACAGGTTTGTAATTGTATGTTTATGGGGACTCTCCATTCATTTTTAAAACTCTAATCAAAACATAAGAACATAAGAACATAAGAACTATACAAACGAGAGGAGGCCATTCGGCCCATCAAGCTCGCTTGGGAAGAA
>JAODUD010000033.1:12626515-12643190 GCA_026784285.1 Stomatorhinus walkeri | reverse complement strand
ATATCATTTGGCATGACAGTAAGCAATACCATACAATTGAAAATAATAAAACATAATACATCGCAGTGCTTGTTTTTTTTTGTTAAAAAAAGAGGACTGTGGGGGAAATGGTGCAGAGGAAAGTGTTCCAGCATCGGCGGATCAAATGCAACTGTTGAGCATGAAAATTAGGTGCTATGTGACGATCTGCCGTTATGCTGCTGGTATCCGCGAGCTCCGCAGCATCTGCGCTTTCCCTCTTCTTTTTTTCTTTAATTTATCCCTGACAAAAGAGGAACTTAGATTTAACATGAAGCGCGGCTCGCATTCAAAGTAGCTCATGTGCTGAAATTAGATTTCACCGTGTTAATGGAATGCAGTTGTTTTAGGACTGGACAGCTCCCTTTATTTCAGATTTCTGATTTAAAAATCTATCTTTATAAACTTCAGCCTGAACTAATATTTCCGGAAATTGTTTAAAATTATATATGGGCTATTACGTTTTGCAGTTTCTACAACGATGATTCTGTTTGCAGATGTGCAAACATGAAACGAGACGTCTTGAAATAAGTCAATGCATGGGTGCCGCGTAAGGTTAAATGGCATACCTTTCGTAGCTGTTTATCTCTCTCTATATGGAGTATTCCGTAAAAAATAATTCCAGGCACCTTTAAAACTGCCTGTTGCTTTAGAAAAAAAAATATATTCTTTGTTTAACAAACCGCTATGTTTTAGCATAAGCCTATTAATATTAATCTGTTTTAAAAGACAAGACGTAGAGCTGACTGAATGGAAACTTCCTCAAAGTCGTATTAAAATATCTTCATACAGGGGAAATTAAGTTAAATTCATATCGCTTCTCGATTCCTGAGGTTTTGTGTTTAAATTCGGTCAGTAGGGTTTTTAGGTGATTTCGTAAGGTTTAGGGGAGAAGCCCATCTCCTTGTTGAAAGGAATTAATTAAGTATTTAAGAGATAAGCCCCAGGGCTCCGCCGATAAGGAGCGTATTGCTGATACTGGCCCTTCGCTGCGGATAATACGTGCGTGTGGAGCGGTGAATTTGCTTACTAACTGTGCTTTCTGATTTGCAGGAAAGTTTACTGAAATGCCGTCAAATGTTACCGCCAAGGAAGGTCAAAACATCGAAATGGCGTGCGCCTTTCAAAGCGGGACGTCCTCTGTTTACTTGGAGATTCAGTGGTGGTTCATTAAAGCGCCAGAGGAGCGGAACGCCAGCGAGGGGGACAGTGACACGCAGGTCAGCATGGCGGTGCCTGACGCCTGGGATTAGGATACAGGATGGGAATCCGCTGGATGACTGCATGTCTTGCCATGTATTGCAGCTGCTTGCATACATCCTTTGCTGCGTAACAGTAGTTTTGGGAAATGCTGCAGTATCACCATTTGACCTTCTGGAGACAAGTAGTTCCCACGTTTAGGTCAAATTTGTAGCCATGCTTTATCATTGAGATTTGAGGCTTTTATTTGTTTTTTGTGGAGTAGGAAAAAATACATAAAAAACATATGAATAGATTGTATTCAAGTAAGTTTATGTTGATCTTATACAGTATATGGCAATAATTCAGAAATTGTACATAATACAATTTGTGGGAAATGGGAATATTTATCTGTGTTATTATTCTATATTTATTATAATTTGTCACATTTTATAAGAACAACACAGGTTTTCCACATTGTTTTGATATAACATTTCCTTGAACCTGATACCTAAATACTCTATCTATTTCTTACGTTTGTTTTCTAATGCTCACCCTGAGTTTACCCTTCCAATATTATTGCCAGTTCTCAGTTTCGTATTTGCATATTTGATGTGTTTATCTATATCTGATGTTCTGTGCCATTTGCTGTGCAGTATTCCATCATTCGGTATATTTAGAGACAGGGATTTGACGGGGTGTCCTCCTTTCCAACAAAGAACGAGGATATTTCCTTATGAATATGCCTCTTCCTGTATATGCTGTCTGTAACCAACCGAGACCGCAGTGAAAACCAGGTGTTAAGGGGAGCTAGAGGCGGCGGTGACCAGGTTAAACCAGTATGTCCTGGCATTTTCTTTGTGATGGTACACTATGTCATAATCGTGTTTCTCTTTGACGGTATGCAATTTCTGTGACGTAACAAGTTAAATACGTAACACATTTGTCTTGACACAGTTAGGCAAATAGTTTCTTCTTTGTTCTTTAAATTCTGCAATAATTTTAACACTAAATTATACTGAAGTTGGACAAAATCAATTTCAGTGAACTGTTTAGAGAATACATTTACTGAGGAATACCTGAATTGTTCAGAGTTGACCTTCTGACCTATGTACAAATTAGGGAGAAGTATGTTGTTTTGATGGCTCTGCTTCTAACTCGTTTGCGGCACAGTGACGATTTGCCACTTAATAAGAATCCCCATGAAAGCACCGCTGTAAACAGAAGAGAAAACCACTTTTCATAAACCATCACAAGTGCTTATTCCAGTCTTTATCCATCACAAATACCAAAAATGTGTTTATGATAATTGTTCAACAGAGCTTAGAATATACAAATGGACCCATTAAATGTTGCAAACACAGGTTAAACACGGGTTTCGAAAAGTGTGAGTTGCTCTAAATGTAGTAAAATTATCCCCCCTTCATCTGAGCTTGAATAAACAGTGCACCTGTCAGAACACCCCCAACGGGAAACCCCAGCCCGTTTGAATTGCAGGAATGCCTATTGTAGCAATGCTTATAAATGCAGAGATCGGGGTCTCGACATAGAGGGCACTGTTCTGTTATGTTTGGCTGTGCAGTGTAATGATCACTCCTCTCACTCTTAAGCTAAAGAGATGATTCATTTCTATCTGGAGAAGGACTGCCGTGCAATCAAGTTAGTATGGATGGGTACAATGTAATAAAGCGACCTGGAAAATCATTTAAATCTACTGCAGGTGAATTCATCAATAATTACGTCCTCTGTGCAGTGGTATATGAGAAAATGATGACTGGTTTGAAATCATTGCAAAATATATAAAAGATATCATAAGTCGTCATTTACATATACTTTTTTCTATGAATATTAAATGTCACCCTAATGCAGATAAATGAGTAAGATATAAATGCAAGAGAGCGTTCAGTATAAGCATTCTTCTGTTAATGCTGAGATGCTGCTATGATACTCTGGAGAAATTATACTTTCTAATATTTTTCTTAGCATATTATAAACTCTCCCCACATGTGAAAGTTATGAAACAGGAGCCATTGTTCTTGCAAGACACTAGAGCGGGTGAAAACATCCTCCAGAATACAAGAAACCAGCATGAAATTGTGGGGTAGCAATATATCTGGATTCTTAAATCGTTAATGGACCATCAGGCGTAATATGTCAGCTGCGGTGTGATGGAATCTGGCAAGTGGCCCAAGGGTTATGGGCTTGGCCCCATTGCATGATGGTTTCCGGTTCAAATCCCTCTGGGCGTTGCACTTTAACAGCACCTGACTTAGATTTAACTGCTACAGCCTGACCTTGGGCCGCGCAAATAGGGGAGAAGGAATCGTCAGATGTTGCTTGTAATGTTACAGCATTTTGAAGTCGCCAGGACATAGCAATGACACCCGTACCATACAAACCTGGAAAAAGTCTCACAGGAGACCCTGAGAAATTTCCAATTGCGTTTTGGGCCAGCATGCCACGGATGCCAAATCCAGGAAACAGGGATCAAAGACATAAATACACGTATAGACATGGAAGTGAGGTTTTGGATGAATGGATGATCATTTACATGGGAGATGATGAAGTCTGATTTAGTGGGAAGAGATCCTTAAGAACATACCAGGAAATATTGCACTTTGTTGAGAATGAAAGTGCAAGTGGGACTAATCAATGGAGGTAAAACGCAATGTAATGCAAACGTAATGACGATTTCTGGCTTGGGGCCAGCTGCTCTTGATAGATATTACTGAAGGAGGTACTGTACACTAGTGGCCAAAATTGTGGAAACACTTCCAATGTATGAGATTGCAGAACTTTATTCCAGTTACTTATTTAATCGTCCAATGTATGATATTTATGAACATTCTTTGATTGAATATTTGTGTAGTACTGTTTAAAGTGTAATGCCAAAAATGTGTTTTGACGATTTTGGCCACTAGTGTAGGCATTTGCGTCATACTGAGGCTATTCTGGAGAGTTAGCCACACTAGCATACCCAACCCAAGTCCCATGAAGGATGCATCTTTCTTTAGCATGAGGTAGCTAATGGCTATTTTCTGGACCAGATTGCCAAAACTGTCATGCAGGTAGCTTAGAACATGGACTAAGGGCATCCTACTCCCAAAGAATGTTGATCTCTCAGCAGTGGGTCTGCACCTGGTACGCAGGGACATTTGTCATGACAGAGTGCTGTGTCAATGGGTCGTTGGCCTCGGGTAAGAGGAATGGCCAACAGAGAGAGGTTCATAACCTCATTTCTTAACTCTGGCTAGCATTTTCTCTCTGCTTGAACCTGTTTCCACCATCTGACTGGACCTACAGCTCTGCAATGAATATGCGTGGGAGTTTAGTCTAAGTACAGGAAATGCCACAGCCATATAATCTCACAGCCAAGCAGTAAATAAAAGCCAGTTCTTCAAAAAAGCTTCCACTTCAATACACTTCCGAGTATCCTATGGCATGAGGCCACAGGCCTTGGTCAGCCACTTGGCTCTTTGGTTGGGTTTTGGTTTGTAAGCAGCAGGACCCGAACAGAGCCACTGCAGATTAGACTGTCATTTAGTGCGATGTCTTTTGTTAATGGTATGGCGACAAGATTTTGAGTAAGTGTAATCTAAAGTGCTCTAGCCTGACATTAGATACTTTAACATTTTGAAGGGCTAATGGCAATGTTGTGGCGCTTAATATGGGGTTTGAGTGCAATGCTAACCGGTCATCGTGTTAAATACCTTAGAAACATTTCACTGCATTTCTAGTACCAGTGAGCTTGGCTGTGACAGAGAGTTAAATCTGTCCAGCAACATGAGTCTTTGGTGAATGAGGGATTTAGCATTTCCCCACTGGCTTCCCTGTGTGAATTTTAGACTTTGATTAGTTGGGTGGCCTCTTTCCCAGCATGCACTTGATTATATATTTTACTTAAAGTCTTCCATTGTGGCAGGCATCTAAGTTTCATTATCTAACTGCTAATACATCAGTGGTAATTGGGCACAAGGGAACACAGAAATGACATGTATTGTATGTCGTGCTCTGTGGGGGTATCAATTTAAAAACAGACAATTCTATACTCTTTAGAAATACAGTATATAGGGGTAAAAAGATGTTACCACTGAGACACATGCATAAAATCAGGGTCATGTTAAAATCATAGGGAAAAAGTTCAGTGCTTGAACAAAACATTCTTTATGGTGGAGATTAACCTGTCACACTCAAGAAAAAAATTTTTTTTCTCATATTTTACCTCCTAAAACCTGTGTTAAAAGTTCAGGAGCAAGCCGTGGTGGACACCATTATAAACATTAAAGTCACCCGCGGTGTCCATCATGTATTCTGAATGAAAGTTTTAGAATTATTTAAAATAAATAAATGAAATACATTGTCTTGTACAGTGTGTTTTAGTTTGTCCTCAATAGAAATAAATTCAACATAAGGAGGACATGCAGCTTTGGCACCATATGTTCATCAAGATCAGCAACAGACTGATTGTTTTGCACAGATGTAATTAGCTAGTTGTATACTTAGGCATGTGGCTGTGCATAAAGAAACACAGAGGATGTAAACACAATGCCATTAGTACAAGTTCCACGGTCTGACATATGAAACATTCATAAACATAATGTCACCATAATCAAATGATTGGCCTTTGATTTTTTTTTTTTTTTACATAGACTTTTCATTAGTTGTGAAAATGTGTTTATTTAGCGATGCTACATCCAGGCACTTGTGTGATTAAATGTGGTCAGTTACTTATTAAGTTGTAGTGCTAAGTCTGATAGGTGGAAAATGAAATAAGTGAAAAATATACATGAGATATACATGAATCAGATTAACAGATTGCTTGCAGAAACAATGTTTTTTATATATTTTCTTTACACATGGTAAGAGTGTTGATGTTAAAGAGGGCAATTTAAATCAGACTTTGTAAATCTAGGATAGCTTGATTCATAATGGGAGCATAAGTATGGACAATTTCATTTTCACTATCCTATAAAACATGTCATTTGTGTCTCTCCTGGGCAATATTGCAAATAAAATATGGGCTTGAGATAGAACATCTTAAGCTGTGATTGTGTCTTTTGACCTCTTGCATCTACATAGCGTCCAACAGCACCAGCATTCAGTAAAACCTGTAACAGTTGAGCATCATTAGTTACATTAATATCCTCGATATATCAATAGTTTGAGATAAACAGTCTGGCTGTGAAATTTCATTCTGGATAACAAGCACTGCTGCAGATAATGTGCTATCTATCATACTGTTTAAATCCACCTTTTACAGAAATTTTAGAGGTGTTTTTGAGGATATTTCTTGATTCTTAGCAAAAATATGAAATGGGCACAGGAAAAGAACTGCTATTTTCCAGCAAGAATTGGTCCATTAAAGTGATCTGACCGTTAAGTGTAAGATATCCATCAACCCTCACACATTCATAACGACGTATCCAATGCTGGATTTCCTGGAGCCTATTCTAAGATGTATGGAGCTTAAGGTTGGGGGGCACCTTGGCTGGAACGCTTGTCAAGTTCATTATATCTGAATTCAACATTTAAGGAAATCTAAATTGGCTGTCCCTACAGATTTTCACAGGTCAGTAAGAATTATGATTAAAGCAACACAAGAATGGATGTGTCTGTCAAATGCAGCAGATTGTCATTTCATAAACCAGAACTTGAAAGGGGTACATTTTCAGGCATGGATCTGAAATAAATAAAAAAAGTTTTCATAAATAGATAGATAAATAAAATCAGTGAAGTACATTTGTTCGTAAAATTTCTGTCCTGTATTAAATGAATGAGGGAGACAGAGTTTCCTGTTTTTGGTCAGTCGGCATTTCTTTGACATATCGAGATGGAAAGGAAATCATTAAATGCCCCGGGCTTTTGCTAATCACACTATGGAGACTGTTTGTTTACAGCATCTGTAGATGGGACTTGAAAGTAACGGACGGCAATATCAAAATCGGAAAGCTGGAAAATCCTATCTAAAATATTCTGCCCAATTAAATAGGCTTTTAAAAGCCTTTTGTGGATATGATAATCCATTGTGGGGCGGTGCCGTGGCACACACCTCAGAGCTTCTGCATGTGATTCCCGCTCTGCCTGTCTAGAGTTTGCATGCTCTCTCCTTTCTGTGCAAGATTCCTTCAAGTACTCCTCCTCTCTTAGTGCAATGGCATGTGTTTTAAGTGAATTGTGCTTAGTATCACTTGGCCATAGTGTGCGATTGTGTGTGGATGGATGGATGATGGATGGATGGACGGACGGATGGACAGACGGACTGTGTTTTATGCTGACCACAATGCAATGATCACTGATAAGAACAGATAGCAGTAGAACTGAAATTGAATATGGTGGTTTTTAAAATTACACAGAGCGAGGCTGATCCGCGGGGAATTTGGCATTTCAAATTGTCAAATGCTGGCGATTACCAACCACTCTCATGCCGGGGACGGCCGTTCGCAATTGAAAAACTACTATATACACTTTATACACTTTGCCACTTAAGCAGATCGCAGATGGCATTTTAGAAGTTGTAAAGGTTTTGTAGAAGATGAACAAGTATAAAGTTCACTTTGCATGCAATAATTTTTGACGGATGAAGATTAATTGCTTAATTAGGAGCAATCCCAATTATTATTTTTTTTAAATAATGCACACGTGTATTATTAGGGTCCAAGCTTTGTTATACAGTTTTACATGTTAAGCATGTTTTTTTTCCTTGTTTCAGCTTAGTAATACCAGGACAGGACAGCCACACAGCTCATAAAAATGTCATACTACAATTCTGTCAAATCAGAATACAAATAGCCATTCATACTTTGGGCAGTAATCCTGGTCATGCATAAAACATGCGATGCCGTGTACTTCTGACATTCAGGCACTTGTCACTGACCGGCTCCACTCATCTGAATCCCCACTTCAGGACCTTACACATAGGGCTTCCCAATAATGGGTAGAGTTAATGAGGGCACATCCGCGATAACGACTATTGATCTCTGCCTCAATAAAAGAAGACACATTTGTAGCCAATGCAATTTCCCAGGGATCACAAATCCAGTGTAGGTGTCTCTGTTCATTTTATGAGTTTGTGCTTCCTCGGAGTCTTCCAGTTAATGATCTCTTTGTTATTCAAAGCGTAATTGTTGACTTCGTTCCGCAAGGAAAAATTATAAAGACAAACCAGGAAATCACCCGAGTTAAAAATAATTCAGCTGTTATCATAAGATAAATTACACTGGAAACCAGAACTACACAGATAACTAGATAAAATTATATATAAAGTATATACATCAACAACAATAATAATACTTAATAATAACAATAAGAATTAATAATGTCATATAACACTATAAGTTAATAACTCAATAAAAGAAAATAAGATTCATTCAAAATAAGCAATGCAATCATATCCATGACTTTAATGTACATCCTTAGAATTAGTACTAGGTGTCATTTTGTAATTAAGCACTTGTATGGGCTTAAACATGCCAATTAATATAATTACAAATAAATAATGTGTTATAGTGATGTGCTGTTATGTAGCAGTACATAATATGAACATGACACAGCTAATCATTACGATGCAAATTGTGAAATTTACTTTTCTTTGGTTGTTATTACCAAGTAGACATGGAATCTGTGGACCATATAAAATTATCACTGAATTTCCTTTGCGAAAGTGTCTATGCATCTATGGCACACTTGATTAAGAAATATCAGCTATACTATGGCGGGAAAATGTCAGTAGCTTAAGAAATGAGACTCTGTCTGTCACCTATCTGCTGTTTCCTGTTGAGTGCTGCGATTTCACCATAGGAAAGCCGACCAGCTTCTGGCATCCTGGAAATAATGTCCTTCATTATAAATGTAAGTGGGTGTAATTTAACAGTTAAGGGTTATCAGGACGACACATAAATGTGCTTTTCCTACAACTGCATAAATTACTTATTTCAGTTTCATAATGTATGCATTAGTCATTAAGACTGCATTTCATGACATCACAAGCAGTAAAAGACTCACTAGTAATCTAGTAAAATCATTGAAGAGACTGTTTGCACTGTCTGGAAACAGCAAGTTATCCTAGACCTAATAATTCATCATATATCTAATACCTTATTTCCAGCTGAACTACTCCTAATTTCATACATTTATCATTAAGCACCCCCCGCATTAAGCAATTAACCACTAGGATATACCCTCATAGCCTTCACTCATCAAATCCCATCGTGTCCAGAGTACTGGCTGATAAATAAATCTACCTCCTGCTCCCATCATCAAAGAGATCCACATTGCTCCTTCTACATGCCATACATCACTGTAAAAGCATTGTTGGCCAGCCAAAAGCAACCAAAACAATCAGTCAGAGGTCCAATCACAAAAAGCATCATAGCATTACAATCATCTTAAAGGTAAATACATGGTGCATTCAGATTTGATTTAGTCAATGGCGATTGTTGAACCTGTTAACCAGCATAAGACATACGGGTGCATTTCACAAAACTGACAAAGATGTGAAAGGATTTATGCAGCTTGTTCTTACTTCAGTTTTGAAGCTAGTTCTTCACTTTAATTTCTCACTTCATAAAATATTTTCTTATATTTTGATACAATGTGTACAGTGCTCACAGAAAGTCCTTGGTATGCCTGCTATGAAACCCTAACAGATATAGTATTTGAGTGGGTAGCATGTTGGCTCAGTTGTTTTTGATTCCATTCCCTTGCATGTTCTCCCTGTGTCTAAGTGAAAAACGCATTTAGCAGGATTGTTTTGTGCATGTACATCCAAGCAACAGACCAAATACCGTCTATACTAACTGTGTTCTGGTATACGCTCTCGACTCACTGTAACAACATTTCGGATAAGTGGCTGTGGAGAGTCAATGAATAATTGTTAATATTTGCTACACAGATCCTACCCAATGAGGCAAAGCCTACTTTTCAACACTGAGGAATGGGACAGCTCTTTAAACGGATGTCTCTAACCAACTTGGCTATGTTCATTGTGAATTGTGTTATTTTGTAGAAATATCCAAGTAACGTATCATAGAATGACCTCTTCTGTTTGTGTTGACATTGCTATATCTTCTTTAAAGCTTGCCAACGCCATGCCCTGGCGTGCTGACACGTAAAAAAATAGCAGGTGGCATCGTGAGGTTGTTTATTTAGCGGCAATTCCAGAGAGATAATCTGGGTAGGAGATGGGTGGAGATGTCCAGGAGGCACTTTGCCACGCTCGGTCAGGCCCCCAGAGCTGGGACCGAGTGCTGGCCGTCGCGGCTCATGAGTGCCGCACTCGGAGGGTGCTTGGTAATACTCGAGGCCTCTCGCGCAGCGGCTATGAAGTGGCGGCGTATGGCATAGCATGCAAATACCTCTCTCTGAGAGCTGGTGGAGCACTAATTAGATTCTGGAAGAGGGGACGCTCTTGATAGATGTGTTTACTGAGGGAGGCTGCAGAGATTTGGTACTTGGTAGGGTGAGGGTGCAGTCACATGCATTACCTTACTTAGCTCTTCATCACTGTTAACCTGCATAAACACTGGTTCTTTGCTGTGCTAAATGAGAACTGCGGAAGTTCATGAATTGTCTGATTGCTTTTTTCCTGCTTATTCAATTGAATAGAATTTTCTATGTATGAACCTGGTATAGTGTTCAAACAAATGTTTTATTAATGGAACACAATATGGTATGTTCTTTCATTTTCTGTTTAGCACATGTTTTGTTTTGTGTTTCTTTTTTAGACAAATTTAGTTAGATACTTTTTACATAAACCAAGTTATTTTGTATGTTCTGGGGACTGCATTGCACTGTAAATGTAGTTATAGACGATGGATGGATGGATGGATAGAACTTGCTAGATGATTTAATTTGGTAATACTAATTCTGACAGGGTAGAACTATTTAATAATAACTTAGTTAGCACTGAAAAACAAATCATGAACAAATATAGTCACTACTTGTGACTATATACTTGATACTTGTCAGGATTCATTAATGATGAACAAACATGAGATCAGTATTTAACTTGTGTTATTCATGACAGTTCCTTCAGCGGTCCCTTCAGTAGTTCAGAATAGGATTACAGAATAAACAGATTTTTTTGAGATCTAGTAGTTGCATGAGATGAATTTTGCATCATGGTACATTAATGATAAATTAATATGAGATCACTATGTAACTAAGACTTAGTTTGTGGTTAATTAATACATAAATAATAGTGTAATACTATATTATTTGTTCTCCATCAAGTAAAGTGTTTGTTTTAAGGCAGTGAGGTAAATGATCACTGTCTGAGCCAGGTACCCAGCCTTCTGTGAGGTGAAGAGGCTGAATAACAGAATCACAGAGAATGATCACTCAACAGCCAGTTTGTTGGGTACACCTGTTTGTTAATGCAAAGAGTCTGCAATCAGCAGGCTACAATTGAATACATGCAACATGCATACAGGGTCCAGTGATCAGTTGCTATATATTATCACAGCTAAGACTAGTGATTTTAAATCGAGTTTCCAGCATCAGAACCAGCCATCCTCCTGGGATTTCCTTGTACTACAGTGTCTAGAGTTTACAGAGAATTGTGCATTAAATAAGAAAAACTTCGAGTTAGGGCAGTTCTGTGCCAGAAAACATCTTTTTTAATGAAAGAGGTTAGCTAAAGCTAACAGGAAGTCCACAAGTGCAAAAATACCTACTCAGCACAACTGTGGTGTGCAGAAAGGCTTCCCTGAATGGACTGTTTACCCTTGAAGTGGTTCTGGAGATGAAATGGGTCCTACCTGGTATTATGTATAATTATCTAATAAAGTGGCCCCTGACCATGTACAAAATGATGCAGACTCCACTGGCCTCATGTTCAACCCAATGAACCAGATCTTCTGAGAAGCTGTCTGCTTTGAATCCTCTAAGCATATGGGTCACCTCGGCACTGATGTGTGATCAATGATTACAGTTTGCTGAAGATCCTTGAATATGTCCTGATGTTCCTAGCATATGTCTGCTGGAGTGGTCGTGCTGAAGATGCAACGAGGCTAGCAGGCAGGAAGCCACAGTAACCTGGAATTTTGGCAGGGGAGGTGGTCCTCTTGGGACCAGAGATTTTGTCGATAGTTTTTATGGGTAAATTTCTCTGAGAGAGGTGGGGTGGTTCAAACTAGTTATTTTACTAAACGGATATGTATCCGACAGAGTTGGGTAATTCATGTCCAGAAAGTAGAAGTCCAGACCGGGATTTTGATTTCTACCAACCAGTTGAGCATAATGAATCAATAGACTTGTAGTCAAGACCGCCTAAACCAAGACCAAGACACTACCAAGACCAGATGCTATCGAGACAAAGACAAGACCAAGACTAAGACCAAGACATACAGTACTGAGTCAAGACCAAGACAAAGTCAAGACATGACCAAGACCGAGAGAAAAAAAAGACTCCCTTAACTTTTGTGTGCTGTTGAGGACTTACATGACGGGTACTGACTGATCCCAAAGTCATCTGACAAAACTACAATTATAACTTTGAAATTGCATCATGTCCCATTGTAGTACTACTAGCCAAATGACACTATATATCAACTTCCCTGAAATGGATTAGGCCTGTTCAGTCAACACAACGTGATATGCAGATGTTATTTAAAAGTTAATGGTCACATTTATTTAGTCAACACCATTTTAAGTAAAATATTGTAATCAAAAATATAAAGATATGTGCACACGTCACATGAATCAAATGCAAACAACAAATACTATATACCAATACAAACTGCACATCAAATTGTGTATTAATAAAAATAAGGACAAGTGCTTAAAAGATTCTGACATCTTGATGTCTGCAGTGGTATGTGATTACAACACACTGCCAATGATATCATGCCTGTTGTTCAGTAGGGCAAGAACAATAGAACACAGACATTATGGACAAATAACGGATTGATAAACTAATAGATGAAATACCTAAAAACAGAGAGAGAGAGGGAGAGAGAGAACGCATCACTGTTAATAGGCATATTTTCAGAGAGGAGGGAGAGAGAAAATAGTTCACATTTTAAATAGTGGTTGATTGCACTTCAGGAAAACTAAGATTGCGACATCTTATAGCCTGTGATGCTGGATCTAATGTTTAACTAGCACTACACTTATTTTGCGCTGGTTGATTGGATGAGTGCCAATGTCTGAATCTCAACAAAATGCATGTATATCATTGATTGTTTGCATTTCAAGGGCGCGAAAGGCCAAATAATAGTTATCATTATCGAACATTACATTGTGTGTCATGGATACATTTTGCTCCAAATCTCCCGACCACTATGTCGATCTGAGACAGCAAGACTGTGACAAGACCAAGACCAAAGACCGTCGAGACTGTGACAAAACCAAGATCACGTAAAAGTGGTTTCAAGACTGGTTTTGAGACTGGTCTCAAGACCAAGATTGGTCTCAAGACATCCAAATCTAAGAATCACAGTATTCAACTGGCTGGTTGAAACAAAATCCCGGTCTGGACTTTTATTTTCTGGACCTGAATTACCAAACTCTGGTACCCAATAAGTAGTACTATGTAGCTACGTGCCTGGTAGGGCAGCTATATTCTGCAAATGCTGTGATGGGATTACTATATAATATTTATATTAGCTGTGATGGCTGGATTTCATTTTCATCCATCAACACTACTTTTAGACATTCCAGCATGTTGCAAATTGATGGAAAAATTTTTGAAAGGTTGCATCAAAGGTCAAACCTTAGTGTGGAATTGTGGGGCTATTCCCATTTAGTGATTTTCTTAAGTCATTGTATAGATCACTTGTAACCTTTATATAACAGGCAACATAGATGTTATTCATATAGAACCTGTGGTATATGATATGTCAAACGACGAGTTTGTTATCGTGGAATGTTGCTTAGAATACTGAGAGACCACACATTGCAGTCTTCCTTAGAACCACAAAAGGTTACGAATGATCTAGGGCTGACAATCCCGGTAAGCTCTGTGTATGTTTACATTAATGTGTGATACTGTAGCCCAAGAGTATCTTTTCTGTCAGTCTGTATTAAAAACCGGTCAACCCCACTGATAGCATGAGTCACAGGAGTTTACCTGGAAAAACAGCAGCAGCAAACAGTGGAATGCTGAATTAATTTTGAAGCCACACAGGGAGTCAAGTAACAGCAAGAAAGGGACTCGTAATCAGACAATTTGTGTTGCAGTTTTTAGATGGATTAGCCTTACATATCATTAATTGCTCCTTTCAGGCTAAAGTCCAACATCATAAATGTTTTTAAATTGTAAGTTACGACAGTTAGAAGCATTGACTGAGAAGTTCAATGTAAACCATTCAAAAATTATTTTAACAGCTATGAGAGTTTTTGAATGTTTTGGAATAGAATTATTAAGCAGGTTTGATTCTGGAAATTGATTGTGCCTGTAGTATTTATTTATTTTATTTGTTTATAGCTCAGTTTTAATTCAACATGGGAAAACAAGATGTTATACAGATATTATAGCAATTAAACAGCAAGATGCATGTTCACATGCTATGTTATGTCACAGTAATCACTTTCAGTGCAAAGTAAACATATTAGGAAAAATGTATTTATATATAATTTATTGCTGTCATTTTAGCTTGGAACAGTCAATTAGATTAGATGCAGCTGCCCTGGATAAAATCTGTTTTATATATATTAAAATGGTATTTGATTTTATCTCCTTCAAAGGTGGTAAAAAATCTTAAGTTTATATAAAAATTGGCATTTTAATAACTGGCAGCAGTTTTGGCAGGAGAGTGGACTCCTTGTTCCTAGGTAACAGAGTAACCCTTTCATTAGGACTCGCTGAGAAGCTTTGAAAGGGTCTTTGATCTTTTCGTATCACTGACCGAATTTCATGAAGGTGGCAGTTGGATGTGTAAGTGCCACCATCTCTGTGCTGTTATCCTACTATCAGCATCTGTTCTATGCTTCTGTAAATTCTTTCAGACTAAATTCCCAACGGTTGCTGCCATGATACGTTTGGTGTCCAGAGAGTAAAAATCCAGACCAGGATTCTTTTCCAACCAACAAGCTGAGTACTCAGTGACTGTGTCTCTCTGTGCTCAACTGGGTGGTTGAAATAAAATCCAGGTCTGGACTTTTACTCTTTGGACCTGAATTACCTATCTCTGATCAATTACATCATTATCATTGTACCCTTGT
This sequence comes from Stomatorhinus walkeri, assembly GCA_026784285.1. NCBI lineage: Eukaryota > Metazoa > Chordata > Actinopteri > Osteoglossiformes > Mormyridae > Stomatorhinus > Stomatorhinus walkeri. The sequence continues at coordinate 12,627,830 of JAODUD010000033.1, read as the reverse complement.
TTGTATCATTGTTTTTTGTTACATTAGTCTAATGAAAATTAGCAGCAAGGTTACGAATGTGAGAAGGTTTAATAAACTTTTTGTTGTTGTTCTGTGTAAATAATTGAGACTGGCAGTCACTGAGATCAAGAATGTGATATAAAGAATCAGTTGTCATCAGTGTTGGGCATTTCAGGTCCAGAAGCTACAAATCCAGACCATGGTTTTGATTCTACCAACCAGCTGAGTATGAAGAGCCACAGTCACAGAGTACTCGGCTGGTTGGGAGAAACAAAACCATGGTCTGGATTTGTAGCTTCTGGACCTGAAATGCCCAACACTGGTTGTCATGTACAAACACGTACAAAAATAGGCTAAACTCGCATTGTTCCTGACTACTAAGCCATATGTGGTCCCCAGTAGTGGTGATGCATCATGCCTGGGAAATTCTCAGTAGAAAATGGCAATGGTAGCTTTTGTTGTATTGCTAGAATTGACTAAGGATTTTTGAATGAATTTTATTGAAAAGTTTATTGTCTGGAACTAGAATAAGTGGAACATTGATAATAATGTGTCTCAAAGGCCTGCTATTTTATGAGTAGTTTGCTGGTTAAAAAAAAATAGGAAAAGAATGTAAATCTTGCAAAAATTGTTGTCTTTTGGGAAAAACTGAAAATCCACGACTTTAAACAATTTAAAGATTCCAAATGTCTGCAAGAAACTAAAGAATATCTCTCTCTCTCTCTCTCTCTCTCTCTCTCTCTCTCTCTCCATTTATTCGTGCTTTTCCTGATCAAATTCTCCCACCCCTTGCTTCTTGAAATATGCATTTTTATTCAGAAAATATCCAGATTATTATTTCAAAATGTTAATATTGCTACGTTAGCATTGGGCTTTTCTGCAGCAGAACAGAAGAGATACCGTTCATGAAATATATCTGCTCCTATTGTGCATGCTCAGCAGGAAAGCAGGCAGTACATAGCAAGATGATACTGTATGTAGCCATCTCAGATGGTTCCTATCCTTATATTTATCAAGCAGATGGAAATGTGACTTGCTGGACACCAAACTTTATGGCCTAAAACAATGGGGGGGGGGCAGGTTATATTGGAACTGCCTCCAGCGCTGATTTCTGTGATTGCTGACCGAGGCCACCTCTCCTGGGTGGAAGTCATTTGAAGCTGCCAGTCATGGATGGAAGGCAAAGGTTGTGTCCAAATATTTAATGGAGATCTGAGGCATCAATCAACCTGGGCCATCCTGCTGAGTCTTTGCTATAAGCTTCACTGTTTATGTTTGTTCTTGTGCAAAACCCTCACCGCGCCCCCCCCCCCGC
>JAODUD010000033.1:12614184-12626415 GCA_026784285.1 Stomatorhinus walkeri | reverse complement strand
GCCTCACTCCACTTGACTGGGGAACCCAATCACTGAGGGCCCATAATCATCACATTGTGGGGATATTGTGTCCGTGAGGTAAGGTGTACCCACTCTACCCACACTGTATTGCTATAAAACCATAAGAATATAAAAAATTTACAAACGAGAGGAGGCCATTAGGCCCAGAAAGCTTGTTTGGGGAGAACTTAACTAATAGCTCAGAGTTGTTAAAATCTTATCTAGCTCTGATTTAAAGGAACCCGGGATTTTAGCTTGCATTACACTAGTAGGAAGACTATTCCATACTCTAACTACACGCTGTCTAAAGTGCTTTCTCAAATAAATTTTAAAATGTTCTCCCGCTAATTTCCACATATGGCCACGAGTTCTAGTATTTAAGCTAATATTGGAATAGCCATTTGGCTGAACAGCATCCACACCTGTTAGAATCGTATATACCTGGATCATGTCCCCCCTTAGTCTCCTTTGCTCCAGGCTAAACAGATTCAGCTCAGCTAACCTCTCCTCATAAGACATTCCTCTAAGACCTGGAATCATTCTCGTAGCCCTACGTTGCACCTTTTCCAAGGCAGCAATGTCCTTCTTAAGGTATGGGGACCAAACCTGCACACAATATTCTAGGTGGGGTCCTACCAAGGAATTATATAAATGTAACATCACTTCCTTTATCATTAATAATAATAAAGGCTTTTTATTGTGCATCCATTTTCAAACCTGGGTCATCAGAGCAGAGGGAGAGGAACTGATCACGTACAGTACTACTATTACTACTACTACTACTATTAATAATAATAATAATAATAATAATAACAACTGGAGGAAGGGGAGGAGTTATTCTCGACCCATTCCGCAAAAATGTGGTGCATGTCACTAAATTTCCCATGGTGTGTAAGAGTGTCAATACCCTGCAATGGATGGGCATCCCATCCAGGGTGCCCCTCTCTTTGTGTCCTTTGTTTCCTAGGGGTTGGTCAGGCTCCCTGCAACCTTGTAATGGACAAGTGGTTGCAGAGAATTGGATAGAGCATGTGACACAATACTGTTAGTAACTCCTAAAAATATAATTCATGTTTGGTGTCTGAGGAGTCAATGTTCTGGAGGCCTGCCAACATTATGAGATGGTAATGCAGCTATGCTCTATTCAACAAGAAGCAGAGCTGACCACTTTAACTCCATGACCCTGCCTCTGTTTATGATGGAAACAGATAATTCTGCAATGCTCCATTTGATTCCTAGAGATGGATTATACCAATCAGATGAGAATGTTAGAGGGTTGTATCCTGGGCTCATTGAGGGTGATCTCTAAATCAGAGGTGCAGCTATTTGACACTGTCACTATTTGACAGTCTATCATGGTAAACTTCTTAGTAACATTAGCTTGCAGATCATGACTCAGATTCTCCAAAGTGAAAAATAAGAGTGGACTCTCACTATAAAGATAGTCACCTCTTTTAAATGTGCTTACACTTGAAATATTTGGTAATTCTTTACATTAACTGCACCTTCATAAAGCATTCTTGGAACATGCAAACGCAGCATGAAAGTATACCTTAATACCCTAACACATCTTAACCGCTTTAATACACATTAATAACAAACATTACAAGATAATATGATTATAATATTATCATACAATGTATGTCATTAATGTATATAAAAGCTGTTCATGTATGTTAGGACGTTACAGTGTATTTGCACGCTGCTTACGAGTATTCTGTGAATGCATTATGAATGACCTATGATGGTGCAATCAATGTAAAGCGTTACCAAATATTTTCAACATTTTTTTGCAATTTATTAAGAGCTAGGATGCTATGTCATTCTTTCCCTGAGTATTTAAAAATCTTCCTATTAGTGCAGGAATGAGAAAAAAAAATTCGTGCAGGCAGATGGAAACGCATTGCATTGTTTCAAGCTACCTCCCTGACTTGAAAGACAGCCACGATTACATTGTAATACATTTTTACCATGTTATATTCTTCCAGCAAAATTTTTGACAGACCATAAAGCAGGAAGCCAGTTTATAATGTTGATTACCAGAAATGACGAATTTATGCCTGAATGTATAATTGAAATGGTAATTCATTATGGTATAATTAGCTTCAATACTAGGCTAATGCATTTTCTCGGTTAAATGTATAGTTCTTTTGATAGTTTGCTAAGCACCTGTAAGTGAAACACATCTCATTGAGACGAAGAATCCCATAAAGCTGAAATTCAGCACAGTGCAAAAGGGACCAAGATTAAGGGCAATTATCTTATTTTACAACCTTAGCAAAGAAATGTTCTGTTCGGATTCAAAGCTACTTTGTTTTTATCCACCAGCTTTGGTTTGATATAGTTTTTATTTGGACATCAATTTTCTGCAGGCTTGGTTCCTTACATGAAAAAGCACGATGCTTATTTAGAAACTACGTTAATCTGAATGTGTAAACGAAATGATTCATTAAAGAGCTGTTTCATATAGTAATGGCTAGCAGTTACCCGTTGCTATGCCAGTATTTATATTGCAAATGTAAATCAGATAGCTCAGAAGCATTAGTCAATGACAGTAAGAACCATAAGACTTTTTCATGTGCTGTGTGAATCGGTCGGAACAACGTAGAAATGAGAAAAGAAGAATGTTTGTAATAGGTGCAGTTAGCATTAGCATGGTTGGCATTTGGGCTGCACACGCACGTGCCCGCCCTGAGCCTTCATTCTATCATGGGCATGTTGGCAGTGATGCCAACCAGGAACCTACACCATGTGTAACTAAACTGTAATCTCTTTCTATTGAACTAGAGTCTTGGCCTACTTTGTTGCAAGTGTCGTAATTCTGCACATTAATATTTTGCTTCTCTTTGAATATGAGGTGTGGCTAAGTGATTTGGGACCCTGTGCCTGTCAACAGAAGGTTGCTAGTTTGACAGACTGATACTGCCATTGTGCCCTTGAGGTAGACCCCCCCCCCCCAATTTGGTCTAGGGATGCTGGCAGAACATGCACTGTGCCACCCAAGCTTACTCATTTTTATATGTATCTGTGTGTCCCACAGAGAGCAAAACGGTATAGATAAAATATTTTCTCCGGAAATATTTAGAATTTAATAATATTTTGTTTTGAGTCATTTTTCTGCAGATGTGTTTGAAATTTCATAATGGGTGTTGTATTTATTTAAATAAACATGCTCTTGAATGAAAACAAGATATTTTTATGTTCTTGTAAATTATGCAGAAATATGAGTGATGAACATACTCCAGCTACTATCTGTCTGTTCATATGTACATGAATAATGAGTTGGTTGTTATTGCTATATATCACACTGTATTTCTGTCAATGTGGACACTGCACATAGTGTAAAATAGTGGACTTTTTATAAGTGTATCTCTGTTAATTGTATTGTTTTAATTGTGGGGGGTCATTTGAAAGTTGGTTTAAGTTTCTTTCTTGATGCCTCCTGGGGACTGAAAAAATTGGATTTTCCACACCTGCGGGGGGGCTTATGACTGATTACTTTGCACATATGCTACAGAATTCCTGAACTCTAATTGCTGCTCATTTGTAAGATTGTCATCCAGGTTTGTTTAATTGAAGACAAAGGGGGACATATCTACTGAGCATAAGAGAGCAGCTCTGCTTCTGTGATTATTGTCATTTCACTGATCGCTGTAATGGTGATACTGGCCAAGATCCAGTTTCCAATCTCGTTATCTGACTTTTTTTCAGATAAAGTATAAAAATAATAGTAATTGTAACAAAATGCATTTTTCAAATAGGCATCAAATAATTAAATGTGGACTCTTTCTTAATAACCACTTATCAGCATTACCTACTTAATCTTGAGGTTTTTTTTTTTTTTTAATAAAGGGCAGACTGAAGGGAGAACATCTTTAGTCAGCAAAATAGTTTTCTGGGCTTAAGTCCACTTGGCATGATTTCTCAGAATAAATTACACATGTCCCTAGACTTGGGCTGTTGCTTGGAGCCTACACACTGCCCCTAGTGCCAACAAAAAGAAAAACACTTTAGAGGCAAATAACCTGCAGTAGTCAAGGAGCCACCTTGTGTGTTTTTAACAACTCATCTGCTTCATATCATCATGGATTTAAGTCAGGCCAAATGCTGCGTTTACCTCTCCTTGAAGAAATGATGTTTTTGGAGTCTTCATTTTTACTTCTGTCTGTATGGCTGTTACGTTTCACTGTGCATCAGCCGATGCAGGGCAAACGGTCGGGTGCATCCATTTCTAACAGGTGCATTAAAGTCGAACCTGCTGTCCGGGTGCATTTTCGTATCTTCAGGTGGTTAATTAAAACATATAAATGGCACTCTGTCTTCCCACATGAAAGCACACAAACTGAAATTAAATTGTCTGTAAACTGGTTGTTAAGTATGGGGATAGACAAATATATTGAGCGAATTGAGTGAATAATATTTTCAAAGTATAAAAAATGATTTTAAAATGGCAGAATGGTACTCTGACTAGCACTATCGCCTCACGTCTTTGGGGTTGGGGGGTGTCAGCTGTTTTGAATGCTTGAATGATCAAAATTTCTTTCAAATACATTGTACACTGCTATGCAAATATGGCATATATAAAATGTATAATATAAAAAGTAGTGCAGTGTGTTTGTGCACATCCCCCCGTTTTGTGTCATGAGATTCATTCTGATTTTATACTGGATAAGTGGCTTGATGACAGATAAATGATCTTGTACCTTGGCACATCTGCTCTTTGTCAAACGTAAACAGAAGTTTAACAGGGTCAATATTAAATGTTTTACTCCATCATCACTTCAGTGTGCCAATTCCATATTCAATAAGAATATCAATAAACACTGTTAAACAATATTTCAACTAAAGTTCAAAATGATTATTCAACTGATTCACTCAAGGCCATGATTCTGAAACACATTATTTTTACAGGAAAATGATTCTGGAACACATTGTTTTCTCAGGCCCACAGTACCCTAGCTTTCCCTGTAACGTGTTACTGAAAAACTGGTTTTCATTTAAATGTGTTGTTTCCGAATCAATTTTAAGTTTATTTGTGGTGAACCCCAACATACAACATACATGTAAAATGCCTTACCACCTGCCCCTGAGACTACACTTAAAAATAAGAAAGACTGAATAATAAAAAGATAAAGCATGAAATGTCAAATTAAATAAAATATGAAAGCAATGTATAAATATATGTACACTGGTACCTCAGAACTCGAATTTAATCTGTTCAGAACTCAAGGTAGAATCCTAAAAAGTTAGAGTTGTGATCGAATTTTCGGAAATATTTTAAGAAATAATGGATAACCAATTAATTGGTTCCTGGCCACAAAAATTACACCTAAATATGTTTTTTTTTTTTTAATTTAAACACAAAATAGACCAAATAAAACAAGAAGAACATATACTATACTAAACACAATTAGCGCACTAATCTGTAAAGTAAGAAAATAAATGTGTCCTGCCCTGATTGTCCGTTCCTTCCATATGCCACACCCCCTCGTTAACCCCGTGTGGAATCTCCGTGTGATCAGTTGTTTCTGGTTGTTGTCATTAGTTCTCTGTATTTTGTCCACATTTCAGTTTGTTTCCCCAGTCCAGTCATTGTATTTTCTGTCTGCGTTTTGCCTGCCTTACCTGTAATTAAACCCTGTATTCCCCGATACCCTGATGTCTGCGCCTTTGTCTCCGTTCCATACCCGCTCGGCACAAAAATATTATTATAATGAAACGTATTAATGGTTTATTAATATTAAAATAAATGTATTTTATTATATAAATTAATAAAAGAAAATATAGCACAGGGCTACAATAATAATTACTGTTACTGTCTGTCATTGTCTAAATGTATTTGTACTGTCTAAATATATATGTATTCAGCTAGTGTAAACTTGTGATGTTATCACAGCAAAAGTGAGGCTGAGACAGAAGCCTTACCCTTTCCGCTGAGAGACATGCCATATGACTCATTTCCCGGGGTGTACACGTTATCTTAGGTTGGGGTTCACGGTTTTAATTCTGAGATTCAGATCAAGCTCTAGGTAATTTTTTTTTCGAACTACTTGATTGAACTTGAAATTCAAGATCTAATGAGTTCTAGAACTAAAGTACCGCTGTATTTTCATGTCAGACAGATGAAAAATGATGGATGCCTTAAATAGTGCTGTGATAGTAGAGAGTGTGGGTAGGGGTGTGTTTAGGACCAAGCTAATGGGCCAAAGCCCTGCAATTTTTATTTTTTTATAGCTCCGAACCTGTCCTGCCAACGGAATGTTCCTTTTAAATGGTGGGGTCATGCCATAGGTTGGCAATGGTCAGATATGTTCGACAACTTATTGGACATTCGAATCTGATCAGAAACTCACTCTATTCACTCCTGAATTTTAGTGACTAGCTAGATGTCGATGGACATCAGAAGGTTTTTTTGTTGCTTGTTGGACCTCTGGAGCAGGAGGGTGCAGTTAAGCAGGAAACAGTTAGTAGTAGCTACAGGGAGAAAATGTTTAATCAAATGAGACTGACTTGACTATATTGTCTTTGGTAAAACTTGTGCTAAAAATAAATCAAGACGGCTATATATAGGATTGTCAACTTTCAACAGCTGGCTGGAGTGAGATTTTAAATTCGAGACAATTCTGCACATACATGCATATACATGTACGTAACAGTTTTATTACCTTGCAAATAATACGTTTAGATTTATAAATAGAATAATATACATCTGCTGTAAGATTTCTTGCGTGAGTGTGAGAGTCTGAAAATGTGAGTGTCACACCAGATGCGTGAGGGTTGGCTGGATTATTGATAATAATCTTTGTATCTTTGCAGATTAATTCCTGTTCCTTTTTATTCTCAGTGAGGTTGCAAAGAGAAGGGAATGGTAAGACAGAAGTGAGTATGGAGGGTGGGCATGTAGACAACATGTAGGCTAATCCGCAAACCTTGGTATACTCGAGACAGGCCCGTGAGTGTAGGTAACCTCTAACAGAATCCTCATTTGATATGCGGGTGTAAATGTAAATGTTGAGCAAGTAATGAGAGAGGCTAATATTACTTAGCCTTTGCACATAAAGCGAAGGGATGAACAGGATGTACTGTACGAAAAAATGCACCGCCTTTAGCAATTATTTATACAAGCTAACTCTAGCATGCCACTGCCCCCACTGTGCCTTTGCTGCTGAACTCGAACCTTTCTCTCTGGCTGTGCTATCAGTCATAATTTATAGTCACTAATTTGAATTGATTTCGTGGCAGTAATGAAATCTGCCGAAGGTGTCTTGTGTGCCGTTGGGGTGGACAGCCTAGGCATTTGTAGTTAAGCATTGCCCCTTAAAGCCCTCTTAATCAATCTAGCGGAAGAGGTACGAGCTAGAAAGGGTTTCAGGCTATAGATTTTGCATTCAGGGACAAAAATTAAATAAGGCTTGCACCGAAATGAAGAAATTGCTATATTTTAATTTGTTTTAAAGTGAAATGTTGTGCGTTTCCTAATGATTTCACCATTTTGAAACAAGCAGTTTTTTTTTTCTCTAAAACAAAAGTCAGCACCAAAAATGTATCACATATCTGTATATAATAATATAGCCCTGTAAATGCGTTATACACCATACATTAGTCGATATCTTTTACCAGAGGTAGCTTGTTTGCCACCCTTAAAATTAGTTTTAATCCTTGTGCAGTGTACCTAGAGATGCAATTAATGTCTCAAATAAATGAAATTGATTTTCATTAAATCTATGAACTCTACATCCCTACAGTTTTCTTTAAGATAATTTTTTTTAACTAGTGCATGTATATATTTATAGAATCAAAGTGTACATGGCATCTCTAACACTACATTTTAGTGTTTTTGCTTGTCGAAGAAGCACATCCTTGTCAGTACAGCTTATCCCCAAAACAGGTCAATGACAGTCATAAAACATTTATTGACGTTGATGAAACTGTGTTATCCCTCAAAGTGTATGTCTGAGGTCACCGCTTTTCCAGTCATTGAGACTATGATTTATGTCTTTTTTTGTGTGTGTGATGCTCATTCTGCCCTGTAAGCTTAGCTGCATCAGTTGTTTCATTTGCCAATTGGTGTACATAGAAACAATCTTAAATTACTGTATGTATCTACTGCATGTCAAAATGTAATTGTGTAATTCAATTGTGTGATTTAACAATCGTGCTGTATTTTTTTAGATGGAAATTACGCCACCTGACCCGGATGACGACGGGACAAAAATTAGCGTAAGCCTTGAAATATGTGTATTTTACAAATGAATTACATATTTTTAAACAAAAAAACCTTTCATTGTGAATTATATCTCATACAAAGCATGAATAGATTTATTATTATAATTACATGTCAGCAAAACATTGCAGGTCATAACTGGTTTGCTATTGCTCTTTGTAAACTTCCTTTTGACTGAAACAGTGACTTTCTGCTTTTGGTTTCCATGGCACGCAAGGCAAGACTTGGTCCTTTGAAGAAGAACATAATAATTATCATTGAACTTACTACAAACACTAAAAGGAAGGTTATCAATTTATCAGCCAAGCCTGGTTTTATATTTAACAGTAAACAGTCGCAATTGGCCAGAAAGAATTAGGCAAGATAAATGTTTTAAAGTTTAACTATAGTATAACTATAATAATAATGTGTGAAATTGGCAAAACGTGATTTTTTTAGGGCAAAACTTAAACATGGATGTGTGAGAAAAGAAAAGCGAGTGTGTGGGAGAATCATTCCAGATATGTGAGATTTCCTTGAAGTGTGTCAGTCTTAGCAGGTCTAAATTCACAATGCAAGTTTTTTTATTGTGCATTTTCTAAAATACAATGATTATCAATAATCACCATTCAGTTTGCAGATTGTAGATGTGTGATATACAGTGCAAATGATAAAATTAAAAGTACAGTCACAAAGTACAGTCATGCAATCAGATACCCAGTGGTCCCATGAATCCTATTGTGTTGACAATTCTCTGTTGCCACAGACGGTAAGGGTGCAAGGAACCGACATCTCTCACAGGCTGCAAATATCCAAAGTGGAAAAAAGCGACGAGGGTTTATACGAGTGCCGAGTCACGGACGCCAACTACGGGGAGCTGCGGGAATACAAGGTGCAGGCCCACCTGCAGGTGAACAGCACAGCTCAGCTGCGAAACAAGGCAGTGAAGAAAACAGCGCCACTGCACCTGACGGACAAAAAGCCCCGCAAAGCCAACCACGCCGGTGCTCATGATGGCGTGGGGTCCGAGCAGCGAGTGCGCTCTACCTCTAGCTCTCAGACTAAATCAGCCAAAACAGGGAAACACAGTCACGGATCAGGTATGTGCATCTGCCAAAACATATTGGGCAAATGAACATTTCTTCCATAAAGAAATGATGGACAGATCCGCTCAGTAGTTTTATTTTTATATTTATTAGATTTTTTTATCTATCTATCTTTTTTATTTATCAGTTCCTTTAACTGTTTGCCAACTTTACGTTTTTCTTGTCTTTTTGGAGGTTAGTAATTATCTTACACACATTGGCCTTGTGCTTCATGTCTAGAGTTTTTCCAGAAAAAAACTCCCGAAAGTGAATAAAGTACTCCTGGGCAATAAATAAATGAATAAATAAATTATGGGCCAAACCCAAATTGCAAAACATTAAGCTTTTAACTGCAAATAGTCAGAAGATTTTGGAAAATGCTGACTACCCAGACGTGTTATTTTGAATTTCATATCAATCATTTAAATCTTTTTATGACTTTATCTTTGCATGCAACAAGACTGTATAAGACTGTATAAATGATCCCCCACCAGTTCACGGCAGCAACCAGCAGAAATGAGCAAATGGTGGCACTGGACTCTGGAGAACATTTTTTAGGTCTTGCTAATTATTATGAACAGTGTTTTGTTGTTAAGCCCATTAAAAGCTTAACGTTTTGCACTGGCCCATGTTTTTTGCTCATATATATTTGCTTATATAGATATTGAAGTTTTATATCTGTTATAAAGCCTGGTGCAGAGAGACATCACACAAACACATTATCATTGGTTTTAAGTGGTGCAGAAACATGTTCAGTCAAATCGGGACTAAACAAATTGAATAAATATAGTGGCTCTCAGAAGCCGACCAGGAAAATGCATACAAAGAATTATTCATAGCTAGTTTTGGATAATTATTCACTGCTTAATTTGCTGGCATTCATCCAGCTAAATATTTGGTAAAGAAGCACATCCAGATTTAGTCACATCATTTTTGAAATGGCAAATGTTTTTTAGCAAAAGCAAAATGCAATAAGCACCTTGCTTAAGGGGATTACAGCACTGGTCCTCCTGGGACTCCGAACCGGGAGCCTTTAACTAACACATTTTTAATCGCTATGCTACCTCCCACTATTTGAGGAAAATTTAGCGCTCACTGCTTAAGCATATATTGCAACACACTGGAGAGACGCGAATCCAGTAATCATTTTCACACATTGACACAGGTGTGACTACTATTGGCTGAGTTTGGAGGGGATTCACTACATAGTGCACAGTTACTGTACATAGTGATTGTAACAATGCTAAAGACTCGTGGAGTGGATTATAATTGGAAGTAAAGAATAGCTACACCACCACATTGAACAATAGCTACTAGTAACAGTTGGTGGATAGAGGCTGATCGTTGATTTGCTTTATACTCATACAAACATACAGTGTTTCAGTCATGACTGCTTATTTATGACACTTACAGCCTTTATAGCACAGTAATCCTTCTGGTGCTTTGTATCAGATAGGATAGCCTTCATTCGCATCTTGCATTCATGGGTCTTGGCCATCCAACACCCTGTTAGCGTTTCGTGGTTTTTTTCCTCCTCAGACCACAGTAGGTACTCACCATGGCTGACTGAAAGCAGCCTGACTGAAGGCTTGCTGTTTCACAGATTCTTTAACCCAGTCGCCTGGCTGTGACGATTTGGCCCTCATCAAAGTCACTCAGATCTTTACTGCTGCCCTTTCCTGTGGCGTCCAACATGATAACCACAAGTACCAGTGCTGGCTCAACGTGTAATATATCCCAGTATTGATTTATACAATTTTTAAAATATAGCCACCCGTATTCATTTCACTTTGTCAAAATGTTTTGCTTATCGTGTCTATGCAATATTTTAAAGATTAGAATTCTTATGGTATGTATTTATAGGCTACCGAACCAAATTATGAGTATTATATGAGCATATGACTGTACACACATCGATGTCGGCACCGTTTAGTTACACAGGTGTCTTCTGTAAAAAGTGCCTGTTCTTTTAATTATTATTTTCTAATCGTTTTACTGGGTATGTTTTATTCCTGCAGTGTAAACCAACTACTGTTTATAGCAGCTCTAACTACAGCTCTAACATATAAACTGTACATGAAAGAAGCATCCGTATCATTATTATAGCACTTTAAGTCCACTGCTTTTTGAGATACATAAATACTTAATGAATAATTGACATTCAAATGTAACTGCAAATTCTTTGCTCTGCGAACAGCTAGTTAATAGAGAGTATTCTAAAAATGCCCTTCCTTTGAATAAGTATGTATTCACAAATTTAACAGTAAAGTACATTCAATACAAATGCAACTGACTCCTTATAATCCAGCACTTTCATAGCTGAATGGATGACTGGAACTCAATCGGTAAAGATCTGATTGCTGTCATCTTTGTCTCCAAGTCAAATAAATCAACAAATAAAATAATGCATAAATGGTCCCAACCGCTTAAGCCAATGTGACAAAATCAAAATGAAGAAAAAGAATTTGCACAAAAGGCTGCAATTCAGTACCCAAAAATGCGCTTTAGAATCTGACATCAACATTCTTATAATGTCCTATGATATAACTCCTTCCACCGCCCACCATGGCCCAGTCGAACTGGCTAGTATTTGCCAGCACAGAAGCCCAAAGAATATGGTGGCAGTTTACCGACAGAATATATAAGAGAGACAGAAACACATGCTCTGGAAAGCAGCAAAGACAGGGATCGACTTACACAAATACCCCAGGCTAAACTCCATTATTGTGGCACTGAAATTTTTTGCGATATTGGAGGGTGGAAAATATGCAACCCTAGTTGTTTTTGTTTTGGTAGGGACATATATTTCTGTATCCAAGCTGTTCTAAATTCCAATTGCAATGATATTCATAAAGAATGTGTGTTTCGTTATAATGCAAATGCTTTTCACTTCAGGCAGTTTGAACTCTTAGCCGATCTTATTTGATCATGTGATCCCCCCCC
>JAODUD010000033.1:12574914-12586554 GCA_026784285.1 Stomatorhinus walkeri | reverse complement strand
TACAAGACTTTTGGCATTTTTACTTTTTTGATTGCATTCACAGATTTTTATAAAACTGAGGTTATCCAAATGGGGACTTCAAAAGATCTCCACAAAAGTAGGGAAATTTCAGGTTTTACTACACTTTGGGGACCATATGGTCGTTAAATGTGATCTATGCAAACACACACACACACACACACACACATCCTTCACTGGCCGCTTAGGACCTTAAGTGTCACCTTTTATACCTCACAACCCTTTTTTATCCTTATTTTACTTTTTTTTTGTGCACGTTTTGTGTTCAAATTTTCACATGCTTTAGATATCAAAACAAGCCCCATTGCCATTTTTCATTGTCATTAAATCTTTTCCCTTTTTCAGATAATGCATCTTACTGGGGAATCTTTATGTTTCTAAGCCTATATAACAAATTCTTCTGTTATACATACCTACTCTGCTTACATTATGACAACATTAAGACTGAGAGTCATTTTAAATCCTGTGGAAAAGGTGATTGTAGTAGAACTCATTGAGCCTACGTGAATTCCTTCTGATTATGGGCTGCCATTTCCATGACACAAGTCTGATCTTGGATGAGCTGGATTTGTTACTGAAATCCAAAATGTGATGTTTTCTTAGTATGAGAGGACACTGCTTTTCTTTGCACATTTTCCAGCAGACGGCATTTTCTTTGATGCCACTAGCTTCAGTATTTCCAAGTTTTCAGACATATGTAATTTAATCTTCTTGCTCGAAGACTGGTCTCTGAATGATCTCCATGTTCACACTTGTCCAATTTGTATGAAGCTTCTGCGTACATAAAACAATCTGTATGTATTTTTGATTTTAGCATTTTGTTTGTGTTTTCGAATGAAAATTGGTGCCAAGAGAAACAAATGTTTGTGCTTTTCAACTTAGATTGTCTATCATGACAGTCTTTCAGTTCTCCTGTGCATCACTAGATAAACGTTAGTTTATGATTTGGAAACGTCCTGTGCATCAAGTAAATTCCTGCAGTATTTCAGCATAGTGTACACTTCTTAAGGTAGCTTAGTTAGTACCATTCAGAGAAGCCTTTCTGCACACCACTGTTGTCCTGAGCTGTGATTTTGCACTTTTTGTGCTCTGTTATTTTTTCGCACTTACCTGCAAATCTGATGTGAAGACAGACATAGGGGTTGGATCTACGTCTTAACCTGGGGACCGCCTGTCCTGGTGTCAGATGATTCAATGGCGATTCCATCATTTCAGAAACAGCCACCTCCCTATGTCTGTCTTCACATCAGATTTGTAGGTAAGTGAGAAAAATAACACAGCACATAATAATAATTAATAAACAGTAATATTAAAAGTAACTGCATACAGTACTGTACTGTACCACGAGCTGACAAACCGTGGAAGCCACACAATGTATTCTAGAGCATCACAAAGTAGTGTGTGTATTCTTTATTACAAACTATTGTGTTTAACATGATTTTTTAATATAATAGGCTTTATGGAAGTCCGTTCGTAAGTATGAGTTCTTGCCTTCAATCAAAACACATTCAAATTCCCTTAGATCCGGTGTCTTAGTCGTTCTTCTGCTTAGCCCCACAGTAACTGAACCTCTTGATCCTGTCTGCATGTTGTATGTGTTTAGATGCAGACTTGAGAGTCCTTCTTAAGTGTAGCTGGCTGTCTGCATTAACGTACAACTGCACATGATAAATTTGCCATTGAGTGTACATTCTAATAAATGTAAATCTTATTCCCATTTATGTGCTTAGTTTAAAAAAAGACTCACCCAAGCTACATTTATGTGACCTTTAATTAATGTTTTAATTAATTTTAAATGGATGACATTATGATTGCCATTCAAAAATACTTTAGTAATCCAACTCAGTCTGTTCGCAAATGAGTCATCCTACATAGAATTATATCAGGTCAGAATGGCATGATGAGATGGTAGCTGATTCAGTCATCTAGTTCACTGGCTATGCGTATCGCTCTCTAAAGCACAGGTCTCCGGGTAAACATGATCCCATCCAGCCCTCAGTAGTCTAGACTAGGACAGAGAAATCCAGAAATTTTTAAAAAGCAGGATGTGAAAAGAGGGGCCTCGCTGGCTTTTGTTGTCACAAATGGACCCCGATGCTAACTAAAGCAGACATTATAAACAGAAATTGAATGACCATTGAGATGGAAATGAATAAGCAGATGGCTGCACTTCGGCATAATGTCAATATATAATCAAAAAAGGGAAAACAAACAGCAACAAATTGCATCCATGATGCTATTCCATCCCTCAGAAGCATAGTTATACATTCTGTTTGAGCTTCTCTGTGTTTTAAAAATACTCCATATCACTTCAGTTATTTATGTAACATCAGTGGTTGATTTACCTCAAAGAATTCTGGCTGAACTCAAAGAGTCTTGTAAGTCATAACGTTATATTTGGTGCTGTGCACACAATGCTGTGTGACTAATACTTGGCTTTGAATCTGGCTAGAATACTGTTGTGTCTTCCTCAGATTGATTTGTGTGAGTACAGTCAAACCAAAACTAGTGGAAGTGGGTTCAAAATTGCACATAAATCTCCCAGAATAGGGTTTAGGACTTTATGAAATAGAATTTGACTGAAAAGCAATGTCTGATTCAGTAAGTGAAAGCTTTTGTCCAAGAAAGGGTTTTCATAGTAGACCGAATCCTAAAATATTTCAAAATTGTGGTGTGACTTGCGTAAAAAGCAATTGAAAATGGTTAAGAATAGCTTTCAGAAGGTCCATCCTACCTCGAAAGGTATTTACAAAGTTATGGAATCAGTGCCAAATGTTTTATTCCTGGAGGAGCAAAATCTCATTTTGTATGTATAACTTTGAAAAGGTCACACACAGACGGGATGAGCTGTGACTGAACCTTTCCGAACAGCAGAGAGACCAGCGAGAATTTCATAGGGAAGGTGAAGCTGCTTTTTCCTTAAGGCCACTTGCGGATGTGGACTCTGGGGCAGAATTAAATTAAGAACATGGCTCGTGGTGAGAGGAGCCTCACTTGTTTGAGCATGGGCTGCACGCCATGGCCTGCTGGATGATCATTCCATCACGCTCAGCATCCACAGCTCATTGGGAGCCACGCTACGCAGGCTCGCGTTTTCTAACCAAGTCATGGCAGATTTGAGTTCAAGGGCAGGGGCTTCGAATCCTCACTCTGCTCATCTGTGGAGTTGCATGTTCTCCCCATGCTTTATGCATTTCTTCTGGGAAGTCCTGTTTCCTCCTATAGTCCAAAGACATCTATAACAACCATGCCAGCATCATTTCATCTGAGGCAAGCAGCAGGATTTTCATTAAACTGCAAAGCTTTAACCACAGCTTATATACACCCTTTGTATGTAGAACCACCACTATAAAGACAGATTTGTGATAGTTATACCCAGAATAAAGATAAGGAAACCTGATTGCCATTTCCAACTGACCAAGTGTCCCAAATGAGCTTCTAACCTCCCTAATAAGTTATGTTCCACTTCACACCTCCAACCAGCCCAATGTGCCTTTTATCACAGGGTAACAAATTTTACACTGTCCCACTGACCTGATGTGTCCCCAGACATCACATCCAAGTGGCCAATAACCTCTTATTCTCACTCTCAATCATTCTGTCCACTTCCTCCACAAGGTCTCAACTTCCAGACGTGCTTCATGCCAGCAGGACCAGGCTGTGTGCAGCTGAATAGAAATGGCACAAATCCAAGGTTCGCACTAACTTGGTGATCTACAGGAATATCCTGGCGTTATGCCACTCTACAGTCACCCCTGCTAAGGTGACCCTCTTTCAGAATTCTTTCAGCCGACTCATGCTGTTAATTCTCTCTTTTCGCCTCCCTCCGCCTGCATTTTCCACTTCTCTCACCACAGAAGATTCTGCCTCACTTAAGAGACACTGGTTTCCATCACCAGCCTGTTCCCAAGATTTATTTTTCCACCCCTTCCTTTTATCTCATCTGTTGTTAAATTCTCACTTTTCTGCTGCTTATTTTCCCACTAACATCAATTTTTGAAGAGGAAGCAGTCAACTCTTGATCCTGGTATAGTCTGGAACTAGTGATATATATGTCTTATCGCTTTTTTGCGCCCAAATCCTGAGAACATGCACTCTAGCTCTCTAAGTCATATCCTCTTTAGCTGCATTCAGCAGGGATTGGGGCGGGGGTCCCTCACTCTTTGCCCCGTTGGCGGCTCCCCTGATCTCCATCATCCCTCAAGGCTTCTCGGGTCACTGCTGTTCTGCAGACACAGAGGACGACTTCTGCTCTGAGACTCCAGATGCTTAGTGGACACGCTGTGATCAGTCCATCATCTCAAAGTTCACCTGTAGAAGATTAACCATAGTCTAGCTAATGTATCATTTCACCACAAGCCAAGAATCATACTAAAAAGCACGATTAAGATAACACACTGCAAACATGTCGCTGCCTTGAAATGAATGGGCCACCACAACCACCGGGAAAGTCACCTGTTCCTGTGGTTAGAAACTTGAATAAAGATGCAAACATTTTTGCATTTTTGAATTAACTGATACTTGCCTTCTAATATTATCTAATTGCCATGATCTTTGATGATATTGATATCATGATATTGATTTCATACAATACTGTGTATTCAGCATATTAGAATGTTCTGCATGGTGCGTAGAAGGTAGCTCTCAATGGCTTTTCCTTAGGAAGCCATCATGCTTCAATGAAGGCGTCACTACAGAAGCCACTTTTATAATCCAGGAGCAGATCCCAGTGAAGTGACTGGTCAGCTGATTATCTGTTTCCAGATACGGTTTAATGATTTATCTACAAAACAGTGACCACAAGGTAATAGATACTAGAAGGGTATCCAAATTTATGCAAACAAGCAAATGAGAAAATTACTCATATGGGGCAAGACTTCATCGAATGAATCAAACCATTGTGAAGCATCTGTGATTTTGCCTTTTTATATTTCCTGTAAATGACTTTTGGGCTGGCTTATTTGTTAGGCATCTAGTCCTATATAGCCAAATCTCTTTTAGCAATGATGTAACTAAGGTCAGACAAGGATGCTGGCCAGTAATTATCCACAAATGGATGAATTACACGTCGCTGTCCATTTAGTTTACATCCCATTAGAATCATTGTTAGAAGTGCACATTTTATCCTGTGCATACGTTGTATAGCGGCAACCTGTTGTGGGATTTGAATCAAGCAAAGGGAACAAATTAAACTCTCATTCAAACTCCCCAGCAGCTGCCAAAACCCTCTCATGGAGCATGCATAAGGACGATAAATAGCGTGACACAGGGTACAAAATGTTGCATAAAAATGGTTCTGCTAGAGTATCATGATGTCGCTCACAGGCCCCAGGAGTACTTAAGGGAGATGTGTTTATTTTGGAAGGACATGACAGAAGCACGCCATTTGATCTTCTGCATAGGATGCAAGGTTGTAATTTGTTTTAATAGACGAAGTGGTGGCAGTCGTTCAGATGTCAACACGTTTTTCAAAACATTGCAGGTTGCTTGATGGGACACATGAGAATGCCGTGTAACCCCCCCCAAAAATGCTACATTACATTGGGGCCATTCCATCACCATGGTTTCTGCCGATTGATGGAATGCCGCACTAGTCGTAATGACATTCGATGAAAATGTCCTGCTGTCATTTGAAACTCGGCCACTTTCCCTGCCTCTGCGTCAACATGCATCATTTCAAGTACACATTAGCCCTGACTGCATGATCACGCTGTGAAGGTGATATTGTCCGGATAAAAATATTTCTAGTCCAACAGTCTGGTTCTGCCAAAGGTTATTGATACAGTAAGGAAAATGATGAGCAGAATCCAGCTGGACTGGCAATTTGAGGATCAAAATAAAACATTCATCATAAGATCATTTAAGCTTACATACCTCTACAGTAACTGAACAGTGACCGAAATGACTAACTATTTGGCTACAATAAATTAAACTTTTGCACAGTGTCTTTTGTTACCATACTTGCAGGGTTGTGTATAGGGTCAAGGTCAGAGGTACCCCCTCCCCTGTTACTCACCATTTCAAAACATATCATTGGTTAATGATAAGTTTGGCGCCAAGGTGTAAATTATGGCCCCTCTTAAGGATTTTATTTGTCACGTGCAAGGCATACAGTTCCAACTACAACCTGCAGTGAAATACGAGGTGGTCAACTCATCCATTAGAATACTGAAAGCAGTAAGACAAAGTTACATCATAATAAATATGTAATAAATAAGGAACGGTAGTCTCACATAATTCCCACTGCCACTGTCCAAGTGGGTGAGAATAGTATGAAGGAATACTGGCATCGTCAGTGGATTCATTTGGTTGTTAGGCCAACTGACTTGTATCCATGGTCGTAGAGATGATGGAGCAGATGTCGTTAACCAGCCTTTCAGAACACTTCATTATAAGGGAGGTCATCTTAGAGAAATCCCAGAATCCTTCCTGCGTACCTGGTGAAAAATTCTAAGCATTCAGTACCTTTGGTGGTCTGCAGTAATCTGTATGTTTCACTTGGTAGTAAATGCTTTTGACAATGTATTAGAAACAAACAGAATAATGCATAGATATTCTGAGTCCCAGAGAGGATAATTAATTTTGAAAAGCCCCAAAATTTTATTGAACAGGTTTAGTCATGCAGCCATATAATCAATATGACATTCAAGTCAAAATTAATGAGGTTTCCTTTTATCCTGTGCAAACAATCATTAAAAATTAGCTTCAGTGAGACCCGTATGTTTTATGGCGATGAACCATCTCAGAGTATCACTGTTATACATATTTCATGTATGGTTCTATTTTTTGAAACCATTTAGCGGTGTTTCAGATGGTTAATAATGTATTATTTTCTTACTCAGCTTACTCATCTCTTTAAGATATTTTGTTTCTAAATTCCCCACTGTATATGTCATGATCCGCCTGTCCGAGCATCGTGTGTGCCACGCCCACTCATTACCTCACATCTGATCCTGATTGTGGCCACCTGTTGTCGAGTGATTCCTGCGTGTATTTAGTCAACGTCTGTGTTCGTCTCCCCTGATGAGTCATTAATGTTGCTAACTGTTACCTAATGTTACCATAGTGTTACCTTGATGTTGTTTCCCATGATCTGCTGTTACCCGATGTCTGTCGATGTTTACGTCCCGTCCTGCCTTCGTCCCAGAATAAACCCCATTACTACCCCGTATACCTGCCTGCCTGGTCTGTTCGCCTGCCCGACGCTGTCGACTCACCCGCCAGACATGACAGTATATGCAATTCTATATAATTTAATAAACAATGAAAAGAAATAACAAAAATAATAATAATTATGATTATTATGATGGCTCTGTGGTTTAACAGGAAGCTATGTCACCTCACTGTTCTGCTCCGGAAGGTTTGAATGCGGCGTCAATTTTTTGCTCTGGTGCTTCTGTGAAATTTTCCTAGGTAACCTTGTTTAATCTTACGCTCCAGAGATGTGCTGTTGAGATGAAGTGATAGCTGTGGTCAGCAAAAGCATGTGTAGGTAGTCTGGAACGGTCTTAGATTCTACCCAGCGTGAATCACGCTGGTTGTCCTGACCTCCCTGGCTGAGGCCTCTGAGCATCATGACAGCCGTAACGCTCCATGACACATGACAATCACGTTGCCAAGCTAAATATGCCGTTGTGTGAAAATCTCGTTAAAGCTACATACACATATGCAGAGCATGAGAGAGTCAGGGATATGATAAGACTGCCAGGACTTACTGCTGATCAGTGTACTACGTGTTATCAGGAAAGAGGGATGTTTGTCTACAGAATAGCTGCTTAACCTGCATGCTTTATTTTAGAATCTGCTGCTGGCTCTGACACCTGGCTCTGCTGGCAAACAAGAAGATGACGGGCAATTCCCGACATGAACACTAATCTCTAATGGGCATCACTGGGAATCAAGGGAATCACTGATTATCATTGACCAGTCACTTTAACGACAGCAATTGATGAATTTGTAAAGGACTCAGAAAGCTTTATTTCCATTTGTACCATAACTATGAGTAACCAAGCAAAATACAGTTCTTGCATTTTTAGTTTTTCCATTGCAGTCACGGATTTTTATTAACTTGAGTTTTCCCTGACCAAGTTAGTTTAGTATGTTTTTGCCAAGTTGCCACTGGTCTCCAGGTTTCCCCCCCACACTCCAAACACTTGGTTATCTGCCCCCCCCCCGGCATTCATGATGCTTCTATATGGCATAACAGGTATACAAATGGCTCGGTGTCTTATTTTATGCCAAAATCACATTATTTTTAAAAAGAAATTAATCAATAAATACCACTTATACAACTTTTTGCTGTAATTCCATTTCCTTTGGAAACTATCAGGACTTACATCTTGCTGCTTCCTGGGTACATTGTACATTTCAGAAGCCGTAGGTCTGATCCATTCATCTTCCATAGCACTTATGCCATGCAGGGTCACTGTTGGGCTTACATAGATGTAGTATCAAGGGCTCATTCGATCCAGCATATTTTTCCAGGTGAAACTGAAAATCGACATACCCTTTTTACACTTGCGGTGCTATTTTGAAGCTAAAAATCATAAAATCGACACACACGTCTACATCAGGACTCATTATGCAAAGTGGGATCAGATGATGCAAAAGGCAAAATGAATGTGAGCCTGTATGATGAAGCCCTGGCGATCTGAGAAAAGCGGGACCTACACGCTGACACTGACAGCCGTTTCTGAGGAGCTGTTTAATAAGGAACTGCATCATCAGGTCCGTGTAATATTCTTAGTCTAATGCATTTGTTGCTATGTAATATGTTAAGGGTCTTGGAATATTCATATTAGTGACATGCAATAGAAATGTGCATTATAAAGAGCTATTTCCTAATTCATGTTGAATGTCGAAATGTTAATTTAAGCAATTTCAATAATTATCCCCTGTTCTCTAAAAGTATTCTCAGTAATCCAACATTCCATTGATAGGGCAACATTGCTGGATTTGACACTGCAATGCTTAATTTATTTTATACTTATTTATTATCCGAATGGCAAAAAAAATCCTTTAGGATGCAGAACTTTTATATAGATTCAGCTACAGAAGTTCTGTCTGGAGGAATGCAGGAAGCCAATAATGCAATTTTCTCGTTAAGCATTTGTTCTGAAGTGGAAAATGATACATAACATCATTGCCGTGTCTTTAAAATACCCGGACTGCAGTCTGACTGGTGACCCCTATTTTTGTACTACTGTGCGCAGCATTGAAATGATCAGGTTTCCGACGTGTATAAAATGTCATTTGTGTCAATGAATCATTCTGGAAAGTGGAGCTCCAGTTTTTGAGAAAACCACTTGGCCAAAGACAGACACGAGTGCCTCAAAGATAGAGGAAGGCTCTTATCCACATAACAGGCTGGCTAATACAATCTCGGGTCCGCTTGAGTGAAAGGCGTGTTCCAGCTGAATGGCATCTGAAAATCTAGCAGAAAACCTCTACTGTTAAATTTTCAAAGATTTGCCTACACAATACATCCCCTTCTGATATACAGAGGACAAAGAAACTGTAGAGAAGCACATTCTTCTTAAATCTAATATCACAGACAAGGTCTGGCTGTGATTTATTCACTTGGTATTTAATGGTCTTATGCTGATGTACCCAGCGGTATCCAGCGGCAAATTTAAATTAAATCATTACCACATAATATCATTTGTTCATTTTAGTCATCTAATCAGTCGCCTCCGGAGCACAGCTGTGATGACGAGGGATTTTCTGAGTAAACACACTGTCACGTTTCCTTTATGAATGTTGAATTTCTGTATAAATCTCAGGATTGAAGGGAGGAAGCTGACAATAGAAATGGCACAATTGGGAAGTACATTAAACTATGAGGCTCCCAACTGTTTGGTGGATGGATGGATGGATTAATGAAGATAGTGTTATTTACTAATTTGTTGTAACGTAGCATGTAGTATGCAAGTAATACAATAATAATAATAATATTTAACAGTCTCCAACAAGACAAACAGCAAACATATTCTCTATAAGGGATGATTCATCCCACCATTAATTTAAGCCATGCCCCTCCTGTGCAAATATTTTATATGAATGTAATCCACAGGCTATTCGCCAGTTATATCGTTCAGACAGTTTTATGCCATATTATCAAGCAGATCCTTTTTTGATTACCTCTATATGGATTACTGCCTTTTAAGTAATTCCAGGAAGATCCCCTGTGAGGCTAGACATCTCAAAGGCCTGGATGATTTGTCAGTCTGTTCTGCTTAATCCTTCATAGTGTACAACAAGCTTTCTTATGGAAATTACTGAATTAACTTGGGAGCCTATTCTTGGAATGTTAGCACTCAATTTCCAGCTTTGCCATGATTTATTTAACAGGGTGCATGCAATAATGTATTGTGTTTACATTCCTTAATAATAATTTTCCCCATTTTCTTTATTTCCATGACTGGACTAAAGTGGAAGTGATTTTTTCTTGCAAAGGGAAAGTTTAGTGTGTGCCAAAATATTTTGTTACCGTTTCATCTAACTTTAAATAGCATTTGGGTTACGGGGGAGAGAAAATCCAACGTTCAAATGCATAGATTTTAGCCTTTAAATGCCTCCATGCACTTTGTATACATTCTTCAGTCCCTGTTCCATTTACATATATAGTCCATAGATTCTCAATAACATTCAACGCCTTTATTTCTCTTTTTAAAGGCCAATTCCCAGTTTAATTTTTGTGATCTGGTTAATTTGCTCCAAATTTCCAGTCTTTACACTTTATTCATTTAGTGGATACTTTTACCCAGAACAACATGAAATTGAGAAGGCAGAGTTGGACAGTCCCTAGAGCAATTGGGGATTAAGGGTCTTGCTCAGGGACCCAACAGTGAAATCATTCTGCCAACCCTGGGATCTGAACTGGCGACCTTCTAATCACAGGCACACCATCCTAACCCGCTGAGTCAGCTGAATGAAGATGACTTCCTGAAGTATAATCCCTTAGTACCCTTTACTTTTCATCTCGGTCTTTCTCTTCTGCTCCTGCATACGCACAGGCAATAAATCTGAACTATCCATTAACTTCACAATGAAAAGGTATCCTCTAATCAACCTTTGTGGTTTCTGATTCTTGTAGCACTGTATCTGCATGGGAAAATAATAGACATGAATGTGCATATTATTTAGCCAACATAAAGAAGTAATAATGCAGTATATTTGGAATGGATTAGCTGAGTAGGCCCCTCTGAACCTGCACCCTCATGAATATCAAGCAGACCCTCGGCGGCAGCGTTCTGAGAGAGATCACTATCCCGCTGTGTGACTCTCTGACAATGGGAAGTTCAACCCATTTTCCATCTGTTTCTGTAGTGGTTTGACCTTTCTCATCCTATTATTATAGAAAAGGAAAACTGTGGCTATTTGCTGCTATGCTATTTGCAACTTTATTATATGACCACAAGTGCAGAACATTATCTGTTCCATTATCATTTTTCAAATAGAATTCAAATAAATCCTACTTAATTATTTACTGTTTAGTCAGTGGTGGTGCACAGTATTTTGTGCAATCGGCCAAAATATTCTCACATTGTAAATAAATACATAATTTCTGTGCATATTTTAGTAATGATATTAATGTGGGGGGGGAGTGGGGGGCATGGTAAC
>JAODUD010000033.1:12507900-12519873 GCA_026784285.1 Stomatorhinus walkeri | reverse complement strand
AAAAGAATGGTCCTGCATGCTAAAAGCAAATTGTAAGCTGGTCATGGCCAAAGCCAAAGTCCATCGATGAGTCTGTTCTCTGTGACGGCTTGTGTGAGTCGGCAGATTTGAAAGCTGTACCCACAATGTCACAGTCCCCACACCAGGCACGATCCGGACATGTGGCAAGGAAAACACCGGTGGTCAATATAATAATGGTATCGTAGCAAGTGCTACTGAAAAGAGCATTGTTGGAGCCTCCGGGGCTTTATCGCTCCTCCCTGTTTTTTTGCTTAAGGAAGCGACTTTTTCCCCACAGAAAGGTTGACACACTCACCCACAGATCTGGATGTGGTCCCTCGTTCCGTGACAGACTGACAGGTTCAATTAGCCCCATCACAACACAGGTTGTAGCTTGAAGCACTAATGCATTGCCGGTTACGCGGTGACCGCTGTAACTGTCAGCTGTGTCCTTATAAGTTTGAGGTTAGAGCTACTGGGGTTATGGGTATCGCTCAAGGGCCCAACAGGGATGTGATTATTTTTGAACCCATGACATTGCAGATAGAAGCCCTAAACCTCTGGTCTACACACATGATTTGTGATGACCTCGTCATCTGAAGAGTCCCTTGAAGGGTTTAACCTTTGTGACACGAGGAAGACCTATACTCATACTCCGTCTTACCCATACTCATACTCCATCTTACCCATATTCACACTCAACTTGTTTAACTCCGTTAAAGTAGCCACTGTCATCGAGAACCGAGTAGATTCTGATGCCTGGTCTGCTACAGTTTTTCTCGATTGTTTTGGCAAATTAAATGAACTTCTCATTCTCAAGACTATAGGAGCATTTCTCAAAACAGTTCATGAATATGTAGCACCAGGTTCTGCAGATTCCTTTGGTATTGTTCTGTATTAATTATGTCCAGGTTGCTTGTAAATGGAATCATCCTTGCCTACAAAAAAACAATCATTAAGAGTCATGTGGACAGATCCTGAGGAGGCCTGCTCAAAACATCGCAAGTATAATTAGCTGACGTAGCAGGCAGTGTTTTAGCAAAAGCAAAATAAAACCAGTGAACTCTTGGTTTTGCTGAGTCCCTGAAGCAATTCAGATCTTTTTTCAGATTACTGTCTCATCCAATGCTGCCAAACTGAGAAGCAGGGAGAACAATCCCGTGGGGGTGAATTTTATAAAATTGAACATGTATTTCAAACATTCAAATACATTTTACTGCAATATTCATGTTTTACACAGTGTGAGTTTATAGTATTTAAATTGGACTGCGTACATTATGTACTTAATTTTTACAAAAAAAAACATTGTGAAACCAAATCTACTAAATATACAAGCTTTCCGCTAATGGTATGAGGTATAAGCTTATGGTATAAAGTATAAGCTAACAGAATGAGGTGTAAGCTGAAGGTATGAGATGCAAGCTAACTATGTGGTGTATGCTAAAGTTATGAGGTTAACTCCAAAGGTATGAAGTCGACGCTCAATGTCTGATGTACAAGCTAAAGGTATGAGTTGTACGCTGACAGTATGAGGTATAAGCTAATTGTATGAGGTATAGGCTAAAGGTATGAGCTTTAATCTAAAGATATGAAGAATGAGCAGAAGGGATGAGTTGTAAGCTAACAGTATGAGGTATAAACTAAGGGTATGAGGTATAAAGTAACAGTAATAGTGTGTTTCTGAAATTATCCCCAAGTTTTAGTCTGAATTTCCCCGTTCTTGTTAGCTCACAAAAAGCAGCCCTGAAACATGCAGATGAAGTTTTCATTCTGCACCCTGCACACAATCCACCCTCCACTACCCTGAACTGGTGGAATGACGGAGAAATAATTACATCATTTTGCTCCCTGCCTGATCATTAGCTGCATCTGCCCATGGGGTACCGTCATCCTGTCAGATATTGCTCTGGGAGACGTGCAGTGATCCTTCCACCCTCCCTTGTGGGTCACGCTCCGTCTACGTGTCGCTGGCTGCTTGCTCGTGGGACTTTGAGATGCTTTCGGACATTTTCCCCCAACGGCTGCTTATGTAACCACGAACCATTCCTCTTTTCCCTCTTCCTGTTACAGATACGCCAACAAGAACAAGAAGAGGCTGCTCCTACCCGCTGGGAGCTTCACCATGCTGCTATTCCCTCATCTATTCTGCTCCTTTGCATCACTTTAAATTTATTTATTGATCCCCCCCCCCATGTGTCCCGACGAGAACGGGACGGCAAAATGGGTTTTTGGCCGCCTCCGTGATCTCGAAACATTCAGATTAATAACAGGCTGTTGAATGTGCTTTCTGGGGGCCTTATCTGTGGCTTCCTCTTTCTTAAACATGCTGAGAGCTCAGCACCCGGTAACCCGCGTGACTGTTGTACACTAGCTGCCTCCCACTGGTGATTTTACAGGCCCATGTCCTCCACGTGAGGCCCCTGCCAAACAGCAGCAGTGTTTCGGTGCGGTATGAAGCGCAGATTTGCAGCTCCACGTCAGCTGCCTGGCAGCTTCCACAGAAGCCGTCTGTCATCCGTCTGCCAGCGTACGGGATCTCTGACACTTCCACCGGCCTGCAGTAGTAACCTTCGCTGAAATAGGACACATAAAAATAGCTGTTATTCACCATCGCTTTCACAGAGAGGAACCTTTTGAGAGTCCTGTTGTTTTCAAATGTCATCCTTTGAAATGCCGATGGACTAAGTGTCAGGATTTATTGCATAATTGCTTATGTGGGGAAGCATGGTAGCTGGTTACTGTATTATGTTTTGTGAGGTTTCCATACCCCCCATGTTTTTGGCTAGCATGGGGTTCCACAGTCAATGGGATTCTCCCCAGTTACCTTGATGACTGTATAACTGACGTGTTTGTATGTGTGGCTGACAGTGTGAAGCAAGGATTCACGATTCAAAGGTTTTATTGTTACACACATAACGTTGGCGACTTCCTAAGCTGATGCAATACAGACATGAAGTAAATAATATATAAAAGATGTTAAAAGTGCACAAACGAATAAGCTATATATAAAGCAACCCATGTCACCATTAGGCCCTTGAGCAAGGCCCTTAACCTCAACTGCCCCCAGGACACTGTCAGACATTGCGTTTCGACCCTCACTTGTACGTCGCTTTGGACAAAAGTGTGTCAATACTTGCAAGCTCTAGTGAACCCACATGCCATCCAGGAGATGCTGCGTATCTCTTCTGTACCTCCTGGGACAGACTTCAAGACAGTAAAATGGATCAGCAGTTCCAAGAAACAAACGTGTGCATTTTGTGACAGTTTGTGGCCACGTTAACTGTATATGTTTCAGCTGAAGCCACCAGATTTCAAACTGCAAGTATTAATTTGCGCCCGCTTTTCAACTCCTTCAGTCCCATCTGACGACAGTCTTATTTTAAAATAAATGTTATCTATTTTTTCAAGCTAGAGGCAGAGCCAGCACAATGTTTGTGCGGGATTTTACAATAAAATTTTGCTTCACCCTAGAGATCACAATGAACGTTTTTATGCTCATTTAATGAAGAAGTCTATTTTCATATGTTGAGGACATGATGAAGTAGGCCACAATTCATGTTTAATTTCTCTTTGATGATACCTTGTGGGGTTTCCCTGTTGTGGGTATAGTGGACTTTCATCCATACAGCATTTCAAAACTACACCTATTTATTATATAATCATTAAGTTTACAGATGCATATATGCAGTAAATCTGACAAAGTTTTCTGGGTCAGTGATATATGTTATAGTTTTATTTTTGCAGAGCATCTATCCAGCAGAGGGGCGTAGATTTGGGCATGAAAGGTGGAGACGTTTCCCCCCCTATTCTATTAGAGTAATGTGTGCATATGGGATACAGGGGCTGATTTGGGCCCAACCAATGATGAGCCCAAGTCTATGCCTTTGCATTCTGCCACACTCAGTCAGTGCCTTACCTAAATACTAGACACACCTGTAGATCATCAATCTGGTTAACTGGATCAGATTAACTACATCTGGATTGTCAGTTAACTCCTTATCATTTATTGAGCGCTTGCACCTACTTGAGTGTGTGTTTCATGACTAGCCTGCTTCTGTGAACCTGGGATCTATATCATTAAGCTGGATTTTTTGGTTAGCAAGGTAACTTGTCTGATTTAAGGTAGTCTGAGCTAAATGTAAGTTAACAAAGATAAAGTCTATTTAATCTGGGGTACCTTAACTCCAGCAAGATATCTAGCAAACCGGTGAACCTTGCTTTGCGATTCAGGCCCCATATAGACTGTTGTCATAGCTCTGCAACTTGTTTTGCATCTGAGAATTTTTCTCAGTGTTGCTCAGTGAAATTTGGACTGTATTTGGACTATAACTTTTGAAATTCGATCTGGATTTGGCCTTTTTCTGGGTCATTGTCAGCTCTGATTTAAAGCCTGCACTTTGTTTGTAAATATACCTGGCACCCTCCCCATTTGGATTCTCTCCCATCTGACTGTTACATTATTATTTTTCTCATTTTTATTTATTTATGAGAACACAATCAGGTGGGATAGAATCAAGAATCCTGTCTGCCCGTAACGGGTCAGAACCAGGAGCTCTTCCAGTGAGACGCCGCTGCTTTGTGATATCAATGGACAAGTCTTCAACTGAAAATGGACCGGAACCAAGAGAACTCCCCACAAGATCAGGGGCCTGGGTTCACGTGACTGGCCATGTTTTTTTTTTTTTTTAATTTCCTGCCTGCCACAGAGAATAGAGATATCAGAGGGAGAGAGACTCACCTTGGTGAGATCCGTCTAGGTGTGGCCTAGGAGGATGAGCGCATGGTCCAAGCCAACTTCATCTCCTCCTGTCTTTATTTATTTTCCTCTGTTTTTAAACCACTGGTTACAGGGTAAGTTAAAGCAGAAAAGAGATTTTTTATGTTGTGTGATGTTAGCTAAAAAAAACTGTTTGCTAAATAATGGCTGCAGCATTTCACACTATATATAACATATGCAAAAAAGGCACACTGATGCTTTCTGGTGTATCTAAATGTAAATTTTGTCTTAAACCCTCATCCCTGAATAACCTCAAGTCCTAGCCAGATTTGGTTGGGGGAAGTGGCTTCGTCTGCCTCCGTTTTAGGTACTTAAATGGGATAGGAGCTGTACATGGTAGCTTGATGGTAGCACAAGTCACTCAGAACCACAGGTCGTTCTCCTCCTCCTTTTCCTTTTTTGGTTAAACCCAAAGCTCTTCCTCTCACGCTACCACCCCCCATCTGTCCCCAAAAAGGGCAGCTCTGCACCAAGGCCTGGGCTCACCACACATTCCCTGGATCACCCAGGCCTTCCCACAGATTCATGGTTGCCTTGTCCACAGCTTTTCATTCGTTGTGAAGCAGGTGGAGCTTATCAGCAAAACGGCCAACAACAGGATGTGAACACGGTGTCAAACGACACCAAATTGGGGGGGGGCGTAGGACATATTAATCACAAAGACTTTCTGCTCTTGGTGATCCTGGTTACTATTGGGTCACATGCTTGTACACAGCATCTAATGGTGGTGGAGGTACTTATTTTAGCGGGGATTTAAAGGCGGCCCTGTGGTGACCCAGTGGGTAGCTTTGTTGTCCCTCACCTCCAGGGTTATTGCCCATAATGTGTGATCATCTGCTGCCCTGCCTTGTTCTTTCTGCTGCCTGGGTCAGTTTCCAGCCTGGAATTGGAAGTGAAGCTGGAAAATGGATAGATGGTATTGACTGAAATTTGAATATTACCTTCATGTTCGTAATGATATTGTCACATCCCGACAGCACCAGAAAGTGCAAAGAAACTCCAAGTTGGCCTGGTTGATGGTTAAAACCCAAAGGTGACTTTACTGGAGGGAGTCCAGCAGAGGTCTCCAGTTCCGGTCCTAGAGAGCTACTGTCTATTAGTCCTATTCAGCTTCTGATGATCCAGACCAGTTCTCAGTTAAATACCAGGAACAGGCACGGCTCATCAGACGCCTGGTAGAATAGACGACCTACTGCACAGTAGCTCTCCTGGACTGGAGTTGGAGACCCCAGGATTACAGCCTGTGGTGGAAGCCTACTAGGACTTACCAGGAGATTGGAGGAGGGACTAGGGAGCAGAGAATGGAGGGACACATACTGAATAGGGAGGACAAACCGGTGTAAGGCATCACAAGGACAAACTACAGACGACGCAGATGAGGGTCGTAATTACGTCCAATGAGGGCTACTTGAGGGGCAGGTGTGACTGACTGGGGACAGGGGGTGGCAAACAGGGGAGACCCCTGCTGGACAACATGTGTGGGACAAGACTGAGGGGAACAGGACAGGATCGATAGCTGGCAATCTCCTAGAATTCTGTGTTTTTGAGAAGGAGCTACCAAACTTGTTCAGAAGATGCCCCAACATACTTGATAATTTAATCATGGTATCACAGATGTGTACAGCTCAGGCTTCCGATCTGAACAATTATTACTATCAGGGTGCAAATGCAAATCGATAATAAATGTTAACTGAAAATGGCTTCCCTGTAACCCCACAAAATGTCATGCCAGCTGATGTTAGTGGAGATCCAGAAGATTTTCCCTAAACTTACACATGTGCTGAGCCAAAGTGGCTGTATTTTGAGGACATTAATAGCAAACCTGTCTGCTAGCCAACCAGAATTGAGCAATAAAAGACCCTCGTGGTGTCTGATACTGTCGCAGCAGTTTATCAAGGAAAACATAACAGTGTGAGGTGATGCATACATTTGCATACCCATGTTTTATTTGGCTAATCACTTCACTGATGACTAGTTAGCTTGCTTGGCTAGGCTAATAAGTTCCATCAGCAACTGATTGCAAAAAAACAGCAAACAGTATCCATCACACTTGAAACTGGAATGCCAAGTTATTGTTTTTATCCAGTTTTATTTCCGTATTGCGCTTTATTTATCCGACAGAGCACCTCTCAGCTGTCCTCTGCTGACGCTAGACAGTTGTCAGTTACTAACAAGTTCATTGCAGAGAAACATCAACTGTCAATCAAACTTTTATTTATAAATATCCCTGCAGATATGAGTTCTGAGGTACTGGAGAGGTGAAATTATGATTTTTTTTTAATGATTTAGATAAAGTGTGGTTTTAGAGCAATTAAAAGAGTGTAAAAGCAGTTTTTGATAGCATGTGAATTCCATTCATCAGTCTCTTTTTCATAACGGGCTATCCAATGTGGGCTTAAGAAGAGCCTGGAACCCATCCCAGCATGCACTGGGGGGCACCCACTTCGGGATGCCTGCCCATCACAAGGTACTTGCATACCAGTGTCAAAAAAACATTTCACTGCAGGGGACTTTCAGTCAAAATAATAATAAATCACAATTAACTATCATGGTGTATCTTTGTGGAATGAACAGATGGTAATTCCTGCAGAAGGAGATTGGCAAGGTTAATGACGATGAAGAATTACTCTGATGGATGTATAATTACAATGATCAATTGAATCAGAGTGTAATAGTCTTAAGTGTATTGAGTTAATAATGTCTCCTTGATTTCAAGCTATTAAGAACCCGGAACAGTTGTTGAAATAGATAATGTGGTAAAATATTCAATAAATAAGTTAGAAATGTATAATACTCAGCATACAACAGCAGATTTGTTGAGAATTTTTCTGGGGGGTGTTACTCATTCTGAAGCAGTCCCATTTGGACATTTACTGTGCAGTAATTGTTTCTTTGGGCACCTGTCATATTAATTAGTGTTGTCCTGGCATAGTCTGCGTGCTTTGTTTGACACTGTCAGTGCTCGTTCATTTACACCTTTATTATCAGTGAAGTGGTCTCCATCCTTAGTTTACTTTGTGACTATGTGCCTGGTGTAAGCTCACCGCCTTCATGTTTCTCGGTCCCCGTGACATTTATTTATTTTATTGCAGAAATGAGATTATACTGTTCGTTTCTCTGTTTAATTTTTATTTCAGATGAAGCGACCGCTTCTTTCGCACAAGGCCAATCATTCAGTCTGTGTATCACTCCAAGATGCTGAGTAGTCAGTGACGGGTAGGAGTCACGACAGCGGGTTAAAGGCACCTTAGTACGTGTAGCGCCCGAGTCTGGGAAATGCGGTTCTGCTGTAGCGCTGAGTGTGATTCATATAGGCGCCCACCCTAATTTTCAACATTTATGTGTTCAGCTCTATAAATGGGTAAATTATAATATTATTATTATACATTGCTATGATCCATATGTATATCACATAATACTTCTTATTTCCCCGGATATGTTTTTTTTTATCATTTGCTTAATTCATGAAGCTACCCTGCAAAAAATTAGATCCTCAAATTCGGTCTTGCTTTAAAAATCATCGGCTGTTTGGCTCTCCCGTCAAGTATTGCCGCAGTGCTCCAGCTAATCCGTCCGCAACTGAAAGTCTGAAAGTAACTTGTCACGGGTTTCCGGCATGTCAAAATCCCCGGGACTGACGTGAGCTGTGAAAACGGGCCTCATCCCCGAGATCCCCCAGTTCCGCGAACTCGACCGGCGAAATGTGCCGCGTCATTTAAATCGCTCGCTTCCGCGGATAAAGATATAATTTGTTTCGCTGATTCACTTCATTTGTGTACTGTGACTTGAGCTGTTGGCCGTTTTATGAAAAGCAGGAAAACAGTAGCAGTCTTATTAAAATACAAGCAGAACAATATCTGGGTGATAAATAATACATTAGCTGCTAATAATGTAAAGTCTCCGCGCGTGATAATATATAAAAAGTATTTATTTCTTCCATCCTGACCCAGACCGAATAATTATATGGCATGAATTACACAGCAGTTGATAGCGGAGCTGCAGAATGTGATGCTCTGTGAAATTCAAATCTGCACTCACACTCGATTTAGATTAGAAGTACTTTGTTGTGTGTCCCTGTGAGGAAAATAGGTAAGTTTCACATACTGCATTTTGCTCTTCTCGAGAGGCACAGAATTTGGTATGATAATTGTCGGCTGTTAAGAAGGGGCACTTAGATACCCGACTTTGGTCAGCTGGCTGGAGTGAGATTTTCAGTTCGAGACACTTCTGCACTCTCATTTACATGAATGTAAAAGTTTTATTAACCTGTAAACAGTCTGTGGGGTCTGCAAACTACCCCGACGCTTTTGATGTGGCTAATTTTAGGTTTATAATGGAATAGTATAAAGTCAGATAGCGTGAGTGTCACACTTGATACATGAGAGTTGGCAACCCTGAGAGGCAAATACTGTTTTAAAATGTTTAAATATGGTTATAGGTTGGTCTAAATGATAAAGTGGTTTAAATTATCTGTAGAAAATGTTTGCATCTGTGGGAATACTAAATATTTTTTTTTTCTTTGTTAGGCTATTTATACAACATGAAGTTTTGTGTGGGTGCCTCATCTTTTATGATATTCCTCTCGGGAACAGACATACATGTTCGCTTAGTCTGATTGATTGTAGATATTTAACCACTTTAGGTGTAGGAGTTGTAAATGGTTAACGAGCATGGATCTCTCTGAGTAAAA
This sequence comes from Stomatorhinus walkeri, assembly GCA_026784285.1. Lineage (NCBI taxonomy): Eukaryota > Metazoa > Chordata > Actinopteri > Osteoglossiformes > Mormyridae > Stomatorhinus > Stomatorhinus walkeri. The sequence goes on along the minus strand of JAODUD010000033.1, from coordinate 12,510,406 downwards.
GTGTAATCACTTTCCAACCACATCTTTGACATCCAGTGCTCTCTTAGAGAACCTTTGACAACCAGATATTTACGGAACTTTTCCTGACTGAATCTTAAATGAACAACATACAGGCTATGAAGCAAACAAAACTAGGAGGAATGACATCATCTGTCTACTGCTTCAGGTCAAAAGCAGAGGGCTTTGCCAGTATGCGGTGATAACCAAATGGACTAAACATAACTTACTTCACTTAGGCTATGAAAAGCAGTATTAAATCAGGGTGAAGATAAAATGCTAGTACAGAGATATTAAATGATTGCTTTATTCTTCAATAAATTGACATCAGACATTTTGGTCCATATTAAAATATTTGAAAATCCTCAGAATCATTTCGACATGAAAAATGGAAATACGATTGGTGTTTAATCATGCGGATGATCCCAGCACTTTGCCTGTTGGATAATGGCCCTTTATTCTATCTGTTCTTGATGTTGTATCCATGTCGTGTTTTTTCGACTTTCAGTAGCTAGCAGCGTGATGACATCACAATCAGCCCTGAATGGGTGTACTCACACTAGGCAATCTGTACTGTGCCCAAAGATGTTTGACCCCAAACATTTTTTTTGTTTGACTATGTGATCGCTCTGTGTTCCACCTCTTCAGGTGGTTCAGTTGGTCTTGCTGGCTGTAAAATTGGGCTGGCGAGAGTAACAAGGAACAACTGGGTGTAACACACATAAACTCCAAGATATTTGGAAAATGCAAGAATATCTTCGTATGTGTGCAGCATGATTAAATGAAAATCATTGCATTGCAGACTCAATAAATCCATAAAAGGGCAGTGTGTCATAACGCCCAAAATGACTCCAAATCAGACACAAAATAAGGACCCCCCCCAGGGTTTGGGCCCCCCTTGTTGGGCACAAATATTCACTACAGTGAGGAATAGGGCCACAAATTGACTTTTTGAATCGCCCCCGGAAACAAAAAAACTGCTCCTGTGTCCCCTTATATACAGCATCTGCATGTTTGAGAAGGGGGGTTGTGACCATGCCTACACTCATGGGGGGGGGGGGGGTGGGAAATTGCCAAAGCCGGCGTCTTCTAAGGGGGAGGTGCTAACAAACTTTAGCAAGGTTTGCCGGCGAAGGGGCGGTGGCATTGAAGCTCACGTAGGGCACCCACCCGGGCTTCTATTGACACTGCCTGCCCCCATCCGCAAGTCCAGAAAAGGAAAGACCCCCCCTGATTAACTGTGAGTCCCTGTATACTCCTTTTGTTATGCGATTCTGTTAGCTATTCCCACCGAAGAGACAGAAAAATAGCTGAAATTCACCAGAAGGTTGTTCTGAACGACAGTCTCAAAAAGCAAGAATTCTTATTACCTGGTTGTGGTGTATAATTTTAATCTAAAAGGAACTATTTTCGAGACTTATACCCTGCAGTTCTGCGCATTACTGCTATTGTTGCTAGATCAAGAAACGGGACAAGCTAGTAATAACTGATTAGCTAGTAAAGGATGTATTTGAGTACTGCACTCAACAGCAAAATGGAGATTCATGGCCAGCGTCTTAATGTGGAGAATTACATATATCACCACCCATTATGCATTACAAAGCTTTTCTTTTTTAAATTGTACCAGATGCTGTTGCAAATGCGCCAATTGCATGCATACGCAATGCCCACGATAATTCAGCGCATGAAGTTGAACGCAATGGCGCATGGGAGCTTCTTTCTGGCGCATGGTAGCATCCGGAAACCTCGCAGGGACATGATGCCCCGCGGTGTGTTCTGAGAGACCAACCCCCCCCATCTCTCCTCCTTTTTTTTGTAGCTCCCGCTTATCGACACGGATCGTAAAGCAGTTCCCTGCGCAGGCAAGTCCCACGTCACTCGCATGTAGTCGTGCTGTTCAGGTTTTATGGGAAGTGGCAGTTAGTGCTGCGCTGTATCTAAACATTAATTGCGGGCCGAGGCAGAACATGACCAACACCTCGTCACCTTTCTGGGTCAGCCGTCCTCCCAAGGTCACCCAGTAGAGGGCGCCGTGCTACACTCTCACCAAGACAGCTCTTTTGCATCACCTCAGTCAACGCTGTATTTAACCATAAAACAGAACAGAGCCATGTGGTTCAGCACCGTTAGTCCCTGATAACGGAAGAGATAAAAAGAATAAAAAGTGTTGTGAAGAGAGGCTACTCTGACACCCGAGGGCAACCGGCGTATCCGTATGTCTGGGTGGAAAAGTAAATTACGGGACTCGTAAGCTACCCCAACTGTGAATCACCGGAGCAGACACCGTTAGCAGCATTACTCGTGTCAGCACAGGCACCGCTGAAGGGCTGCCGGGGTCTGCGGGGGGAGGACCGCTAATGTTTTTAATGCAAGCCGCTGCCGTGCTAACGCAACACTGTTTAGTAAACATCCATTATGCTGCTTGCATTAATGCCTCTACTATTCTTCCAAGTCTCCACACAGATCTTTGGTTTTGCTGTCTGCTGCTAGTTCTGAAGCTGGTATACTG
>JAODUD010000033.1:12491873-12507748 GCA_026784285.1 Stomatorhinus walkeri | reverse complement strand
GGGGATGTTTTTATACAAAGATTCTGAAGAAAATACTTATTAATTCAATAATCATTAAATTACTTTAACACGTCTGAAAACATAAGTTTTTCCTCCAGAAAGTAGAATAAATTATCGGAAATGTAAAAATATGATTTGTAATGGCTTTACGGGATATCTGATTTACTTATAAATGTTCTTTTCTAGAAAAAATGAGTTATACACTTTTCAACTGGCACAATGCCGCGACAAAATCCTCCCCAGGATTCTGCCCTTAACGCAAACTATTGATGCTATTTGATCAATTGCATGATGATAAAAAGTGAAGCATGTGCAAGCTGCCTTCACGTTACCACAATACCGCAGGCCCTGAGGTAGGCACCCTACTGCAGCTTCTGTGACAGATTAATCGCAGATTCACTAACTGCCAAAGTGGGCCAGCAGATCTTCCTGAGAACAAGTTTGCAAAAAACTTACTGCATTCTCTGTTTTCTTGATATCCTGACAACATTTAGGTCTGAGGCCGAACTCATTGTGAAAGTAGCAAAAATTTTAAACAGGAGAAACATCGCGCAATTTGAGCAGGAACAATATATCAAATACTATGAGATTTTTTTTTAGCAATATCTGCTGACAGCCACTTGGAACAAAATGCTTTGGCTAAATGAAACAAACAATGGGACATGTTTCTGAATGACATTATATGTCTGTGCTATTTAAATCTTACACTCAAATCTTAAATTATGGGTTTTCAATGTCCAGTATACAGCAGGCTACAATTTAAGCTACTGCTTAATGACCGTGCATTAAAGAACCACTTGTTGACCTGTGAAAATAGCAGCGTGCTTTCTTCTTGGCAGGGCACAAGCAGGGGTGGGGCCAAAGGGGCACTGGCCCCAGCTGTAAGCTGATTGGCCCCAAGAGTGCTCCATTACCTGTCACTCACCGATTCAAAACAATTCATTGGCTATGGATGAGGTTAGCCTCTCTGTATGAATTATAGCAGCCCTTATGCCACTCGCCTTAAGAAATTGTAGAATTGCCCCTGCATCTTGGTGATTCTGGGCCTTCAGCTGCGTTCCTGCGAGTATTCCAGTACGGCAAGGTGACTGTTTGAGACACTGCTTACTTCAGCCTCCCACTTAATCACCGGCTGGCAAGGCAAGGTTCCCCATGATTTCCAAATATGTTCTACTCCATTTGCGGCGATAATTAATCTTAAACCGTTCTGTCAGGTTGCTGCGCCCTTCTGCCTGTTTAGGGCCATGCTCCAATTATTCATTAAAACGTCCACGCGGCCTCTGAGGAACATTAAATCATGCTGCACAATCAATATTCCACCAACCCCAAAAGGTCCAGTTTTATATATCATATTGTTCACACATATTTCTCATAATACTGACCGCTGTGTCTGAATATAGGGTATACACATACGTAATTGACTTGTAACAAAATGTATCTGCTGCGGGGTTTCTGATTTTTCATTGTTTGCAAAAAACATGGAAATAGACAGTAAAATGACCTTATGCATCAATCGTCATGGTATACTAATCATAACGTTGTGCAAGCATTGTCACTGTTCCTTCATAGAATGCATCAGAAGAGCCTCAGATCAACACAGCCTAGGCTCTTTACTTATTCTGACCTGGCTTTTAGTCACCTGTCTTGTTTTTATATGGTATAACAAGCTCATGGGAGTTTTACTTACACAAAAATGTTCTGAGGGCAGAAGGAACAATGATTTGTTCAAAGGGATAACCAATCAGATTGTGCAAGAGGTGGGTCCAAGCAACTAGAGGAGGCGGGACCAACCAATCAGATGTCTTGGTCCTGCCTCCTCCAGTTGCTGGGATCCACCTCCTCTCCTATCTGATTGGTTATCTCCCTGAACCTATCATTTTTCCTTCTGCCCTGAGTCTGAGGTGGCTCCCATCTCACTGGTCTAAGATTGCATACATGGGTCCAGTAGGGGCATGGGTACCCTGTCAGATTCAGGGGGGCCTTGAAAAAAATTCCGATTGAAATTGAATGACACGGGCCCAGAATTTTTAGCTGTACCTCTGATCACATATGGCGGCTAATTGGTGAGAATCGATTCGTGCGGTGAATTTGCACAGCATATTCTTGTCAATGTTTATGGGCTCCTCACAGAGCAATGGTAAATGCATCACGTTGACATGTTGATAGAGGCAAGTGGTTTCCGCCATTGTTTTCTTTTTTTTGTTTTGCTTTAATCTGGTGGCGTATCCTTAGATTCTGATTACTTGCATGTCAGTAAAATGAGAGAAAGCAGCAGCCACAGTTAATTACAAGGTGCAATATATAAGTATTTTAATGTAGCAGAAGACACTGTTGATGTGAGCTTTCTGTTTGGACATATAGGGGGCAAAAAGGATGTTAATAAAACAATAATTAATAAATCCAGCAATCTAGAATTTTGCCTTCAGAAGTTTTTGATGATTCCCTATATCACTTATATGTTCCCTATATCACTTATATGTTCTCTATATCACTTACTCGATTACTTGATGGTCATCATTATATTTAAAGCATTAATTAAAGTAACATATTTGTATGCCTCACACTCCCCTGACTGGAAGACGGATGAATACAGTGGTATTAGTATGAATTACATTTTACATAGAATTTTACATTCTAACCAGATATTGTTTTTTTTTCTAAAAACAGCCTGGACGTTTACTATTCGAGTCAGTTCAAAATAAAAAATTTAGAACAATACTATAACAATTTCACAACAATGCCTGCTCGATAAATGCAGTCTTCATCTTGAATTAATTTATTTACTTTGAATCCTTGTATGAGTACCGATTCATAGTAATGACTGGCCTCCACGGCTTGGCGGCTCGATGCAAGAATAGTTGTTGGGAGCAAAAATGCAGAAGTAGATCTATCACAATTATTGCTTTTAAGCAGCAACTTAATCAGTGTGATGCCAACCATTCCCTCCCAATAAATACAATAGTAGCATAAAGTGGTCATTAATTACGTGTTAAAGTTACGATGTGAGTCAGGCCCCTCGATCAGCAGTCCCTGTCAGCGTAACCTGATACTGATGAGCTGCTACTTTAATAAATTACATGTCACTGCAGAAGGCGTAATCTACAGCATAGCTAAAGCCAATAAACTGAACTGATACACAAGGAATCGGGCCAGTAGCCCAAGTGTTACAAGTTCTTTCATTCATCATGGTGTCTGTTAAGAAATTAAAAATTAAGTAATTAAGAAATTAACTGTCAGTGTGCCTCACAATAATGGAGATTATACCCAATAGTGACCATATCAATGCAACGTATAATCAACTATTAATCATTAGCTGGCTTATATTGAACACTGAATACAGATCGACCATGTGGTTGGCGGATGGCTGTGATGTTCTGGGTCCAGCATAGCAGCAGTTCACGTGGGAATGGAAGGATTTGCAGGACAGTCGGAGAGCAACGTGAAAGGGGATGAACGTCATTAAATCCTTCATGCTCCGGATCCCTGTGACCCTGCACAGGACTCGTGGGTATGGAAAATGGATGGATGGGTGATACGGCCTTATCCACCACCAAGGGGCTGCACCACGATAAGTGCAGATAACGACATGTAGACAAGTGTGCCGTAAATCGCAATCAATGGTCATTAGCAGCCAGCAGAAGATGAGTCGTATGCATCAGCTGCATGAGTGCATAAGTGCAATTAGCCGCTGGCTGACATGTCTGACTGTACCGACCATTTATTTTACGTTTTCTCGGAAAGTGGAAAATGGCTTTATCTCGTTACCATATTCATGCTGTGATGCGGACACCAGTTTCATCGACTTGCTTCAGAGCAAAGCTGAGACTGATCAGCATGTAGCATGCATGAAAACATCACCCCTCCCACACCGGAATGTGGCATATAAGAACTGAATCGGTCCTTCTAGCCAAGGAAATACGTCTTTATGCATATACTGTAATACTGGCAATAAGTCTTGATGTATGTCGCTGGCATCATTTTTCAGGCGACACTGGTTTGGTCAGTATTTGGTTTCTTCTGGCATTTGTTACAGCACATTTGCATAAACACTGTGGCGGAACTACCTCGATTTTGCACTGAAGAGCTGCAGGTATGCCTAGCAATGCCTAGTGTTCCAGTAGAGACGCTGGCTACAGAGTGTGATGCATAGTTACGCCAGCTACTGTAACCAAAAAGCAGTAGATTCTAATGCTAAGATTAAGCTTGTTTAAAAGGTGTTTTGCTTAGTAAACATCGGGTGGTACACCGCCAAGGGTGTCCTGCCGAGTGCCTGCTGATTCCTGGGATGAGTTTCAAGCCCATCATAGCCTCATCCTGGATAAGTAGTTATCGACTGGAAGGAATGTTGGTGTCCTTGATTTTGGTAGCAATGTAATTTAACTGTATTTACATTTAAATTTGAGCGTTAAGCTAGAGCCTTAATGAATCACAAATAGAGACTGAGATTACTTTTCTGTTGAACATTGTTCATGCATCTCCATCTCGATCAGCGGACATCAGCAACCCCTGTGGAAAGCATGGCCTAAAATTACTCGTATATACTTGTGAGGCCCTAAATGTTTTAAGTATGCAATCCCTGTGCCTTTTGCTGCAGCAAAACACTGATCAATCAATACACTCTTGAATAGCAAATTATGCGATTAATGCTGTTGCGTATCCGGCTATTTGGGTCATAAAAGAGCAAATAGCAAGGAGCTGTTTATTTGCAGTCCTTTTAGGGGAATTATTATGAAGAAATTTAGGAAGTCAAGAATTTTGATCACACGTCTCTCCTTATTAAACATTTCTTGTGATGAGCCAACACAGAAAAGTAATTTTCATAGTATCTCAAACTTGGTGTGATGTTTTTACCTGGAGAAACTGTAGGGAGTAGCAGATGGCTTGGTGACTGAAGAGCTGAGCTCGTCAAGAAAAAGCTTCGTAAGATGTGCAGAACAGATGAAGGTGTGGTGTAAAGATTTCGTTCAAAAAATAAGTTTTAAGTTTTGCCCTCACGCCGGGGCCCAGGATCAGGCAAATCCCAGCCGAGACAATCGGACAGAGACCTTCTCGAAGAGGATGGACTGCTGCTTTGGGAAAAGAGCCATCATTTCTCATCAAAGAGAGAAGGAGAGATATCAATACACTGGCCAGTTGGAGCAGTCATGCTCTCTGAGATTGGATTGTGAATATTGAACTGACCTTTCAGGTTGACCTGCTGATGTTTGTGCAAAATATCTGTTTTCACCAAGCATTGTTTTTTTGTTTATTTTTTTCTAATAACAGGCTGGGCATTTAATATTCAGATTGCTGTTGTGCCAGGGGTAATGATGGAAAGCCAGAGGAATTAAAACCTGCATGAAAAATACAGAATTCACAATACAGGGATCCAAACATCTGCTCCCTCTGTTTCTGGGAAATGTCTTTCTAGCACATCCTATAATCGTCTTCTGGAGCTGACAGCTAAGCGCGTGGAGCTGTGATTTTAGATATTTTTGTCTATGAATGATTATTTTTCTTTGTGAGTGCTCTTGATATCGCATATTAAAATGATAATAGGTTCCATTTAGATTCATGCTAGTCCACATGCTCTTCTGTCAAGGCCAGTTGCAGGCCAACTCTTGTCAGCTGGGTGTTTTATAGGTTTGAGTTACTAAGTATACATAGTACTCTGTGACTGTAACTCTTTATAGTCAACTAGTTGGTTGAAACAAAATATTGGTCTGGATTTCTACTTTCTGGACCTGAACTGTCCATCTCAACTAATAACAACAAAATGGTTATTACAGTAAGTGTTGCATTATCTATAATTATTAACTGGCTTTTATCTGTTTTACTGTGTGTTATGTGATTATTGCTGAATGTTGTAAGGTGTCCTTGAGTGCCCCAAAAGGCTTCTATAAAAATGAATTATTATTATTATTATTATTATTATTTATTTACTCAACTGGTTCATTGAAAGAAAATCTTGGTCTGAATATTTACTTTCTGGAACTTAACTATCCACTTCTGGTTATTAGAGAGTTTTTTGACAGGGTCGGCTACACTGCAGGTAGAAACAGCAGCTATTTTCATTAAACCGAATCATCTTCCAACTGTTTATCCATTTCTGGGGCTCAGGTTGGCGCCTTCAGTCTGTCCCAGTAAGTCTAGGACACAAGCTGGGTTACCTCGGCTGAGATGCCAGTCCATTGTCGGACACACACACAGTCATGCTACAGGCAATTTAGCCACGGCGATTCGCTGCATCTGCAAAACTGGTGCAAACCCCAGGAGAACGTACGGACTCCACACACACACCTCTTGCAGCACAGCAGGTATAAAGCTGTAGTGTTAGCCACCAAGCCACCTGACACTCACTATCAGCTGCTCAAAATAGGCATCACCTGAGGCCTATTCCAGGGAGCACAGGGTGTAATGTTGGGGTACACCCTGCAGAGGGCACCAGTCCATTGCAAGGCACATATTCAAGCAGGCATCCAGAGCTGCCAGTTAGCCTGACTGCTAAATTGAATTAAAAAAATAAGTAAAAGCTCTCCCCCAGCTGCTTCAAAAATACTTTTTTATACTATAATTCATTCCATCGCGTATGCCTGGCAATTATAGCAATAAGCAAGATCCTGTTGGCTAACATAAAGACTAACGTTCTAGATCCAGTAATCTCCCAATGGATGATTCTTTGGGTTGCATATAAAATTCCAGCCAGTGTGTCGTCAGTGGCTGCTGAGCAGGACTGTATGCCTGGGAACGGGGATGTAAGATGGCTTCTCGGGACGGCCCCCACGCAAACAACAGAGCAGTGCAGACAAAGCCAGTGTGGATTATTTATACAGCTGCCGCCTACGATGAAGCACACGGACGAGAAATCGCACAGCTGTTCTACGAAATATTGACATTCGTGGAGGCAAACAGCATTAAAGGGTATGTTTGACTGAACCCGCAAAAAAACTATGGGGCTTGTTACTGTAGAAGATGATATTTATCACATAGAAATATTTTCTGCTTATAGTTAGATATTTATAAAAATGTCCCACAATATGACTCCAAGATAATCTTGGATTGTACATATCACCTTGTACATCATTGAAAGAAAGTCAACTCTTCTGGTTTCAAATTCCCGGGACTGGATTTGCAGAACTGGTGTACCTTCCAGCACATACCCAGTCTGTACTGGATCCCCATGATCCACTGGAGGGCAATGTTTGGATCAGTGGGTTAGGGCTTTGTGTCTGTGAGCCAAAGTTTGCCAGTTTGAATCCCTCAGCAGAATAGTCCCATCTCCTTCCTGCACTCGAGCAAGACCCTTAACCCACCGAAATGCTTGAGGAGCCCTAGATCAATGGCCTGATCCTGTTCTCAGACCCCAAGGTTTGCTCACATCTTTATATATGTGTGTTTATGTCTCAAAGGAGAGAAAGACAGGATATTGCAATCTTCTTCTACTTCTGCAAATGGCATATAAAGCATCATTTAATTCACAAGCTGATGGATGGATGGATGGATGGATGGATGGATGGATGGATGGGTTTGAAGACCTCAGCAGATAGCCTCCAGGTGCAAGGCGTCTGCTCTCTCGTCAAGCTTTCCGAAAATCCCACGTGACTCTGACATTGTGCAAGTGAGATCTGTGAAGGACAGTAAAGTAATTCCTGCTGGTGGCCATGTTTGTTTTTAATACACTGCTCACTCCAGGCCAGAAATGACCTCTGGCCTGTGGAGTTTAACAGTAATTTGTGACTAACGCCGCCTTACAGCTGTACGTCTGTGGGTTTGGGTTTACATGCGCTCCCTGTGTTTGCATGGATTTCCTCTGGGTATTTTGCCTTCCCCTAAAACACATGTGGCTAGGTGAAGCGACATCTCTAAATTGCCCTTGCTGCTTGCCCTTGTGTGCGTGTCGGGTGACCTGGGACAGTCGACTTATTGTTAATAAATTAGTTATTTGAGTTATAAATGAAATAGGTAACACTTTACTTGAGGGGGCACAAATAATGTAATATTATGCTATTACTTATCTATTAATTAACCAGAAACTAAGTCTTAGCTACAAACTGTTCTCCTGTTAGTTCAACATTACTGAACCATGGCACATCTATGCCATTTGTAAGTAATTCTGATAATTAGTTACATATGCGATAATTCTGTTACTGAACAAACTACTGAAGGAACAAGCAATGAATAATACGATTTCTCATGTTTATGAATCAGTACACATCTTACATCTCAATTAAGTACTATATTTGTTCATGATTTGTAATTCAGTAGTACCTGAGTTACAACTAAGTATTCGTGCCCCGTCGAGTAGTGTTACCATGAATATAAAAAGCTACGGTATTCAAAGATCATCCTCCAAAACCTACTTTTGAAGAACAAACGGAAGGAAAAATGTTTGAAGAGACAGTGTAACGTAAAGTCTTGATTTGTAAACATCGCTTCTATAATTTGCGCGATGGTGATATTCATTCACACTAGCATGACAGGTCTGCTGATGATCAAGCCTCATGCAATAGAGATTACGGTTTCCTTGTACAGTGCATCACTGGTCGTCAGTTATGTTTTTTGCACTAATTATCTCAACCTTATTACGCGTATTATCCCAAAACCTGGCTCACTCACAGTATCTAATGAAAAAAGAAGCACTTGACTTTTTTTCGTAATTAAATCGCGAACTCCAATATAAATAAATAACTCCCGTCTCCAGAGGATTTGAGCGGTAATTAAAATGTAACTGTCTAGTTTGTGGAATAACATGTCTCTGCGGGGTGGAAATAAACGGGATTGAGTTGTAAAATTTAAGATAGTCACATGGGAGCAGCTAAAAGAATCATCCCGCAAAGGCAAAAAATAAGACTGCGTGTTTCGCTTGGGAGGTCTATAGAAATCGCTGCTGTTAATCCGCAGTTCAATCTTTCCGGCTCAGGTGCTTGTAAAGTATTCAATCTGCATTCGCTTCTTTACTAAATTTAGTGTGTCTCAAAAAGAGGTTTTATCTGCCAAATAAATAATACGTGTATCACAGCAGTACTGTACAGCAACAATAGACTAAGACAAAAAGGGGGAAAGTATTTTATCATTGCACTTTGTTCGCACGCAGCTTTTGTTCTATATTTAGAAAAAGCAGAGCTAAGGTTTATGACGACGACTGTGCAGTATAAATAATCCTTACATTGCCCCCTAGTGAGCACTTTCTGTAACTACTCAGGGGAGGTTTTAGAGAGAAGTGAGCTGGAATCCCCTTTGTGGATTAGGGGGAAAAGAAGGAGGTAAACAAAGGGCATCAATCACAATAGAGATGTGACGTACGGGTTCCATGGAACTAGCCTTTGTAAATGTATTCGTTATAATTTTCATCATCTTTCTGTCACCTCTGTGAGTCCCTGGCTGTCTTAATTATCACTTTGATTAGTCATTCAGCTGGGAGATAAATGAAATAGTGGTGAATGGGTTTTTCGGGTGCCAAATATTGTCACCCAAAATCAGATAGAGGAGCAACAAATGTGAAAGGGAGGACCAAACAAATACCTTTGAGATGTTTTATAACGTACATACTATATGAAAAACAGTTGTTATCCATGTTCCATTAATTTCACCATAGTTGGTGAAAGACGTCAACCCCCCTAATGCTCAACCCAAAGTTATGCCCTTGTACATACATTACGCCCTGTTTGTATGGAGGTTTCATGCAGCTTCCATGTCACTCAAGGTCCAGTCCAATTAATTAGCACCTTTGTAAAGGCCATAGAGTTTGATTGCTGCGTGTCTGTGCGGAGTTTGTTCTCTTGCGTGTTGTTACATTGTCCATAGTGTCTGCTTGTGAGTCCCTGATGGGTTAGTGCCTTGTCCAGGGTGTCCCCTTCTTTGTGCTCCGTGCTGCCTGGGGTGGCCTCCAGACTGGGCCCTGCCCTTTACTGGAGAGCCAGTTAAGGACCACAGATCCAGGGATGCATGCATAGGCTCCGTTAATGGTCGGCAAAATTTACCCCTTTGCCACCCCAGTAAAATCATTGGGTTTAATTTGGCTACGTCTCTACCCCCTAGTATATATACGTCTAGCATATAGTATAGTTACATAGTATATCAACAAGTTGCTTTTTTGAAGCAAGTGGCTGTGTTAGCACAAAGATTAGCTCCAACAAGCACCCAGCACATATAATTCATTTTTGACCGGCCCAAAGAGAAAAATCCCTCGAAAGCTAATAACTGTTTGTATTAGATAAATCTTTAGCCAGCTCGATAGTAATCTGAACTATATCCAATCATGACACACACAGCCTGCTGGATTTTGCAAATATAGTATTTTAGAATCTATTAGTATGATGTCAACTTAAAGAATTATTGTTTAGGAACTATGTATAATAACTGATATAATTGAATTAAATGGAGGAATTGAATCTGTGGTAAACCCAAATTGACTAGGTACTGTTCTGGAGCGGAACTGTCATATTAATACTGTAACTCCAGTCATTTAGGTTCGATCTATCTAGCACAGGGATTCCCCTTGTGTGTTTCTGTGTGTACATTTTCATCTGTGAAATCATTTCCTCTGCCACAAATGGTCAGCTGGACCATCATATTCCAGTCAAGCATCATTGATTTTAACTTTTGCTATGTACTCAAGGTTGTCGTCAAGCCACAATGTCCATTTCCAGCAAAGCCTGAGTCTCCTAGTTGCTCGGTTTTTTGGCCCAAATATACTTTTGAGAATTTATTGTTTATCCATTACTAATGACCACAGCTCCAGAACGCACAAAAGAACTCAAAAGGCTAAATTGATCCACCTCTCCGTTTTACATGTCCATGTTGGCTAAATATCCCTGTATCCCCTTCCTTGCAAATTAAGCTTTCAGAAGGTTCTAGAAGTTGCGTGTCTTTAAGATAAATAGACCGTGAATAATTCAGCCCAAAATTCCTTTCAACGTTATACATCAATGCAACACACGATGGCGCTGTTGTATAAATCTGCAGAATTACATCCTTCTTAGAATCCTCTTTACTAGACAACGCAGATGTAGCCTAAGAGCTGCTTTTTGTTGTCTCATAGTCTAGCTCTCATCCCTAGTAATTTGTTAATAGTTACCAGTTGCATTCACATTTTATTTATACAGCTTTATAGCTATAGTTTTAGCGCATGTTCTATGCACATTAATCCCAGAACCCTTAGTGGTCTCAGGTCATAAAGTATATGAAGGGAACTTTGCTGTATGGTGATGGTGACAGGCCAAAATAAAGGTCCATCTTTAGAATGAGAAAGAATGAGACTATGTTAGATAAAAGGCATTATGTTCAATTTTTGCTGTCCTCAATAATTCATTGCTAAATTGCAGCACATGATTTATTTACCATCTGTCCTGAATGTGTAGGGATGCAGGTAAGACAGTGGATTTCAGTCTGACTCTCAGCAGAGCCCCGCCATGTTATCCTTGAGCAGGTATTTAACCAAAATTACTTCTGTGAATATATTCATAAAGGATGGGTAAAGACTACGTTGCTTTAGATGAAGCCACCATCTAAACATATAGAAGCTTATACAAGCATAAATGAATATGAGGTGCTGCAGGTTGTGGGTATTTCAACTGAATAAATTTGTGGCACAGTAAATTAGGGGTCCTTTTTCTGTGGCGTGCATTATATTTCTGAAAATATGCCTCTTAAATGAAGAAATCATTTCAAGAATAGCTTGATTGCACCAATTTTCCTCACACAGTGATGTTAACTGTCAGTATGTCATTAAGGGGTTTCCAAAGCCGAGATAACTCAGCTTTATAAATAAAATAGGTTATTAGACGACATTTAATCTTTCTCCCATCAATTGTAATTAAATGGCTTGTTCTTTTAAACTAAATTATGAGAAAGTAAACACTTTTTAGAAGATAATCTGGCATAAATACTGGTGCTAAATCACTGTTATCAGCGCAATTATCATTAGATTTAAGCATCTTGGTTATCATCGTCAGCTTGTAATCTCTTTGAATGTGGAATGATCTGTCTTTGTTTGTGCTCGCGTCCATTCCCTCCCACACTCTAAAAGTATATGGATCGGTCGGCGTGATGGACTGGCATCCCCCCCCCCCCCCCCAAGGCTTAACCCGCCCTTTAACTCTGGGGGAAGGTTTCAGACTCGCAGTTAACTGACATGTGATCATAGATTGCTGCCATGCTGAAGAGAAATACAGCTTGAGGACTTTGGATCTTGCCTATTTCCATGTAGTGTCTTTATTCAGGGTTAATAGATGTATGGTTATGACCTGCATAAACTACAATGAATGGTTGTTCTGGAGGTACTGTACTGTAACTGAGATTGCAGACAGTTGAAGTTCAAGTTTATTGTGTCAGTGTGTTACCAAATATGGTTAATCATGCATTATACCAGTGATCATTTTTATTAGCACTATGAATCTACTGTAATTGATTGTTAAGGAGGCAATTNNNNCCCCCCCCCCCCCCCCCCCCAGCATGGCGCATTACTAAATGCTAAAGGTCTTGTTAATGTTATTAGTCTACTACTCGATGAGTGCCCCCCACCCCATAAATTGGCCTGGGCCCAATGTGGCCATTTAACTGAAATGAGTTTGACATTGAGATATAGAAATGGTGTCTGAAATGAGTTCAGCACAATACTACACTGTGCTCAGAGTCACGGTCATGAGGTATTCTTCCAAAGGTGGAAGTTGCTGGTTCTCTGCAACCATTGGACAAGGAAGATACACCGTCTGCTTTTTACCTTCAGCTAGTCCACCTTGCTTAGGCAGCTGACTTTGCTTTCCAAAGCACAAAATCCCCAGAAGTACAGACAGATATATAGACAGATAACCATCACACTGCCCTACAGTACCAAGTACTACTGTATCACAGGAGATTTCCTCAAAAACACAGAGGCTGCAGTCAGAGCCCTTAACATTAACCATTGGCTGAAGGGACAAAAGCTTTGATAGAAGAGATCCTCTCAGTTATTCAACAGCACTGAGCTGGTATTGTTCTCCATTTATCCCATACATCCTTAAATGTTTAGGGCAGTGTTTCCCAACCCAGTTCTTTGGGACCCACAGATGATCCACTTTTATGCTCCCTCACAACTTCCTGTCAGTAGGGAATTGGGAGGGAGCAAAAATGCGGACTACTGCAGCTCCCTGAGGACCGGATTGGGACACATGGTCTTAGGGGATGCCAGGCCTGTACGGGGCATGCGTTTACAGACAAACTCATATGATCTCACATGCTCTGGGCATGTTTTTGAACTGTGGGAGGAAAACCCCACCCTGGAGGTTACTGTTACTGTTAATTTTTTTTTTTTATGTTGTTGTATGAGGCAATATAGATACTGTATCTTCGCCAAAAGACCTGCATTATATTTGCAGGTTTGCTGTCAGATGTACATTATATAAGGAGATGCTTACTCACATGCCTTGGGGAAACATTATTTAGCGGCACATCAAAGAATCGCACTCACTAGCAGTGAATAGAAGAGGAACAGTGTGTGACACAGAGGAAGATTAATACTAAACAAAACAATATACAGCACACACCAAGAACATGCAAAGTTACAGGGTCCAAGAAGTGCATGGTTATACAGTAGATCTGGAAAACAATCCTGCCGTTGAATCCTTGAGAATGATGTATAAATTATACATAGATGACATGGTGATGGTTTGGGTATCAAATTATCCTTATCGTTATCATTGTAAATGAATGCATAAATGGGATCATTCTGCAGCTTCACTGCATCCTGGGTGCGTAGAGATTGTTCTGTGGCTCCGTGGGTCTCCGCCGCATGCTGTGACTGCAAAAAAATGGCCTGTCAATTTTAAGATAAACTGATTCTGTTTTGAGACAAGATGGCCTAAAACTAGCAGAATTATCTGCCAGTGCAGTAAGAAAATTGTACTGGGTAAGATTTTCTATAATAAAACAATTTGCCTAAATGCAAGCAGATTAATCATTCATAGGGTGTGTTCTAAGTTTATTAATGAAATTACAATTTTGTCTAAATATAAGAAAATTATACTTGCATACACTTTTTTTTGCAGTGTGTCGAGGTTCACTGTTATCTTTAAATTCAGGTTCTCTGCCAACAGACAGCCGCTTGCAATTCTCACTTGATGTCTCCAAATTGCTGTTAGTTTGTGAGTGAGTGAGTGTGTCCGCCATTGGACTAGCATCCCATCCAGAGTGTCCCCTATCCTTGCTCTCTGGGCTGCACTGAAGTTAAAAATCATAGGTAAGGGCTGATGTTTTGCCTGGAAACACGGAGGTTTTACTGCTTACCTCTGTGAATTGTGCTATTTTAAAACATGTAAATCAAGCTGCATTGATACTCCCGTCCTGCAATATCCCCAGCATACCACCAGAGGGACATGAATTAAACATCAGCAGGCTGACTGCACCTTCTATCTCTTTCATAACCTTGTCTAAGGAGCCAGTAATTGTTCCAGCTATTGGTCTGGCTCAGTCAGGTGCTAAAAACAATATATATAGAGTAACTGACCAGACTATCAGAGCCAACTGCAGCTAGAGAGTAATTCACTGGCTAATTATGGTGGCAAGTGACTAGAAAAATCCCATTAGGAAACCATTTTGTTCTTCACGTCACATTCCTTCTATCAAACAGGAGATCCAACGATCAAAGAAATAAGTGATGTGCAGTAAATGGGGGTAGGATGAGAATACACCCCCCCCCCCCCCAGCTACAATTGGTCACTTTGACTTATTGTTATTTATCTGTTGTGTGTGTGTGTGTGTGTGTGTGTGTGTGTGTGTACAGTTATGTGAAAAAATTAGGACTCCCATTAAATATTTAGCACGTGATTAAGAAATATCAACATATCAATATTGAATCTTGTGTCAAATTATATTTGTAGATAAGGGTGATTTAATTGCATGACAGATGAAAAAACAAGAAACAAGTTCACTTGTTTCACAAAAGACATTAACTAAGATGCCAATGTCTACTGAGGAAAAAGTGAGGAAACCCTGTGCTCTAATAGCCGGTATTTCCCCCTTTGGCTGAAATTACCTCAATGAGATGTTTCCTATCGCCATCTATCAATGTCTGACATCGACTGGCAGAAAGTTTTCCCCACTCTCCAATTTTCCCCAGTCTAGGATTTACCTGGGATGCTCTGCTAAGACCTGTTAGTAACACTTTACTTGAGGGAATTCAAATAACTTAGTTACTCAGTGACTACTCAACAACAAATCATGAATTAATATAGTTCCTGCATGAAATATGTGAACCGTCATGGTTGATTAATGACAAACACGGGATCAGTACATAACTAACACTTCTTCACTAGTTAATTGATATATTCAGTAAGCTTGCACAACTACATTATTCATGTCCCCTCAAGTAAAGTATTACCTGTTTGTCACAAGTGACCCTAGCAGGACCAGAATTCTCCAGGAATCATAGTTCTTAACTTCTCCAATGCAACAACAGAGAGGTGGATGTATATATCGATCAATCACTGCTCAATCATCTGAACATACCTGATTACTTATTTCAAGGTGACGTAGAAGGTCAATGGGCAGAACTGCATCTTCATAATTCCAGGGCTGTGGATTTTATTCCTGCCCCTATGTGAGATTCCCACGTTCTCTCTTTGCCCAAACCCAAAAATATGCAGTTGGTCAAATAGGTATTTCTAATTTAAATGGACTGGCATCTCTTCCAGCATGCTAACAGTGCACTATGGGATAGGCTCCAAGCTCACTGTGGTCCTGTCCCGGATAAGTGGTCTGGATAGATAATTATTTACCTTACTGTTATTAAAATATCCATAGCTGAGCCATACTCAGATATGAGAAATAATTTAAAAAGTGATAAATTAATAAATGAATAAAAAATTAAACAACGTACCTAAAATATAGCCTATTTTTATTTGAACAAAATATAATCCATT
>JAODUD010000033.1:12463449-12487952 GCA_026784285.1 Stomatorhinus walkeri | reverse complement strand
CCCCCCCCCCCCCCACACGGATGATTGTGGACTGAAGGACCCAGCTGACAGGCTGGTTGAACCACCAGCTTGAACAATCCCAGGAAGTCACTGTTTGCTTTGGTGCCAGGGGGCCTCTTGAAAATCAGCTTTAGCATGTGAAGGGGAGTCGGAGACGGCTGGGTTCTATAATAGGAGAGCGATGTGTCACATATATAGCAGGTATGAATGGATGATTAGAGTGCAGAGTCTGATCATTCAAGTTTCTGCATGCCTTTGAATGCTGACTATTAGTCTGGCCTTAATGGTCAAATTAACAGGTAGTAATAACACACCCTATGTAGTATTAAAAATACAGTACTATGGCCTTGTTAAACTTTGCTAATTTAATGTACTAACAATTGATGTATGATGTTAGTAATTTGTTTAAGCAGCACAGTTATGGATTTGGAATATAAATCTGTATAATACATTGTAGTACCTTGAATGCAAAAATTTAAAATAACCAATTAAAATAACCAATTATTTATGCTGTTTAACGAAAACTCTGCCAAAAAATTATACTGATTGTAGAAGTAATTTTCTTATTTTCGATGCTCTGCTTTAGGTAATTTGTTTAGACGAAACATTTGTTACATCATTATATGGGGTTTTAGTTTGTTTGCTTTCGTTTGAACATTTTGCCCGTAACCTCACTGATATCAAAGCCAAGTTTCTGTATGTTTCTGAAAATTGCTTAAGGCTTGAGTTCTTCAAACGGCGAGGAGAAAATGTTTGGGAGTTAACAGGGAGAGCATCCTCTTATATACTGCAGTGACAACAGAGATAGAATAAGACAAACTTCGGAAACTTGTAGCGTACAATGAGTTTAGCTAGTAAGTGTGTTCCTGTCACTATATTTTGGTTTGATTGTATTACGTGGCAGAGAGAGTGCTTGCTTCGGATGAACAGGCCCAGTACACATTATTTGGAGAACAATGGCCCTGGTTATGAGTGTGTGGCATAATTAGTCAACAGTGGACAGTAATGGTGTTAGCAATGGGGCTTTGGGAAATAGGTGGGACGGAGGATGAGACAAAGGAGCGTGAGCGTTGGTGGGATCATAGACAGGATGGACTAACGGAACCATTACTGCGTCCGGCTTTACAGCATAGCGATCACCCTGGCAGATGGACTGAGCAATGGGACGGCAGAGAGGTCAGAGGTCAAAAAGTCAAACAGAGGCTGTCAAGAAGAACAAAGCAGATGTCCCACAGCGACATGGGACACTCTGAGGGTGTCTTGCTGAAAAATAGAGCATCTTTCAAGAATAGCAGACTTTTTTGATGCTTGTAGGTTTGTGGAGTTACAACAGTGTGGAAAAAATATAATACCTCTGCCCACAGAGCCACCTCTCTTGAAATTGAGTCAGTTTGTTTCCAGGTAGTTTAAGAAAAACACATTACATTTATTGCCAGAATCGCAGGACAGCGTGTTATTATAGTAAGTGAGTATCGTACCTTCAGTGAAATACAACAAGACTGTCATATCAATTTTTAGAACATTAAGAAACAAACACTTGAAAGGAAAATACAACAGCAATAAACAGAAACAGTTTCTGTAGTGTTTTGTTTAAGTTGCGTACAGTGATGGCGAGGCGAACACCGAGTAGTATAGCGATTACAGCGGCGTGGAGCAGGGCCTTAATGTCTCTGTGTACGTTTGACTGCATGCGCTGGCATCCAGATCATGCAATCAGTCAGAAAAAAGGGTAACCAGCCAGGGTCTCCACGTGGGAACAGCTGCCCCAAATATCCAGAAGGCGTAGCTGCTGAAAAGGAAGGAAACTCATACATTTACCTTCAAAGCGCCTCTCATTATGAATCTTTGTAATTTTAGGGTGGCATGGTGGCACAGTGGTTAGCACTGTTTGAGTCTGTTACGTATATGTGGAGTTTGCATGTTCTTCCCACGTTGTGGGGTTTCCTTTGGGCGCTAAATTGCCCATAGGTGTGTGAATGCTGTGTGAGTGAATGGTGTGTGAGTGTACCCTGCAATGGGCTGGCCCCCCATCCTGGGTTGTTCCCCACCTCGTGCCTGTCGGCTCTGGACCCCCTGTGACCCAGAAGGATAAAGGGTTTGGAAAATGGGTGGCTATATATATTTGTGTGTAGGTGCCGATTATGTTAATATTATATTGTGGAGAGCAAATGGTCCCCACACGTGATAAAAACCTGTTATTTTTGACATTGTGGGGACCATTTTGTAGGTCCCCACAAAGATCTGTGAATGATCTGTGAAGTTCACTTTTTGTTTGGTTATTTATGGTTAAGATTAGGGCCGGGTAGGGGTTAAGGTCGTCATGTTGGGATTAGAGTTTTTGAATGGAATTTTGAATATAATATATTCTGTTTTTGCATATGTTTTTTGCACAGGAATCTTTCATAGGTATGTGTCTGTTTTGAGGATGATGTTACACAAGAATTGGAAGTTGTTTATTGAGGCTAGTTTGAAGTGTTAACAGACGCAGTTATTTTTTTCATACAGGGTTATTTGTGACCATACCAGTAAGGCTGCTTTCAGCGAGCCGGAATTCATTTCTGTCATATTACCGCCTCTTTAAAAGGCTCTCCCGACGTTTTCAGGTCTGGCTCGTACTCTCCCCTCTGTTCCAGGCTTCGAATAATGCTTGAATTTGACTCGTAACGTCAGTTAAATGAGTCAGCGAGGTTTTCCTAATGGAATGCAACATGATATATTATTAGTGCGTAGCCAGATGGGGAACATCTCTGTGTCCCTGAGGGTTATAGTGGGACTGAAATGGATGGAAACATTGTGAAACATTAGGATGCTAAAAGACCTTCTCCTCTTGGCTGTGTCATCACTTTAAAAAGCAGTTCCTCTGTCCAGACATGGTTAAAATGTAAAGGCATCCAGTTGTCTACAGATGGCCTTGGTTCCACTAAAACCTAATCAGCAGTTTAAATTACGTTCCCCTGCATTACTGTGTTTTATGGGACTTCCTGTTCACAGCCTGAACGTTTCTCCTCTGCCCTTTTAAGAAATACATCAATTTTATTGGCTGATGGCAGAGAGGGATTCTATATCGTGCCCAATCATATTCCTGTTTTTTACACTTATACAGGCACCACAAATCAGCTGTGCGATTTTTCTCTCTTTATTTAAATGGATTGTAAACCTTTACATTCATTTGTTAGTCTAGCAGACCCTTTTCTCCAAAGCTACATACAAGTTTGTTATTCAGGTCCTGCTTAATCAGAAAGCTATGAGGAAGATTTACGGCTTTTTTTTCAGGGATTTAGGACTTATGTTAATAACTTCTTAACTTGTTTTCAAGTAGTCTTAATGTAAGCAATCTTTTGTAAAGCAATGTCTTAACATTTCAGTGATAAAAGACAGAATGGCATTATTATACTGAAAATACTGCAGGCAAACAGCTAGATGATTGTCCTGTTTTCTCTTGTGATTGTTTTTTTTTTTTAAGAATTCACTTTGTGTTTACTCTGGTGGGACAGAGCCAGCACATCTCCTCCCAGCTTTATGTGAAGCTCTCTGTCTTCTTACCTCATTGAAGGTCTTGTTTCTTTGTGACTAAGTGAGGAGGACGTGTAGGTGCTGGCCAGATGATAGGGAGTCAGTTTGTTGACAGTGGCTGTTTGAGCACTTCCTGAATTGGAATCTCCTGCCAAATTCCTGCGATCTTCTGGGTAAATATACACTGAGCTGGTGCAATAAATGGAGCCTGGTCTTTGTGGGCGATTCACCTCTGAAGCGAGATATAAAGTAAGGATATATAAAATAACAAATCAGAGGGAATTGTTCAAATGCAGCCTTTGCTTGGCTGTAACAATAGCAGCAAGTACAATCTTAAGGAAAACGATGAGAAATTTGTCAGGAAAGTCATTTAATAAGCTGCCTTGAGCACCTGCAAGATAGCTTCTGGGAAGGAAATGGTAACAGGGATTTCCTGTAGTTATTTGGACATTCAGATTAAGAAGTTCAAACAGGAAAACTGTCTCTTTTTATATTAGATTCATTTGGGAACATGTCTTTGTAATGTGATTATACCCATAAAAGAGGCATTTGGGAGAAATGCTAAGAGGAAATGCACGTCCTAGTGTGAGATTCCCCTAATGATTTTGTTTTCAATGTTAAAATGAGTAATGCTTTGCTGTCTGAAACAGATTTTATGCAAATCATCGTGCTATGTTTAGACTTCCCAAGACATATTCCAACAAATACCATCCCATCCATGAATTCATCTTCCCATGGCTTTATCAGTACAGGGTTACAGTAATGCTGGAGCCTATTTAGGGCAGCAGGGGGGGCTAGGCAGAGCACACCCAGGGTGGGATGCCAATTCAGTTACCTACCAGAGATATACTGGCTACTGTGTAAAACTTGATATATGCAATATAATTAGCTACCCTTCTGTTCTTCCTATTCAGTGCGTACCTTTTCCCTTTATTGTAACGGAAATGTCTAACAAGTTCTTAATGCAGCCTTAATTATTCAGTGCTTGTAAATCTGAGTGAAACCAAATCTGTCCATTACTATGTAATCCAGTCTACTCCATGTGACTCACTTCCATTTTGTTTTTTGCTGGTGATCCATCTTTTAAGGCAAAAGACTAACAAAAGTACACTGGTACCTCAATTACCTAGAACTTGATCTGAATCTCATAAGTCGAACTGTGAACACCAACCTAAGATAACTTGTACGCTTGGGGAAATGAGTCACGTGGCACGTCTCTCAGGGGAAACATAGGGTAACGCTTCAGTCTAAGCTTTGCATTCGCTGTGATAGCATCGTGCATGTTTACACTAGCTGAATACGTATATTTATACGGTAAAAATACATTTAGACAATGATAGACAGTAACAGTAATTATTATATAATAAAATACATTTCAAAATAAAGATTCCTTATTAATTTTAATAAAAATATTTTTTATTAATATTAAAAATTATTTTAATATTAATAATAAAACATTAATACATTTATTTATAATAATAATGTCATGCCAAGCGGGGACGGAATGGAGACAAAGGCCCAAACGTCAGGGTATCGGAGGATATGACAGGTAATTACAGGTAAGGCAGGCAAAACGCAGACAGACAATACAATGACTGGACTGAGGAAACAAACTGAAACGCGGACTAAATATAGAGGACTAATAACAACAACCAGAAATAGCTGATCACACCGGGATTCCATATGGGATTAACGGGGGGCGTGGCTCACGGAAGGAGCAGACGATCGGGTCAGGGTTAGGCTTAGGGTTAGGGTTACTTTACACATTGTTTGGATGCACTAGATACTTTACAAATTACTATTTTGATAAATGTGCTTAGATGTGTTTAGTACAGTATATGCTCTTCTTGTTTTATCGGGTTCATTTTGTGTTTAAATGCTAAAAAAACATATTTAGGTGTAATTTTTGGGAACTGGGAACCAATTAATTGATTTTCCATTATATCTTATGGGGAAAATTCTATCACAACTCGAACTTTTTAGGATTCGATTCGGAGTTCTGAAGTTCTGAGGTACCACTGTAGTTTATTTATTCCATTGTTCATACTTGCTTGTGGGAATTTTACTTACACAAAAATGTTCTGAGGGTAGAATGAAAAATATTTGGTTCAGAGAGATAACCAATCAGATTGTAGAAGAGGGGGTCTTAGACATCAGGTTAGTTGGTCCCGCCTCCTATAGTTGCTTAGACCCACCTCCTCTACAATCTGATTGGTTATCTCTCTGAATCTATCAGTTTTCATTCCGCCCTCAGAACATTTTTATGTAATTTAAACTCCCATCAGCTTTAGCTTTATTCATAAATGTCAGTGTTTTTATGTAAAGACAGTCTGTTAAAGCATGACGTGTCAATCGTAAAACAGGCAGTGAAAGTGAAAGAGTCAGTAGTTTATGTGGAATTATATAGAATTATTACTTTGTTGTAATGTTGTTACAACATACTAAAGTTTACTTGGAAGTTTGGGGGTTTTGAAATTGACAGACCTGTGATTTTAACAGCAGACAGTCTGCCGTCCTGATAACGTCGATCATGGTAAACTTACAGTGTGTGGGCCCTTATGAACCTGGTAAGATGTTCCCCTGACAGCTCTGTGTGAGCATGTCGAGCCAGAAGATAATCACAGTCTGCAGCTGCTAGTGGAGGGACGGCATTGCAATGTAGGCAGTCTGCAGGATCTGGACATGGGGTCTGTGTTCTGAGAGAGACCAGGGCTGTGTTGACAGGAATCATTAATCTGTGTACAAGCTCACTCCCTGGCTGGGATTAAGAGTATTGGCATTGGCATACTGATATTTTCTGTTAATCTAGATTATTATAACCCTCCCCATAGTAAAATATTTTATAAAATGACCTCTTGACTTTATCGGGAATTCCAGGTTGTGCCAAAGCTTATATGCATATCCATAAATAGGAACTAAAAAGGTTCTTTCTTAGCGGTAAGTAAACTGGCTAGCAACAAGAAACTTCATGGAACTTTACGGAATAACACTAATCCCCCTGAAATAATATATAATATATTTTATAGTAATGATTACCTTATAAACTTGTAGCAGTTTAGGATTCAGCCAAAGGCAGGTATAGGATTACATACGAGGCCAAAAAACATGTTTTTGCAATGAAAACCCAATGAGCTGTGGGCCTCGTGTGATAAGCTGTAAGGTGTAGTTCTCACATAGTGCTACAGTCACTGAAAGGCCAGCACTTCAGTGCAGCTGATATCTGCTATACAACACTGAGTCTGTACAGAAGAAGATGATGGATAGGGGACAAACAAGACCCCAAAAGCTTCGAAGGTCAGTTCACACGAATACCGTGAAGAAGATTCTGCAGCTGTGTCAGGTCGGATGTTGAGGAGTCGGCGAACACATGAGGTAGATGTCCTCGAATATCACCTGGACATCTTATGGATTGCAAGGTTTAGACAAGAGTGATTAATGAACCTACTTCAAGCGTTACAGGGCTTTTCAGAAAGGGAATCTTTTCACCTGAGTTCTTTGGACTGGATTCTGGAGCCCAGTGGATATTTCAAGAAGCCCTGATCAAGGGGAGTAGCTGCTCTGAGATCCCGCAGAAGCCTGTGTAGCCTCTGCTGATGTCCCTCAAGCCTTCAGAAGGCCTTGGCTGATTCTGCCTGTCATATCTCATAACTTCTCCATATTTCACGTCGAACGGTATGAAGAAACGAATGCTATGTCTGTATGCACACTTTCTTTTATGGAATTCTTAAAGAATTAGGTCACGCTTAACACAATGCAGGATGTATATATACTTGTGAATTCCCCAGGTATGGAAGTCTCCACGGTGAGATTAGATATTTAATGAGGGCATTTAATCAATTCCTAGGAAGTCTTCAATTAACTTATTGATCGGGCTATTTGTTTGTTCATTCAGACTTTATCAGACCTTGTTACTGGATTTAGCAATAAAGTCTTTCGGTTATGAGGTATCAGTGGCGTCAACTGAGAAGGCCACAAATGAGTATTCACGAAAACAAAAATTTCGATATAAAGCATAGTCTAGAGATCTAGCCATGGAGACATTTTTAAGGACCATAGGTGACAAGGGTAATAGAATTGACATGGAGATCCTTCTGGAAAGAATATCGTGATGTTCTCTGCTGAGGTCTATCAGACGGTAGGATGTTGGACCAGTCCTGTTTTGCTTTCTTCCTATCGTTTGTAGTCATGACGGCCAGGTTGTAGAAATAGCTGTCGATTAATGTAACAGATTAATTTAATTTAATTTTTTAATTCAAAGCGAAATATCAAATCGAATTGTTGTTTGGGAGTTCAGTGCGCAGCTGTCTGCCTGTGTGCAGCCACTCTCAATGCGCAGCCGTCTCTCAGTGCGCAGCCGTCTCTCAGTGCGCAGCCGTCTCTCACTGCGCAGCCGTCTCTCAGTGCGCAGCCACTCTCAGTGTGCAGCCACTCTCAATGCGCAGCCGTCTCTCAGTGCGCAGCCGTCTCTCAGTGCGCAGCCGTCCCTCAGTGCGCAGCCGTCTCTCAGTGCGCAGCCGTCTCTCAGTGCGCAGCCACTCTCAGCATGTCATCGTCTCTCGTAGTATGTTGACTTCTGGCCTTTACAGCATAAAGCACAACATCACATCAATTACATTCTGAAGTAAATAGTGTCAAGTGGCTTGATCCTGAAGTCTTGGTTTCCAGTTATTGTTTAGTTAGTGTGTTATGAATTAGCTACTCAGAAAGGTCCCAAGCTGTCAGTTATACAGAAATGCACATGGTGCAGCCTTGCAGTAGCGATGACAGAGGAAACAGAACAGTTTTACTGCGGATGCAAGGTGAATAGCAGAGACAGGCATGCAGTGTAAGGATTATTGGACATGTTGGGTCGACCTGCCTCTTCTGGCTGTGATCTGAACCTGTATGACTGGCTTGGCAGCTGATCCACCTGATGTCATTAAGAGCGGGTTGGGAGAGACCCTGTTGTGACACAGAGCTGTTCGCCAGCGCATACAGTGACTCGTTGCGCTGGGTCGCACCTTTAAATCCTACAGTAGTCCTCTCATCATTTAGTCTGCTTGACTTCTGCTTGAATGTCGAATTGCCATCAAGTTCTTTAGTCTTCTGCTCTTCTCAGGCTATACTTAAGGCTGCATTGGGGTGCCCTCAGTATGGTTGTTCATAATCTTTTGTAATAAGACTGAGAACGAGGAGACAGGCAGGGCTTCTCCATGGTTTGGCTCCATTAGGCTCAGTTGTTTGGGGGTGGCTGTCAAAGACCCCAGTTTACGTAAGAGGCCAAAAAACATGTTTTTTGCATTGAAAACCCAATGAGCTGTGGGCCCCCCATGACGGCAGATGGGCTGGTTAACTCCTGTAGAGTTCAGGCTAAGAACGAATCGGGATAGAAATGATGCAGCTATGCATAGATTTTACCTTAAGCGAGCATATTCACAAGATAAATGCCATCTAAGTAAATGAATATGTATCTCAGTTATTCCAATTATAATTATTTGGTCTGTTCTTGTAGAGGCAACACTGTGTCTAAGTGATGTTTGGGGATAAATCCTGCCTTCTGTGTGTGTGGAGTTTGCATGTTCTCCCCACATCATGTAGATTTTCTGCCAGGTATTCTGGTGTTCTTCCACAGTCCAGAAATATGCATATTGGCTACTGGCATCTCTAAAGTGCTCATAGTGTAAATCTGTGTGTTTATGCCCTGTGATTGACTGGAAACCCATCCAGAGTGTGGTGTAGCCCATCTTGTGCGGCTGGAGATCGGTTCTAGGCTCTGTGGGACTTTAAGCAGCATCAGATAACTGCTTAGGAAATGGATGGATGAATGGATGGATGGATGGATGGATGGATGGATGATCTATTCACATATTGGCTTCAGACAGTCTAGACTTTAAGTACTTCGCAAAGTATCAGCAAACTAGAGATCATGCAGGTCAGGTTAATTTAATTTGTTAATGAGATCTACCATGATAATCATGCAAATGCAGGCAAACAAGAGAATAATTAAAAGAGTTCAGCAGGGTTTCTTCTGCCTTTTGAAGTACGAGGTGATACTGACCCGGGCATCGGTTTACATGCCACATTAAGGCTTATTCTGCATGTTATGGAACTGTTTTCTGTCTGTCACGCTCTGCTTTGCCCTGTGTGTGTGTGTGTGTGTGTGTGTTTGTGCGTGTGTGTGTGCATGTCTGTGTTTTTTATGCTGTCTTCACTTCTTTTACAGGATTTTTACTTTGGCCAACATGAGATCATCAGACGATGCACATGCCACCAGCCTGTCTCCATGTATGTCCCTTTTCTTTTGATATCTTCATGCTTTGCCGTCTATGATGAAGATACCAATAAAAAAAAAAAAAAAAACGTTTAACCATCCATCCGAAACATCAAAAACAGTCATGATGTCTTAAATGTATTCGAAGGAAATGACAGAGTGGTAACATCTGTCGCCCATTTAACTGTAAAGCATGACAAATTTCTGGAATGTTAAAAATGATTGTTACGTTAATTACTCTTATTCGTGAGCTTTAGTGCCAGAACTGTCTTGACTTCCTGTTGAAGTTTAAACTCCAATTAGCCCATGAATTGCAGAAAGAGCATTGTTTCAATGAAAAGTGTCACCCAGGTCTTAACCACATTGGAATAATGCTGTTCGCTTTTCCTCAGGAATTGAAGTGCTTTCAGTTGACGAGTCATTATGCTACTGCACCTGTGTAGTGTTAAGGTCAGTGTCCTTCTCCTGTATAATATTTATAGCTACTTGCCTCATCATCTGATCCCATCAATGCCATTCATATAAATGTTTGTGACTGTTTGCACTGTGATCTTGCCCCGATCTCCGCCAAAACCGCTGCTTTTCCTCTTAATGATTCCCCTCCTTCTTGCCACGCCCCTCCATTCCAGTAGGGCTACCTACGAGCTTCAGCGTTTCAGCACCCTAGTCACCCTAACACAGCTGTGTCTCTCGGTACTCTGAGGGCTGTTAAAAAAGGCCCTGCAGGTCCGGCCATGAAGATCTCCCTGACTCCCAAGCTTGTGTGACATTCTATATCCACCATCAAAGTTAATAATTCATTGATACGGAACTGAAAATTCTATTTTTTTATTGGTGGAACATTAAAAACATTTCAACATATCTTAAAGCCATGGATATTTCACAAAACCTGAATTAAGATCCAACCATGGACAGACCAGACCAGTAGAACATTACATGAAGTGCATGACCAGCTGACCATGGAACTCCTACCATACACAGCTAAAAGTACATGGACACCAGCTTGTCTAACACGTCATATTGAATTCAAGGATATTAATGTGAAGTTGGTCGGCTCCTTGCAGCTATAAAAGCCTCTGCTCTTTTGGGAAAGCTTTCCCCTTAGAGGCAGGTAGGATTTGCTCCCGTTCAGACTGAGTATCGATGTTGGGATATCAGGTCTCTTTCTGACTTTGTGTGGCCTATTGTTTTGCAACCACACTTCCTCATAGATGTTCCAACTTCACAGTCACTTCACTAGCGGTTAACCTGCAGCTGCAAAGGGGGAACCAACTCCGTACCGATGCCTATGGATTTAGAACTGGATGTCATAAAAGTTCCTGTAGGTGCAATGGCCACGTGTCCCAATACTTTTGTTCATATAGTGTATGTAATTCACTACGGTAACCTTTGTGTTGGTTTTTATCACTCAGGATATCCTTCACTCACATCTTGCGTCAGCAGTTCTTGGTTTTTTAAGTACTCACCACGCCTCACTGTCAGCTCCCACAGGCCTTTCTGAGATGCTCTGACCTAATCGTCTGACCGTAATGATTTCGCTCTTATTAAACTCACTCAGATATTTACCCCTGCCCATCTTCTGCATTCAGCATATCAGCTACGTGTACCTGATGTTAGTTTACCATCTAATATATCCCAGTCTGTGACACACACCTACCCTACTGGAAAGATAACATTATTGGCTTTTCCTGGGAGTGGTCTTAGTGTTTTGGCTCATTGGTGTATGTAACGTATGCGTATACACCTTAGAAGAAGAAAATCATATTTAAATACATGGAACTTAATGAGCGGTGAGAAGCCTTGAGATGTCTGATATTGTGGGTAGTAGATGGTTGTGTTCTAATAGAGTGCAGCAGTCTTCAGGTGGCACGCTGTCGCCTCACACCTCTAGGGTTGGGGGCTTGAATTCTGCTTATATTCTTTCTGTGTGGAGTTTGCATGGAAGTTCTGTAGGATTCACCCTACAAGCTCACAGATGCGCAGTTAGCCATCTCTGAATTGCCCATGATGTGTGCCCTGCAAAGGGTTGGCCTCCTATCCAGGGTGTTACAGGATCACAAGCCTCTCTGTGGTCCTATACTAGGTGGCTTGGGCTTAAGATGACCATATTTTTCCTTCCAACAAAATGATGCTGGGGGCAGGACTCAAAGAGAGGCGTCACAAAACAACACAAAAATGCACACAGAAAGCCAGTGCCGACATGAAACAGTGAAATTCTGGAGGTTTCTGTCATTTTTAGGTCCCAAAAATGAGTCTGGGAAAAGGAGAACATAGGGTCACCATTCCTGCTTGGAGAGAGGGGGTCAATTTGTGTTTGACTTGTTAGTGAAAATGGTCATGGCTTTGCATTAAAACATGTAGAGTGTTTAGTATTTACAGGTGTAGAGTAAAATTCCTCCTACAAGTGCCTGACATTTTAAAGTAGTTATTGAAGAATCTTTCAGCAGTGTGACCATACGGCCTGAACTGTTATCTCCACTGCATTTTCTCCACTACAACAGTGGCTTTCACAGCTAAGCAAATCAAAGTGTATTATGGAGGATTGCGCTTCAGTCCCCAGGCAGTATGAAAGTAACCCAGAGTAAACCTGGATTTAGAGATTGAAATCACTTAGTCTGCTGATTCTTAAAATCCCGTATCGCGAAAATAATTCACAGGGGTGATGTACAACACCCCCCCCCCCCCCAGTCTCAGATCAGTAAGAAGCTTGTTGATTCGTTTGTTTTTTTCACCGATGCTAGAAATGCTAAAAGGCACAGACAGTGCCACACCGCTAATATTTGTTTATACTGTAAGTGCTTATTGTGCTGCTGCTCAGTCTTAATGTAACAAGTATTAACCAATATCTAGCTTATAATAGCTCATAAAATTAGAATATGCTAGTTTATATAAAGACAGTCGTCGTGTGATGTAAGGATTCCCAACCTTTTGATGTCTGTGGTTTATGTCATACAAAATATTTCACGGGCTGGTAAAACGAGGGCACGCAATATACATGGAAATGTGGGAAAGATCTCCTATTTTTGTGGCTAAACATGGGACAGGGCATTTTATTTTTTAGTACCACACAATCCCATAATATATAGGACAGGGGGTAACTCTACCCCCAATTTATCCTGGTATGGACTGGGGGTTGGGTGCCCCTACTGTGGCAGATAAGCGGTTATGGAAGATGGATGGATGGTTTGCATTTACTGTGAGATTCAATGAGAAAAGCACATTGAAGAAAGAGAGATGGATTGATGGATGGACAGATGGTTAATGTTTTTCCTTTTTGGTCCTTCATGAATTTTTCAAATATATTTATAAATATGGCCCAAGCTTTTCAGCAGTAAAAAATTGATGAGAGGTTGACAGGACGCCTCCCTGACTGTTTGCCTTGAAAAGGAAGAAGTTTATTCTGAGTGACTTTATGAAAACAACACAGTATGACATCAGAAGATGTCATTCACTTCGCTAAACTCCAGTAGGCTCTTCTGCTAATAAAACAAATAGCACATCTATGGAGAGGCTGATATTAAGCTGCTGGGACTTAAAGGAGCTTCCAAGGTTCTCCCAGGTAGGTCTGTTACTACAAAAACACTCGGGTTTAAAACCTTTAATACGTATAATATTATATATTGATGTGGGCTCTGTTGGTGCTTGGCGATGTCAATTATGATGCATTTGAAACCATCCATCCATCCATCTTCCATAAGCTCCATGTCGCAGTGTGCCTGCAGCCAATCCCAGAAAGCACAGAGAACAGCCGAATTGGGCACCCTGGATGAGGTGCCATTGAAAGCCTTTTAGGTGCCGCTTTTCCTTTCATTTATATGAAGTATAGATTTGCCCACAAATTAAAGCTTCCTATAAATGCTCCCCCATCCACAAATTGGCACAATGTCCACATTACTTTCTGAAACCAACCATGGTATGAAAAGTAATGTAAAGTAACTCTCATTAGCAGCCTACCTTTCTGGAGAAAGGTATTGTGGTCCCCTCAGTTGTTCCTTTGTCCAGTTGATTTAACTGACATTAGGACAGTATGCCAGGTAGCTGGTTGAGACAGTAACACTATGGGACTTGCTTACTGGAACATTTCTCATAGAAAGTGGCAAAATAGATGGATTACTATGTGTATGCTGTGACCAATATAAGCAATATCGGACTATGTAACCACAGCTCAAAATCAGATACAGTGATTTGCTTGTTGGAAGAGTTCTCAGACCTCAGAGGAGAGAAGGTTGTGTTTTCCCTTCTATTGGGAACCCAAAAATCCTTCAAGTAACACTGAAACCATTTACTTTGACCTTTAACAATGCATGTGTTCTTGGGCAGAATATTCTTCTTGAATGTTTTAATATTTATCCATAAACCTTACCCACACATCACAAGTGGATGACTGATTCTGGGTGGATTTTTTAATGGAGTTTGGGTGTATTCTGCTCTGGATAGATGGGCAGAGGGGCCTGCAGGCTTAAATCAGACACACTTACAAGGAGATGGGTCCCAGCTGCAAGAGGAAGGATGCACTAAATCTCCTAAATGTTGTCCCCCCCCCTCCCTTCATAGTGTAATGCTAGCAACTGGAGGCTCAGCCAGTTACCGTGTTCTTTGCGATGACCTTGGAGCAGATTCTTATAGATCCTGGAAGTGGGTATGCCGCCCTGATACCTGAGAGCACCAAAACTCACAAAACCTTTCCTGAAGACCAGAAGAGCTTGTTCTGGGGCAACTAATCCGTCATCTGGATGACTTATAATGTTGCACTGTGGCTTTGCCCCTCTACACGTCTGCAATTTGCATGGTCTCCCCATGTCGTGCTGGTCTCCCAAGGCATGTCCCTGTTTTTCCCGTAGTGTATGCTGGGGTCAGACTGAGGGACCGGCTTGTATCCCAGCCTTCTGCCCTATGCTGCCCCAAATAGATCCCAGGCTCCCGTGTCCCTGATGCAAATAAGTAGCTTGAAGACAGATACTACGCAAATGTAATGTTTCCTGAAAAGTTGCATTTTTACACATTTCATTTATAAAAGTTTTAGTTTACTGAAATACAGATCTTACGAAGAGCTTCAGATTAAACTAATGGCTCTCATTTTTACAGGGGCAGGGCCTCAGATGCTCAGCCCCCAGCTGAAAGCCGATTGGTCCCCAGAGTGCCCCCTCCCTGTCACTCACCAATTCAAACTATATCATTGGCTATGGCAAGGTTGGCCCCTCTCTATGAATTATGGTCTCTCTTATTCCCCCACACACATAGAACTGCCCCTGCATCTACTAACACACGCTTAGCTAAGCATATCATACCTTTCCTCTCTTCCCTCTATGTTTGACGCGTATTATTACGCTATTTTACATTACAGAGAAGAATATTGATTTATTTTCTAATGTGTTGTTCCTGTCAGTTTCAATTATGGCAGCTGGCTGCTCTTTCTGAGTGGAGGCAGGTGGGATTGGCACAGTCGGGGTCATGGAGCTTAACGAGCGACAGTGAACAAATCCAAACACCGGCGGGACAGACATTTATCTGGGTTTATTGCACTGTGCTAATCAAAGTTTCTGGGGGAAGACTAAATTTGTCCTGAGGATCACATGATACTTTCTCCTGCCTCCCTGTGTGCAGGATGAGAGGATAGCAAAGCGAGAAATGAGGAAATATCTTCCCCGCATCTCTCTGGCGCCACGTCGTAGCCGTGCCGTTCATTTGCATTCTCATTTTGTGGATTTCGCCAGTGCTGGAGGCCTCGTAGCAAAACCCGTCACCCTCTCGGCCATGTGTCAGGAATTTATATGGCTGTCTCAAGTTTATAAGAGCATGTGCCGTACAGGAACCCCCCCCCATCAGCATCTGCCGCAATCTGGCGCTCTTCCAAGCTGCTGGGTGCCTGGATTAGTCTTTTTCAGGCTATGCTGAATGAGAACCCACATTATGGACAGCTAGGATGGTTTGTAACCCTTTCGCAGCACTTAGAATGTAACCGAATGTAAACTCCTAGAACTGCCCGGGCACCGAGTGACACACGCTTAGCTAAGCATATCCTATCTCTCCTGTCTTATTGTTTCTGACTGTTTTATGTTATATTATATTTTAACATTATGCCTAGTGTTAGATGTCCTGTTACCTATTATACATAATGTATTCATGAGACAAGACAGTTATCCGTGTTCCCTGGGCTGCATCATACATTATTTCCTAGTTAGACCATGAGTAGCCTGACATGTGAACACTGGTCCCATGACAGCTTATCATTTTTGGCCCCAAACTCAGACCAATCCAATCATGTTCTAAATTTTTTAGGGCCCTGTCACTCAGGAATCACTGTGGAATCAACCTAACCCCCCCGTCCCCCCCCCCCCCCAGCACTTTACGGCACCCCTGATTCTATTTTGCCTGACCTGCAACGCCTTCCCCGTGGTCTCTCCCAGAACTTGTACCAGAACAGGTTCCTGGGTCTGGCGGCTATGGCGTCGCCCACGAGGGGCTCCCAGAACCGGCGGCGCTGCAAGGAGCCGGCGCGGTACAGCTACAACGCCGAGCAGTACCACAACGGCGAGGCCCGCGGCGGCGGGGCCGCCCTGCCGCGCTCCACCAGCGACGCCGACCTGGTGACATGCGACAGCCGCTCCACCCTCACGGTCAGCAGCTCCGTCTGCACCATCGGCCAATCGCAGCACATCGTGCTGTGCTGGGACATCAAGGAGGAGGTGGATTCCGGCGACTGGATTGGCATGTACCTCATCGGTAAGCCTGATCGTGGCCGGCTTTGCAGCAGATTCACTTGAAAAGTAATTAATGCACAGGTTTAGGCTGTACTCTAGGGCCATGGCAAAACCAGTAAACCCCTTTCCATATAAAAAATGGATCGGTTATTTAAATACTGGCTATATATTTATTGTCATTATCGTGGGTGCATTTGTTGGCTTAATAAAAACACCTTAATTTGTACTTGAGATCTGTTTTTTCGTTTAATTTGTATTTACTGTTAGCCAGAAGGACAATAAGAGGAAGATTTTCTTTGTATACTAAAACTGCCTGTTTACTGTGTATATGACATGCGTGGGAGTTTTCCTTACACAAAGCTGTACTGAGAGAAAAAAACACAAAATGACTGGTTCAGAGAGGAAACCAACCACATTGTAGAGGAGGCAGATTTAAGCAACTAGAGGAGGCAGGGCCAAGACATTGGATTGGTTGGTCCTGCTTCCTCTAGTTGCTTGGACCTACCTCTATCTCTCTCAGCCAATCATTTTTCCTTCTGCCCTGTGAACATTTCTGTGTAAGTACAACTCCCACAACAATGAATTATATGACAATAAATTCTGGAATCTTGAAATCTGCAACTCCTGTGCTGATGTCAGCCTAGGACCCCCAGATAAATTAATCCGCCCCTGAAAATGCCACAGAAAAGGCACGAAAAAAACTACAGTACATACCTTATAGTAAACCTCCCCATCTATCATCTATTAGACTGTTCTCATACAGATTAAGGTCAGTGTAGTTTTCCTCATTAGTGTGCCTCTGTCTGGCTCATACAGTATGTTCCATTGGAGCCCTTTCCCCACCGCAGATTCAGCTTTGAGTCCATCCCCGCTGTCTCTGTGTGAACCGTTTGTAGCTAATGAGCACCCTTCCTGGTGGTAGCGCCACACTCCAGCAACAGTGATAATAATCCGGGGTGAGAAGGAGCTTCCTTGATGTTCCCCATCTTCGGGTCGTTAGTTATCCGGACCTCAGCATGAAAGCAGTTCTGCAGAAGACCTGGGTGTATTTCGGAGGCGTCTGCTACATTAGTGCCT
Organism: Stomatorhinus walkeri; assembly: GCA_026784285.1. Taxonomy (NCBI): domain Eukaryota; kingdom Metazoa; phylum Chordata; class Actinopteri; order Osteoglossiformes; family Mormyridae; genus Stomatorhinus; species Stomatorhinus walkeri. The sequence continues at coordinate 12,470,411 of JAODUD010000033.1, read as the reverse complement.
CTGAGTTTATTTTTCATATCAGCCACGGACTGCATTCCCTTTTTATCGCCAGGCTTTAATGTATTGAGTGCCTCCTCAAACAAAACAAAAATAGACGATTAAAAGCACAAGGCAGACAGATGGGGGTTCTGAGTCAGTGTGTGTGTCCCGCTTTCCAGATGAGGTTCTGTCAGAGAACTTTCTGGACTACAAGAACCGCGGGGTTAACGGCTCCCACAGGGGCCAGATCGTGTGGAGGATCGATTCCTGCTCCTACTTCGCAGAGCGTAAGTGGCCACGTCACGGCTTGTGTGAAATCCCTGGTGCTGCATGGTTCTGGTTTGTTAACATGCCAACCTTTGGCTGCTTTCTGGGCTTTACAGCGCAAAGTGAGGGCGAAATACTTAAAGGAGAGCACTATAAAAACAGCCTTCAGGCTGAATCAAATGAAACTGACAGTCAGTCTAGTATCCTCCACTCCTTTGTTCTGTGTTTACACCTAAACAGATCTGTCTGGTTCTAGCTTCGATGATATTTAGCCACCTTTCAGTCATATTTAAATATGAAGTACGGTCTTGTGCAAATTAATTAAGACAAGTTTCAGACAGACTGAACGCAGTTAAGAAGTTAAGAGTATTAATTCATATTTATTACCTTGGGTCTGGATTTAGGACCTGGTGGATTGATAAAAAATGTATGGGAATGACCCAGGATGGGGAGCCAATCCATCATAGTCTCTGCCCTGTTGGCTGTGCAGACTAGCAGGTCCCGGCCATTGCATGCATGTGTGTGACAACTTGTTTCAATTATTTTGCTCAAGGGTGCAAATATTTCCTTGAGAGGGTGCACTGGCTTTCTGGGCAACCTGGTGATCCTACATTCCCAGGGTTGATGATGTTTGCTGTTCTTGTGTTCTTCCCATGTCATGCAGATTTCCTGTACAGTCCAAAGACGGATGTAGTGTGTGATTGTGCTGAGTGAGTGCCCTGTGGTGGACTGGCACCCCATGCAGACTGTACCTTAGCCCTGTGTAATGTGCTGCCTGCCATTAGCTACTGGAGTCCCCATGACCCTGACCAGCAAACTTGACTGGAGGTTCTGTGGGTTTCCTCTAAATCCACCACCTTCCAAACACATGAGGTTAAGTGAATTGATCTCTAAGATGATCATGCTATGTGAGGGCATACCCAGCATTGGCCTGGCACCCAATCCCAGTTGTGCCCTGCACTGGACTGGCATCCCATCCTGGGTGTGCCCTGTGCTACCTGGCATCCCATCTCAGGTGTGCCCTGCACTGGCCTGGCATCCCATCCTGGCCGTACCCTATACTGCCTGGCATCCCATCCTGGCCGTACCCTATACTGCCTGGCATCCCATCCTGGCCGTACCCTATACTGCCTGGCATCCCATCCTGGCCGTGCCCTATACTGCCTGGCATCCCATTCTGGTTGTGCCCTGCACTGAACTGGCATCCCATCCTGGGTGTGCCTTGCACTGGACTGACATCCCATCCATTATTTGATATGTTTTTAATTGCAGTTTTATATGTATGAACGGTGTGTCTCCCTAGCAATGGGTTGGTGCCCCATGCTCGATTATTAACTGCTTTGTGCCTGTGGCTTATTGAACTGGGTGGAGACCTTGTAACCCTATGTATGAGAATCAGGTATAGAAGATGGATGGATGGATATTTTGTTTCACAAAGTCATTGCAAATATATATGACACAAGTAAGTTTTCATTTACACTTCAGTGTGTGCTGGTATGTGTCCTGTGTGTCCAAAATAGCCTGAAATTAGTTCAGTCTCACCATGTGAACCAGCATGGAGATAGAATAAGAAACATTGCCCAAATTTCAGTGTGCGGTGTTCAGAAATACTACCAGTGATCCCAGCTCACCAGGCTGCTGGTATAGGTGACTGTGAGAAGCTGTAAAAGCTTCTCAGACTTTATTATTTTATTTATATCCTGTATAAAATCATTCCTTGTTTCTCTAGATGTGATGCTAAATGAATAAGCTCAGACCTAACAACAGATTCCCCCAAAAGTCTCCTTGCTTTTGATCCATGAAAACCCCAAAGCATGCTGGGTAGGGTAAAATTCCATCAGAGCCTCAGCCTTTAAAATGTACTGGAAGGATCTCTATTGTCCCTGTTTTTTTTTGGTCAGATTTTCCAATGAGAGCTTAAATATATATTTATGTACGTATCGTGGCAAATCTGATTAACAAATTAAATTAACCTGACCCTCAGGATTTCTAGCTTACTGGAACTTTGTAAAGAGCTGGGAGTCTAGAGTGTCTTCAGCTAATATTGAAGTAAATAATACTGTTCATCCACCCATCTCCTATGTGGTTATTCCCTGGATGTTTGAAGCCTATTCCAGGCACCGTAGGGCACGAGGCAGGGCTATATCTCAGAGAGAATGCCAGTCTGTCACAGGGCATGCACAGCAACATTACAGGTGATTCAGAGACGCCTGTGTGTCGAATGCAATAGCAGAGTTTACGGTACACTCTGAATAAATCATTAAACTTGGTCCATGCTGTTTGCATGAAACATGTCTCCGGGAGTTTCGTGCGTAAGTGAGCTATCTCGGGAGGACAATGGCATTTCTCTCAGACGGGTCCCCGTTTGTAATGTGACAGTGTGCCTGCCGGCTTTGGGTTATTCTGAGAGACGCAGAAACTGGAGCAGTCAGGATCGCATCTTCCTTGAGCCTCCCCAGAATGGCTACATGTCTATTTTTGCAATTTCATGGGTTTTATTTAGCGTATGGAGTTCACACTAGAATTCTGTACCAAAAACACCCACATCCCTATCAACAGGATCTATTCAGGGTACGGATATTCATTTCTGTGATGCGGAAGCTGGCTTTATTTACACATCCACCGCAGAGGTTAGCCTTCAGCAGCTGGAGCAATACAAAGTAATGAGTATTTTTTGTTGCTGAGTGGTTTCTTAGACGAAAAACGTATCCGTCCGTTTTCTGTAATGACTTTTTCGATACAAGCTCCAGGCAAGCTTTGAGCATGGATGAGGAAATACAGGGGGCAGGACAGGGGACAGGACAGGGGACACCCCAGAAAGGAGGACATACATGCAGAAGCACAGAGAGCTGCCGTCATCCCTAAATCACCGGTCTTTGGTGGGAGAAGGCATTGAGCTCTGCAGCCCTAGAGATATTAGCTTGCAACACTACCCTCTGTAATGGTCCCCTGCCCAATGGCCCAGTAAAAGTCAGTCACCACACTTTATTCAGGTAGATGTGTTACATATTATCTTTCTGTATCCTCCTCCCATTGACTATAATTCTGTCTAGCACCCCAGGGTATAATATGTCCTCCCTCTTCCAGCCTATAGGGACATTGCTCTCCGAGCACAGGCTTTGTCCACTTAAAGCACTATAGAGGTTGCTGGGAGACCGTTTATGATGTAATTATAATCATGTTATGATGTAATCACAAATACTTTACCCACCCCTTTGCACCGGTTCTCTGTTTTAAGTTTAAGATTAAGATGGACGTTATTGATTCTACGGGGAAATTCTGGAATGTTCTCCCTTTCATAACCTGTAGGACTAGAACGTACTAATTAATAGTAGTTTTCCCAAAGCAAGAACTATAGGGCTCCCAAAACAACTGGCCTCACCTGGGAAATTGCACTCCAGTCCTTTTCCTCACTGTTGCGCCTTTGTCATCCAGAACGTTGTGTCACATCCTGGAAGCGAATCGGACACCTCTGGCTAAATCCGATTCTTCTTTCTTACGCACGTTTCTCCTGCCAGCGGAAACGAAGATCTGCTTTAAGTATTACCACGGGGTTAGTGGAGCACTGAGAGCGACCACCCCCAGCGTGACAGTGAAGAACATAGCCACGCCGGTGAGTATCACCCCCCCCACCCCCGAAACGTAACTATCTGGAAGCCAAAGGCAGAACCGTCATCACTGTTTCGTATTATTGAGAATGAACTGCGCATTCACCGGAATCGACCTGTTAAAACTGTCTAATGTTGAGATGAAAGGGAAAATGATAAGGAAATGATGATAAAATCTTGTGTTGGCAGCCGAGTGCTTTACTTAAAACACATTTTGGTAGCGTAACACGCAAGGACCTTGTCTTGTAATGAGAGAATTCCTTTCATTTTTTGTTCAAGCCCCAACCTTGTAATATTGTACTATTATATTTAAGTGTAAAATTCCATTTAACTAAAGTGTTTGCTAAGTGCATTGATTATGACATTAGTCAGTGAGAGGAAGTTCCTCATATATGGTTCTGAACCTTTTATGGGCCTTTTATGAGGTGACTTGCAGACGAAGGCTATTGATTGGTGATCCCAGCTATCTGCAGCTAACCAGCAGGATTCCCAGAAATTTGGAGTTTAAGCTTTGCTGATGAAAGATTTACTTTTTTCTGTCTAAGTGAATTGCTCCATATTTTTAGGTACTTGGTTTTGGGAGGTGAATTTTTTGTAGGTTTTTTAGGTTTAAGCCAGTGTGGATCCTAGTGGGAGAGTTCCTCTGGGTCAGGGTCACCTTACTGTATGATCTCATTGCTCCCGATCAGCTTATTCTAGGCTTAAAGTAAATGAGCTGTGAATTGCCTCTTCTTCTTTCAATTCAGAACATAAGAGTGGAGGTCTACTGTGGAGAATATAGTCTGGAAATTGCTGGTGTGTAGTTTTGTAGTATCAGATTGCCCCTGGGAGAAATGTCAGGGCCGAACTGACAGTGATGTACTCTTTGCCCCGTCCACCTGGCTCAGTCCCAATTGGGATTCAAGTTCAACAAACAGAAACCACCTTCTTTTGGCCTATTAATGTCACTCTTAAGCGGATACCTAAGGCGCTTGTCTCTATCTGCTCAAGACTGGCTGTTTACCTCTAGCAGCTAACTAACATGTGTTTCCAGGGGTCAGCTCTGATTGGCTATCCCTGCTGTGTCTCAGTCAGCCAATGAAGGAGATGTGTCAGCGGTCTGAGTTGCTGTTGCTTTCAACGGTGAACATACCAAACATTCAATTTGTAATTTCAGCACAGAGGTTTAGACATTTTGTTTGTCTAAGTATTTAATTTTGCGCTTAAATTTTACCATGATTTGGTGGCATGCTGGCTTAATGAGTAGCATTGTTGCCTCATACCTCTGGGGTTGTGGGTTTGAATCCTAACTCTGCTTTGTGTTTGGGGAGTTTACATGTTCTCCTTGTATAATGTGGGTTCTCCAGCTTCCTCCCACTGCTGAACAGCTGTGTGTGTGTGTACCCCATTATGAACTGGACTGTGCCCCAAACTGCCTAGAACAGGCTCCACCCCATTGACCCAGGCCAAGTTAAGACATTATTTTACTCTATAGAGGCTGTATTTCAGATAACACGCATAGTTGGACATTTATAGGAGTCATATCTGGCAGTGTACACGTGAGCCTGTTTTGTCAACTCTATAACTACAAGTAGGTAAACCTGGTGTAAACGAGATGTTAATCAGTAAGAACTACACGACAAGAACTTCTGCGATCCAAGAACTTAACGTCGCGCTCTCCTCACTAGATGCTTAGTGCTTCTAGTCTGAGGTGATCACTACTATAATATTCCTGAGAGCCCACAGCAAACAACCAAATAAATGAACGTAAGTGTGGCCTAACATGCTAACATCAGGGGAATGAGTGTGAATTAGAACAAATGGAACGTACCATGAGAATCGGGCCGGGGGGTGGTATTTGGATTCTGATATTAGGTTCCATGTCCCCTGTGTAATAGACATGCCTCAGGGTAAATCCTTAGCTCCGGGTGTTTTTCTGTATTTATAGTATATTTGTGCTTGCACTGCCTGAGCTCGAAGCCAATTTGTTAAATCTTAAGGTGGAATTTCAAATACCTTTGTTGGTTTTATATTGTGTTATCATAGAGCAATGGTTTTGTACAATTTCACCTTTTTAGGTGTTTCTCTTCCTCTCAGACAATAAGATATGCATCTAAATACTTGGATTACGATACGGCATATAAAATAGGCCTAAACATAAGGAACAGATATGCATTGATTCAACAGTCATTCTATACGATCTAATGAAAATATCACTTAGTTCAGATTTGATTGTATATAATATAGATTTAACATGTTTTGAATTACTCTATTTTTGAAGTAACCATCCTAGACTGTAGGTAACTGAAGTCAGTCAGAACATCTTAACATGAAAAGATATTACCTAAAATATGCAGTACTAGTACCAACACTGCATAAATTCATGAAAGCTCTGTCAGTTTCTGGCCAGTTTCCTTCTAAATTTAAATTGTTTTGAACTGATGTAATCACATCAGAGGCACTTTGACCAGATTTTTGAATCGATCTGTTTTTTCGTTACTCAAATAATTATTCTAATGTTTCATCGGAATGTCACATAGCTATCAAAGACACACAAGCACTTAGAACTCTCATTGATTGCATATCTGTGTTGATGCTTAACACGCATATTACTTGCAGTTATGATTTGACAGAAAGCATGTCGACGTGGGTATCTCGGCCCTGAGCACGCACAGGAGCATCTTTGACTGATTCTGTCTAGCCAGGTTAAGAGGGAAATTCCCACGTGCCTGTCTTCCCAGGGCTTCTTTCTTCTGAGCGATGGCTTGAGATGCTCCCGATGGGAAAGAGCTGCTTTATTTTTATTTATTGCATTCTTTTTATTGAATTTCGTTGAGAAATATTGTGAAATATTGTGAAATATTACTAATTAGATAAAGATAAAAGAAACTTTATTGATCCCAGGGAGAAATTCAGTATTTCACACCCAACATAATAAATATAGTATGATAAATGAATAAATTGTAATGAATTACCATAATGAAATGCATCAAGAAAGTGATTAACAGTATTATATATAAGCACAGATTGCGGTTCTATGCGTGCCTTTTAAAGTGTGTGTGTGTTCAAGGCCCCTGTCTGGCTGTCCCCAGTCTCGCCACATGACTTTGCCCCCCCCCCCCCGCGGGG
>JAODUD010000033.1:12425617-12439245 GCA_026784285.1 Stomatorhinus walkeri | reverse complement strand
GGGGGGGGTTGTGAATTGATCACTGCTGTAGAGTTTAGTGGTTCCATGTTTTAAATGAACTTTAATCTGTTCACAGGACAGTATGTCTTTGTTCAAGCAATTTGTCCTGATGAATTATATGAAGGAGTATACACACAGACCAGTCAAAACATTACGACTTCACCCATGAGACGCAAATAACATTGATTGTCTCATAAAAATTGTGCATATTAAGGTCTGTGATATATTAGACGGTAAGCTGACATTCAACACTTGTAGCTGGCATGTTTGATGCAGAAGAACTCTGATAAGGGCAAAATTGTTACGGCCAGACTACTGGGTTAAGCCTCTCTGAAATGGAAAAGATTGTGGGATGCTCGTGGTAAGCTGTGGTGAGTACCTACTGAGAGTGGTCCAAGATAGTAAACGTTCTCATCATATTGCGTGGTCAAAATGTTTTGGTTCTTGGGTGTATTTACACCAGGCAGAGATTGGTAGTTCAGGTGCAGAAACGACAACTCCAGACCAAGGTTTTGTTTCAGCCAACCTGTTGAGTACTCTGACTGTTGGTTGGTTGAAATAAATCCTTGGTCTGTATCTGTACTTTCTGTACCTGAACTTTGCACCTCTGATGCCAGGGGGATGCAGGTAAAATTCATGTTAGGTCTAGCGCTGGCGGTAATGGTAATATTTGCCAACAGGGGTGGGGGTGGCTTTGAAATTTATGGTTAGGCAGAGGGGAGGACTCGTCGTTACGTTTGCTGACCAAGTGGGGTGGGTTGGGGCAGGGGAGTTGTGGCAGTAGCATTTATCTTCTTGCCAGGATATTTTACTGCCCCTGAATAATGGAACAGCTTTACATTGTCTTTAGTTCCCTGTGGATGGGGACTGAAAATTTTCTGGGACTTCATTCTCGCATGTCAAGCAGCTGTTGCTCAGCTCTTCGGATTCAAAGCGCTCTTGTTCCAGGTTAGGGCCAGAGTCCGTCAGTTGGTGACCACTGATGCATACGGGTAAGTGTTAAGTGGGGTAAGGAAGTAAGGAAATATGGATGGATGGTGGAGAGCTGATGATGACAGACCTGGGGGGGGGGGGGGTTCAGCTTCTGTTCCTGCAAGTCACGTTGTATGCAGCCTGCTTCTCCAGCAAACATTCTCATTAGTACTTATTGGCCAATTTACTCCATGAAAATAAGTGCTGCTTTTGCAAAAGTAAGTTGTTTTTTTATGAAATCCAGTGAAAACTTGACAGAGAATGGTGACTGAAATAGTGACTGAAAATGATTCAGTCAGATGAGCTTAAGTATGTGCAGCAGATGTGGTGTGGAAGAGCAGGTCTGCTGGAGAGGCAGTTTCCCTCATTTTCTGGGTTTTCAGGGGCTGGATAGTACCGAGAGCCACACAACATGGAAGAGGCAGGGGAAATCTGAGCTTGTCAGTGCGTAAAATGGCAGGAGTCAGCTAACAAAATGAGCAGTGGCAGGAGTCAGGAGCAAAACAAACAGCTTTGGGAGTCATGGAGCAAAGCGAACAGCGGCAGGAGTCAGGGAACAAACTGAGCATCGGCAGGAGTCAGGGAACAAAGTGAGCAGCAGCAGGAGTCAAGGAACAAACTGAGCAGTGGTAGGAGTCAAGGAGCAAAACAAACAGCTTTGGGAGACAGGGAACAAAGTGAGCAGCGGCAGGAGTCAGGGAACAAACTGAGTAGCGGCAGGAGTCAGGGAACAAAGTGAGCAGCGGCAGGAGTCAAGGAACAAACTGAGCAGTGGTAGGAGTCAAGGAGCAAAACAAACAGCTTTGGGAGTCAGGGAACAAAGTGAGCAGCGGCAGGAGTCCGGGAACAAACTGAGCAGCGGCAGGAGTCAGGGAACAAACTGAGCAGCGGCAGGAGTCAAGGAACAAACTGAGCAGTGGTAGGAGTCAAGGAGCAAAACAAACAGCTTTGGGAGTCAGGGAACAAAGTGAGCAGCGGCAGGAGTCAGGGAGCAAAGCGAGCAGCAGCAGGAGTCAGGGAGCAAAACGAGCAGCGGCAGGAGTCAGGGAGCAAAGCGAGCAGCGGCAGGAGTCAGGGTGCAAAGCGAGCTGCGGCAGGAGTCAGGGAACAAACTGAGCAGCGGCAGGAGTCAGGGAGCAAAGCGAGCAGCGGCAGGAGTGAGGGAGCAAGGCGAGCTGCGGCAGGAGTCAGGGAGCAAAGCGAGCTGCGGCAGGAGTCAGGGAGCAAAGCGAGCCGCAGCCAGAGTCTGGAGGGTGCCCACCCCTCGAGATAGCCATGCCCACCCCATTCTTAAACATGACTACATCTCTAACGAATGGCTTGAAGAAGCTTCTCCATGACAGCCGGCACGCGGGCCTGCAAACAGCACTTCCTCCGCAGATGAGATCGTTTCCCATGTACACAGTCCTAATTAACACATCCAAGGCATTTTTGAGAGACTTATAGGACATTGCAACGAAGCCAAACCTTCCGGTAGTGTCTGGAAACAGGTTGCATGATAATGTATTTAAAACCAAAATCTCCAGTAAATGGAGATGTTTGGTGGTCAGACAAAAAGTGCTGGGCTTGAAGCCCACTGGCGCCTGAAAGAACCCTTTTTACATCTTAACCAGCTGAATGTAGTTTTAGCTTCCTCACTTCTGTATTTTCCCCACTGGCCTTCTCAGTCCCCTCTGCTGATCAAAGCACTAATCCAAGAGCTAATCTAGCTGCTATAAGTTTTGCTCCAAGTGCAGATCTAGGCCCTGATCCAGACATTGACCTGAGTGTTGACCCCAGTAAGTGTCACTCCAATTTCTGATCCAAATAGTGATATAGAGTCTGATCCTGGTTTCGATCCCAATGTTCATCTGACTGTTAATCCTGGCAGGGTTCCAGAGAGGGATTTATCTTGGGGGATTTAAAACCATAATGTATCACACCACCATATTCGAATTCGGACAGCATTCACTCTAGAACAGTGAGTGCTGCTCAGGTATTTGTTTATTCATGCCTAAGAGGTAAATGAGCATAAGGTTCCCTTAAACTAATTTTTGGAAGGATGCAGAATTCATTCATTCATCTTCTGGTCTTCCTTTATTTACGCCTAATCTGGTTGGGACGGAAATGGCACCATGTGTGATCCTATGGATTGGAGATCTGTGCTTGTGACCAGAAGGTTGCTGGTTCAAATCCTGTGGTTGGCAGAGTGATGTTACCATTGGGCTCTTGAACAAGAACCTTAACCCCATTTGCTACAGAGGCAGTGTGAGCTTACTCTCTAATTACGGTTTCAATAAAAGCATTAGCCAAATAGCTAAACGCATGGTAGTAAATGAGCACCCATCCTGCAGTATATTCTGTTGGCTCTGTTGTATCTTGTCATGTGAGCCACGTTGTATTCTTCTATTCTGAATCGCCTGACCACTTGCCGCCATGTTTCTCTTGTTCCTGCAGGCAGTTGCCCCCTCCCATGCAGCCACCCTGCTGTCAGTCAGCTTCCTACGCTGCGACCAGACTCTCACCACTACCCCATGGTGGACGAACCACTGCCACCAAGTAAATAGTGCCATGCCGCCATCAACAAAGATGAGTTTAAGTGATGTCACAGTGACTGGCTTTCCTGTTCTTCCACACATTTCTGAACTTTGGATCTTTTCAAAGACTTTCTAAAGACTTTTTAAGAGTTTCTTAATGGGGGGGGGGGTCTTCTGATGCTCGAACCTCTGAGTCACAGATTTATCACATTTCACTTCACCCCTTGACTGCGGACGACGGTGTTAGTCATTGTTTTCATGAGTATTGCACAGCAATAACAGTATTCAACCTATAACTGTGATATGAGCATATCTGAGAGAAAAAAAAATCGCTGCATTGCAGTAACAATTATGATTCATTTCTTTATATTTACAGCTCAGGTTTACAGCATTTAAAAAGTAAGGAAATACTCTAGAGTTACAGTGAGCTTGGAACCTATCCTGGGAAGTGCAGGCCACATGTCAGGGGACACCCTGGATGGCATTAATATTTTCAAATTAGGCTTAGATGCTTGAGATATGTAGTTACAGGTGTAAGTGAATTCGGCAAGTGATATATGCTTTAATGATTTAGGGAGTGCGCGACACTACTGTCGTGAGCGAGAGGAGGTGAAGGACTCTGTAACGTGAGCCGTCCTCAGCTGTCTCAGGCTCTGATGTGACATACCGTTTATTCAGAGTGAGGAATTCAGCTTTCAGCGTTATTGCAGATAAGGACCATTAGACAAGCCCTTTCTGAAGTTCCATCGCCTGGCTCCCTCTCTGGAGCCCGTTCTCTCTGGATGAGTTGGACTTGGCCTATCTATCACATCTGGGACCTGGGCTCTCAGTTTCCATGGTGACAGGCAGTTGAGAGGCAGAACAGGGGCTGCGGTCTAAATATATAACAAGTGGACTCGGGATCGATTCCGGCAACGAGTGGGATGGGGCCATCCCGGACCTGACCTCTACATGGGCCGTAAGCCATTTAGCCATCGCTTGGCACCCCTTGTTTAACCGTTTGGACCATCCCACGTCAGAAGCGGAGTGCGGGGGAGCGTCGGGCTTTTTTTCGTTATAACTCTGAATCTGGCATCCAGTCAAAGGGCTAAAAATAAAGAAGTAACCGACAGGAGCATGCTGAGGACACTGACAGCTGCTGACCGCAGAGAAAGGGAAACGCTCACTGCTGCTGCTTTTTTTAGGGCAAATTACGGGTCTGTGCTGTAAGTGCTTATAAATCCCGAATGAGTCGTGAGGGGAAGTCGACCCGTCTTCCTTTGGCGCTTGACAGATTGTCCCTTTCAGTGCACCTCAGCGAGGGCACTCGACTTTTACGCCACGATGCATATGCCCCCCCATTTCCCATCATCCCCTGCATCTCCTATAAAATCAATCACCACATCGTCACAGTACTTCATTTCTGAGACCGCAGACATCATCACGGCAGAGCGCTGCCTCTTCATCCACTTCCCCCAACCCTCAACATTCGCATCACCCAGCAACACTACCGGCCCCGTTAAACATCCAGAAAATTGAAGGCCATTGGTTTGGGTTCAGCATTGTTGGAGACGAAATTAGCCCCAAACCCTTGCTCGCCCCCTCAAAACACATACTACTCCCACAATAGAAGCAGGGACATGTCCCTATCGTTCATACGCAAATCTAAGCCCCTGGGCAAATGCATCTTTTATTGGCTGGCTAATAATGATGGGCATTTACATCCTGCCTGTCTACAATCTTCAGCGTCCTGAAGACCCCCGTTCATAGCCCCATTAGACCACTCTAATTGTGCATTTCTATATATGGACTCGTTCTTGCTCCGTGTGTCCGGCCAAAGACAGCGTCTCTCTGTGGCTTAGGGGAACAAAATGAAACTGAATGGAGTTTCTGATCGCCACTGAGCTCTTCTTCATGCCTGACATAAGAAGTTAATGCCGTTTTTTTTCCCGAAGTCCAATAGAAAGGAAGCTTTCAGAAAGAACAATATGTCCTCCCTGCATGGTGCAGAAGAGAAAACAGGGGCACTTTTAAAACTACGTTTTGGCAATTTCTGAATCCTACAAACTTCCATTTTCCCCACCAGCCGTAATAAGTCGAGGCATTGCGGGGGAGTTCATAACCTCGTTTCTTAGTTCTAAGAGCCATTTCTCCTCCTTGTACCAGCTATGCGTCAGATATTTAATGGAGCATCCAGGCACCCCATGGTGTCTCGGGCTTCTAACCTAATTTGACACAGCCCAACGGGGTCCTCATTTTGCGGGTGAGCCTTTCCAACGGTTTTCAGGACACACGCATGCTAGTGGCGACCAGGCTGGGGATCGACGGTCAGGCACTGTGTTACATTTAACATTTGCATTTGGATAACAGCAGACCTGCCGTGGGTTGGTGCCCCATCCTGAGTTGGTCCCGGCCTTTGCCCTATAGGGTCTGGACCCCTGTGACACTAAATAGGAAAAGCAGGTACAGAAGATGGATGGATGGATGGATGGGGAAAGGCAGATATCTTTACATTTAGATGAAAGCCTTTATCCAAAGTAACATACATTTTCAAGAAGGCAGGGTCACCCAGTACCCGCAGTAATTTGGGTGTTAAGCAGAGCAGGCTGCAGTAGTAGCTGGAATGTGTCTAGGGCCCCCGAATTATCTGCATTATGAATAAAGTGAAATGATCATCAGTTTTCTTAGTAGGGGGGCCACTCAAGTAAGGCTCTGCTCAGGACCCTGGCAAAGATAGAGCCAGCCCTGCAGTGACATCATTCTGTTGAGTTTGGGATTTGAACTACCAACCTTCCAATTACAAGCACAGCATGAACCTGCTGAACCACGCGTCAGCCCTGGCGTCATTATGCTGAAATCCTGAAGTAAATGTATAGTTGTATAAGTAGATTTTTAGCGGAATATCCTCTGTACGGTTAGTCGTTTGCTAACTATACTGTGTGTGTTTCATTTATCTCCATGTTGGCAACGTCCACAATTAGGTCCAGTTGTTTGATTCTTTTATTTTAAAGTTTTATTTTTGCCTACACTGGATATATTACCAGAATAATTCACATTAAGAGCTTTGAGCAAGGGTACCACAGCAAAACCAACATGAGGATCTGAACCAGCTACCATCAAGTTGCTGGCACATTCCTTAACTGCTGCACTGCCTAGCTACTGCGTTGGGATGATGATTGGCTCTCCACATCTGACCTTTGATTGGTTCTCCACATCTGACCTTTGATTGGCTCTCCACATCTTACCTTTGGTTGGATGCGCGTTCCATGCTGTTGACCCTCACTGGGATCTCGTACCCTGTCTCGTTCCTGCAGACTGGGAGGCTCGGATCGACAGCCACGGGCGCGTGTTCTACGTGGACCACATCAACCGCACCACCACCTGGCAGCACCCCAGCATGGCTGGCCAGTCCAACAGCATCCAGAGATCCGGCTCTGTGCAGCAAATGGAGCAGCTCAACAGGAGGTAAGGAGGTGGAGATGAACGCAAAGGGGAGCCACAAGAAGGTGACGGCAGGGTTCTCATGTACTGCTGCAGGGTCAAGGCTGAAGCCTGTAGGGTTTCCTTTAAGAGGAACCTTAAGACCCATCAGTTCCATGAATTCCTCTACTAACCTAATTGTTTGTTGAATGTTTTTTGAATTGCATTTACTGGCCCTTGAGTCTTATTAAGTTTTTACATTGTTAAAGGTTATGTAAAGTTGTGTAGCTCCTGCTCCAGTACTGCTTACACTCGTACCTGGGTGTTCATTGTGAGCTCAGCCTAGCTACACTCATGCGTAGAGGATTCCTCGAACAGCTTGAATCCTTGCAATCTACTATCTGCCTACCCTGTATACTGCTTTGGACGTAAGCGTCTGCGAAATATGGAAATGCAATGTTAGCTCGGTGTTATATTGCTATCAATAGCATAACCCTTCACGCTGTCTGCAGAATTATTTGCTGCTACAGGCGTTCGACCAAAATCTAATAGGGCCACTAATGGGGCGGCTCAGCGAGTAGCAGTATTAAGAACATAAGAACATAAGAAATTGACAAACGAGAGGAGGCCATTCGGCCCACCAAGCTCCTTTGGGAAGCGATTGCCTCGCACTCAGTGTGTGATGAGTTTGCATGTTTTCCCTGCATGGCATCGGGTTCTCCTACAGTCAGAAGACATGCAGTTACGCTAATTGCTAAATTTTCCATCGTATCATAGTATGTATGTGCCCTGCAATGGACCGGCATGCTGTGGCCAGACCACTGGGTCAGAACATCTCCAAAACAGCAGGTCTTGTGGGGTTTCCGATATGCGGTGGTCAGTACCGACCAAAAGTGGTCCAAGGAGGGCCAACCGGTGAATCAGCAATAGGGTCATGGGCACTTGAGGCTCACCGATGCACTTTGTGAGTGAAGGCTGGCCTGCCAGGTCTGATCCTACAAGACAGCGACTGTAGCCGAAATTGCTGAAAAATGTTAATGCTGGATATGATAGAAAGGTGTTAAAACACAGTGCATCACAGCTTATGGGAAATTTACATGGGGCTGCATAGCCACAGACCGGTCAGAGTGCTCATGCTGACCCCTGTCTACTGCTGTAAGCACCAGGATGCTCTATGGGAAGAAGGCAAGCTGTCGGAGGCAGTGTGATGCTCTGGGCAATGTTCTGCTGGGAAACCCTCGGTCCTGGCATTCATGCACATATTACTTTGACACGTACCAGCTGCCTAAATTGTTGCAGACAAGAACATTCCTTTATGGGAACAGTATTCCCTGTTATCCGCCCTGCCGCACTGCAAAAATTGTTCAGGAATGGTTTGAGGAACATTATCAAGAATTCAAGGTATTGACTTCCCTAGATTTCAGTATGATTGAGCATCTATGGGATGTACTGGACAAAAAATCCCGATCTATGGAGGCCCCACCTCACAACATACAGGACTTAACAGATCTGCTGCTAATGTCCTGGTGCCAGATACCACGGGACACCTTCAGAGGTCTTGTGCAGTCCAAGCTTCATCAGGTCAGAGCTGTTTTGGTGGCATGAGGGGGACCTACAGAATATTAGGCTGGTGGTTTTAATGTTATGGCTGATTGTTGTAAATAGCAGTACTGTGGTTCACAAATCTTCAACGAACATGACAAAATAATGGTGTAATACTGCCATCTTTAGGTTGCTTGTGAGAATGCAACCTGTGCTACAAATGATTTTTTTCTTTGCCGTGGAAAGTTTAATATTGATTTTTCTTCTATGTTTTAGGAGAGTATTTTTCAATTCTTTAATATTTCGGCTGTCTGGTTCACCAGCATTACCTTTTCCATCAAGTACGGCAGTAACCGAATCGCTTGAGCTGGCGAAATTGGGTCGGTAATATGTTTCCCTCAGATGCTCGTCTCCTGGGCTGTCGGTAACCTTGAGATTAGATAACACAACACAACAGCTCAAACAGCACAATATTGTTTTTAGGAGGCAATAGAAAGTTTATGCAGAATATATATATATATATATATATATATATATATACACACACACACATACAGTGTATATATATTTTGAATTCCCATGATGCACCTCTGTGACCTTTTCTGCACATCAGCTCTACTGAATTTGACAATATTATGACTTCTATGAGTCCCTTCTATGAGGTATGGTCATGTGATCTGCTCGATAAAATAAGTTCTTAAAATATCATCTTGCTCCGGGGGAATGCTGTTGTTGCTGCTGTTGTTCAACTGGTCATTCCCCCCCCCCCCCCAAAAAAATATCCTTCATTTGTTTTTGGCAGCATTTGTCAGTGTTTTTTTTAGATATCTTAAGAGAAGGTTCACTTGAAACAGCAGAGTTCGGCAGAAGGGGCCAGGAGCGCCCCCTGGTGCCTTTCGAATGGCTGACCTTGAGGAAATCGCTCATGCTTGAAAATGCTTGACACTTTTAAGGGTCACTGTGCTATGCACAGCGTGCTTCCCCATGACATACTAACCACTGCCGGAAGCGTCTCAAGGTCTTTTTGATGGGAAAGACTAAAATGAGAACCTTGGTAATCTATAAGTTATGTTTTCAGTCAGTGTTCAATGGCAATCTGCTGTGCAGCTGAATTTTTAACTGACAGACCGTCTAACTTATTTATAGCTTATTATTGACTAATTATAATTTTTCTGTTTATTCAGTTCCGCTGTATTTATTCCACCCCTTATGTTGGTGTATTACATACTCTGGGATAGGGTCTGGACCCCCTGCAACCCTAAATAGGACAAATGGTTACAGAAAATGGATGGATGGAATTACTGGCCACTGAACCTCCTGGAAAGCGTAGCATTCAGATTGGGGACAGTCTTGTCTTATGTGCCTCATTCTTAATTTCTTAAGCAGGAAGGATCACTCCAGAGTCACATGTAGGATCTGTAGGAAGGTCTACACTGGAACGCTAAATAAAACTGTCTCCATGAGCAGGTACCAGAACATCCAGAGGACCATGGCGACAGAGGACGAAACGAACGGGAGGCGGCTGGAGCGAATAGGCAGCACCGATGCTGAGAATGACTCCCCGCCACAGGTCAATGGTATGTCACCACCACCCAGGGGATCTGACATTGTTGTCCTTGCAAATGGCTTGACAAGTACAACATTTCACTGACAAAACAAAAGCCATGAGTATGAATCCCAAGGAGCATACTTAAAAAGTGTAATCTCATCCTCTAATGTAAGGAGCTTTGGCAAAAAGTTCTGCTATATATAAATTTCCCATAATGCTTTTCTGTTGTTTTGTTTCTAGATCTCTGGCACTTGCTTCCCAAATGAAATACTCCATTAGAGTTTCAATCTTTAATTTAGAGCCTGAAAATATTGTATTGTCTTGTTAGGCAAAAAAAAAATGTAGTAATCAACCAAAAGAAATGATTAAACATTAAGCAGACATTACACATTAAGAAGAAATTGTAATTTTGACCTGTGTGATGACCTTTTGACCTCTCCATCACTCCTCATGGCTGTAGAGCTCAGAAGAGAAGGCCCCACATCCCCAGTCAGCAGCCAGAAGGTCAGCCTGCTTCTCCAGTGCCCAGCAGTCAAGTTCATTGCCCACCCAGAGTTCTTCAATGTGCTCCATGCCAATCACGTGAGTATCCTGTGCAGCGGGCCAGCCTCTGGCAAGCATGGGGGACACTCGTTAGTTGTTGTGCCTCTCCAACCTGCCATCACCTTCAGGGCAGAAAAGAGAAACATCCATCCTCATTTATTTTAATATGCTTTTATCAAGAACCCTATAGTGAAACCCCTCTGCCAGTGCTGGGATTTATACCAACAAGGTTCTGTTTACCGACACAGCATCCTAATCTGCTAATGCACACAGCTCTCTAATAGCCACACTTATAGTCCCGCACTATGGGCATTTTGTCTCACTTCCCTGTGGGAGTTTGCTGCATGTTTCCATCTACAACTGCTGATGAGGTTGAGGACCGTGAGCCTTAAAGAACACGCAGTGTGTGTTGTCATCCAAACTCTCAGGGTAGGTTCCCTTTAAGAAAGTGTGTCCAGGTAGGTAAGCAGGTAATCTGATCCCGCCTCCCACATCAGCCAATCACCGACCTGACAGAACTTCCTGTGAAACATATTTTCTAGCCTTGTTTATTTCTGTTAATGTATTAAGTTATCTTATTCTGTGTGTATTTTCTCAAATAATTGCCAATGCTTAAAAACTGAATTGACTCGTAGTCACTGAAGCATTTTAAGTCAAAAATCTAATTTCCGCAAATCCACGAATCGGCAATTTTATTTGAATTTGTCACTAAGTGCTATACAGAGGTTTTAATTTGGTTTTAAGGTGGAACAGAAACTCTAAAGCCTGTTTCTCTTGCTTCAGGCTTGTTAATTTTTCTCCTGCCCGCCATCCACACCAGGGTGCCTACCGTACGTTCACCAACAGCACCTGCCTGAAGCACATGATCCTGAAAATAAGGAGGGACACAGGCAACTTCGAGCGCTACCAGCACAACCGCGACCTGGTGGCCTTCCTCAACAAGTTCGCCGACACGCAGCTGGAGCTGCCGCGAGGCTGGGAGATCAAAAGCGACCAGCAGGGCAAGGTGAAGACCCCCAGCGGATCACACACCAACAGAGACACATTTAAAGAGGGATGTTATTTATGTGGTGGTTTCTGCTCCAAGGACTGTCACATAGCATTAGAGTGACGAAGGTTCCTATTGGGGGGGGGGGGGGGGTTAAGATCCTGTGCCTATTAGTAGAACGTTGAAGGTTCAAATCCCAGGATTAGCACAGTGATCTCACAACGTAGCACCCAAACAAGGCCCTCAACCCCCATATTCTGGGCCCTCTAGCAAAGTGTGGCCTTGGGGGGCACACAGTTTTGACCCCCCCCAGAGGCTATGATGTGCTAGGCCCCTTGAAGCTGCCAGGGTATCCATGGCCCTCCCCTGACACTAAGGATTTTTTGACCCTGCTTTCTGTTGTAGATGGATGGATGGATGGATGGATGGATGGATGGATGGATGGATGGATGGATGGATGGATAGATAGATAGATAGATAGATAGATAGATAGATAGATGCTTGAGCATCCACCACACCCTGTCTTTCACAAGGGCACCTGGAGGCTCCTGCTCTTCTGCACAGGACAAGGGGCTCGAGATGCGGAGTGAAAAAGCCAAGCTTTAGCACAAGAAACCTGGCTGTTCACCCCTAAAGAGATGTAATTAAACAGAGGATTTGTTTTCTCAAAGAAGTGGCGTGTGGCTTTAGTACGACAGAAAGTGTCCAAAATGGAAGAGTCGGTTTACAATGTGTGTTTTTGCAAGATGTGCTGGTGTTTGAACTTTCTGTCCCTACAGTTCTTCTTCGTGGACCACAACAGCCGGGCGACGACCTTCATCGATCCCAGGATCCCACTGCAGGATGGGCGCCTCCCAAACCACCTCACCCACAAGCAGCACCTGCAGCGCCTGCGCAGCTACAGCGCGGGGGAGGTGAGCGGCCGGCGGGCAGTGGGCGGGACAACGCGAGCAGGGCTGCAGACTGCTGCGGGCAGCTGGGGCAGTGCCGCGCTTTTCCCTGTAGGGGGCGTGCCGCATCAGCCTTGGTGCGGCTGCAAGGCGTAGCTGAGATCCTGTTAACCATCCTGTATCGTCCTCATGCATCTTTCAGCATGAGGACCTGCTAGGCAATGCTAAGATAAATATGCCCGGAGAGCCAACGTCTGGGGACCCAATGAACTTACCTGAACCTCCAGCTCATTAAATGATTCCTTCAGATTCTGAAATATTCTCTCAGGAAGGAGGCGTCCCCTTTGCCGCCTGACTGACATGCACCCTTTGGTTCTCAGGCCTCCGAGGTATCTCGGAGTCGAGGTGCCGCCCTGCTGGTGAGGCCCGGGAACAGCCTGGTGGCAGCCATCCGGAACCAGCACCATCAGGACCCGGTGCCACTGGGTGTGTACCACATACGAGAAGCTCTTCCACAAAGTCACCTTTCTGAGACTCATGATGCACACGCCCGGGAATTTGCTTCGCAGTCTTTAAGTGAATCATTCTAGATGTTTCTCCACCCATCTGGCAGCCACATATCCGGTACGGTGGTGAGGAGGAGGGTGGCTTACGTATGATGTGTACGCACACACTCCACTATATCATATGCTGTGGCCAATTTAATGGCCTCGGTCACTCTAACAGCGTTCTATGGACTGCGGGAGGAAACCCACATAAACTAGAGAGAATTAGAAAGCTCTACACACATGGAGGATTTGGGGCGGGTTTGCTGTTTCTCGGGCCCCAAAGTCGTCCCCCCCCTCCCCAGTGTGCTGACTGCTTGTGGCCAACAGGGGGACACCGGCGTTCCCTGATGGTGTGGGGACAGTACAGCTTTTTAATTTTATATTCATTTTTGAATCATTTAAAATATATACATTAAATATCTAGTCTAACCTAGGATTTCTCTCTGGTATCTACGAAGTTAATTCTAATTATATTAACAATTTAATTATTTGCAAAAAAAAAGAAATGCACACACAGAGGATAAATGATCAGTGATTATGTGTTTTTTATTTCTACTTCCATTTGTATTCTGTTTAATGTCTGTTGTATTTATGCATATATACTTATAATAGTTTCAGCGTTTCTCACTCAATAGGAGTGAGGAGCTGCTCTGGCCATCCCTTCCTCTCATTTATCCGCGA
>JAODUD010000033.1:12413111-12425517 GCA_026784285.1 Stomatorhinus walkeri | reverse complement strand
CCACCAGGCTGAACCCCCCTCAGCTATTCCAGTTATGTGCTGGGGATATTCCGCAAACACGGCATCCTGGTGCACGGAATCCCCTCTGCAGAGGGAGGAGGCGTGCGTGACTCCGGCCCGAAACCCGAGAGGCCTGCTTTTAAAGGGGATCTCCTAATTACACCGCCAGCTGAGCCTGTGCCGGCCGGCCCACAAAGGGAGGCTTATCAAGCCCCTGGCCTCCTAGGACAGGCTGTAATTATACAGCACGGGTGCTTAGAGATGGTCAGGCTCTTCTGACTGAAGGCTTTCAGATCGAACTTGAGCTCAGGACTATACATGAAGTTCTGTCTGAGTGTAAACACAACTGAAGATAATAATCTCGTCATTTCTGCACTTGTTATTCTTACATAGTCTCTTTATAATTCAGATTTTATTTATATATTAGATATATATCATATTTTATAGATATATATATTATACATATATATATATTGACTAGCTCAATATATATTTATTTCTATGTATTGTTGACTTCTTTTGTATATTGTTTGCATAATTTATATTTGATATTAGATTTACTTCCATTACATTGCATCAGCTTTGGAAGTCACCAACGTAATCTCGCTGTGTGTAACAACGAATCTAGACCATTCAGAAGTATTTGAGATTCTGGGAGGATAAGGAATACTTGGCATCTAAAGAACAATAGAACCCTTCCAATGACATTTTAGAAGTCTTTTTGTTCTTAAATGCTATTTTTGGCTGACAAAGAATTGCCTACACCTCAGAAAGGTCAACTGTGCTGTTTCCTAACCTCAGGGCTTCCCTGCACAGTGATCATTGGTAGAATGTAAAGGTTCCCCCTTCTACACACTTAAGGAGAGGTGTAAATTTCAGATCCAGAAAGTAAAAATCCAGGCAACAATTTTGTTTCATCCAACCAGTTATCATAAGGAGTCACATTCACAGAGTACTCGACAGGCTGGTTGAAACAAAATCTTGGTCCGGATTTTTATTTTCTGGACCTGAAACTTACACCTCTGCTCTTGAGTGAGATCCTTCCTTACGTTGCTGGAAAAGCGGAGACACACATTATAGATTATGACCCCTCCCCCACCTGTTTCCCATGGTGTGTGGCTTGTGTGACTTAGTGGGTTAGATTTCTGTGCCGGTGATCAGAAGGTTGCCGGTTTGAATCCTGTCGTCAGCCGGACAGTTTCGTCTCTGTTGGTCCCTTGAGTATTTAACTCCCCAAAATGATGCAGTGCTGGACAAATGCCCTGACTCTCCCCTTTAGCCCAAAGTGTCTCTCTCACCTGTATATACTTGTGTGTATGTCTCAAAGCAGTGCTGGATGGGATATGTGAAAGCTAACACATTCCAGTGTACCTGCGCAAAGCAAATAACACATTGTTTTATTTTAATTTCAGCATACAATGACAAGATCGTAGCATTTCTCCGGCAGCCGAACATCTTCGACATGCTTCAGGAACGGCAGCCCAGCTTGAGCAGAAACCACACGCTGAGGTACAGCTCTGACTGGGCCCTTAGCCATCTCTCTGGTGTATCCCAGCCCAGGCCAGCTATGGAGATGTTTTTACCCAGAGTCGGGGTCACTTTGCGGCCGACAGTCACAATATCTTTGCGTGCAGCAGAGAAACGCTCAAGACATGTGGTTCATATTCGGAGGGCGGCCCCGCTGAGTGGAAGCTCGATTGTTATCTCTAGAACTTTCCACGGCTGAGTATTTACCATGAACTACACACTGCTCAAAGAGAGGCCCTAATTTGGCAGGGTGACATGCTTCATGAGCGCCTCAAGACCTCACTGTTTCGACAGCTCCTACATGTCAGAGATAAAGCTCTGAAGAATGGTGTTGCACAAGGGTTTAATTGGCCAAAGAGAGGTAATCTTGTTTCTCCGGCCCTCAGGGAGAAGATCCATTACATCAGGACGGAAGGCACCCAGGGAGTGGAAAAGCTGTCATGTGATGCAGACTTGGTGATGTTGTTGAGGTATGAGCGTTGGGTGCTATCTGGTTCACTTGCCATTGGCCCAGCCCTCGCTAAAACAAAACTTTGGGTGCGTGGGTTGGGATGTTGGTGCTCTTTGGACCCAACGCAACTCCCTGAGGGCATATAGGTCTTGGGAGGAATGCTGCCTAGCAACTGTTGGGGGGAAATATCTGGTTGAGCTGCTCTGTTGTCGTTGCCGGATGAAATCAAACACCAAGATGTACAAGCAGGGAAAGTCCTGGGATTTGAGCTGGAAGGCTTCTGGTCAGAACCTCAGGGCTTAAATCATTGCACTACCTGCATGGTTATAGACAATTAATTTATTAAGCATATGCTCAATAATAATAAAGCAACATAGAATTGAAAACAGGGTCAGACAATTCCTAGAGCGATTGGAGGTTCAGGATCTTACTTAGGGGCCCATCGGTGAAATAACTCAGCTGACTCTGGGATTTAAGCCAGAAACCTTCCAATCACAACCATAGCATCTTGACCTGCTGAGCTGCACATTATACACCTACCATTGAGTTCCCTCCAGTGTCCAGCACTATGATGGAAACTGAGAAGGTCTTATTTGTTAGTACCGCGTACTTGTGTGTCTCCTAAACAGTGACGCTAGCCCACGTTCGTTCTCCCCCGTAGCTTGTTTGAGGAGGACATTATGTCTTACACCCCACCACATTCCTTCCACCCTGGGTACAGCTTCTCGCCCCGATGCTCACCAGGATCCTCACCCCAGAGTTCCCCAGGTACGCTGCCCGAGTCACAGCATCCCATCATCTGATTGCAGAAGGGACCAGCCAGAAAAGGCCCCACCCACCCTATTTGCTGGTTTTGGTGTTTGTTTACAAAAAGATGTTGATTGCTAAAATTTTCAGATATTGTGTCACCATGGTTGCATATTTAAAAAATAAAAATAAATAAACAAATTAAATAATAATAATTATTCAAGTAGTAAAATACTTTAATGCCTTTGGGTACTTTTAAAAGGTGGCTAAAATATAGCAGCGCACTAAAATGCCCTTCCTATTAAAGAATCTATATATGCTGCATTTATAGTGTTCTTTTGAATGTTTCTGTGAAAGTTTGTTTTGCTCTCTGTTCTTTGTCTTATAAGATAAGCCTTGTCTGATAAGCCCAATAAAACGTACAAGGATGTCAAACACGTCACCGTGTTAGCGCTATTTGGATGTTATATTGACCCTAAGTTAAATACGTCAGATTGGAGATGGTGCCACGAGGCGTGATTCTGTTTTAGTTTCTATTTACTTACTGTATCTGAAGCGCTTTGTTTAGCAGTTAGCACGTCCGCTAATCTCCGGCTGTTCATTTCCACATTTTGCTTTCCCTTCGGATCGGCTTGACCCAGAAATGGAGCAAAGGCACCGTTCTGCTGGTTTTTTTTTTGCCTGTTTAATGGAGGTTAATGATGCGTAGCCAGTTCTCATTCCCACCCCCTGCCATGCGCACATCTGTCAGATGTTCCCAGTTTGGGTTTCGGGTGAAAGCTTTAGCTTGACGTTGAAGGGCGGGGGTGCGCCACACCCTGCCGAAGGCCTCCGATTCGGCCTGGCAGGCCCCGGTAATCCCCCACACGTCGGAAACCCTAATGGGACTCTGTGCTTGTTTTGGCAGCCCTACAGAGAGCGCGCGCCCCAGCCCCCTATCGAAGGGACTTTGAGGCGAAGCTTCGCAACTTCTACAGGAAACTGGAGGCCAAGGGCTATGGACAGGGGCCAGGAAAAATCAAGTAAATGTGGAGAGCAGATGTATGCCACTGATCTGTATAGTGTGTGAGAGCATGATGCTAATGCTAACGGCTGTGGAAAAGGACCCAATCTCTGTCCCAGCATGCTGCCTCTTCATTATCTACCTCTTAATGGGTTATACTGCTGAAAACCTCAAAGTAAGACTTCTGATTTGTTGGGGGCAGCGGTTAGAAACTTCCTTCTCCTTCCTTTATTTTGATCTACTCAGTGGCTGCTTGGTCCTTGGTAGATAGTCCTCCGCTCAGTTGGTTTTTCGGCTCTGCTGTGTCACAGGCTGCTCATCCGCAGAGAGCACCTCCTGGAGGGCACCTTCAACCAAGTCATGACCTACTCGCGTAAGGAGCTGCAGAGGAACAAGCTTTACATCACCTTCGTGGGAGAGGAAGGGTATGGAGTCGAGGCACCGCTTAGCAGCATGGATTTAGAGGAGGAGGCGGCTTTGCATGGGGCATTACGGGAAAAGCCCCTGTTTTTGCGACTATTTGGTTTTGCTTGGCTTGTTATTGTAGGAGAAAGCGATGCAGAAAATGAATGAATGAATGAATGAATGTGTTACTGTCTATGTTGATATTCCAGTGACAGGGTCAGAATCCAAAGGCTGCTTAAAAAAACCTTAAATCTCTGTTAGAATCGGTGTGACCTTGAATTTAAAAACGCTGAATATGAAACTGCAGCTCTACTGTATTTTACTTCACTAAAATGCTGGCTTGTTTCATTTTACATCACGAACTCAAACTCCAACAAAAGTGCTGGGATCAGCGACGCATTCTCTCCGTTAAATGTTTCCTGCTTTGAACCCGCTGCCAGCACCTGACCCCCTCCCTGACTTCTGTGACCTCTCCCAGCCTCGACTACAGCGGCCCCTCCAGGGAGTTCTTCTTCCTGCTGTCCCAGGAGCTCTTCAACCCCTACTACGGCCTTTTTGAGTACTCAGCCAACGACACGTACACGGTGCAGATAAGCCCCATGTCAGCATTCGTCGAGAATCACTTGGAGTGGTAAGGGCCTCGCCTCGCTGTGTGTTTGATCCGCTCAGAGGCGATAAATCAGTCACGCAAGGCTGCGACCTGCCCCGGCCAAAGGCAACCACCTGCTCCAGCCCCACGGAGCTTATCTGGGCTATTTTGATAGGGCCTCATTATTGTTATAATAAGTGCAACCACTCTCAGCTCTCCATTGTCCCAGCCATTTGCCAGTGTTTGCAACAAATGACCAGTGTATCGTTCTGGATCTGTTCCATTTTGACCACCTGGCAGTATTGTCAAGTCATGTTAATTTTCACACCAGGCTTTATTGTCTTACCTTCCATATGCAGATATACAGTGGCACAAAATAGCATTCTCCCCGGACCACGGTGTGACACTCAGTGACAAGGGAAGGGTGTTCACAGTAATTTACATGTAAAGGACAGCATGATACAAGGGTTTATGTACATTGTGTAATGCGCATGTAAACATGGTATAGAAGCAGTAGCATGACGGGGTGGAATAAATATCTAAAACAAGTTTGGTGCCATGTGTCTTAGGAATGAGAAGTAGCACCAAATGTGGGCTGTTTGGCCAGCCCCCACCGGCGAAACCGGTCCTGCGCGAGGAGAGCCCAGACGCCGCCTCAGGGCTGAGAGATCCCTCATTCCTTCGTTATTCTGTAACCTGAGAGCGGGATTCTAAACATGGCTCTACCCTTATTTATCTGTATCGCCTTAAGCCGTTGTGCCATTCCAGCGACACTCCCTGTGCCTGACGGGACAGAGTCGACTTTTACTGTGAGTGTCCTTCCCCGTCAGGAAGGTGTGAAGCAGCCTGTTCGGTCACACAGCTGGGACAGGACTCAGCGCCTAAGGTGCCCCATTTCCAATGGGTCTTTTTCAGATGATGTTTTTACAATGTCTGCCTCAAAATATCGTTAATATATGAAAAACGAACAGAATACTGAAAATCTGCCTGAAAATATTATGGTCTATCAATTAAGTTCAAGTTTATTAATTTTGGATGTAGTTAATACTCTACCATTTATAATTCCATCCATCCATCTTCCAAGCATTTGTCCAGTAAAGGGTCTCCATGGGGCCTGTGGCCTATCCCGGGCAGCATGGGACCCAAACCAGGGTAATCTAGTCCGTCATAGGATGTAAAATTTGAGCTTGAAATTCCAGTGCTTTAAAGGTTTTGTTTTCACCCTTCCTGTCATAGCCTCATTTGATGTGGAATGACCCTACAGAACATTGCTCTCTTGACTTCGATCCCATTACTGTCCATGGGTATCATGTTTCTCAAACACCGTAGAAAAGCAGAGAATTGTCCAATGCAATTAAAATTCTGTCACTCAGTGACAGCCATATCTGCTCGTGTCTTTTTCTGTAACCATGCAATATAACAGCAGAAGTGTTCACTTATAAATAAATGAAACATTTCTGTAACACCTGGAAATGATTACATTTTCATTAGTATAAACACAAATATGTTGATATGAAGATTAATACTGTTGAATTGGAGAAGATCAGAAAACAAGTTGTGAGTAATAAAAAGTCATTTTGGATGTACAGTAAAATGATGGGCATGCAAGCAGAATTAGATTTGTGTGAGGTTCTGGAAAGCAGAGTCCAGCCTGCTAGCTTGGCTGCTTCAATCAAGGCCATTAATTTGGAGGCTGTGTTAAAAAGCAAGCAACAATGACCCCATTCATGACTCTTGGTGTTACAGCTCCTAGGATTGACATTCTCAGTCCCAGCTGTCACTTTTTTCATATTTTGCTGTTCTTTTTTTTCTTTGTGTCGTATTTTGTGTATATGAACATTTTTATAACAGCAATACCACGCACAATGAAAGACTTTGGATTGCATTTATCCAAAAATGTAGCATTTAAATATCTGCTCAAAACTAAACTTATCAGGCCCTGAGAGCTGTGTTTGTAGAAGAATTCCTTCTGTTGGAAGCACCTCTCCCAAGGACCTGTAGGTGGTGTAGTAGTTAAGTAATAGCAAGCGATTCCGCAAGTTCCCCTGCAATTGTGAACTTGGGCAGAACTAAAAACATCTGAAATGCTTCTGGGAACATCCGATTGTATGTGTATGGTGAGTTTGTAATCTGGATGAATGGACTGAATGTGTTTCCCTGGTGTCTGATGCAGGGAATCTCTATCCAGGGAGTCAGTCTCTGGCCTGTACTTCCTGGGAGAAACTCTAGGCTCTTCATTACCTTGTACTGGATATGGAGCTATGAAAACTGGATGGATGGATGGGTGGATGGATGGATAGATGGATGCTTTCTCCAGCATAGAGATCCCCATTTAGCAGCTATTTACACAGTGTAATATTAAGAGTTTTACAAGCATAACTGTAAAATTGTGACTTTTGGAGAGCACCTTTTTGGAAAGCTTGTGTTGAGGCCATGATTTTAATGCCTTTAGTGAAAGTCCTGACAGATTTATGAATCTCATTGTTTTAAATCATGATGTGAACCTTGGCTGCATCTGTAGGTCATATGTCCAGCCCAACAAGTGACGGTAAAACGGCCAGATGGTTTTCCGTGAATCGAGGTGGCCAAGGCTACAGGCGTGTGTGAAGTATTTTCCCATCAGCTGGCTAGTTATGAGAGCTGTCAAGCCCGGGATGTCGAGCTAGGGGCATAGCTTACTAATTTGCTTGCTCAGATGCAGATATGCAAGGCATGCTGGATGCGTCACTTGAAGGGCGGGGGTGTTAAGTCATATAGGTCCGGGGTTGTTGAGGACATTGGGTTGATGCCCAGTTGGGCTGAAACTGTAATGTCAGCTCAGAGGACTCAGCCACAGAGGTGTAATTTCTCATGGTGTCATCTGAGAAGATGTCTCACTCTCTTGTGAACCTACTGTTTGTCTTTCTGGACCACGCACCTCGACCAATGGTTTAGTGTTACTGGACCTGTCCTTTTCAGCCACTCAAAATTTTAGACATCAGCACAAAATTTTTGGAAGAGGAGGTGTACCACTTTGTCTGGGTTGTTTGGGCGGCCCTCACCAGTGTAACCGGTCCTGCACCAGGACAGCCCAGAATCTGCCTCTAGGCTGAGAGATCCCTCATGCCTTCATTGTCGGTAACCTGAGAGCATTATTCTAAATGTGGCTCTGCCTGTATTTATCCGCGGTGGCAGCCCAGATCGCAGAGTCTCCTGTGTCGTCCCGGCAATCCTCCCTGTGCCTAACAGAATCAACCTTTACCACGAGAGTCCTTCCCAGTCAGGAAGGCGTAACACGACCCACTCTGTCATGCAGCCTAGACAGGAATCTCACACATCTGCTCTGATTCTCCCTCTGATTCCAATGAAGCCTTGTGAGATGACAATGATTTTTCTCCTTAGTTGCACAATCATTTTTTCTAGCCTTGAAATACATGTGATTTGATAACTTTAACTGACACGGTCATGTGTGTATTTATCCTTGATTCTTATCTATAGACCAATCCAGTCCTCAGGAACCTCCAGACAGTGCATGTTTTTGCTCCCTCTGCAATCACAAATACCAAATACATGACGTAGGCTCGTTGGGAGCTGGGGAGTGTGCACTTTCTGGGGGTCCCTGGGGACTGGGATGGGAAACACTGCAGTAGTCAGTCGAAACTATGAAATTGTGGAATTCAAACGTAATTGTTTTCCGTAATTATAAAGCTGTGTTAAAGAGTTCATCAAACCAGAGACGTTTACATTGGAAGGTCGGCAGTCAAGCGGTACCCGCCGTCTCCGTCTCTGTCTTCCTAAGGTTCCGGTTCAGCGGCCGTATTCTGGGTCTGGCGCTGATTCACCAGTACCTGCTGGACGCCTTCTTCACCCGGCCTTTCTACAAGGCTCTGCTCAGGCTGTGAGTGAACTTCTCTTCATGGCACCAGCCTAGTAGGAAGTAGATGATGTTCTCTGTGGGTGTATGTGACACTTGAAGGAGGAGGAATGCAAAGCCCAAACATAATTCTGACATAACAAACTATGCCTCTGCCATACACCAATTAAATATTCTGATATTAAATAGTTCTGATATTTTCAATGCATTACAGACCAACTGACCTGAGTGATCTTGAATACCTGGATGAGGAGTTCCACCAAAGTTTACAATGGATGAAAGATAACGATATCACCGACATTCTAGATCTAACTTTCACTGTGAACGAAGAGGTCTTTGGTCAGGTAGGATTCTGGCTATCACAGAACCGTGGGCCTGGTGTGACATGATTAATGCAGTTATCCCCTCACCCGCTTTTGCGGGATCCAACAGATGTTAATGAACTGGCCCCAGTAGAAGAACAAGGTATTAAGTTTCAAGCAGAGTGGAAGGTATCAGGCACCATACGAGAACGGGTGATGTAATTCTGATGTCATTTCCTGTGGTAGGTTACAGAGCGGGAGCTGAAGTCGGGTGGGGCTAACATCCAGGTGACAGAGAAAAACAAGAAGGAATACATAGAGCGGATGGTGAAATGGAGAGTGGAGCGGGGCGTGGTTCAGCAGACAGAAGCGCTTGTCCGGGGCTTCTACGAGGTGCCATGTGACCTGTCATCACGCATATCATGATTCAGTCACTGCTGGAAACAATGACGTAGTCTGTTACCACAGCACCCCCTATTGTTTTTCACCGTAGGTGGTGGATTCCCGGCTGGTGTCGGTGTTCGATGCCAGGGAGCTGGAGCTGGTCATCGCCGGTACAGCGGAGATTGACCTGAACGACTGGAGGAGCAACACGGAATACAGAGGAGGTACGTGCACCATGACTGCTCGGTGTATAGCTGTCTGGGAAACAGACTAGAAGAATCGTCAACTGAGTATTTGTCTTGGACCATGGAGCAAAGTCTGTCAACCATTATGTTGCTCTAGAGCTAAACCTTACAAGGCAACTCAATGTCACTGATGATAAATCACTGTTGTCCGAACATAATGCAGAAAAATCACAGTGATCATAATGTCAACGAATATGAAATAAGTATTAGCTGCCCTTATTACAGGCCATTACATCATAGGCAAGTATTCTATGTTACAAGAGTAGGGATTTTAATGCAGATTACATATACATATAAACTTCAGAAATATATTTTACATTCTAATTCATTTCAAAGCAAATATATAATTGAAGCACTGCATGGAAAATTACATATGCTTTGAAATAAATAAATCATGCTGACAAAGGTGAATCATATTAGGTTGAATGCGTATTAGCAGCATGTGTCAGCTGTACGAGAAATTTAACAATTAACACTTTGACATGTGACTTTTAGGTGAGTTCCGATCAGGGAAAACGGTCCGAGACAGAATTCCAGGTTCATCAGTCACAGAAATAGCCATATGACTTGTAAACAGTCTCAAAAGTCTCAAAGTCATATGTCAACGTGGATAAGCTGATTCACGGCAGAGGCACAGTGGTGGCAAATGGAAGGTCAGTGACAGAGATAGACAGACACCTAACAGGTCAGTCGCCACCACAGAACTGAATCAGCAACTCTGTGACCCAGTCTTAGCAAAAACTGCTCATCATCAGTCTCAGAAAGAATGTATGGCAGGGTTGTTATTAAGAGATGCCTAGTATTCAAGGCTGGTACATAACTTGCTGTAAGTAGCAAGAAACTTGGACCCTTGAGCAATGGAAAAATGTCTGTGGAGTCATCTTTCACCTGGGACGGGTTTACGTTTAGAGAAAGTCAAAGGATGCCTTCAGCCCTCGATGCCTTAATAAAGTATGGACAGCCATTATGATTTTACCATATGCTTCAAACACTCATAATAATAAAAATAAAAAACACTTTATTGGTCCGCATGGGGAAATTCTCTTTTTACCTACCCCATCTTGCTTTCCAAGTAGACAGAGCTGGGGGCTAAGGGCCTTGCTCAAAGGTCCAGGGATGTGTGACCAGTCTGCTGAAGCCAGGCTTAGCCTGTTGAGCCACGAAGATACACCCATGTATGCCTCTGAATTAATTCACAAATGGTTCCATGAACACTAGAATGAAGTCAGATACCTTCTCAGGCCTTCTCAGTCATGACATTTATAGATTCCCACCTCCTTCATCACTCAAACATCTGGAGGCTCTTCTTCTTGACGAATGCTCTTGTATCCCACAGCACACAGTTCTTGTATGACATCATTCCAAGAAGGATTGACGAGTCACCCTAAGTTCCATTGGATCCTAGATCCTTAGGAGTTTCTCCTACCTCCAAAATAATCTTCTATCAAGCCTAAATTGTCTTAGCAGTCACAGGTCCAGAGTCATGAGTTCAAGGTGTCGTGTGTGCTTATATTTCTCCTAAAGTTTCGTTTTAAAGTGATATAATTTTCTGCTTGGTTGGAGCAGGTCAAACGCCATCCCGAAACCTACAGTGGACAACCATTTGTTACATATGTAATGTGAGATCTCATTGCGGCCTCCAAAACAAATACCAATTTGTCTAAATGAGGTCAGCAATTAAAGAATCTGTGACAGGCTCTCTTGGTTAATGTTCACGGCCGTTGCTAAAAGCTATGTTTTTGTAGCTGCTCTGACATGAACTATCTATGGTATTATTTATGGGCATTTATCCAGCCGTTCTCTAGCCATCTCCATCTGGATGACACAGTGGTCTGTTGTTCTAGAAGAGTGCAGTGCCAGTGTTAGCTGCACCAGTGCGCCCTGCATCAAATCAGAAGCACCTTTCAAACTCTGTAGGACTTCCTGATTAAGACAGGATAAAATTCTCGGAGGACAAGGCTCAGGCCTGGCGGGACCACGCACACTTTTCAAGGATACCCTTACCTCCCCCCTCCAGGCTACCACGACGGACATATCGTTATCCGATGGTTCTGGGCTGCGGTGGAGCGTTTCAACAACGAGCAGAGACTGCGTCTGCTGCAGTTCGTGACGGGCACATCCAGCGTGCCTTACGAGGGCTTCGCCGCACTGCGCGGGAGCAACGGCATGCGCCGGTTCTGCATTGAGAAGTGGGGCAAGGTCTCCTCCCTGCCCAGGTGAGCTAACCGCCACATCACTGACTGGCAGACTACACATACAGCAGAGATGACACACCCTGATTTATAATCCCCTAAATATGGAGTGGTGCAGGTATCTCAGAGGGCTTTTATTGGACTGTCGAGTGACGTGAGGCTTTGCAGTTTAGCGCTCTGTGAGCCAAAGCGAGTGATGTCACTATTGGTTCAATGAGCAAGGCCCTTAACCCCAGTTGCTCCAGGGACTGGTTGGTTTTTTTGTGTCTTCCATGGGATAAAAGTGTCTACTAGATGAATAAATGTGACAATTCATTGCGGGTTCTTCTCAGCTACATTATCATTGGTAGTGCATTTATGTTAATGTTCCACCTTTT
Organism: Stomatorhinus walkeri; assembly: GCA_026784285.1. NCBI lineage: Eukaryota > Metazoa > Chordata > Actinopteri > Osteoglossiformes > Mormyridae > Stomatorhinus > Stomatorhinus walkeri. Next base: position 12,413,442 of record JAODUD010000033.1, on the reverse strand, counting down.
TTGGTCTGGGTGGCAACGTCCTCTGGACTGTTGGGTGTGCGGCTTGAAATCCTGCCTCCGGGTCTGTCTGTGTGCAGTTTGCATGTTTGGATGGCTTTCCTTTCACAATCCTAAAATATGAAGTTTGGAGAATCAATGACTAAATTGCCCATAGGAGGTGACTGTATATGTGAGTGTGTGTCCTGTGATGGACTAGGATTACATCCAGGTTGCCCCCCCGCCTGAGAAAGCTACAAACTCACGATATAATATATAGTAATCCCTCACTTATCGCGGGAGATAGGTTCCAAGGCCGACCGCGATAACTGAATTTCCGCGAAGTAGGGACGCC
>JAODUD010000033.1:12376528-12411484 GCA_026784285.1 Stomatorhinus walkeri | reverse complement strand
CCCACCCCCCCCCCCCCCCCCCCCCGCAGTGATGTCACCATGGACCCCAACCCCAACTCAGGGGTCCTCTCATCTCAGTCATTTAAAAAGAATGTTCCATGACTGCAGACCAAACAGGACTTTCCAGTGTCTGTATATATATTTTTGTACAGAATGATGACAGCTTTATTTGCTAAATAATTACTCTATTTATACCATAGTAAACATTTTAACGCCCATTTTTCACCAAGTACGTCTATGCTAATACTAAGAATGGAGCTATGGCAAGGCAACATATGTAGCATACACTCATGTAGTGGTTATACCATGGAGGATTCACTAAAAGACACTATGGATGACACCCCGAATGGTATCATGGGGGAATTGCTAGAGGACGCCCTGGATGGTACCCTGACCGGTCCCTAAGGGCTTTCCTAGTGTTTTTCTCCAGACTGTTGCCTTAGATATACCATGCCAAGATGGTTCCTCTCAACGGTTCTCCCAGGTCTAGAAATGCACACATGTGATGGGGTAGAAGAGCTGGGAGGAATCTGTAGAAATATAAGGGGTTTGAGGGCGACACAGCTGAACATGAAGTCTGTACGTTTTAATTCTATGCCAGTGTGACATCTTTCATCTAATTATACTTAAGTGTTTGTTTAACCACAGAGAGACTGGTGTAGAAACTGGTCGATCTCCATTCTACTTTTGCTCATAATTGATAGTATGATATAAAATCCTAAGTGGCCCATTTGCAATATGCTCTTTATATCATCTTACCTGTATGCATTTGTCAATGCAATATGTTTACATTTATAAATGGATTTTCGTACTTATATCTGCACACGTGGTAGGGTCTAAGGGGACAACTGAAAAGTGTATGGTATTCACAAGGTGTTAAGAAACAGAGGGAACAAAATCCAATCAAACGTCTGCATGGGAAGCTGTAATAAGTGCTAATCCTCTGTCGTGCTTTATAATAAAAATTATTACTTTTTTATAAAAGCATTTGGTGTAATTATAAATGTTTACATTTTCCTATTTTCTATAATCTTTTTGATGTTAAAGGTAATGTAATAATAAGGGTTCTTATTTTTAGAAATACGTTTGCAGTCGGGATAATAATTTTGAATGTGTGATTTTGTAAAGTTTTGTTTTTTTTATATGACTGTCAATTGTACAGAGTGTAACATTGAAAGGGAAGGTTTCTGTTCATTTTTATCATTGTAATGGTAAGAGGCAAAAATCCCACCATAGATTACTTTTGCCATAAATCCATAACGTCATCATTCCCTTGAAAATTATCAATGGGTAAATTGTAAGTAGTACCACTGACAAGAACTTAAGTAAAATTATAATTTATAACTTGCATTCACTATTGTACATGTGTATAGGTTCTTTCTGTGAACAAAGAAAAAACACAGATTTCTAGCTCAACATACACGCTATAGCCTGGAGAATTCTCTGGCTCTACACCTGCCAAGTGTTTCGCCTATGACCTACAGGATTTTCTTACCCTACACACACCAGTCCATTTCTTTGATTCTGCAAAACACACCATGACCTGCAGTTATCTGACTTTACATGGTACACTATGACCGGAGGAATTCTCTTAATCTATATGACACTCACATCTGCAGAGTACTCCATCTCTATGTGACACACTACGACTCGCAGAGTTCTCTTGGTCTATGTAACACACACATGCAGAGTTCTCTGACTCTGCATAACACCCTGAGACCTGCAGAGTTCTCTGTCTCTGCATAACACCCTGAGACCTGCAGAGTTCTCTGTCTCTGCATAACACCCTGAGACCTGCAGAGTTCTCTGACTCTGCATAACACCCTGGGACCTGCAGAGTTCTCTGGTTCCACCTGCACACGATGACCTGCTGAGTGTTCTGATTCTGTTAAAGTGCTCCACTGTGAATTTACTTGCTTTTTTGACTTGTAAGATCTTGCAAGTCAGTCTCCTCCAGCAATTCAAAACAGTGCTGTTAATATTCCATCATATATAGCCATCTTCCTGGTAAAGACACTTTCTAAATGTCAGAGCATGACCAAGCACAACTACCACCTAATTGTTCAGCCGTCTTGTGTTTAGACTCAGAATGCTGTGTTCTCACTTCTATCTAATTTTAACCTGTGTTGCCTGTTTGTTCCTGCTGTACTTTGAATTCTCACTCACGCTCTTTGCTGATGTGTACAGATCATAATTGCTGGTTTCCAGTGTCTTGTTCAAGACTCTGTGATCTAAATTGCTTTCTGTAAATAGTAAACAAACTATGATTGCATTGGCTGGAGGGAAATATATGACCAAAATTGCTAAAACTGAAGGTATTTGAACTGAATGTAAATTTTTATTTACAGCCTGCAACTCATGTACATTAATAATGGGGCACAAATTGATTAATAAAACTGAGGTACATTTATTGTAATAATACTGTTTATTGGAAGACATATTTAATCAATGCTGATTCAAAAGTTTAATCAGAATACGCAATAACAGTTATGGTCAGAAGGTATTCTCTCTATGTATTGTTTAGTTTTCAAAGTAAACATTTTGTTTGTTTAAATTAATATATGTGCCCCCATCTCATATTGTATGAATAATATCCTCCAAAAGGCATGATTTGTTGTTGTACTTTGAAGAGAAATGTGAACCATTTTTTTGACAGAACGAAGAATATGTTTCAAACAATATATTCCTTCCAAGTGAACGTGACAAAAAGAAGAATAAGAGACAGTGATGTTCTGGTGTGTTTATTGTATCCCACAATCCTTTGCGCTCTACTTCTGCTCCTTATTTTACATATCTGATCTTTCTGCTGGAAAAAACTCTTGTCAAAGTTGTTTTCATATAAAGGCTGGTTTGCTTTGATTCAAGAACAGGTCACATTTCCTCAGGCTGTGTTTCCTGTCTTATCGTTACTGTAGATGAATGTCAATAAACACACACTTGCACACACTTGGTTTGCTATTTACCGTTTGTGCCAGGTTGGGTATTTGGGTTGATCTTGGCATTTTGGATGCAGCATATAACTTGCTGCGACGTATAAAAATGAGAAACGAAACAGTCACTTGGAGAAACAGAATGAGGATGTTGGCTCTGCTGAAGTACCAGCTGTTAATAACATGCAACGGCTGGTGCATTGAGGCTGCTGACCATGCCATACAGCGTTATACAGTCAGCACATTTTGGGGTATTAATGCAAACTGCTTTCAGACTTTGGAGGGTGGGGAGTCACAGCTATTTGGGAAACTGTGACACAGTAGCAAATTCTACATGTTTTAGATAGTGATGCATGGCAAGAAGCCTCCTTAATTTTTACATTTAGAAGGTAAAGCTTAATCAGTAATATTACCTGTATCATTTAACTATGCTCCAAACCCAGTACATACAACAGAAGGATTACTGGTTTGATGCCGGAAGAGGATTATGGATTTATGTTTATTATAATGGAGGTGTTCCTTGGTAACCTAAGACTTATAGTGTTGTATTTAGGACATTTGTCAGAATCATTCTTTAAAATGTTATGCTATATAACTTTTATACATACTGGAAACGTGTGGGGATATGCTGCAAATACTGTAAGAGGTACTGCGTATGATCACAATGCTTATTGTAGAGGCTCGAGCTTGTCCGGGGAGTGGGTAAGATGGTATTCATTAGTGTGGAAGATGGCTGAACTACTTCTTGAAGGCATGCAATACCTTCTTTTTAAATTCAACAAAATTTGTTTTAATGATTTGTTTGGAACCAGCAGCTCCTGTAGTGGTTAAAGTCTTGGGTGCGTGTGTGTGTGTTTTTTTTTTTTACTAAAATGCTAAAGGTTCAGATGATTAACTGATCTGCCGTTCTTTGCGGTTTAACACAAGGTAGTAAATAACTACCGAACCAAACTATATCTTGCGTGGTAAGGGGACTCGAAATGTGATTTTAGGGGTTCGAGGTAACTTTTTGTAAGATGTATTTACGAAGCTTCGTTCTTACCGTTTTGAAAATGTAGGAAAATTACTAACCAAAATTTTATTTGGCTTCTCTCATCAGCAGCAGAGGGCAGCGTGTCTGAGTCCCACATGCTGGGAAAGTAATTATAATGCGCCTCTCCACATCATCAAAAAAACAATAAATACACTTTTAAAATACTGTTACTAAAGGGTTCTCGTAAACATACCAAGCACGTTTAAAGTAAACAAAAACACATTAAAGTAATCACTGTTAGAGGACTGCTAAAGCAATTGCTTATACATGCCGACAACAATCCCGAGCACCGTCAGAGAACATTAACGTTAACTTGGTAAAGATGTAGGCATCAGCTTCCGCAGTATCGTGTCAAAGCCTAACCAATCAGGTGGAGCGGAAAGAAGCACCGGAGCTTCGTTTCGTTTGGCTTAATGACTTGTCAATCATCAGTGCCTGGCGGAGCCCTGCCCCCTCCAGCCGGATGAGTTGCCAATCAGACAAGTTACCACGGCGAACGGAGGCTCAGTTTGAAAGTGGCCGTTAATGAACCTCACCCTCAACAGGACGGATGAAGCGCGTTTAGGCTGTGTGACAACCGAAGGAGTAGTTAGAGGACCGAAAACAAACTTTTCCTTCTCTTTATAATTCGCCGGTCTACCTCAAACTTGCTCTGGGGAGGTGTCAATGACTGCTGGAAGTTTAATTCCTTCTCCTAAGAGATTCGACAGTCATGTCCGCGCGTTTAGACGTAGTTAGCCGCGTCGAGTGCTGATGCGCTCGCGAGCTAGCCAGCAAGTCGGTCAGCGGTGAGTTAAAGCGCGGTTACCCGCGGTCGGTTATCGGGCCGGCCGGGGTTTGCTTAAACCTTCTCAGGCAGCCAGCGAGAGCAGACGGAGGATCGCGATGATCCCCGAATGTCCACGGAGCGCTGAGAGCCAAAGCCGGACGAGGTGCTATGGGCAGGTCGTGGAAGCGAACCAGAGCCGCAGCGGCTTGCTGTCGGACATCAGGACTCCCATCAAGACCGACGCCTTCCACGACCACTACACCCTTATCCCCGGTCGAGAGCTGGGCAGGTAAACCAGCTGGTCATTCTTACTCCCGCTGTGACATATATTAATACATTTCCATTTCACTTGACCGCTTTTAGGTATTTCGTTATATCTGTTGTCTTAGTTTGTCGTAGCCACTTCAACCAAAGTTTTGAGTGTTGTTGGCATTAAAATAAAGAATATGCAATGTTAGCAGAACTACAGTTTCCCTTGCCGTGTACCCAAAGTCGTTTCCAAATGGGTCACCCTCAGAGGCGAAGGCGGTCACGGGGGATTGTAATTACAGTATTTTTACAAGATTGCCTTTAAGGTTCTTTCCCTGGTTTTGCCCTGTAAAAACAGTACTAATGCATGTATGTTATTTCTCTGATGATGGAAAAATCCCTTTTATTCAAGTGCAGTAGCCGAAAGCCTGGTGATATTCTGTTGAATTGCCGCATAGTATAAATGTATGCATGTTTATTACGACTTGTCGATTTACAGAGATATTTTAATACTGATATTCCTCTAACAATATATATTATTAATTTTTGTATTGATATTCCGTTGATCTCTTTAAACGGAGGCTCCATATAAGGGTGAGGTATGTTAAGACGGTGCTGTATTTTGGAAAGCACAGAGTAGGAGTTTTTTTTATCTATTAAAAGGGACTTTGGATGAGAATTTCCCGAAGGCCCACTTAAAATACCGTTTATCACATGGGGATTTTCTTAGACTACCCAATGTTTAGGCATATCAAGTTAAATGAACTGCTCAGGTATTAGTCACGCTATGGGATATGACTGTTACTAGGTATTTTGATTTTGTGCCTGAGATGGAGTTTTTTAAAGACAGCCATATCCATACATTTAAACAAGGGAACCGGGCAGCTTTTTGACACATACTGCTGTTTCCAAAAAACATTATTTTGGGACTAACGATGCAGTCATTAGAGAATTAAAGATAACCATCCACTTTTTGTTGACTAGCAGGTGGGTTGTTTACTACCCCGGTAGTGCTCTATGCTCGAAGGTCAGTTATAATAACTCAATGGAGGTGTTATCTAGCCTGTTTTCTGTGGTGAAATATTAATGATTTTGGTTTTGGTCTTCAGTTTGATTTGGAGTTAGTGAACATTTACAGTTTAACAATATGCCATATATGATTTAAATAAAATAATTTGTTGTCTTGTGCATTTTGATTTGGGAACCACCAGATATCCTCAAATGTTTTGCCTTCGGTCAGCTCCTGTAGACTTGTGCGTTCAAATGTCATATGCACAATACATAAATAATTGAAGAGTGCTTGCCACCTTTAAAGCTTCATTGGCCTGAAGGTATTTCCAGGATCCTGTTTTAGAAGGGATTCAATCAATTCTTTTGCAGCATAAAAGGACAAAGACAGTCAAGCTTTTTAGTTCAATGTACTTAAACTGCTGCCGATCGCAATATGAATATGAATATCGGTTATGTCATCCAGATGAACATATATTTTTCTTTCCTATGTTAATGTTTAATGTAAGATCCAGTCTCTTAAACATTCTGCCACAGTGATGGTGTTATTTAAGAGCAAGTTGAGCTTTCACATTCCATACATATTCAACATAAAATCATGTCTACCATATTTCTGAAAGACAACCATATGTGTAGACCATGAACAAGCATTGATGCTGTGGTGCCTTGTTTCGCGCTCAGCTCTGTGCTGTGACCTGATCCGGGTCATCCCATGTCAAATCATCACACGTTCAGAACTCGTCATGGATTTTAGCAATACTTTGCATGCTGATTTGGCCACATGAGTAACTTATGAAACTGAAACTGGGCGTGTCTTGGATCAATATTGAGGGACATTTACAAATTTTTAACTTTTTTTTGGGGGGGGGGGTTATGACTTTAACTACATTTACCTTAATATAAGCTCATATTGTTTTTAAACTATTGTCAAGCTCTGTAGATTGAACAAATAATGTGCCATCCCCATATGAATAATTACTATATAACTGATTAAAATATTAAGAATTCAAGAACAAAAAACACTATATTTCAAAATTGATTAGTTTTTTACTAAAGCTACCTCAGTATGTCATGAACATCTCCAGAAAATTTAATTCCTATGGTTTTTGAGTGGTTGCTTAGATATCATTGTGTATGTGTATCAAAACCACAGTTCCTTTCAGTGCTGATAGCAGTTAGTGATCAATGCATGGTACAGGGTTATTTTTCACGACAACTACAGCTATTGCCAGAACTAGCCATGGCAATATGATTTATATTAAAACATTTTAATTACTATTAAAAATGAATAAAAGACAATATTGCCAAAGTATTTGGGAAAAGAGAATTAATGGTACAATCAGAATAGTTATTTTTCCTCTTTAATTTGCACTTTTGACTAGACATTGGGCTACGAAAAGGGGCCTTCATTTGTCAAAAACCTGAAAAACTAACAAAAATAAACAAACTAGATAGGCTTTTATGCTACTAGGGCAAGGAAAGCATTTCAACATTGGTGTAATAATGCATGTTACATACAAGCAATACTGTTTAAAGGGAAGGTGGGAATGTAAGAACATAAACAACTGCTATACAGTTAGACCTCAGACATTCTCGAGGTTAGGTTCCAGAACCCCTTGCAAATCAGGAGGATTTGCACATGTTTGGTTGAGTCACTGAAAATGGTAATATGTGCTTATTTCTATAGTTTAAACCCTAAATATGACCCCAGTCATGCTCCCAAAACACTTTAATTTAAAATTAGCTTAATACATTACCTTTAAAAAAACAAATGTTTGATGCAAAAATAGAGTACAGTATCACCTAACGGATATTTGTCACACTAGCACATTTACAGTACAGTATACTAATGTTACCCCTATTAATTCATAGAACACAGCATTGGCTGTATTCACAGTAAGGTAAAATGAGTGGACGAACGGGCCTGTAAACTTATTGACAGAAATCGTATACATAACCAAGGTATAATTCAATAAAATACGTAAAGGAAACATGTACATGTATTTTTTGCGGATCTGTGAATTCACGAAGCACAAATTCATGGGGGCTGACTGTAATCTCAATTTATAGTCCATCAGAGCCTTTGATGCAGCTATTGTGTCTTTGCTTGAAATTGTGTATGTCTGCCCTGTTGCTGTCACGGGTTCAACTACTAAAAGCACATCCTGATAATCCATAAGTCTATCAGAATGGTATGGGAATGAATAGGATGGAGATGGTCCATGAGGATGTAAAAAGCTCAGTCTCAACTCTCTGGTGCTGGGCATAGTTCCTTCAACACATCCTAGCCACTATTATCATATGCAGCACATAATCTTTGCTGCTTGCAAAGTCAAGTGATTCCCTCAGTGTGCACTTACACTGTACCTATATGTACATCTCACTCACCTCTGATGAATGCAGGGCATTTATTTCCCATATTTACTAGCCATGTGGGCCTTTTCAATAGTATGGCAAGTACAGGTTTCTGCAATGACATTAATGAAGCTTTCCTTAAATTTCAGTGTAGCATATTTGTAACCTTAAATAATGTTTTACATACCCCTGTGCTTGTTATACTATTTCATTTCAGTTTGGCTGTTATTAAAAAGGCCCATAAGTGATATGAAACCATGTGACGCTACCTTTAAGTCAAGATATTTCAGCAACAACTTAAAAACCAAAGACTAGCTTTGGTTAAAAAAAATGATCAATTTTGAATTTTTTTTGTTATTGTATTGTTAGTATTTTAATCAGTTATTACATAGTAATTATTCATATGGGGATGGCATTTTATTTGTTCAATCTACAGAGCTGTACAATAACTTTAAAACAATGTGGGAACCATTTCTGTGCAGCCTATATTAAGGTAAATATAGCTAGTCAAAGTAGTCATAGTCCCCCTTCCAAGAAAGTTAAAACTTTGTTCGCTTAAATCTCCCTCAATATTGATCCAAGACAAACCCAATTTCAGTTTCATGAGTTACTCATGTGGCCAAATCAGCATGCCAAGTTTTGTTAAAATCCGTGGCGATGAGGTCCGAAACTGTGATGATATGCCTTGGAATGACCCATTTTCAGCACGAACCACATGGTATTTTTTCATACTTAATTCTTGTTATGATAATTATTATTGAAGTTATTGGAGGGTGGGAAAGTCTTGAAATGTTGACGTTGCCTCAGCATTTATGGTTTAATGATCCTGACAAATTATGGGCTTGCTTTTAGCACTGGTCGGCATTTGATGTCTGCCAGTTTTAGTGATTACATGTTAGGTTTAGAGGGGTGATTGTAGCAGTCAGCAGTTACTGAGGAACCATGGGCTGTAATTTATTACATTTGACAAGCTAACTGTCTGGTTGGGCACTATTATTTCAAAACAGTATAGCACCTTGATTGCCACACAGAGGAATTACTGCAGGAGTATGATTGTAAACTCAGAGCTGACCTCAGTGGATACTCGTTCTTTGAACAATTTAAAAAATCAAGTTTGGATTTTGACTCATAGAGGGTGGTTTGATTGCAGCTATATAGCATTCCAGTGTGCATGCCATTGGCATCATTCATCCATTAATGTAGACGATAGGGTAAAGGAAGCTGTTGGTTATAAGAGCAGGTGTGATATTTCCAAGTAATGAGAGCTGCATTTTCTTAATTAGTGCAGTGTGAAACTGTACTAAATACAGTCTCTTTCCAAGGTATCTGCTGTAGGTGAATGGTTCAGTTTTTGCAGTGCATACAAGGAAGCTGTTATAGTTTAGTGTTGCTCATAATCCATATTTATTAAAAATAACTTCTTAGGTTTAACCTGCAACCGTGTCAGTGTATAAATAGCCAAATTAATTTTCTCTTCTCCTTTTTAGGCTGTGGTATGAGAAGCTACTTTGACAGTTTCCTAATGAGAACTGTACAATGATAGAAGCATGAAACCTATTTTTACATTATGGGTTAAATGCACTCTGAATACATGGGGTTTTATCGACTGAGCTGACAAAGATGGCTTCACACTTCTCACCAACAAGAACGAGATATCAGAAACAGGATAAATGACACTTAAGGTTTTGTTTTCTTGTCTGTGGAGTGAGGGTTCTTCTGTTCTGCAACTTGCATGATATAATATATAGCTATTTTTTGATGAAACCAGCAGTCTATGTTTTGGACAAGGAAATAAATTGTGGTCAGGTCTGCTCTAAACACTGACTAGGATGACTAGGTTTGGTTTTACAGCAAATGATGTCAAAATTACCTTTTAAATACATGCAAACAAAACTGCTCACTATATTATAATATTTGAATGTTTTTATGCTTCTTGTTTGACTTGGAGCTAATGCAAAAAGTTGTGTGTAATTCTAAAGAGCGTGATCATTTTAAGGTTTATTTAATTATATCACATGCCAACGTATACATAGAATGGACTGGGTGCTTGAGAAGAAGTTGAGGACCGTTAGAACAAGAATCTTTAATTATACATTGCTTTTGAAAAGCCCTTGTCTTAGAGGACAGGAGTTTTCTGGGTTGAAACATGCCACTTGTAAAATATGTCCCGGGTAGAGCATTTGTAAGACTGAGTTGTTTATGGCAGTAGATGGTTTGTGATTGGGTTTTCTTCATAGGGGAATGGTACCATGTTGCTGAGTTATTTTTTTGCATCATGTATTGATTTCATGTATTTTATGTGCAAATTCATTTATACATTTTGGGGAAGCAAGAATCTGTGGCTTTAAAAATTTCTATAAGTTCCATTAAGACTTGTTTCCATGCATCACCTGGTACTTGTTTGCAAGAGGGTTGTGTAACAGACTTTGACTGGGTAATCAGCACAGTTAGCAAACATGAAAGAGTCATGCGAAAGCAGGTTAATACCCCAGGAATATTCTATACAACACCCACTGTGTGCGTAGTGTCACGTCTGTTCACTGCAGTATATATTATAGACTTATGGACGTCTGTGTAATAGCAAGTCTGCAAGATGACTCCAGCTTAATGTATCTGTAGGTACTCTTGCCAGGAGATAATTTATATTGTGTTTAAAACCAGTATCTGTATATAATGCAGTGGGCATGGCCAATTATACCTTTGTGATGCAGAAAAGAAAGACAGGTTATGTAACGTTTGGGAATTAAGAACATAATTACAACCAAATGTTTTAATTTGCTAGTTTGAGCCAGACGGTCTTTACTTACCTAAAACGCAATTTGCTGTTTGTATGCATCTGTTGAAATATACTGGGTCTTTTCGAACTATTACCACGCAGGTCCCCACAGCTCTTAAACAATTCCAGTCAGGTGCTGTTAGCTAGTTACTGTTCCCTTCAGCACTTATTTGTTGATGCCTAGAACATGGTCAGGGGCATTTTAATGAAGGCCTAATACTATATAAAAGTCTTTGTGTAGTTGTGGTATGAAATAGTGATGGTAAATGATTCCTTTTGTTTTATTGTTTTATTATAAACAAATATTAGTTGCTGTGTAATTGGAGATTTATTGAACTGTTTATCAGTATTGCATCCCACTTTGCTAGTTATCTCAGTTCATCCTGTCCATTTAAGTTGCATAGTTGGTCATCTGAAACTGGAATGGTTCCCCATAGGATGCATTTACCATAGCTAACAGCAGTTGCAGCTTTCAACATGTAATCAGCTTAAAATGTTTCCTTCTCTTTACCCTGGTTTTCCGCCTCGCATGGGATGGCTGTTGTGAGAGGTTGTCGGATGTTCCGTGTGGTCCCTTTTGCTCAGTCCTTCCCAGCCTCCCCCGTGACAGAAAGGAGCTCTGTGTTTCCCGGTCAAGCAGGATACCATGACATCACCATTCCGCTTTTCAATTAGTTTGTGCCTGTGCCCGGACGGGGATGGCGTCCGCTACGTGCCGGGCCTGCCTCTGTATTTTTTGTCAGTCCCCTTTGCCTTCCTCACCAAAGGCTTTGGTTACAGCAGGTGACACCAAGGTAATGTGCTCCCTCTTATTCACATTCATTCAGACCAGTGGGGCGTTCCTGTTATCTTAGACGAATTCATTTAAGCTAGTGGGCAACTCAAAGCTGACTGCATGATTCCTTAAAGTAGCACAAGAAAATAACTTGCTCAACACAATAGTAGTTTCAGCATTTTAAAGGTTGCACAAATATGGCTATGAATATAAATTCTGGCACATATAAGGCTATGAATATAAATTATAGAAAGAATACAGCACTGTAGCTCTATCTGGTTTTATTTATTTATTTGTTTGTTTATTTAGGTGAAAGGCTACCAAAGTATTTTGACATTGATTGGTCATTTAACTTCCCCACAAAGCTCTGGATGGTTTTCATCCTGAAATACGGGGGGGGTGGGGCTTCCGTGCCTTTGACCATGGGAATGAATGGCCTTGGCTAAGTCACATGTCTTTGGGCATTATTGTCTGACGTCATAGGCATGCAAAGTAAACAGACCCTCACTTTCAGCCAAGAAGCTGTGTGTTTAAAGAGCCCTCTCTTCTAAGGGCTGGGGGTTTTCTCCTACTCTAAAGGGTATGTAGTTTTCATCTTCCTAACACAGTAGTAATTTGTCCATTTGTGACAGGTGTAAATGGTCCTCTGCAGTTACAAGCTACTGATACATTCAGTCATGCTGAACAAAGCCCATATTTCGCTTTCTGAAAATTGGCATCCTTCTGTTCATCACTTTCGAACTTTTGGGAACTTAATATCCATGTACCCATGTTTTTTTTTTTTTTTTTACATTTATCATTTAATACTGTGTATCCTCATAGGATGACCAAAGTTCCTTGTTTTGTATTGGGGTTATTTTAGCCAACCTTCTGTTCATGCTTCATTCCATACATAGTCCAGTCGTGTTGCAGCTGCTTTGCAACAGAGGACTGTTTAGAGATGGGTCCCTGGACCTGAAGGAAAGGCTTTTAGTGGGCTCCCCCTGGTGAAATTTCTTAGAGATTGCAGTCCAGTTCAGCTCCATTGTCTGTTGCTTGCGCTTGATGTGGATGACCATAGTTTCTCTGGCATTCATTTGCACCTCTTTGTAAAAACTGTTTTAGAAGTGGTAGGTCACACAGTATAAGACACGTGTGTTGTGGAATGAGGTCATGTGACTCAGAGGGCTGTGTCCATTAGTGCTGGATCAGTATATCAGTGCTGGATCAGAGCTTTTGTGTGTATAGCATGGGAAGAAAATGACCCTGGAATGCAGTTGCCAGTGTAAACTGCCATGAGTCGGCACAAATCAAGATGACATTGCAGGATCACAAGCTGCCATGACTTGTGGTTCCTGTGAAACATTGTTTGCATTTCCAGTAATAAATTAGCTGCCATGCAACAGAACTGTGCCCAGGTAGCCTGGAAATGCTAATAAGTGTACATTGCAGCGTCATCGTAGAGGCAAAGTCCACTGAATAGTGTCTGTAAGACTGTGATTAAGCAGCTCACATTTAGTCTCTTTATATGTTGGTGTTCAAATGGTGTTCCACTTTCTAAACTTGATTTAAATTGTTAGTTATTGCCGGTGAAATTGTTTGTGAAAGTTGCAATCTCACACCATAAGTTTTCTTGAATTGAAGATATCAGAGAACCAAGGTCTTGTATGTAAATGCATTTGCTGTAATTATGCACATTACGTGCTAAAATTATCTGGGTCTATGCACTGATATTGAGTATACAACAGCATATCTTTCATTAACTTGTAGGAGCATCTTGTTTGTTCCCTGCATTCTAGAAGAATAGCCAGTACTCATCGATAAGACCTTTTTCTTTAATAAAAGTAGGTTCTTTTGACTGGTATCATCTAGTCTTGGTCTCATCTAGGCTTTTTCTGTACAATGAAACTGCACTACACGGAAAAGCTTTAAAAAGCGATTTTCAAATCCAAACACGTTATTGATTGGAAGCAGAGTGCATGATTCCTTAAAGTAGCACAAGAAAATAACAGCAGAGTTAACTTGAAATCATATAGAGTTTTAGGCCAGGTGGCTGTTATACTTCTGGGCATGTTAAGAATTGCAGAAGAGTGACTAATACCGGAGTGAAGTCAATTTTAGGAAATACATTTTCTAGCTCAATGTCTGTGCAGATTTAAATCTATTAATTCCATTTATTCTGGAGCAGGAAGATTTCAGCAGAACAGTTTATTAATAAAAAGGAAATAACTGACAATGAGTACAAATATGGAAAGAAATGCCCCCGCATGCACGCGCACACACACACACACACACACACACACACACACATACAACCTCAACTGTTTTCAAGTGAACATATAGCTGTATTGGATATCTGTTTTGGGGCCATAAAAGAAAAGTAAGTTTGTTGTCTATCGCCACTCGTGAATCAGTCCTACCTCTCGTTCTTGTGAAGCCGCTAGCTTAGACACTTATGAACTCCAGCAATGTAAAAACACGAGCTCTGCCTGAATAATATAGCTGGTTGCAATCTATAGGCCTACATGAATCACCTTAGAATTAGATACCAAATTACCAATGTCATATTTTTATTGCAAACTATGTAACATCTAACTATATTTACTGCAAAATTGATATGATGATTTGAAGCTTGCCCTATGATATGTTGCCGTTTCTCAGACTTAATCACGCATTTTCTTTAGCTGTATGTCTTACAACACTTAGTTTACTTAGAGGCATTACTTCAGTAAAATTTCATTGTCACATTTTGAATAGTGTTTAAATTACAGATACTCAGAAATGTTTATTTTAATGGTAGTCCTCAACTAAATCAGATAGTGTTGGCCTGAGTACGTGTAGATTAAGGTTTACTGTAGTTGTGAAATGTTATTTTCTGTACTTCTCTGCAAGTATATTGCATTTAAGATGTTCTAAACTGCTCAAACATATCATTTAGCAGCTGGCTAAATCTTCATTTATGTGACTCAACAAACTTCCCTGGTTATTAGACTGAAGGCATTTGCAGTGGAAGTAATTAATGACTGATGCTTATCCTAAAGTTGATGATTAGTCAGGACCAGACCACAGACTCCTTTGCATTCTGCATCCTTGCCTCATTTATGGATGTATTAACATTAGTTGTCTTGTGTGTTTCTCTACATCTTTATGATAGTAAAGACCTTGTGGTGATCATTAAATTAGATGATGAAAATGGACCATATGAAAACTGGAAATATGTTTTAATCGATGGCTAAGAGTCCTTGTATACAAGGCATCTTTTCATTTGTATCAGAACCTTACAAGCTATATAGATCTGAATTAACTGAACCCATGGGGTTCCATACAGGTGTTAAATTTTCCACTAATTGAATTTTCCATATTCCACTAGTGCTGTAGTGCTCATGGAGTCTGTAATATCAGTGTTTTATTTTGCTTGCGGACACCACACATATCAAGCAGAACGTGCATTGGGCCACACAGGGAGGTTCCACCTGAACCCATGTGCATAATGCACTCTCCAGGAGCCTTGTCACATGCACCTTTTCTTTCATCTCTGTGAAGGTTCTCTGACTTTAATGGGCATTATCCCATGTTAAGGTAGGCATTTAAAAGAAAACGTTTGATACTAGACAGGTGTAGTGTAGCCTCTCATGTTTCTGTTCTTTATAAAATTTGCCTGGTTGTTCATTCAGAATCATGAATGATACTCAGTTTTGTATTACTTGCACTGATGGTCTGGTGTGATGTGGCATGTTGTGATAGATAGTGTGTAGTGCACTTTGTATATGCACTTAGTTTATCTACACCGCTATAAGCTGCTCATCTCAAATGAGATCCTGTTTCGGCAGGCCAGCTGTATGTGGTGGTCAATGACACTGGGCTCTGTCATTTTTAGCCTGCTGCATGCCTTTGTCTCCATATCTCTGAAAGATGCATTGTGTGGGTTCCGTTTAAAAATAGAGGATGTGGAATCCCAAAGTGACCTGAGATTGTGAATGTGGCAGTCCTGTCCCACATTCTAGCACCTCTGTCCTCTTGGCCCACAGACAGCCAGCCAGTATGTTTGTGTTCTTGCTGCTCTCTGATGCCTAAACCTCCAGTTCAGACATGGATGAAGGCTTTCACGCTGCTTTCTTTCCCCCCTCAAGATATGCTGTTCTGTTGGTTGTGGTGGATGTAAAAATGGACCTGGCAAGCTGTAACAAGTAAGATGGAAGAATAGCTCTGAGCTAGAACTGTGAGGACCCTAGAGATGTTTCTGCAGGGTATACCTCTCAACACACACATCCCATGGTGCCATCACTGATGCTGCTGACTTAACCCTCAGGATTACTTAATTCACCATCAAAGGGCTTCCACCCTCACCCTAGACATTGTCAACTCATGATTGCCCACCTGTGTGACCCTCCAAGCCAAGAAGGGGTCAAAGTTGGTGTGCCGTGTTTGAAAAGGCTGCTGGGAACCAGTGATCTAGGGGCCACCTAAATGGTGTGAGGACATCTGGGTACAGACAGTGGGTGCTTGGGTCACATAGATATCAGTCTTCCATAATCTCCACAACGTTGTCCCTAAGATGTTCATGTTGTTGTTGTTATTGTGAGCACTCCAAAAGAAAGCAATAAAAATGGAGGGTAAAATACAGGCTTTTGAGTTTGTAATTGGTCATCAAAATTTCATTGCTGGTTAGCTGGTTACTGTGGTCTGTTAGTGTTGCTGTCGTGGACCGACAGACATTTTGCTAACTAAATAAAAGGGTGTGTCACACTCCAGACAAGAACATACCCACTGTGCATATGTACGCTCCGGCCGGTTAACATTTCTGTGTGTGTGTGTGTTTGAGATAGGGGACAGCAGACCCTAATGAGCTGGGGTCTGGGCACCACAAATTCCCTCACACCAGTCTGGCCCATTAAAGTGGGTCATCACACAAAGCAGGCACTTGTATGAGCCCAAAGGCCAGCCTGGTTTAGGGGATGACTTCATCTCTTAGAAATGTGGGCAGACAAAGAGATGTTCGGCTCTCATGAGGGTGCTGGTGGTCCCCTCCCCCTCTCAGTCAGGCAGCACAAGCCCCCAGGCCCCCCGCCCCATGTGTGGCGAGAGTTCCGCAGACCGCCTCTGTGTGAGCATTTGTGTGTCGTTGTCTCGTGGTGGGGGAGTGATTTCAAGGGCAGCTCTGAGACTAGATCTTTGGTAGCCTGTCAGGCGGACATTATTGAATTCCATCTATTTTTGTTTCATTATCTTGTCGAACCAGTTTGCTTTTCTTGTGCTTGTGAAAGAAGTTTAATGCAGTAAATTTTGGTGATCCTCTGTACCGATTCCAGTAGTTAAATAATGTACTTATTTTGCATCTTTATAATTTTTTTTAAAGATCACCAGACAAGGCCTTATAATATTAAATGTAAAGCTAAAACTCTTTGGTGAAGCACTATTTTCAGTTGATAAGCTTCCCTTCTGGTCCTTGAATGCATGGAAGGTGGGGCTCGGTCTTTCTCAAATTTGGTGAAAGAGTAAACTTTTTCTTTTCTTTGTTCATGCAGGGGGAAGTTTGCTGTTGTGAAGAAGTACGTCGAAAAATGCACTGGAAATGTATATGCCGCCAAGTTCATGAGAAAAAGGAGGAAGGGCCAGGACTGCAGGCTAGAGATCATCCACGAGATCGCCGTCCTGGAGCTGGCCACTTCCTCCCCATGGGTTGTGGACCTGCACGAGGTCTATGAAACGGCCAGTGAGATGATCCTGGTGCTGGAGTTGTGAGTACACGTAAAGTCATGAGAAAAGGCAGAAATCCTCCAGAAGCATACTCCCACTTGGGTTGACATCCTGCTGCTTTCTGTGTTGGTTTGCTGGCACACGCTTTCCTGTTGGAATCCCATCTATTGCGAGTCATTGCCATTCCCGGATGGCGCTGGTATACCAGCTCTGATGCCCCCTGGCAGATGCTTCCGAGACCGTGGGATAGTTCGGTACATGCTGGCAGCAGATGCGGAGGATGAGCGTTCCCTCCCATATATGGGGGGAGGGCTTCCCTCAGCATGGTGGCATCGCACCAGCCTTGCCGGTTTTCATCTGTGAATGAAGTTTGGGTGTGTTTCTTCAGTTGTCCACCTATCCGGTGTTGATGGGTGTCATTTTCTCAGTGATTTGAGCCACAGCCGTTCGAACCCTCTGAGATCTAAAAGGACAAATTGCCGAAGCTGCACCTGGTGTCATGTTTCCCCATACAAAGGGGATATGGCTGACTTTACAGCTACTATGCTGCATTTACGGCTGTTCAAGCAAACCGGGAAAGCACCAGTAACAATATGTTGTATCTGTAGTCATGTGGGAACAATGTGCGCAATCAGGCACCTCGATCAGTGTCGACAGAGCAAAGTCTTCCAGGCACTGAGGGCAACTGTCAGGCTGTTGTTGAGAGGTGCTAAGACACTTTGCATTCTAATCCTTTGGAGATTGCGCAGTGTGGGAAAGGCTACTGCTGAGCCTCTTCTAGGGAATTGAGTGCAGTAACATGTGGCCAAGTCATGTAGAAGATTTCAGCCCATGCTGTTTGGACAGCATATGCAGAAGACCATTCTTTTTCAGACTTAACGGATCATGAAAGGAATTTCATTAAAGACCCTGCGTGTCTGGTTAGGGCAAGCTTCAAAACTAGCAAAAATCTCTAACCGCTACAGTGCTGTTTTCTTTAGGTTCTCCAGTTGCTCTCACAGTCCCAGAACATGCTAAGGTGAATTGGAGTTGTTAAATCGTCCATATGTATGAATGTGTGTGTGAGTGGTGTCTGCTGGGCCCTGGATTCTCCATGCACTGCACCAGTAGCTTCTGGGATGGGCTTCACATTTCCACAACCCTGCATAGGACATGCAGGTATGAAAAATACATGGATGCATATCTCAAAATATAGATGAATTGTGAACAAAAAAGCTTTTAATAGTAAAAGCCATTCAACCAGGTGGCCTCTTGCAGCTCCGTGTCATACATATGTAAAGGATTCTACTGGGTTGAATGTTGCCTGGCCAGAAAAATAATCATATCATGGTTAGGCCCTTGACCCCAACTGCTCCAGGGATGCTGGTTGACCCTACTGTCTGACCCCAAGCTTTCTGCATCATGCTCTTGTACATCGCTTTGGACAAAACCAACTGCTAGATAATTTATGTACAAACCACCTACAGCAATCAGTGTATGAAGGGTCAATGAACTGTATGGGCTTTGGTTGGGACTGTAATTAAGCATCTGATAGAGGAAACCAGTTGTTTTGAGGTCAGTAAAATTAATTTGTTGCAAAAGAACCATGCATTAGAGGGAAGGTTTAATTTGGTTTAGGGCTGGGATGATTATTCAATGTAATCAACAATGTCGATTATAAAAATGTGTCGACGTGGAATTTTAGTTTCGACGCGTTGTGTAAAACAACGTAAATGTTTTGGAACTGCAATGCACTAAGTGATAAGCTAAACATATTGTAAGGGAAAGTACTTTATTCCCTCGGGAGCACATTAACGCTGTACTTTTAAAAATCGTGCAATAAAAGTCTGCTGATAACTTGACTTTACTGTCCACCCGATGACCTCTTTGCCACTCGAGAGCTACAGTATTTTATTTATTGCACCTGTGGCATGGTTTTCATTTACAATACAAAGTTATTCTACGAATAAGCTGGCTAGTTGTTTCACTGCTGGCAAGGTTAAAACGATATCAATTATATATTGATTTCTGATATAGTTTTGTCTAATATCACTAGTGCCAGCAGTGCCACACTGTTTTGTAAGGCCAATATAGTTTTGTCTAATATCGCCGGTGCCAGCAGCGCCACACTGTTTTGTAAGGCCAATATAGTTTCGTCTAATATTGCCGGTGCCAGCAGTGCCACACTGTTTTGTAAGGCCAATATAGTTTTGTCTTATATCGCCGGTGCCAGCAGCGCAGCACTATTTTGTAAGGCATGCACTGGCCAATCATGTAGCACTTCTCTTACAAATATCTATCAGCAGAGCTCCGGAGCCTCTGGAGAAACATGCGGCAAAAAACGGCTCGCATGCGGTCTTCCAAAGTTTGGGAATACAGGAATACAATGGTACCTCAGTTCTCGAACTCAAATCTAACTCTAATCCCAACATAACAACCTTAACCCCTACTCGACCCTAACCCTAACCTTAACCTAACCATAAGTAACCGAACATAATACAGTGGTACCTCAGTTCTCAAACTCATTAGAACTCGATTTTCGAACTAACCAGCTCGAAATGGGAAATATGGGGTTAATTTCAGGTAAGGCAGGCAAAACGCAGACGGACAATACAATGACCAGACTGGGGAAACAAACAGAAACACAGACTGAATACAGAGGACTAATGACAACAACCACAGCTGATCACACAGGGATTCCACACGGGGTTAACAAGGGGGCGTGGTACTTGGAAGAAGTGAATGATTGGGGCAGGACACGTTTTTTTTTTTTTTAAACTTTACACATTGGATGTATTTATTTTCTTACTTTATAAATTACTCTTTTGATAAATGTGCTTAGTTGTGTTTAGTACAGTATATGTTGTTTCATCCGGTTCATTTTGTTTTGAAATGCTAAAAAAAAAACATATTTAGGTGTAATTTTTGAGGGCCGGGAACTAATTAATTGGTTTTCCATTATTTCTTATGCCGAAAATGCTATCACAACTCAAACGTTTTAGGATTCAATCCGGAGTTCTGAATGGATTAAATTCGAATTCTGAGGTACCACTGTACTTCAGTCATGACACCTTTTCTGCACCTCTATTGTAGTTGACGTTAATGATGCTGTTTATTTTTGATTTTCTGCTTACTTTTTCTATCACATGAGTGAAACAAATTATCATTTACGACTACTCTTACACACTGTAGCCTTAAAAGATTCTTTGCTCACTGAATTAAGCTTAACTATAAGCTACCTTTGCTAGTGTTTAAAAACATGTTTCTCTAGTTATGAAATCATTCCATGTTTGGTGTACTGAATTAATTAATAATAATAATAATAATAATGAAATAAGTACAAACTATTGCAGTGATTATTAACTTCAGTCTAACATAGAAATCCTATTGAATCTCTTAAGATTTGCCTTTTTTAATAATGCTCTAATGCAAGACTCTTCAATTCAGGCTCTCAATTCCAAATTCAGGCCTTATTTTCAGTTCTCCCAGGTAGTTAATTTAATAAATTCTGATTGGTCACTGGCTTCACATCTGGCTCAGCAGGGCTAGGCCCTTGAGGACTGTGAATTGAACAGCCCTGCTTTAATGTTTAACATATGTTTTAATAAATTGAAATGTTAATGAGAATTTCAGATTTGTGTGTGTGGGGGAGGGAGTGAATTGTTGTATTAAATGACTAACTTGAAAATAATTGCTTATGAATAAATTTATCATCAGATCAATCAAAAAATTGTTAGTCAAATAATCGAAAAAAATAACTAGATTAATCATTTAAAGAATAATCGTTTGGAACAGCACTAATTTGGTTAAGGCAGTAGATATTCATTTGAATGATTTAATCACATAAAAAATAACATTGTATAAAATTATTGAAAACGTACATTTCAATCAGTGGGGCAAAATTTAAAGTTAATAGATGGAAAATATGTCATAAAATTAATCGTTAAAATCTGCCAGCCACAGCCAGCATTACCCTTGAGCCTGTGTTACTGTCCCAGCCTAGTTCATTTTAGACAAACTACCTATAATTATTGTCTAATGAGGATCAAGCAGCACATTAGCTGATTAATTTCTCTGACAGATTAGCCTCCTAAGCTAATACTGCTTTATTGGAATCCACCCAAATGCATTTACGTAAACAAAGCTCGAAATAGATTTGGACACTTCAGTGAGGCTGTTGCATCTGTGTGTTGTCAGAATGCCGAGTCTGAGTACTGAGCAAAATGCACTGTTCTGTTAATTGGACTTTTAATAGCTATTCAAATTTTAGGTATAGGGCTCAGAAGCTGTGTTGTATTACTTGTATGCACGTGTGGAGGTCAGTGGAGTTTAAGGTCAAAATGTAAGGGAGCTACATTTTTCTGTATTAATGTAGTTTCTGTTGCGGGGAATCCCTGGGAGTGGTTCTGATGGCTGCCGTCAACTCACTGTTGGGAAAAAGATGGCTGGTTAGAGCGACTCTCAAAGAGAGGGTCTTTCTCATGCGGAAGCTGTGGTACGCTAAACGGAGCCCCAGGCTAGCCCAGCCCGCGGTGTAATGGAAATGAGGGCGGATCGCGGAAACTCCTGTCTGCACAGCACCATGAAGGCATCCGCACAGCTGTGGGGGGGCGCGGTATTATTCCGCGGCCGCACGTGAGCCCGGAGGACTTTGGTGGCTGGCCCAGTACATCAGAGGTGGAGAGGGGAAGGGGAAATGAAGCGGAGTGAGGGGGCTTTCTTCAACTACACTGTGTGATTCATCACAGATCCTAAGGGGGACAACCCTGTCAGCAGCCCTTACAGAGCTCCCTGGTGCCCGTCACGCACTACATAGGCTCCATTAGTCTCCTCTGTTAAAGCCTTTTTGTTTGCGGCATCTTCAGTCTCTTACCAGCCGCTGTTGACCAGCAGGATGCGGGGGACGGCACGTTGGTCAGCTAAATCAGTCTCTGCAAAAGACCCCGATGAATCGCTTCCTCTGTTGGCCCAGAAATGGAAGTCCTGTAGTGTAAGATGATTTAATTGAGGATGTCATGTGAAACCACTGAAGTCCCCCACCCACTGCCAAAGCTAGAAGAGTGAAAGTTAGTACTGACACAGCTGCTCCAGTTAAACTGCAAAGAGCGCTTCAGTTTAATAAGGTGTAAGGTTCAGTGTTTCCGCTGCTCTCTCTATCATGTATCTGAAATATAATAAAGTGTGTTGATCTTTATGGTGTACTTTACTGTAAGTCGTAAACCCTCTGGGATGTTTTGTAAGCCTTTAAAGCCAGCCTCGCCTTTTCTGCACACAAGCCCAGTGAAAAGCCTCTGTAAGTCGCACACGACCTTGAAACGTATGGTTCAGCAGCTAAGGGAGGCCATGCTAGGAGAATAATAGACCCTTTCACCCCCACACTATGACAAGTTTCAGTGCCACTGGTCCCTTCTCAGGGTCACTAGAAGGTTTTCATTTTCAGCTTGTTCCCCCCTTCTGTCAGTCATTGGCTGTATCTTAGTCCGATGGTAGTAACTGGTCTTGAAAGCTAAGAGGTGTGACCATAAAGTAAAAACAGAATACTAATGGGGTCTAAGAGAATAGAGGGCACTTAAGAAAACCAGTGCTAGGCTCATTTTTTTGTGGTTTTAAATTTAATACCTGGAGTTTGTGGTTTGCTTCCGCAAAGTCACTGCGTCTGTCCTCCTCTCTCCATTCTGTACAAACTGTACAAACCTGGCAGCGCTCGACTATAATTACAGCTGGCCAGTGCAGAAAGAGAAACGTCTGCATTTTCCTTCATCCCAAGACTGTACGGAGAGGCACGGGACGCCCTGACCATGGGCCATTTTCCGAGAGGGTGGCTGACACCCATAAAACTTTCCAGGCTGTTGGTGTCTGCATGAACTCACATTTATTCAGAGAGCAGCGTCATTTCTGCCAGTCATCTGGGGGACTAGATACTCAGGAGGGACTTAGAGGTTTTAACTCTAGCATTCTGTGAGCTGGGTGGCCATGCTGTGCCTGACATAAATTTGTATGGTACTGTGATGTGATTTAAAAGGGTAGTGGAGGACCACCTCCGAATGAAAAGACCTGAGTCGAGTCTCTGAGAAGCAAAGACTATAAACACGGCAGAAAAATATTTTCCCAAGCCATCCTCAATGTGCTTATTCTCCCTATGTAATTAGTGAGTGACCGCAGCAATTGGAGTAAACCAACAGACAGCTGAAACACACAAGGCTTTCCATTTGGGTGATCCCACTCATCTGTCACCATGCAGACACCTAGTGGTTATGGAGGGAATTGCATGTGATTTCCAAACTGCCCTTTTACAGAAATTTCTTGGTGAATATATGGTCAAATTTGAATGTAGCATGAGTCTCATTCGCATGTTTTTAAAACTTATAGAATCCCATTTTTGTCATAAGCCCAGGAGACAGTCAGGCCCCAGTAGACCTAGGGTGCAGTGCCCTTTGCATGCCACCCGTCTGTCTGCCAGTCGACCACAGGCCCACTATCTCTGTTTTTCAGAGTCTCAGCTTCACACTCTGACAGACAGACTGTCATTTGCATACGTCTGTTACTGTGTGTATTTAAATAAAGACAGGAGGCTCATACCCAACCTCACACCATTGAAATACCATTTAGGGACTGGCCTGTGTGGCGAAAAAGATTAGGGATTGGCAGCAGTAACACTGACCCCGGATAACCCGGAGCATAAGCCCCCATCCCACCGCAGCAGGGACTCCAGCCCACACCATAAACAGTTTGACTCTGAGCTTCTCTGTTTTCCCTCGGCAGCAAGCTTCCAGCTGGCTGTTAGAATGGCAGGAAGTGACCTTGTTCACCCTGTCTGCACAATCCATCCTTTTAGTGTTTCCTAATCCCTGTAGGGAATCTGGTCTAATCAGTGCAAGCAAACACCTGCTTTTTCAGACATTTATGTCATATTTAGTATGTTTTTTATTATTATTAATGTAAGGAATAGAGGACTTTCAAGCTTTACAGAAGTTTTTAAGGGTTTGAAAATCACCACAAAATTATTAAAATGTCTAGCTGGTACCTGTGATTTTTAGGATGTTCAGGGAGACTGAGATTAGTTTTTACGTGTTTAGTGATAATAGGACTGGAAATTTCTTTCCCTTTTGAAAGGGGGAAGCAGGTTGTTGGCGAAAGTGAAAGTGCCAGCGCTCCCAAAGCCACATGCCATCTGCAGGCTAACTTGTGAGCTGGTGGATGTGAAAAGGGAAATACAGTTTTTCCCCCATCATCATCCATCTGCTTTAATGTTGAGAACTAATGACACCCCCTTGTATCACTTGGTAGTGGCTCTCTTGGTCTCGGGGTGTCTTTGGAATGGGATACCATCTCTTAACCTGGCACATGTATGATCCAGATCACCCGGCCTTTCATGACCTTTTAATCCCCGATCCCCACCCCGGACAATCAGAACTCAATGAGTGATTTTATGAATATCGTGCTTCTGTAATAGGTTTGGAGTCCAAACAAGCCGCCGGTTGCTTTCTGTGTGGTGTGACGACGTCTGTGTCTGTCTGTGTGTTTGCCTACAGTGCTGCCGGAGGAGAAATATTTAACCAGTGTGTTGCCGAGCGGGATGAAGCTTTCAAGCCGGAGGACGTGAGGAGGCTGATGAGGCAGATCTTGGAGGGTATCGCTTACCTTCACAAGAACAGCGTAGTGCACTTGGACCTCAAGGTTAGTGGGTGTGGCCTCTAACACACAGAGATCTTCTACTAGGTAGAAATGTCAGACCACCTAATAGAGAGGGATTAGTCTTTGTGCACATGTCACTTATTGAGCTCTCTTAGAGGAACAGACATTAATAGAAAGCTTTGTACACATATTACAAATCAACAATGCTGTATATATTTTTTCTGACATCTATCTCACGGTTCCTCAGCCGCAGAATATCCTTCTGACCAGTGATTCTCCCCTTGGAGACATTAAGATAGTGGATTTTGGGCTATCACGCATGGTGAGCAGCAACCAGGAGCTACGGGAAATTATGGGCACCCCAGAGTACGTGGGTGAGTTGATGCTTACTCAGTCCAGGAAAAGCAGCATGTTCTAATGACAGGAGTCCAGCTGTGTGGGCCTTGTCTGATTTTAGTCCATGACTGTTCTAGGGCTTTTTAGAATTTTATATTAAAATGTAATGATGTTTTTCTGTTTACAGCTCCAGAGATTCTAAATTATGAGCCAATAAGCACAGCAACAGACATGTGGTAAGACCAGCACTAGGATACATCATTTTCCTAACTCCTGTGTCAAACGCTAATTAAAACTTCTAGAAGCTGACATGTAATTAGAACCAAATCGTTACTTTCTAATCAGTCATTCCATGAATGTTTTTGCAGTAGTAACATTTGCCATGCTCACATGAGTGTTTAGGGTTCCCCGTTGTGGTTTTTCTGCAGTTTCCCAACCTGTCATCATATTCTCATAATAGATCATGACCCTGGCTGTCATTAGCTTGCAGCTGCTTCACAACATCCATCTATCTATAAGCACTGACCCAGTGCTTACAGAGTCACAGTGGATGAGACATACATGCCCTGGACAACATAGACACCAGTTCATCTAATGATGCGCAGATATGGGGAGAATTTCCACACATGCAGGATTGTAAATTTTAAATTACGGTTTGATTTGATAAAGGTAGAGAGATGTGCCTTGTTTGTGGTTTCCAGATGTCGGATTTAGTATTGTGCCGTATTAATATGTGGCTGCACTGTGGCATCATGCTTTAAATAATGTGTTTCTGGTGCGGTGAGCCTCATTTCCACTGCGTCCCTCTGCCTCGATTGACCTCTGGCCTGACGCGGGCCGTGCATCCCTCTTCCCCATCAGGAGTATCGGTGTGCTGGCTTACATGATGCTCACAGGAACCTCTCCCTTCCTCGGCGACGACAAGCAAGAGACCTTTCTCAACATCTCGCAGATCAACATCAGCTATTCGACAGAGGAGCTACAGGGCATTGAGCAACCTGCCATCGACTTCATGAAATCCCTGCTCATCAAAGAGCCGCAGTAAGTCGTCCAGGGGACAGTCTCCATGGGGATGTGCCGCTTCAGCCTCTCAGTATTAGCCTGCAGAATAGCAGGGAGGCTGAAGCAGTTTCCTCAGTGGATCTCACAGTGTAGCACCACAGGACTATGTGTACTTGTGCAACTGGTGATTTTGATCCAGCAGTAGTGTGGTAAAGGTGAGCCGCTAATCCTGCAGTACTGTGATGCTGCTCTGATGTGTAATTTATGGAACGGACCTCACACACTTGTACATTACCATGCAAAAGTCTTTGGTAATCAAAATAAATGTTTAAATTAATCTGTATAGTACATGTATCTTTGCGCAAAAATAGTTTATCACTAAAACACGTAACAGTAGTGCAATAAAAGTTAACAAGTGTTTCTTCTGTTGTTCAGAAAGTTATTCCTTGTATTCCTTACGTTTCACCGGCAGCACAATTAAGTTCCATCTGGGATCAATAAAGTTCATCTAATGTAATCTAATTAACTAGCTAAATAACTCAATGAGATATTGATTAGCTAAATAAAGCATGTTAGTGGTCAACTCAAAAAAAAAAATGTTTGAGTCTATTGTACAGTTGCTGCAAATATTGGCGTAACTTTTTAGGACATTTTTTAAATGGCTAATGTGCTTTGACAAACATCATAGCTTTACACCAACATTAAGATCATTTTCACTTTTTCTTTCACTGCCTAAGACTTTTACCCAGTACTGTATGTACACATGCTCACTCGTGACCCAGACAAACCGACTGATCGTGTCCACAGGCGGCGCACCACAGCAGAGGAGTGCCTTCAACACCCCTGGCTCCAGGTGCCCCCTCCCCCGAAGGAGGCAGAAGGGGCAGGCGACGCTGCATCCGAGCAGGCATGTTCCGTGCCGCTCACCGTCAGCGAGTCGGGCGAAGGCGAGGAGGGCCCCGTGTCGGAGGAGCT
This sequence comes from Stomatorhinus walkeri, assembly GCA_026784285.1. Lineage (NCBI taxonomy): Eukaryota > Metazoa > Chordata > Actinopteri > Osteoglossiformes > Mormyridae > Stomatorhinus > Stomatorhinus walkeri. The sequence goes on along the minus strand of JAODUD010000033.1, from coordinate 12,383,986 downwards.
CATCGTCATGGCCGCCTACACACTGGGACAGTGCCGGCAGTCAGATAAGGAGAGCATAACCCCTGACCCCAAGGCGGTCTCCAAGCGCTTCAAGTTCGAGGAGTCCTTTGGGACCCTGCAGGAGGTCCCCGGGGAGTTCATCTTCTGAAGGGCCCTTTCGACCCACCTCGCCGTCCAGACTGAAGCCAAACCACCTTTTTCTTCATTTTTTTTTTTTTTATTTGAGCTGCTTTAGCTCTGCTGGATAAGTCGGAACTGAGCCACGTGGTGCAGTGAGGTCGTTTATTCCTCTGGCGTCTGGAGCTACGCTCGTGGGCTAAGGCACAAGAGAGCAGGCTGGCGCCTTCCCTTTCGTTTGTTTCGTTTGCCATTTGCAAAAGTGAACTGTTTTTCATTTGTTATTTACCAGTATAGAACTGATTCGTTTAAGGGAGGTGTGGGGAGGTAAATATGTATATAAAACAGAATGCTAATATTGTTTTAAAAGTAAGTTTAAATAAAACAGTTTAAAAAAGCCATTGCACAATTTAGACCCTAAACTTGTAGATCCATGTTTACGGTCAGCTCTCGGGTTTATATCTGTGAAGCAATAATTATATTCACCATATACTTTACTTTTTATGCTGAGTAAAGCTTTTAGCTGTCCTGTCAACTGGTTCCTGTTAATCAGAGTTTGTCTCTATTTGACTACATCTTTTTTTATGGAACAGATTTGAACATGAATACCTTTGAATCCACAAATAAATGTTCCCAGCAACCCAGGGATCTTTCTTGGTTATAAGATTTTTTTTTTTTTTCCGCTTACCCACAGCACTGTGAAGCTTTGCGTGAATTGTTTAAAGGAACCGAATAGTGTTTGCCAAAGCACAAAAGCCAGCAATACATCAGGGATATTTGATTATAATGTTTTGTAATTGCATACTGGCACAATAAATCTGAATAGCTAATGTGGAATCGAATGTTAATAAATTTAGAAATATTGCTATTTAGTTGCTTGGCTAATACTTATACCCAAAGTGACACACGCCTGTCTTCTGGTCCAGCTGGGCTTTGTTTACCTGAGCATTTCAGAGTAACTTCCTGCTTAAGTGGAACTTTAGCTGCCTGCTTTCGGGTTTATCCTCTCTTAGTAAAATCCTTCAAACCTGATAAAATCGCAATTTGTGTACATTTTAACAGGATCTTGCTTTATTGGAAGAATGGTTGTCAGAATGTTTTGACGTTTCCTTTGATGCTCTGCCTCTCCCAAGTGTCTCCAGCGATATTGTAAGGTGAGAAATGTCACCTCCAGAGTGACCTGTTTCCTTGATCTTCACACTTGGTGCCTAATATCCATAGGGAATGTGATAGCCACACCATCTGCTCTCCAGAAGCATTCTTCCAGGCACTGACTCACAGAGTGTATGTCAGGAGGTTACCTTCAGGTGTCCTGCTGTCAGCCTGGGGAGTTTGGCTGCCTCCCTCTGTCCCAGCAGGGCCTTCTCGCGTGTCCTGGCAGATCAGCACAGAGGTGGGAATGTGGTGGGAGGTGTGGGTGGCATCCTGGGGAATGTTCATATGTGTGGAGTTCTGCTCAGGGACAGCCAGCCTTTCTTCGATACCAATCGCAATCTGATGTGTATCGCTTAGTAAGAAAAACGGATAAAACTGGTTATCTTTATGGTACCATGTCTCCCCTCCTGCGTAAAGCTTTTTCTCACAGCAAGTGGACTAACTGTTCAATCAAAAAGTGTCTAGCCTATAGCACAATGCGACAAATGTGATGCAGAGGTTGCTGATGATTGTGATAGATGCATCATCTGTAGGTTGTACACTAAAACAACCTTACTCTAATCTTTTTATAATGACGGTGTTTACATCATGGGCTCAAAAATTCTGACTTTCTATATGCACTATGCTGCTTACTACTGTACCTCTACTGATTATCTCCCTGTATGCAAAGCAACTCATGTTTTGGAAACAATGTTTAATTCATACGCAGGAAGAACAGTGCAGGTCTTTCTGTCATTTTAATGTGGCTTGCAGCTGACTTCACAATTTGCATGTGATTTGAAGAGTCAGTCCCTCCCTATGTTACCATTGGTTGCTGGGAATGAAGCCCTCCACCATGACATCACACAAAAGCTGATCCAGTATGCGAGAGTCTGATTAATAGCAAGGTAAACTGATCACCACTGAAATCACCCTCCGGCTATATTCAGCATATACACCTGCGTTTTCTATTCTCTTTATGTATTTTTAACTTGACCAACCACATAATTACTCCATATACTGTAGCTGGTGTTGAGGTTACAGGTGCAGTAAGCATGCATCGATGCTGCCGGTCTGGGCAGCTTTGGGAGCTGCAAGGTCATGTTCCAGGAAATGACCCCAGCCACAGGCTCCACCACATGTCCCACGTGCCCTCAGACGAGACCTTGAGTGCTCTACTGTCCTCTGCAGCCTTGTCCACCCAGTCTCCTCTGATCATTTGCTTTCATTAACGTAGTTATTCTCTCCTTATGTTCTTCCAGGCTATGTCTGCCGTTCTATATAAAAATAATTATATTTAGCAAAAACTAAAAACTTGTCCCTTTTGAGCTGAGACCGGATGTTTTTCAGCCGTCCCCACTACTGTACTTACAACATAGATTAAATAAAGTAACTCCAGTGTTTAATGTTCTCCAGTAAACTGCACGGTAGGCATTTGATGTCAGGATTAGATAAAAAAAAAAAACATCTGTTAAGCAACAGCGTGGAGTTGGGAGTTTACCTATAAATACAGCTGGGTGCGGCACCAAAGCAACTGCCTTTCTTAGAGGTCCAAAGCTGTACTCCTACCTGCTCAAAAAAGTGCCATATTGGTGACTACTCTGCCACCTGCTGGCCCCGTGCCTTTATTTCATAGCATCCCATACTGATGGCTTGCAGTATTTGCAGTTCATTGGTGAAGTTAAGATTTAATATATTAATGTCATAGCGTCAAAGTAGAACTTCTAAGCTTTTTTATGATTCTGTTAGCATGTGTTTCCCGTATTTTTTTAAAGAAACCTAAATCTTATAAGGATGAACAAATTATGTCAGTGTTTATACCCAGGCAAGAGGAACAAGACTCAAATCCAGATATTGATGTTTCTGAGGTGACCAGGATGATGGGAATTTTACTGCTGTACTAGTGCCATCTAGTGTAAAAGATTTGTTATGCAACTATTCCATAAATGACATGCCGGGGAAATCCTGCCCGCATAACGTGGGGCGAATTTGCATGCTCTCCCTGTGCTGCATGGGTTTCTTGTGGATTTTACAGTTGTTTTCCCTCAGTCTCAAAACATACATTTAGGCTATGTCTCTAAATTTGCCAAAGGGGGTGTGTGGATCATGTATACATTACATTGTGGGGACCAAATTACCCCACAGTGCGATGATAATCTGTTATTTTGTTATCAGCCTGTTGACCAAATTTGACAACCCTGCACTATGCACTGACTGGAGGATGGATGGGAGTACAGTATTGTTGCTTCACAACAATCTATTTTTGCAACATTCGATAATTTAAATTCTATAATTAATTAATTTCTATAATTGTGGCCTAATTTGCTCATCCTCCCTCTGGCTGCTTTGTTTGATTGATCCTGTCCTTAAATGTATTGGGATTGAAGACAGACAGAGCTAGCTGTTCAGTTCAGTACAGGGGGGGCACTGGGAAGGGTGCCCCTGGCAGGAAGGTATCCTGGCAGCCCAGGTTATTCATGGATTTTAGTGGATCTCATGTGTGTAGCTCAACTGGGCTAAGTCTGTATACCTGCGTTTGGAAGATTGCCGGAAGGGAGAATAGCCACATGTCCCTTAACCCCGCAAGCTCCAGTGGCACTGGCTGACCCTGTGCTGTCACCCCAAGCTTACTCCCAACTGTATATGTGTCTCATGGAGAGCAAGATTGGGTAGGCAAAAAGAGAATTTCCTCATTAATAGAACATCTCAATTCAATTCAGGGTTTTAAATCGGTGTAGTGGGCAAGGTTACCCTGCCTTGCTAATCACTCCCCAGTTTAAGGCAATAAGAACATATAAAATAACCAATAGGAAGTTCGTCATACCATTTTGTTAATGATGGGAACCAATACCCATTTTATCACACTTATTATTTAAGATTATCTCTGCCACCTATAGTTATCCAAACCATGTACAATATTTTGGGAAATTGTATGTATTTGTTAAGGGTGTGTTATCTACTTATTAGCTAGTAATTAGCAACAATGTCCAGCTTATTTCTTTGTCAAATCAGATGTTTAGTTTTGGTTTATCATCCATTGTCCAACTGGCACTCATCCTCTTGCTACAAGTGGATTAGATAAATGGGAAATAATCATTTCTACGCTGATGAATGCCTTGATGAATGATGAACATCGCTGAAGACCTTTGTTCAGTGAATTCTCAATATACACAAGGTACGACCATGCATCCTTAAATATAACTCAAGTGCATATTCACAAGAGGTGAGTAGTAAGGCACAGTCAGTGGAGAAGTAGAGCTTAGAGATTTTTGGTGTTTTGTAAAAGTTAATGTTCTATGTGTCCTATTTTTGAATATCTTGGCTGATTCTCGCAGTATTAATTATTATGCAGTAGATTGAACTGTGGTGTTTCTAAATTTGGTCTTTTGTGTCCTTGCCTATCCTCCAGTGGGCATAGTAATGGCTCGTGCCGCCCACAACCCTGTGGCGTGAAAGGCTTCAGCAAACGATGAGAGACAGACGGGCAGATGAGAGTCAGGCGGGCAGATGAGAGTCAGGCGGGCAGATGAGAGACAGGCGGGCAGATGAGAGACAGGCGGGCAGATGAGAGTCAGGCGGGCGTATGGAAGGATCTCCACAGGGGAGCTCAGTATGAGCATGTGCCATGGAGGCTGCTCGCCTGGGTTGGGGAGGGGGGACTGACGCTCTCGCTGACAGAGCATTTTGTAGCTCAGACAGAGGGTGCTCGAACACCCGCTCGAGTCGTTCAAAGCAGGCTGGGATTGAACAGCATGCCACATGAAGGACAGGCCCCCCTGGGGAGGATCGTTAAAGGGTTAGGGAAGCGTGTTTACCTTTCCATAACCAGGACTCAAGAGTGTGGAAGCGAGGACACCACAACCTACACGTCATTCATTCTCCTTCTGATGTGACAGACGAGCTCCTTGGATGTTCTCTGCCTCACCATTTTCACCTCCATACTAGCAATGGGCGGCTAAGCTCTTTGCTTGCCAACAATGCTGCAGTCCTGGAGGCGAAAGCCACCGTGTAGTTAGCAGGTAGCTATGAGGTTAAAGACACGCAGTCATGATCTGAAGACTGCGAGTTCAAATCCCAGTAGGGCTCTCAGTGTTGTATTGTTGGGCAGGGTGTATAACCCATACCAGTCTAACAAATACAGCGTAGCTCTTTAAATTCATATGAAAGGTTTAGTGTGGTAACAGGTGGCAAAGAAGCTGTGCCCATGTAATGAGAACAGCATATCCTATAATTCAGCTCAGCTGCTCTAATTCCTGTTTTAGATTTGATTTCTACCATTCACTCGACAGGTGTAAAGTTCAGGTCCAGAAAGTAAAAATCCAGACCAAGATTTTTCAGTCTAAAGAGTCACAGTCATATGGTACCCTGCTAGTTGGTTAGAGCAGAATTATGGTCTGGATTTTTCTTTTCTGGCCCTGAATTTTCCAGTCCCAACTCCAGCCCTGTGACACATAGCTGCAAAGTATTTTTCAGTTCCCTTTCGACCAATTTACTTCTCTTATCTTTCCGTATTGGGAATAGCCTAAAATAGCCAAATCCCATGCTACTTTGCTTTTCTCATCCACTTTCAAGGCATCCTGACAATAACACATTACCTTGGATGAATGCAATACGCTCAGAAGCTAAATGTGAAAAATAAGCTGTAATAAGCTTCTCTCTCTGACTGTCACATACCATTTTAATTGCTGTGTTCCATCAGACCTTTCCTACTCTCCACACCTGCTAAAGTTGTGAATTTCATGAATCCTATCTTGAAATGTGAGTTTGCCTCTTCTTCTATCACTATGTTTATATACTCCCTGGGGACAGAAACCCTCTCTCTATAATGAGACCCAGATACTTCACTAATGCTAATCCCTTTCCCACAGGCTTACAGATGCCTCCCATTTATTGTAGCTCTGTGTACTATATAAAATATCCCTTGTGTAATACGTTTTTGAAACCTTGGCAATGTATTAAAAGCTTACCATCACATTCCTAACCAGAGAGAGAGACACTGTATCCACCTGGTTAAATTATTCAGTATAGAGAAAAGTGCCTTATTCTTCCCTGTGGGGGAAATTGGGTAGTTTTCACCAATCCCATCTTGTTCTTCATGAGAGACATGTGCATGTACAGGTGAGAGAAAGTTTTGGGATCAGAGCTAGCCAGAATCTAGTACCTCTGAAGAATATGGGGTTAAGGACCTAGCAGTGATAGGATTATTCTACCAGTTATGGGAATCAAACCTACAACCATCCAGACATAAGCACATTGCCCTAAACAAAATCCACTATGAAATTTGTTTTTGTACCCTTTTGAAGAAAAAAATGTCTGCTGTTTAAGTCAGTGTTCATTCTCAATGTTTCTTTTAATGCAGAGGCGTTTTATATTTGTATATGTTTATATTAAAAGGGAAATCCATACTCTTACAGTGACGTCAGTCTTTGGGTGTGTTTGTTTGGGTTTCAGCATTTAGCTTCTGGCCATTCTGACCCCTGAAATCCATCAGTATGAAAGCCCAGAGCATGACTGCCCATCCTCCATTTGTATGCTCTGACTGGGAGAATTTTCTGGGCATATTTTCCCAGCATATGTGTGCAGGACCTCCAACGGAGCGGCAGCAGAGGCCGTCCTCGTTCATTACCGCCACGACGGGAGATGCCGTGATTAATTCCGATGGAAAGCCGCAGCCCCAGGGCTGTCGTAACTGGGGGGCAAGGCCCGTTTATTAATAGAGTTTATGCCAGGGATGAATTGATGTGACGGACCGCTTGACAGGGGGACGTCTATCAGAGCTCCCGGGACACCCGCTGCCCCCAGACCCAGCTCATACATCACTATGCGGCAGCCACAAGCCATCGATCTGGGCCCGTTTGCAGCAAGCTGCCAGGAATGCGGCCAGTTCAGTCAGCGTTGGAAGCAGACACTAACGAGGCATGGATACCCTGGCAGATTCAGGTGGCCCAGAACTGCATAGGGACCTATGAATGCATAAATTTATATGTCAAATTTGACAAGAGGTGGGGGGGTGAAGTGACATTTTATCAGGGGGGGGTGGGGGCAGAACTTCGAACACGCCCCTGTTTGTCAACCACCATTGATGTTGTGCTATTTAAATACAGTACGTTTCCTCTGATGTTAATTAACACTACATAAGAACATAAGAACTATACAAACGAGAGGAGGCCATTCGGCCCATCAAGCTCGCTTGGGAAGAACTTAATA
>JAODUD010000033.1:12349136-12362029 GCA_026784285.1 Stomatorhinus walkeri | reverse complement strand
TCCCTATAGAAATGAATGAGCGGTCCCCATAAGGATATGTTTACCCTACATATGTGTGTGTGTGTGTGTATATATATCGTGGTTCTGCTGGCAGAAGGCTACAATGTTAGGCAGGCTGCTTCCAGGCTCAAAGTTTCTAAGACAGCAATGCACAAGAACAAAGAGAATCAGGAGACACTGATAATGACCAAAAAACAGCCAGGTAAAGGGCAGAAGCAACATTGTAGCACCACAGGTAACCATTAACTTATCAGACAGGGCCTCATGAATTGGGGGATGACCTGAAATGACCTTCAAAGGGAATGGAAAAGATTATGTGGCGTGAAGTGCACTGCTAGGACAGTTCATATCAGGTTCCTAAAAGCAGGAATGAAGACCCAAGTCAGTGAAGATCCAGGGAAGAGCCAGGTTGGAGTTTGCAAAAAAAAAAAGTGTATAAAAAATGTGTTAAAGTGTAACACAGAAGCATACCTGTAAATTGTAAGATGACTGAAAATTGTGATATATACGTATATACCACACACAGTGCAGTTCAAAAGGCATTGTGTATTCGCTCAGAAAAAAAAAATCATAATTTAACATCACAACATTTGCTAAATAATAATAACACAATAAGCACTAGCAAGAATTTCTTCTGTTCTCCATAAAGTTACTGGTCTTGCAGGATGGCTGGAAGTAGCCAGAGCCTATAGACCCCCATGACCAAATATGGATGGATGGACAGATGGATGGAACTCATGTCCCAATGAACCTCTCCACTGGGGCGCCCCAGCCATTCCATACATTCCTTAAATGTCACTGCAGTGATTTGAGGAGAGACTGAAATGGCAAAGCTGGCAAACTCTGACAGGCATTATGTCATGGTTTTACATCAGGCATTATGTCATGGTTTTACATCAGGCATTATGTCATGGTTTTACATCAGGCTTTCGCACAGCCATTTATATAATGTATATAATTTATTGGTTCAGCGTTGATGAGGTTGTTCATGCATCTGGGGAGTTTCAGTTCTCAGAGTTTCAGTCTTTTCTCTCCATAATGTCTTGCTCTTCCAGAGATTCACTTTTGATCAAGGCCATTTCCTACAGAAATATAACTATTCTGCTATTTCCTGTCAAGGTCCTGGCTAATCATTTGTGAAAGAGATTCAAGGGTTTTTTGTGGGGGGGGGCACAGGTTGTATGGTCATCTTTGGAACCTGGAAGGATAACAGCTTGAGAGAGTTACAGTTGAACGGCAGTCGCCTGCAGTTGGGTGCAGTGAGAGGGTGATGTGCGACCACGCAGTTGGGTGCAGTGAGAGGGTGATGTGCGACCACGCAGTTGGGTGCAGTGAGAGGGTGATGTGCGACCATGCTTCGGGTCCACATGCCGTGACCTTGCTCAGTGTAGACTTCATGTAAATCAGTCCATTAGTAGCAAAGTATTTAAATGAGACGCTTTTTCTTCAAGGACGCGGGCGAAGCCTGTCAGAGACTCAGGTGGTAGATGATTACACATGCGAGTTGTAGAAGTGACTCACCAAAGTGGCTGCTATATTTGCACGTTGGCTGGTGAGGGCCATGTTGTCTTGGGGGAAGGATGAGCTGTGGCGTAAGTCGTTTTCTATTCTCGCTTTATAGATAGCAGGAGGCTATCCGGAGTATGGACAGCGAACAGGATGTTGGCAGTGGGTAGTGGGGGAGGATTAGCAGCGTCCAACTGGGGTCTAGGTAAATGGGGGCGAATAAGACAATGTCTATATATATCTGTATCCTGATAGCCAGTGACCTCACCCCCAGCTCCTTACAAGGCATCTTCCTGTTGTTGGTAATATGCTCATTCATGTTCTGTTTTCTTATTTGTCCGATGCATTTATCCATAGCTACTACTAATAAAGGGCTACCAATGATGTGTGCCCCTAGGGACTGGAACCCACAACCTCTGTTAGTGCGATGCTCCACTTGTTGAGCTGCAGGAGAGATTGGGGGGGGGGGGGCTTAGTACACATGGAATGTTCCTTCAGATTAAAATTTATTGGGTTACATAAACCTTACTGATCCGGGAGGAATGTAATATATAAAGGTTAATATGGATTTGAATCTTTGGTCTGAAGGCTGCCTGTCTCAGGAGGGGGCAGTGTTACCGTTGCCCTTAGGCAGTGCGATTCACTTAAATTGCTTGGCAAACTCATAACCGTAAGTCCAGCAAGGTGCAAAATTGTTAAAAATCACCATGGATTTGAGTGACTCATCTTGGGCCTAATTTCCATCTTGTGCGAATATGATATCCAGTAGCCGAAGTTGTCTTTATAAGCCTGATTTCCTGTCAGGAGCATCATCGGTAAGCTGGAACTCATGTGTCCTATTCAGATGGACAAGGGTTAATTGACTTGCGAAGGGATAAATGATAAAGACGTATGAAAGAGAGAGAAATTTGCCACACCACTGAAAATGAAGGGCTCGTTTTAATCTCCTTGGAAAAAAAATGTTTCATGAGATAAAAAAGGATCATGTGTTACACAGCTGACAACACCTTACAGTTAAACGTTTGCAGCACAATACACTATAAATGGATAAATGGATGTGCAATTTAAGTGTGTGACACAACATACTGCCAAGATATCTTAGATAGTTTTTTTGTTGTATATATAGTATTTTCCTTCCCTGCTGTTGGCGATGGACTAATTTACATCCTTCTATGTAGAGGAAGAGATACGTGACCGTGGAATGGAAGAAGCTTTCATTTTCAATAAGGAGCCTTGGGGTCTATGAAGAGTGCTATAAGTTCAATTCTGAGCATATGCTGCCTTTACCCTAATTTAAAGTGCTTCATCTAAATAGCTACAGTGAACTCCTAGCCATATAAATTGAAGGTAGCACGAAACTGTCAAGGTGTAAAAATATCACCATGGATACGGCTGGTCGTCATTCAGGCAAGTTAAATGCTCGCCTGAACCAGATCGCCATCTCTGACCTGCTCGCATATAATATCACGTTTACATGGTATCCCTTGGTGACTTGGGCCGCCACACGTAGCCCAGCTCCCGTTAAAATGTCAGGGATTGATGATGAGCCCAGGAACAGAGGAGAGCAGAGGACCAGTGGCAGAACGTCCGTAAACAGAGCTTTCCCAAACGCCTGCAGGTGAGAGCTTCACGAGTGGGGCAGATGCACTGGGCCTTCAGGGTACTTCAGGACACTAACATGAGACGCCTTAGTGTAACCAACAGAGAGATGGATAGGTGGTTTATTGATAAGCCTGGGCAATTACACAGGTACACAAACTAGAAGATGGACTCAACGACACATTGATCGATGAACAGACTGATAGACAGAAACATCAGATTGTGAAAAACACAGAGAGATATACAGACTGAAAGAAAGAGAAGAGTGGACGAATAGAGAGACAGATTAATAGATATACAGAGTGAAGTGAAGGATGGACAAATAGATAGACAGGTTAACTGGCAGTTATATAACCAGGCATACAGGTGAAGAGACAGAGAAAATGGGCAGCTTCATACGTAGAGTGGTAGGTTCATTTTTGCACAGGCCGACATGGTGATCATTTTGGTGTGTGTTCTTGAATGAGCTTTCTATGAGATACAGGAGCATATCAGTCTACAAGACTGGGTTGTGTTTATAAGGGCAGAATAGTTTGTGTAATCAGATAAAGAATTTTTCACTGTCATTAAGATCATATTTAACAAAAAAAAATAAAATGGCTTCATAAAAATGTCACAGGAGATAAACAAAAAATGCAATCTGTGATTGATATCCTATATTATTATGACTTTATAAATATAATTTGGGTTTATGTGTGAATGGCTGTCAGTGTCTGGAGTCTTTGATAGAGTTTATTATTATTAATTAACGGCTTTTTAATGAGAGCATTCCAAGTACGACATGGTCTTGGGTGTGTAGAGTCCCCATTCAGCACGCAATGATTACAGTTACGTTCAGCTGTTAATGGATGTTCATTGTGAAAAGGGTTTATTTCACATTTTTAGGTCAAAAGAACTCAACTCAAATGCACCAAAACGCAAAAAAAGATATAATAATACCTGCGATTGTACCTGAGTCAAACTGACTCTAAATATGCTCAATATAATTTGTTTTCCACGTTTATTAAGCTGCCGCGTAGATTTGTGCTTGTTTTGCAAGAGTCTGATTTTAGAGGCGCTCCAAACTGTGATTGTCACACATGTGTAGACAGAGCAGGAGTCCCAAAGGCAGGAGGCCAGACTTTTACTGAACAGATCAAGTCAGCAGGCAGGGATCAGGCAAGGTAGGATCGGCAGGATGGGATCGGCAGGATGGGATCGGCAGGGCGGGATCGGCAGGACGGGATCGGCAGGATGGGATCGGCAGGATGGAATCGGCAGGATGGGATCGGCAGGGCGGGATCGGCAGGATGGAATCGGCAGGATGGGATCGGCAGGATGGGATCGGCAGGGCGGGAACAAGGGCGAGGAGATGAGAGACGAGGTTATCCGAACACTCAGTACGGCACATTGGATGGTAGCAATACTTCGCATCAGGCGTTCGGGCTAGCTGGATGTTGAACACTAATGTGGGCGGGATCGCTGACTGGCTAGCCCTGTGTCACGGGGCTTAACAAAGGTCACCAGACCACCAAAATATCTGTTGTTGTGATTTTACTTTTGATAAAGAATGTAGCTGAGAGTGTGTAGTGGTCCCAGGTCACCTTGGATATTTATGGGACCTTCTTTGTGCTGAATGAGTTTGGGCCAGATCTTCAGCACTTTAGTGGTGGAGCTCGACACATAGAGCACTTTTCGTGGCTTGTTGTGCATGTCAGGTGTTCCCGTGTGTCCCCATGTGTCACCCCCTGAACTGGTCTGAGGATTTCTGACATTGATGTGACATATGGATTAACTTCATCTCCTTTCTCTCTCCCCCTTTGCCTTGCAGTGTATAGAAGCCAAGAAGTATTGCTGGTATTTCGAAGGTGGTTACCCCATCTATTTTATGTAAGTATGCGGTTCACAGGGAAACTGGGTGTCTTTCTGCTTAAATCAACAAAAGTGTGTCAAGCCAAAAGTCTATTTTCAACCTGAATGGCCAAGAATGGACCGTAAATTGGGCAAATTAGAATGGCAGCACCAGTTTTAAATAAGCACAGTGATCCTGTTATGTAAACAAAGATTGCCAGTAAAATCTGGGATAAGCGTGAGTTGATATCTATAAATAAATAAACATGAATAGAAATCCAGATAAATTTCGTAATTAATCACATTCATCTCATGTCTAGTGCACCTTCAGCATTTTCACAAAGCCGTAAGAAATACTAAGATCCAGCTAATATTTTCACTAATGTGCCATGGCATTTTTTTGAGCATAATTAAATTTGTGCTCTGGGGGGGCTGCTGGCCTGCAGTATCTTCCCTGAGCAGCCATCCCCCCCGTTCAGTGAGGATCATACTGAACCTGAGGTGTTCTTGGCAAACACAGAGTGGGCTTCTCCACACGCTGGTTGCACACATACGTATTCACTCAATGAGTCACGCATGAAGGCACCGTGTCCTTGCTCTGTGGTCGGATGCCGCCATTCGTAAAACACTGATTGTCATTACAAGCCAATTATTTATTCAGCACCATCGTAAACGAAGAAATAAGACAGATAAAGACATATTTCTTGAAGTTATTGAGTTGCTCATTCTTTCTTTTTTTTCCCTGTACAATTGGATGCAGTTCAGATTGAGTCCCTTTTGGGTAGAGCTATAAAGGCCTCAATGAAAGGGCAGCGCCTCGCAGGAAATCTCTCTGATTCGTGCTGTCAAAAAGAGCAATAACATAATGTTGCCAATTTCTAACCCTGGTCTGTGGCCTTGGATGAAGGACGTAATGATTTTGTTGTGGGTCTGGGATCACACCGTTAAACTCTGCCCCCTTATGTGAACCCCCGTTAATGATGGAGGGGTTCCAGGTTTGGAAAGAGCTTCACGTGGGAGTTTTATGGAGAATTGAGCCCCCCCCCCCCACCCCCATAAGACAGACAGTGGTCTGCTGCACAGGAACCAATTTTAAATAGAAGCAAACTACAGCGTGGCTGAATGGAGGGGAGAGATTGGCATTTTCAGAACAGGTACAGGGGGCCCCTGGACACAGCCCCATGGGTGGCATTCATATCATGCGCCAAAGGGAGACTCTGGTTTATGGCGCCCCCCTGTCTGTTGTGCTGGGCCGATGATTGAAGGCAGGACTCCTGAAATGGCTGCGATGAAGGGCAGTGGATAAGAGATCGAGATATGAGTCAGGGTGGGCATGGTCATCTTGCTGATGTCACTCATCTTCACTGTGATTGGCTGCTGTTCTTAACTTTATAACCAAAATATAAATGTAGGAAGTGGCTGGGAAACGAGGCTTGTACCACCCAACCTCCTTTGCTGGAAATCCGCCTCAGCATTTGTTGTGGATGACTCTCTCAGGAATCCAGATTCCAGGAGAATCTTTGAGTGCACAAGTATCCCACTGACATATTTTTCCCCGGATGGAAGCAGAATCACACATCCCAGAAATCTGGCAGCAAGGAGAAAGTTTATCTGAGAAGATTTCAGGATTAAGTTTGTAGTTTGGGGCTGAACTGAGAGGAGAGAGAGGAAAAAATAAACAAGAATCAAATGGGCGGCTGGGGTATTGGGGTAGGGTGTAGCTCAGTGGGTTAGGGTGTGGTGCCTATGATCAGGACGTCGCCATTTCAAATGTCAGCTGAATGATTTCACTGTTGGACCTTTGAGCAAGACCTTTAACTCCATCCAGAGGCAGACAAAGATAGACTCCTGCCCATCTTCTATCCCAGTTATCACTGTTTAAAGCCAAACACCAACATTTCATGCCAGCTTGCTTTGGGTAAAAGAACATGTGTGAACATGTGTGAAACTCCCTGATTTGGATGTGACCTATCTGTGTCTCTCCCCCCCCCCCCCGCTGTCAGTTTGGTAGCCTTTTTCATTCCAGAAAGGATTTGATCTGACGTGACAGTTTTGCATTGGTAGGGATCCAGTAGATATCTCTGTAGCTATTTATTCGAGGCGAGCATTTCATCTCCATTTTTGGGTTGAAGGACAGGTCATTCTCAGTCCTTTCATTCCTTCGGCTATTTGTGCAAAAAGCAAAATAATGCATGGGGAATTATCTCAGTATAGCTGCTTTTAGGGGTTGTATCAAGGTGCGAGTTTGTTATTTTGTCCTCCCCAGTGTAATGACTGCTTGTGGCCTTCAATCCTTGGGAGTCCCCACACAAATTTATTGTTCGAATGCTGGAAGAACGTCTGCCACTGGTTGTGTCTGTTTTGTAGCAGCAGAGCCCCGCTTTCTCCAGGAAGGGTAGCTCATAGCCCTGGGACTTTTACTCAAGGCATTTGAGGTGTGGGGGAGTTACATGAGGGTACTGCAGTGCAGTGGTCAGTTGGAGCCTATGAACCAACACACAGACACTCGCAGTAACATGGTGTTTAAGGGCCTAAATATTTTTTGGTCTCCAAAAGGGTCTGCTGTTGGACCCGAGGGTAGAAATATCCTGTGGTCCATGTAATTTTACATTTCTTTGAGGAAGCCATTGATCAGTTGCAGTACAGTA
This sequence comes from Stomatorhinus walkeri, assembly GCA_026784285.1. Lineage (NCBI taxonomy): Eukaryota > Metazoa > Chordata > Actinopteri > Osteoglossiformes > Mormyridae > Stomatorhinus > Stomatorhinus walkeri. Next base: position 12,354,446 of record JAODUD010000033.1, on the reverse strand, counting down.
CGTGTCAAAACCCAGTCCTTTTGGGGTCATTTTAAACTGCCTGCTGGTAAATACGGATTGGCAGCCCTACTGCATAGCACCCCCTGAGGCGGCAAGAGGAAATGCACAAGGAGCCTGAAAAGGTCTTACTCCAGAATTTCATTTGACTGGTATTTGATTAGCTTGTCTTTACATGCCTGTGGCCTGGTGTGGAAGGCCCTCCAGGGTGTCCAGAGCACTGCCTGTTTTAAAGTCAGGACGCCCACCTTCATGGCTGACCTTCATTCGACAGGGCACCTGAATGTGGCTGCTCTTCTTTCCTGGTTATGTTATTTTGATGATTAAGCTGGCGGCGAGACCCACGTCGACTCTGCTGACTTAGCTGGAGCGCGGGGCTCCGGCATCCGAGGGTGAGTTATGTTGAAATGCTGCTCTTCCATCACTGTTCTGACAGGAGCTCCTCCAAATGCCGCAAGGGCCTTTCACCTTGGTAAATTATCCGCTAAAAACTAATATGTGCATATCCAGTAGTTAGGGACACATTAGGCTTCCCTGCCTTTTCGTATGTTTGCCTGACACTTTTATTGAAAGCAATTTACAGTACAGCAATTTACCGTATTAAAATGCATTTTCAGCTTAAGATATATAACGCTTTATGTTAAGTTTATTGGAACGTTACCCCATCGTAATCTGAGGAGTGGCTGTAATGTCTTCCAAATCAGGTGATATTGCAAATATAACATATCTTGAATGAAAACACAATTTATTTCTTCCACTGATTTCCGGGCATTTCCAGTTCTGAGTCAAGCTGCTCGTGATGTAATCCAGACTAGGCCCATTTCAGACTACCTTAAGGACGTCCAGGCTCTGTACAGCGTGCTACACACTGCGCTGCATGTTTGCTGTCTTTACACACTTCAAGCCACAAGACTTTTTGACAGAAAGCCTGCCACTGTGTACCTGACCCAAACCAGATATATGGCAACAATGCATAAATCTTGCTCACGATTGGAGATATTCAGTACGTAGGAGTATATGCAGAATATAAGAGCCAGCAGCTTACTGATGGTGTGAAAATAACGGACTTATTTCCACATCTTTTTATCTGTTGCTTCAATTAGATAAAACATTGAAAGATATCCATAGGATATACAATAAGACTCATTTTGCCTAATAAATACTATCAGCTGTCTGCGATGCCTGCTGTGAAATTAAATTTAAGGACGCCACACTCACTTTGTGAATAACGATTGGATGTGTTCACAGACACGTTCTCCTCAGCAGGTATCTCTGTCTTAGATAAGAATTTTACCCCTGAGCCGTACAGTGGCTTTAAAGCGAACTTCTAATTGTGGTCTTTGTGTTGTTTAACACCAGCGAATAGATTAGATTGGAAGCAGGGGTCCGAGGCCTGTTGTTCTGTAGGGAATTTAATAAATGGATTTCATCTTCCCCTTTGCTCATCAGAAAGGAATCGCGGATATAAAAAGAAGAATATAGGCTTGAAGGGGAAAAGGGTCTCGAAGCGTTTTATTTAAAGGTTGAGGCAGATAGGAAATTGTCGGAAGCATTTTTTTAAATATGAACTTCGATCAGAACTATCAAGTTTACTTTCTTGGGTGTTCAGATTCCAGAAAAGGACACTGTGTTGGTTAGAGCCATTGGATGACTAAGAGGATGGCGCACGTCTTCACTCGGGATCATAACCGAACGTTTTTTGGCTCAGAACCCCTCTCTACCGAAGCCGTCAAGTAATTACAGCCACTTGAGCAGTTGATCCGTGCTGGGAGCAGAAAGCGAGATTCATGCCAGAGATGTCGCCCGCGAGTACAAGCAGACTCTCTACAGCCACGGAGGAGCCATTTATCCAATGCTCCGCCCATGGAGTCACTGTCAAGCACCTTGTCTCCCTCAGAAATGTATAATTCATTCTGCATGACAGGGGACATGGTGAATATGGAAGTGATAGCAGCTGTTCTCCTACTGCAGGGTCATGTTTATGTGTAAATATCCTGATTTTATTCAAAGCATTAGCCACTTCTCAGAAAGCCCGATCAAGGGTCCCTGAAGGTGAACTCACTCTGTCAGCCATGGGATTGGGATTTGAACCTGCAACCTTCCAATCACAGATACAGCATTCTAACCTGCATGGCTACATCCTCCATATGACTCATAGGCATACGTGGTGGATTAGTGTTCCAGGACTTCGGGACAATGATTTTATTGGTGAATGACAGCAATTTAGCAATTTAGGGTGTTTATTCCATTGGGTCTGTTTAATGTGTTTCACACATCTGGCACAACTGGAATTTATAGCAGAAACTATACTTCAGGTAGAAGGTTGCTTGTAGTACGCCATGCCATTCTACCTCGGATCTCCCCACCTATGTGTCATTAATTATATTCCATTCATTTCTTATCTATTAGATTAGGTTTTTGAACATTCATGTACCTTTTGTGTCTGTCTGTTCATTTTTACATCATTCATTTTGACACAAATATTTTGGTTCCTCGGGTGGCTTCAGATGTTTATATTTGCAAATTTGTCTGCGTCAGTCAGAATGTCCTGATGCATTTTTGGAAAAATAACTCGTAAAGTCACCCTGACCGTTCAGGACGAAATATTGCCTAAAGTCAAAGCAGTGAAGCATCACTGGGGGAGAAGCAGCAGAGGCCGCACTTGGCTATTTAGCTGTCGGTCTATGACAGCATGGGGCTGGTGTGTAGCTAGTGTGTGGAAAGGGTGTTTAATGAGGCCCACTCACCTGCCCGCTATTGCCACCCATTCCTCATACTACTGACAGCACTTTAAAACAAACTCTCACCAGTGGTGGAAATAGTCTGTGTGAGACTCTGTCACTTAAGTCCCCGGATGGAGCGTTCCGCAGCCGGGAGCAGTCATCCGAAAACGGCACCAGTCAGCACGAGCTCCGCAGCCTCTCCGGAAACCGCGATATTCCTTTCAGCTGGACTTCATTAACACCGTCTCCCCCGGGGTCGGTGACAGGCCCTGGTCCAAGCTTAGAGTTCCCAGGCGACACCCCCGCAGTCGCCCCCGCCCCACCATCGTCAGACTTGTCTGCTTTTGTCCACCTGCATCTGGAGGGGGAGAGGTTGCCACAAAAATACAGGGACCCCCACTGTGTCGTAAACAAGCCCAGGAAAGGTTAAAGCCGGCCGACAGCTGTGCTGAAGATCACTTTTAAGATCAGTGCTGGTGGGGCATTCCTGCTGATGGAAAGCAAGCTGGGTTGTGCTCTTGGTTCATCCAGGGTGCCTCTACTTCCTGTTTCATCTGACATTTTACCCCCTGGCATTTCAGGGGACATCTTCAATGCAATTGAATGCAATTTTCCTTCAAAGGGGAGATTGACATGTCTTTCTAGCAGAGACTGCCTCGCCCTCAGTGCCAGTCTTGGGGGGGGTTTATCAAATCGACAGCGTATGATTAACAGCTGGGGGGGACCTAAAACGCAGATTATTTCCTGCAATCAGTTTATTCTGATAAATTTATTTGAGTGAATTACTCCACCTGGCGTGATTGTCTTGAAAATAGGAGAATGAGGATATGGCATATTAGCATATTATTAGCATATTAGCTTCAATTTCTGAAATTCCATAGTGCATTGCATGCGTCTGTTGCCTGCAATAGGTTGGATCCCCAACAAGGCTTGTGTCCTATGTTTTCTGGAATGGCTTCTAGCCCCGCCTACCTCATAACCCTTATTATTTTTTGGTGGGAAGCGTATGTGACTCAACCAGTTAGGGCAATGTGTCTGTGCCTTTACATCCCGGGTTCAAGGCCGCCGTTGGGCCCGTGGATCAGATGCTCAGGTCTCTGGCTCGATTCCCAAAGCTGGTAGAGTGATGTCACTGTTGGGCCCTTGAACGAGACCCTTAACCCCTAATAGCTCTTAGGACTTTTTTTTTTGTTTGTTTGTTTTTTGTTGTTTTTTTTTTTTACTTTTGGCAGCTTTTGCAAGCAGAATCATGGTTTGTAAAATATTTATATTTGTAAAACATGTAAAATATTGCAGTGACTGAGCTGGCTGAGTGGGACAGAGTAGGAGGGGGAAGAAAAAGAAAGAAAAGAAATGAAAAGAAAAGAAAAGAAAAAAGGAGTAAGTGAGAAAGATAAGTCAAGAATGATATGAGTAAAGTAGAAAGAAGATCAACAGCATCTGAAAGAAGTGCGGAAATGGATAGATACATAAACACAAACAAAAATGAATAATAAAGAAAGTAGCAGCTATACAAACATACAAAACTGCTGTGTGTGCGTGGAGGGGTGCGTGCAAGTGTGTGTACATGTGTGCTCATCTGTGTAAGTGAGTTGTGCGGGCATGTGTGTGTGTGTTGTGTGAGTGTGTTGTGTGTGTGTGTTGTGTGCATGTGTTGTGTGAGTGTGTTGTGTGTGTGTGTGTTGTGTGAGTGTGTTGTGTGTGTTGTGTGTGTGTTGTGTGTGTGTTGTGTGTGTGTTGTGTGAGTGTGTTGTGTGTGTGTGCGTGTTGTGTGAGTGTGTTGTGTGTGTGTTGTGTGTGCGTGTTGTGTGAGTGTGTTGTGTGTGTGTTGTGTGTGCATGTTGTGTGAGTGTGTTGTGTGTGTGTTGTGTGCATGTGTTGTGTGTGTTGTGTGTGTGTTGTGTGCATGTGTTGTGTGTGTTGTGTGTGTGTGTTGTGTGTGTGCGTTGTGTGTGTGTGTGTTGTGTGTGTGCGTTGTGTGTGTGTGTTGTGTGTATTTTCAACATGGAACGTACTGAATAGTGAGGGTGGGAGGCCACAACCAAACCCCAGAAGAGCCAGAGGTCAGCGGAGACAGGCCCAGGAGGCTCAGGGTGACCGCAGCCCCCGAAGAGCACGGTGGAGTCGGGGCCCCACTCCAGCCGGGGGAGGGAGAAGGTCCCAGATGCAGCCCCCGCAGCCAAAAGGGCATGAGCCTAAGCGAACCAGAGGCAACAGGCAGCCGACCCCGTGAGGGGGTGGCCGCACCCATACAAGCCAAGGCCAGGGCCCCTAGGACCCCAGGCGGCCTGGGGCCAACCAGCTCCCAGTAGAGAGCCCCGCCCACACTGGAGAGGCCCTACCCCTCCCCGGGCCACCACTCCAAGGAAAGGGGCCAGCAACCATGCCCAGGAGGCTAACCGCGTCCAGGATGGAGCAGCAAGCCCTGGACCCAGGCCCATGTCAACCACACAGACACCCCGCAGGCACGCCTCTCGCCATGCACATAGACCATACACACATCCCCATAACATACACAGACACCCCGCAGGCACGCCTCTCGCCATGCACATAGACCATACACACATCCCCATAACATACACAGACACCC
>JAODUD010000033.1:12328964-12340919 GCA_026784285.1 Stomatorhinus walkeri | reverse complement strand
GTTTGCAGGCTCTCGGGCCTGTGTTGGGAGCTTGGAGTCTCAGTTTGGGGGGTGGGGGGGGGGGGCGGTGTCACGACAGCCGTCACCGGGCTGATGGTGATCCCAGGATATCAGAGCGGCCATAAGAGAAGGTAAGGGGGCGTAACACCATCACAGGCTCCACAAAAAAGGGCGTTTTAGAGTCACCAGTTCATGTAGGTGCCTGTCTTCAGACTGCAGGAGGAAACCCACGCAATGCATGGGGCGAACATGCAAAATCCGCACGCACAGAGCAGATGTGGGATTCAGACCCCCTCACCATGTGTGCCTACGCCACTACACATTGAGCCACTGTATTGTTTTTGATTTTTGATTTTTTTTTTTGGCACTCTCTCCTGCAGACTTTTAGCTTTGTATTTTGGGACAGATTTCTGTTTTCTGGATATGCAGCCATGCTTGATAAGAATGGCTCCCGCTGCTGGCTGTCTTTGTGGAGGGGTCCCGTGGCACAGCAGGTCCCCGATTCTGCTGTCAGGGGTGTCAGGAAGCTGGCGGTCTCCAGCCATGTGCTCGCTTTGTGTGTGTGTGTGTGTGTGTGTGCGTGCGTGTGTGTGCACGCACGCATGCGTACACGTAGGCAGTCTTCCATCTGCAAGCTTCGCCCCCACACAGATGAGACGTGTCTGGTGCCGCTAGCTAATAGACCACATCAGCAATCCTGCAGCGAGACGGGAGCAAAAATAACCGAGAGGAGACTGGAAATGCAGATTTTATTTAGAACCACCCCGTCTCATTTTTTGGATCGCGCAGAGGCAGCGGAGCCTCCAGGTTTATTTATGGCAGGGGGCATGGGAGGAGGGGACACTAGGGTTAAGAGTAAAATCAGGGCATCTGAAGAGGATGGACTGTATGTGACATTTCATTTGCATGCAGTTCAGCCTGGGAGCTACTAAAATACTGGTTGCACACATACATAAGTAAATATGGGAAAACTGCAGTTTGTCTTGTATGACTGACATGGCTCAAAGCCAATGAAAATGAGTTGGAGAATCCAGGGGCCAGTCCATCTTTCTGCCCGCCATCCCGCCATGTGACCAATAGAGAGCCGTCCTGGAGGTGTGACAGAGTGAGCTTTCATCTCCTCTCCTCCTGACTCAGCAGGTTTTTCAAGCTCTTACTTTGGGGACGATCTTAACACTGGCATCGCATCTAAAGTTAAGCGAAGCACAGTAGCTTAGTGGATATGCGGCCTTGCTTGTAGGGGCAGTTCTAGGATTTTTTTAAGGTAGGGGGACATAAGAGGGGCCATAATTCACATAGAGGGGCCAACCGTATCATTAGCCAATGATATGTTTAAAATTGGTGATTGACAGGGGATGGGGCATTCCAGGGGCCAATAAGCATTCAACTGGGGCCAGAACCCCTATGGCCCTGTCTCACACCACCAGGTTTGGGGCTCAAATCCTGCCCAGGATCTGCAAGTGTGAATGCTGTGTGAGTTTTCTCCAGGTTCTCCAGTTTAATCTGGCAGTCCAGATATGCCTTGGTGAACTATTTGATAAATCACCCAAAATGTGTCCAGGGTGTAACCCTTGAACCCTAGGCTGCCTGATATAGGTTCTAAGCCTCCGGTGTTAACCTGTACTGGATTAGTATATGCAAGAGATGTCATCCTTCATGATTCGGCAAATTGCTTTTCAAATTAAAATACCCTTTTAATTTTTCGGTCACTTGAACATGCTGCAAATGACATTAGTCCTCTACCCTGATCCTTAAAGAAGCCCTTATTATCAAGGGTTGGTTCAAATAAGAGACACAATGTACAAGCTATTGCGGAGTTAGCACAGAGAAACATCAGTGTACCCTGTAAATTCTGCAAGGGATCGATGGAAATCTGTAAAATCATACATGAAACAAAGACCCCAGTGAAGCACGCTGGAGAAAATAGCTGGGAAAACCTCTGTAAACTCATTAAATAGTGTGACAATCTGCAGCGTTGTTGGCTCACACCTCCTGGATTGCAAATTCCATTCTTGCCCCTGGCTCTGTGTGCACAGTTTGTGTATTTTCCCCTGTCTCCATGGGTTTCCTCTGGGTACTACAGTTTCCTTCTGCATCGCAATAACAGGCATGTAGGTGTACTGGTGCATCCAGTTTTTAGGGGTTCCAAACCCCCAGTCCGCAGAATGATGGGGATAGAGGTTCCACCTATCTTGCAAATTCTGGGATCGGCCTATACTGAAAAATAAAATGCTGTAAAATGCCAACCCGGTATTGGTCCTCAAGGATATGGGATCTGTCATATTTTCGCACATATTGTATCCTCCCCCCCACCCAATCTAAATCGCCCAGAGCTTATGTTTGTCTGTGTGCCTGCTGATGCACTGGCATCCCATCCAGGGTGTCTGAGGTGCCTGTGAGCTCCAAGCTGCCTCTGACTCTGTAGTGGGTATGCAATAATGGATGGCTGCATTTCAAAAGCCTGCTTCATGTTCACTTTTACAAACTAGTATCAAACTCCGCCTTCTAGAAAAATCTAGTTTTGAGTTATGGAAAGGGGACAAGTTGTTAATGGAAAAAAAAAAACATTTCTACCCCTGATGTCTCACTGGCTTGTTTAGAAACCGTTATCGATTTACGTCGGCTGTAATGGTGCTCAGCTATGTTTTCAAAGCTTCAAAATTCCATTAAAAATAATGAAATCCAGCGTGTCTCCGGGATAAGAGGGGCTTATTAAGTGGGAACTCCAGTCTCCCCTTGCTGTTTAACCTGAAGGATTTGTTTTGTGCATTACTGGATCCTCCGTGCCTATCAATTAGGGCTTCCCTTCCCTTATGGCTTGTTTTTATATACATTACTGGGAAAAAAACTTAGGCAGTCAAAGAAAATGTTTAAAGCTGTTTAACTGTGGAGAAAGTGTGTATGTGCTCAGAATAAAAAATCAACAATAGAATATAATAAAATTAACAGTAACAAACAAGTAAAAATAAACCATAATTTCTTCTGTTCTCCAAAAGGTTTCTGATATCTTGTGGGATGGCTAGATCCCAGTTTCCAAACTCCTCCTTAAGGGTGCCTCACCCATTCCTTGTGTTTGTTACATTTCTCCACCAATTCATTTTATTGATTAGCAAAATTTGTTGAATAACCTAATGAGGTATTGATTAGCCAAATGATTTGTGGTAGTGGTCAAGTCAGAAAATGCATGGGTGTGTTGGACGTTAGCTTCAAATTCCGGGGTGACTTTAATAGAGGCTCAGAAATGGCTGACACACTTTGACAGACATACCCAGCGGAAACCCAGAAGAGCACATGGAGAACATGGAAATGCCACACACATGGAGCATTGAACCAGGGAGGCAACAGTGCTAATCACTGCGCCACCATGCAGCCCATTATTATCATCATTATTAATATTATTATTATTTTTATTATTATTACCACTGAGGCCCCCCCGCTCCACCAGTTTTACCTTCGCCACCCCCCTGACACAGAAAATTGTGGGTTGCGAGTTACAGACCAAGAAATAACGTGGGTTCTCAGGCAGCCCTCTGGGTTCCATTTGAGCAGCACTGGACTAGAGGTTCATAACTGGCTGTAATGGAAAGTTGTATTTACTTGACATTGATGATGGTGTGGCATGAGCGGTCCATAACCAAGACCCAAAACTGCAGACTACGCCACCCCAGGCTTTGCACCCAGAGACATACTTCCAGGAATATAGATAGTGCAAAAGCACTGAGGTTCGTGTAACTGAAGGAGGACAGAGACGCAGCTCAAGTCAACAGTTTAATTGGCCCAACACAGGATTGCAATATCCCTGAAGTAGTTAGCACTTTGCATTCCCCAATCGAGGACAGATGACAGTCGCTCAGACTGGACCTCTGGACAGTTCGCAGGCCCCCCCCCCCACAAGCACCTGCACAATGGGTACCTAGGCCAAGTAAATTGCACCAGCTAGAGTGAGGACCACCACTAGCAAGACAGGACCCAACTCAGGTCGCTACCCCTGAAATATAAACACAACAGAGGACTGGGATTACAATCACACTCCAAGGCCTGTTATACAGCGTGAGGCCTGTACAAATAAAATTACCCAAAAACATACGACGAAAAGAAACGCACTGAAAACCAAATAAACATCCCCGATACAGGGCAAATCATTCAAAAACACACAAAGCAAAACCAAAAGCTAACATGCATTTAAATCAAAATAACAAACCTACCCAAAAGAAATACGTGCAAACTGGAAAAACAAATAATCAAAGGACTTAAGGCAGCGTTATGCCGCCGAAAGGAAGAAACCCGTTTCCCCGATAAGTCCAGCCCTACGACCGTGCACATGCAGCTCATCCGAATGGGACTACTCCACAGCGCCCCCACTCGGCCGGATGACCAAACACACGCCGAGAAGCACTTGAGGCTACAACGTTGCAAAAGCCGCATCACAGGGATAAAACAAAACAGCAGTGAAGTCCAGCGCCCCAGGATATCCCTGGAACACATTATCACAATCAGCCATAAACACTATACACCTATATACGTATTATGTGTCCCCGGCAGATGACAACAGCACGGACCTGCTCCGTCAACTGCAGACCCAAAGAACGTCAGTTTACACATCGAAAAATGTCCCAAATGGGACCGCAGCAAATCTCGCTTGCAACAGGCTTTCTGGGAGAATCACCTTCGCATACGCTGGCATCTTAAATCCATGAAACAGTGGGGGAAGCGCAAATTAACCATGCAGCCCCGCTGCCCCACTACAGCTGGCTTGCCGAATTGCCTAAGTTCAGACACTATTCCCTTCTGGACGCCAACTTATATACGATTAGGTACTGCCCCCCGGACTATGACGACCCAATAGGGCGTGAGACAAGCCGAAACACTCACGCTGCTACCATGGCATCTGCCAGATATCAGAAGAACACCCAGCCTGAATATTACTTATATACTCGGTAATTGTGTGTGTTTTTAAATCCTCTAAAACCAAATAATCAACAAATATATCATACAAGAGGTAGGGTCAGAATAGCTTCCTCTGTTCAATAGCTAAGGCAGGTCGTCAGTGGCGTTTTTGTTGTCAGAATGGTTGCGGTGAGGTTATGGGTCATGAGGCTTGATTAAACTGAGACAGACTGATTGAATGTAAGCCTGTGTCAGGGGCAGCAAAAGAACACAATCTGTGACCTAAGAAATGCAGGGGGTGCAACACTGAGGTTTATTCTACAGCGACTGAAATGACATTTTGGGAAATCATCTGTGACATTGAGCAAATTGCCTGAATTTCATTAGTAATACCCCAGCCAGATAACTAGGTATAATTTCAAGGCATATTTTGATTTAAAACGTCAGTAATATCACTAAATAAGAGTGAAAGTGCAGGTGTACTGCTGCACACAGGGGTTGGCGCACAGGGCCCATGTCTGTGGGCAATTTTAACCATAGAGCTTCCCGCCGCTGCTGTATAGGACCACGATTGGGGGCTTTCAGATATCATTACACTGCTATGACATGCATTTAGTTATGCCCATGGATGCTAACTGCTATCCGCTAACGGCTGACCCACATAAGCATATGATGCCCCCGCCCCATAAGGAGTTCATGCTGAAGTGGAGGAAGCTCAATGCCAATACATCTCATCCTCTTCACCAACGGGGCGTTGCCTAGTAACACAGTGCCAAAGCACCTTTTCGCAGGGGCCAGCTGACTATAGAATCCCTCCATGTTCATTTTTCATCCGTAGCTAACTCTTAGAACCTATTTCATAACTTCTAGAATTACTCCCAGAGATCAATAAAGTCAGATTTTTAATTCTGTACAACTGTTCAAAGTGTCCATCTTCCATGCTGTGATTGTTTAATCGTCATTTATGCTATTTGTGTCTTCAGACGTGCCACCTAAAGCAGGCTGATTTCAGGGAGACAGATGAGGGACAACGGGACAGGGATGCTGGGTACACTTGGCCAGTATGAGGGTAATACCGTACAGTAGATTTGATGACTGCACAGTGTTGACAGTAAAATTTGCTGACTGGGGATAGAGGGTGGAAATAAAATTTGCTAACCAAGTGGGGTGAGGTAACATTGGTAAAATTGCAACTGAATAGCAAGGCGACGGATATCTGCGACATTCAACATTATTCATGGGTGTCATGGAGCTGTTGTCAATTTGAGAGCGACTCCCAAAACATCCAGGAGAGATAACAAAGTATCATGAGCATTATCCATCAATCATCTCGTTATCGAGTTACGGACACTATGCCACAATCGAGAGATTGTGCGGCTCTGGTTTACAGATCGAAATGTTTGAAATCATTTCGGTCCTATGATTTTGGGAGGGGTGGCAGTTGGGGTGGCCAGGTATTTGCTAGGGGGGGCCATGGTCACCCCTAACCCTACCTTTGATCCACAGGTGTTGGAAAAGAAGATAAATCTGTACTATATGGGGGGGTCTGGAGGGTGGGTTTGGAGGTTGATTAAGGAACAGGGACATAGGCAGAAAACCATATACTCTTTAGAAAACCATGGCAAATTTATGGTCTTTTAGAAATTGTCCACTTCTAATGTCACATCGATTATATCGTTGAATAAAAAAATTACACACCACATACTGCATGTGAATCATCAGTGCTTTTTACAGGGATTACAGTTACCTTCGATGGCAACATTCCCTTATTAGATTAGTTCAAATGGAGCTATTTAACGCCCACGGAACAACTTGTAAGCTCTGAAAAAAATGATAAGATCTCTATCTTGGTGCATGTACCTGTCGAGCATAAACATGTTTGTGAACGTCACAGACCAGTGGTCCGGGGACTGTGTGAATTCAGTTCATTAAACAATATGCAGGGCAGTGGCGGATTTGGCAAGGGCAAAGGGCAGCATGTTCTGAGAGGGCGTTGACTTACAATGGGTGACACATATGTTACCTCTGAATCCAAGCAACGGTTGTGGAGAGTAACGGCTGGACAGTAGCATCTTTTAATCTGCCTAATAGCAACTCTGCCAGTTACAGATGTAACAAGCGACAAGGAACCACAGTGTGTCAGTCATTACAGCGTGGGTAAGTATTACTGGATTAATTAGTACACTGGTGAACCTGGTCATAGTGGAGGGAGAAAACTGGGGAATACTTACTGGTAGACCCCTTCCTCCGAAGGCACGTGCTAGACTCCTGGTGCAGACAAGGCTGTAAATTAGAATGATTTGTGGTCTTAGAGGAATGTCTTATGAGGAGAGGTTAGCTGAGCTGAATCTGTTTAGCCTGGAGCACAGGAGACTAAAGGGGGACATGATCCAGGAATATAAGATTCTAACAAGTTTGAATGCTGTTCAGCCAAATGGCTATTTCAATATTAGTTTAAATACTAGAACTCGTGGCCATAAGTGGAAATTAGCAGGAGAAAATTTTAAAACGAATCTGAGGAAGCACATCTTTACACAGCGTGTAGTTAGAGTATGGAATAGTCTTCCTACTAATGTAATGCAAGCTAAAACCCCGGGTTCCTTTAAATCAGAGCTAGATAAGATTTTAACAACTCTGAGCGATAAGTTCTCCCCAAATGAGCTTGATGGGCTGAATGGCCTCCTCTCGTTTGTAAAATTCTAATGTTCTTAACTTTAGGATGACGTTTCCAGCTGGTAGTCCTTCGTATGACTCAGTGCCAGTGAAGTAGCTCTCAGTTTCAAAAAGGTTGGTGAGTCCTGGTCCAGTCAATAAACAAATGTAGTTTGTGAGGTACATTGTTTGCTCACTGTTTAAATGTGTGTAAAGTATGTTGTCTAGATAATGTGTAAATGTAGTATCTGTAGATAATGTGTAAATGTAGTATCTGAAGTATATATGAAATGATCTGTCAATCTTAGCATGTTGTAGTATATTTTTTAGTAAATATAGCACCATGATGCTCAGGGAAAGGTGTATGCCTGTATATTGATGGACTGACAATAAAAATCTCATGAATCTTGAATCCTCTGAAGGCCCCCGGTACAATCATGGTGCAGAGCAGTCTGTATACTTTGGCTCTCGGTGCGGGCAGATGGATGCGTTGGCCAGCCAGCTATGGTGCACAGCTGAATACTGAGCCAGGAACAACTGGAGGATAAGAGTAACAACGCTCCTCTCCCTAAAGACCTTGAGGGTGTCAGCGATTGGGAAAAATTGGCTTTTCCATTGACAGGGAGAGAACTCCCTGCCAGGGTGACCCAAAGACACCTTGAAACCTCTGCAAAAATAAGTGCAGGATCTGTATGATGGGAACGAGGTGGAAGGAGAGGCCTCTGAACTTTGCGTAACATCACATAATAGCAGAAACACTGTTAGTGTAGGCGCTCAGCTATGGCCCTCAACTTCTGTAGCAGGAACATTGCTGAGAGTAGGAGCCTGTCTGTATACCATGGGCCTGGAGATTCAGCTAGCTGTGATGGTGATGCTTTTCTAACCTGGTAGGGCTGGTTATAGACATTAGGGGGTTCACTGGCCCTTTAGGGGATGTCTACATTTTCCATCTAGGAGTGATAAAATTAAATTTAAGAACATGGCAGTAGGGAGTGGAAAAAAGTTTCACAGCTCGCTGTTTAGTCCTTATGAGCAAAGTTTAATGAGGTATTTATGGTCTAGAGGAGATCTTATGAGTAACACATGAAACACATGGAGGGCATGGATGTTTTGGAGGAAGCCCATCTACTCATTATGTCTTAATTATCTAATACCTTTGAGGTAGCAGGTTCAGCCAGTCCCTGCAGCAACGAGGGGATCAGGACATCGCTCCAGGGCCCAAGCAGAGCTGCACTGGCCATCTGGCATACTGGGCACCTTCCCAGTGGGACGATGGGTATGCAAGTTTGCACACGCGGCAAAATCTGGCATGGGGAACCCCAAAGACCAGAGCCAAATAATTCCACTATAGGCCAAACAATAACAACACCCTACTATTGATGGGATTTGAACCAGCAACCTTCTGATCATGACCTACTAGCCATGGGGTTTGAACCAGCAACCTTCTGATCACCCCCTACTTTGGTATTTGAACCTGTAACCTTCTGATCACCCCCCACCCCACCTCACCTGCCATGGGATTTGAACCCACAGCCATCTGATCATCCCCTTTTAGCCATGGGATTTGAATCAGCAACATTATGATCATCGGCACGGCCGCTTAACCCCATGAGCCACATACCATTGTGCTCATGTCTTTGTTAATGATGACGAGTGTAAAGTTCACTGTATACATTAGAAGAAGATGCCGGGAGCGATGGTCCATTTTTTGCGACTTCATTAGTTTAACTTAGAGAGAAAAATAGTTTAATATGTTGCTTGGGTACTCCCCCAACATCGCACCCTGAGGACGCTAATAAATTTACCTCATCTCCATGTCTCCATGGCCTCTGCTCGTCATCCAGAAAAGCCAAAGTCCTTACCAAACCTACAGCTTAGGACCTGAAATTCACGTTATTATGCTTTTAAACACAAAGACACATGGGTTTGGACTGCAGGCAGCCGCTGTGCTGTTAGCACTCGTCTCCAGAAAGTGAGCTACACTATTATGTTAATAGGCATGGCGGCCGGCTTTATAACCACATTGGGATATATGAAAAGGCAAGTCCATGAGATTAGGGTCACAGCAAGGAATTTTATTGCGCAGCCTTTCAAATTATATTGCAGTTTTGGATATTTGGGCAGCTTTATCTAAAGCTTTCACCACTGTGATCCAATTTATATTTAATGGAATAAATTATCACTTATTAAAGTTGTCAGACTATATCTATTGATGTGATAGGTCATCCAGCAGAATTCTGATCTGTAAGTTTGTACTTACAGTATATAGGAATGTGAGTTTTTATTTTTTTAGTTTTTCATTTATTCAATGTCTTGTAAACACGTTAAGCAGCATGTAACAGACTGTTGATTGAAAACCATATTTAATCATCTGCCATGTAGCCTCATGTGTCTGGAAGGGTGAGTCACAGGGTCTGACCCTGACAAGCTTGAGCCACAGAATGCAGCTCACTGACAGAATAGCCAATGTGCTTTAACTCCCAGGACACCACTGGGTCAACCAAAGATCATCTGTAAACAAAACCTGACATGAGTACATGATGTCACTCGAAAGCCAGTCGCCTTTTACAATCTAGGGGCAATTCTAGGATCTAAGTTTTGGGAGGGGGCATCTGACGGGCCAAAATTCATACAGAGAGGCCAATCTTATCATTAGCCAATGATATGTTTCAAAATAGTGAGTGATAGGGAAGGGGGCCAATCAACTTTCATCTAGGGTGAGTCCCCTGTGGCCCTGCCCCTGTGTATTCCCCTGCATACATTGCAGAACTAAAAAAATAATAAGGAGACGAAGTGTCCTTACTGTACTATAAGGTCAAAATGATTCCAGGTGCTTGCGGCCGCTCTGTGTGGAAGGTAGTTGATTAGAAGGTGCTGCAAGTCACTGAGGTTATGTAGTGAGCATCTCCTACCATGAAGACAATCTGTGACAGTAAAGAATTGCAATTTTATTGCAGCATGTGGGAAATGTCGACAGTGTTTGACATTGTGTAACAGGTGGGTTGGGGAGTGAGTCATCAGCAGCACGCCAGTGCATCCTGCACCCGCCAGGTCCCCTAACCTGCATCCCTCCCCATCAGGCTGTTGCTGATGATGGGGGTGCTCTTCTGCTGCGGAGCTGGCTTCTTCATCCGCAGACGGTCCTACCCGTCGCCCGTCAGTGAAGAGCCTGCCTTCAACGTCTTCTTCACCAGACAGCCTGTGTCCACCCCAGGTGAGCAGGGATCTGGCCACCACACCAGCCACCCGTCAGGCACTGTGAAAGCCCCCCCCAAATTCACAACATCCTCCCACCAGTGTTGTTATAGTTTTTATTTTTATATTATTTACAGATCTCATTTAGGAACCAGTTTAGTTTTCATTAATTTTCACTGTGATTATATTAGTTTTTATTAGTTTTTAGTTTGAACAGTATTTCTCTTCAGTTTTATATATTTTAAGATGAGGATATGTTTTATTAATCCCAGGGTGTAATTATTTTAGCTTAATTTCAGTTTTAGTCATTTTATTTCCAAGGATACATTGAATGATTTTTTTGAGAATCCTACATGAATAAGCAGTGCACACTTATTAATGGTCATAAAAATAAACAAATCATTATTAAATCTACATAGTATTCAAAACAGTTTTCAAGGCAATAGTTTTAGTTTTTGTTTAGATCTAGTTTTTTATTTGGCTTTTGTACCTTATTTTATTTCAGTTTACGAAAATGTTTTCTTAGTTTTAGTTGACCATAAGTGGATGTCTCGAAGCGCCAAGGCCTCTGGTATCTTCCCTGCAGTATCTTCCCTGCGGTGTCTTCCCTACGGTATCTATCTTCACTGCGGTATCTTCCCTGCAGTATCTATCTTCTCTGCGGTATCTTCCCTATGGTATCTATCTTCCCCGCGGTATCTTCCCTATGGTATCTTCCCTACAGTATCTTCCCTGTGGTATCTATCTTCCCTGCGCTATCGTCCCTGCTATATTTGTACACCGGTGCTATGCAGAAGCCCCAATGCTAACACGCCAGAAGCCCGTTTTGCCATCCCGTACACCCAGATAGCTCTGTAGCAGCTGCTAACTGAAGCTAGTTAATCTACCATCACACTTAAATCCCTCCTGCGTGGTGGAATGACTACATTACCGTGGCGAGACTCTGTCATGGTTTTCGGTGACTTACTTCATCCCCAAACTTTTCCTGACAGTTGGCTGAACCGCTCTGAAAAGCCATAAGAGATGAAACCTAACATAACATAACAGAGGACTCGTAGGTGGGGACTCATTGCGTTTTTATTTTTATACCTGCCTGTCATCCCTGATTCTGTCAATGCTCACGGTATGATTCTTTCGATCCAGCTCCGTCACGTCTGCGAGTGTGTGGGCTCCCCGTCGCTGCCCCCCACCTGATCGACATGTAATGTCATTGAAACAGAC
>JAODUD010000033.1:12272318-12287905 GCA_026784285.1 Stomatorhinus walkeri | reverse complement strand
GACATTCCTCTAAGACCAGGAATCATTCGCGTAGCCCTACGTTGCACCCTTTCCAAGGCAGCAATGTCCTTCTTAAATTCACAGTCATTTTTATATAATATTTTAAGCATAGCCTAAAATTCTAAAATTCATCTTCACATATTGCTATATGTATACAACACGGCTAATTCTAATCATATGATTGCACTACTGAAATGTATTGTTCTTTATATATGTATTTATATTTTTGTTCTGTTTCATAGGATTGGTGAAGAACAGTTACAGAGTTTCATTGTATGTGGATGACAACAGTAAAGAATATTCCATTCCACTCTGTTACAAGGGAAAATGTGAGTATTTGTGGGCAGTAAGATGACTGTCTGGCCAATGCAATGGGATAAATACACACAGCATGAAAGGCTGTGGCTTTGGCTATATTTGAGCAATCTGTTACGTGGGCTGTAGCACTTGGATACACAGTGGAATGACAAATCTATACAAGTTCGGCACAGCTGATGCAACAACATGACAGTGATCTTTAAGTCCTTAAATTACAAACAAACAAACACTAAACTTTCACGGTTACCGTACTAACATTAACAAATAATGCAAAAAAAGAAACCCTAACAGAAGAGAATCACAT
This sequence comes from Stomatorhinus walkeri, assembly GCA_026784285.1. Lineage (NCBI taxonomy): Eukaryota > Metazoa > Chordata > Actinopteri > Osteoglossiformes > Mormyridae > Stomatorhinus > Stomatorhinus walkeri. Next base: position 12,287,283 of record JAODUD010000033.1, on the reverse strand, counting down.
AGGTCAGAACATTCTATGCCACAACATGAGTTACTGTCCCCTGTCATGTTACTAAAATTAACAAATTTGTCATTTCATAACAATGAATTCCACTCCTAATTAAAATTCATCAATACGAAGAAAAGCCAAGCATCTTTTGTGAAACACTTGGACAGATTTCAAAAGTAAGAAAAAAAGTCTTGATCCCACACAATGGACACTTCAACTCCATTCATTACATCCAAGATGCTTATTTTTCTCATAACAACAAATGACAATGACATAATATGCTTCTCATTTCAAGCTGAATGGAAACAATTTGTTTTTAATACTTAATGATCTGCCCCAAAAGTTACATGATGTAGGGCAGACGCTAGTTACCTTCCAACAGTATAAAGGCAGAACTAAAGGGTGCTTGACAAAAATCAAAACAAGGGGACGGTCTGTGGTCCTCAATTAAACAGACTGGCTGCCTAATATTTATGAAATACTCCCAAAATTATTAAAACATGCAACCCTGTGACAGACGGTTACGTCCCTACGAAACATCATTCTATTGAGCGCTAGTAACATACACACGCAGGGGGAATCAGAAAGTGTTGGAGACCTACATCAGAAACTAAAGAAAATAGCTTTTAACTTGCCATCAACGTCATGAAGCACAATACTTCAATTAATCTGAAGGGGAAAATATAGAAGTTGCCTGCAAATGCAAAAACAATATTATTCATTGCTGTTTATAGTGTTATTATAGCTATATAAATGCTAATGCTTAAATAGTATAAACGGCCTTGGCAGGTAACTCGCCAGTGCACATTTTCAAAACAAACACGTCAATGCAATTATAACAATAAACGCAAAGTTTTTCACCTTTCCATTTGCATCGAAAGGCTCGCTGGGGTCATCCTCCGTCGCCGAATTGGGGGATGTGAGGACCCCCTGATCACAGTCCGGGAATGGGTTGACGAAGGACCGCTCCTCCATCTCCGAGTCCGAGCCCGACACCAGCTTTAACCTCTTCGACATGTTCTCTCCCATTTCTACGGCGGCTCACCGGAGACAAAGTTGCCACGGAAGCTTCCGTACGCCAGGCGTTAAAGAAACGCGTTTTCCGAGCAGAAAGGTTTGAAGGGACTTCACGGTGGGACAGTCCTCGGCTCTGCGATACGCACGGCCCGAACTCGTAGATTTGCAGGGTTTAAAGACCGAGTCAATGAAAATAAAAGCAATTTTCACATTCTTTTGAATTGATTGGGTCGTAAGTCTGCATTTGACTTTAAGCGACCGTCTATTATCAAGTTATTTTCAATCAAAAGCACTCTATGTCTTCCTATGCGTTAGTCACTAATGTAACGTATCACTAACACTGTGAATTTTCAAAAGTACTTAAATCTGTATCTGGGAAATATAGTGGTTTCAGATTTGTGTTTCTGTAACACAATGATGTTTAAGTATGCCCTATTTGGTATCATGCCTACGTAAATAAAATACAAGAAAATCACCTGTGAAAAAAGGCAGCTCCCATCTGTCAAAATTAATAATAGATTTTGAGTGCCATTAAAGGTTGTGTTGTTTATCTGAATCTGCGGGCTTGAAACGCATCCCCGTGCAAATGATAAAATCCACGTTATGACAATGACTCGAATGTGTAGAATGATAAATTAACGAAATTCTAAAAATGCAAGCAATGACTAAGATATAGATTCAGGTGTATGACTGCGCTATTTCGAAGCTGTATAACAATACTGGCATTTATATTTGCTGCCAGTCGAGTCATATACAGTACGCATGCACGCGAAACTATTCTCAATAATTTTTTGAAATAACAGTTACAGTGTTTGGAAAAAGAAATCGAATTGAAGAAAACGGAGTTAATGTTACATTCCCGCCTGCCGAGTAGGAACAACAAAACAAAAAAGTGCAGCACTGCTCACCGGTATTACGCCAAATTAAACCTTTGACCGTTCAATCCCTTTCGCTTCAAAATTCAAAAGGTTCCATCAATTGAAAAGCAAATGCAGTTTCCTCCTCTATTGCTCCCGGCTTCTTGCACTCAAATTCATCATTTTTTTTTGCACAATTCACCGCGAAACCACGCCGCCGACGAATGACACACTGGTTATTTATTATTCAGCCAGCGAAAGTATAATGCGACCGGTTTACTTTTTTAAAACATAGGGATCCCACATATTTGCAGACTTCAGCTTTGATTCTGCCGGATGAGGGGAGTAGAGCTTCAGTCCATCGAAGCGGACGACAGGCTCCGGAGGGGCGCCGACGCCACCAGCCCAGCGCTTCGGATCTCTTTCGCCGATCTTAACAATATTTCAGTCACAGCTTCCGAGCTAACAGATGGCGTGTTACTGCTGCGTACTGATTTGCAGAGAGCGGATTATACACCACAAAAAATCCATATACCTTCCTAAATCGTTATTTTCCCATTGACAGGGCACGTGATTTTGCTGGACAATACCATCTACGTCCTAAATGCATTTCATGTCTGTTTTAGTAAAATAACGTGGACGTAATTTCCTTTCCTGTTCTGTTTTATTTCATATACCATTACATATTTTTTTTTTGTTTTCACGCTTTTGCTTCTATGACGGTGACAAGCAATTCTATACTTATACCGTTTTATTCATTGCCGTGGAAAATACCTGAATGGTTAGAGTGAAACTATAATTACTCTCTTTACGATAATACAGTGTTTTTGTTCTCACTCTAATGGGCCATATCTTTTAATTTCACAGACAATAAGTTACGGGAGTGTTTCTGAAATCATAGATGAGTGACCAGAGGAGCTGGTTTTATTGCAAACCGTCAGATAACTAAAGGAAAGAGTCTGTTTGTCCTTGAGAACAGCTCAAATGAACAATAGCAGCTCTTCTTTTCACCCTCCAATAAACCACTGGTTGTTGACAGGTAGATACAAATAATGTGGTAACTATGGACCCAAAATCAACACATGCTACAAGGTCCTTGGACTAGGTCTGGGAGTGACTGATTTACACGATGTGTATGCCGCTTTTTCTCTAGACGGTCATCATTCTGCAGTGCTTCCAATGTAGTTAAGGATTAATCTATGATTGATCTGTTCAATTTTAACACATTACATAATCATTTTCCATCTAATACAGGGCCTGGAGTCTCTCCCAGGTATCACAAGGCATGAGGCAGCAGTACACTCTGAATAAGAGGCTAGAACTTGGCAGGGAACACGCACACACTCACACTAATGGTGATTTACAGCTGCCCATTAGCCTAACTGCATGTCATAGGCAAACTCATAGCACACAGTGGGGGGAGTTGGGATCCAAACCCTTATCCCTGCAGGCATGAGGCCTCCGACAGAACTACGCACTGCACCACACAACACATTGTATGTGACGCTTAAATGATTCATTTCACTTGGCGTTCCAGCTCTTCACAACTGAACAGACACCAGATGCATCTCTGGCATTCTTAGAACACGACAACTTACACAATTACTTAGAGTCGTCTGCCACAGACAGTAGTATTTTTTTTAATGTTCAGATAGTAACAGCAATTATATTTGAGATTCAATATGCAGATGAACTTGCCCTGGGGTGCTGCATACTGTATCATCTTGCTCTGAGGCAGCTCAGACTGTATGAGGGTTATACCGAGGGCAAGGACCAGACAGTGTCGGACTAAGACACAGTGGCAGCTGGTAGATATTTAACCAAGTGGCTTCATTGGGCTCTTTGTCCATGGTGAAAAAGGTCATTATAATGGAGTTTCATCCATACTGTTGACCTAACACAGTATTTACAACCAATACATGCATGAATTAGCTTGCTGCTTACAGCCACATGCTAAATGTGTTTCATTGCTAAAATGTTTCTTGCAAAAATATAAATTTAACATCATTATCTGTGACAGTCCTGATGATATCTTGCGTATTCAGGATGCATGACGAACAGAAGCCTCGACATCTTACACGACACGTTGTCACTACAGCAGAGCAAAGAACCACCCCTAGAACCACCATAACCAACTATGTAAATATGATGAAAGGCCTCCATTTTCACCTACCACAAGTTTCCTTGCTGGTAGATACTGAGGAAATCGCTTAACACTTGTCCTAAATGTGCAGAGGCAGCACTCCTGTGAAATAGATACACGTATCACTATCAGTGATTAACAGCTATGCTCAACATATTTGCATCATATTCATAAATTGCACAATTCCAGGGAAACTATCATTCTTCTTCAATTACATTTAATATGATATTTCACTCTACTGTATTTGGCACCACAACCTTGTACTAGAGAACAAGTGGAAAGTGGAGGCACACAGGTAGCGATAGCACTATACCCAGTATACACATGAGCATAAATTATGGAGGTGTGTGGGGAGCTTTATACCCCCCCCCCACCTTAATCAACAGTGGCCAGTAGAACCCCCTGGACCCCCTTTGAACCCAGTGCTCAACCCAAAGTTATGCCCAGTTCATTTGATGAGCGGGGGTTCTGTTCAGATCCTACCACCCATCCCACCACGCCACCCTGCAGGTTTTCTCTCTGGTAGATTTCATCAGATTTGCACGACATCCTTCTCTTAAATTAATGACGACAGATTGGAAGCACAATATAACAGTGTTTGGAGTTTCAGTACCTGCCAGCATGTGTCTCTGATTCGAGCACGCAAGGAGCAGACTAAGAATATTACTCTCATTTACATTAATTCTTGAAAATAAATGCATCACAAAAAACAGTGCATCTAAATTAGAAAACAAAATCATTTTGTTTGGCACAGTGCTGATATGTCATTTTGCACCTAAATGCATTTTCAAAGCCTCTTCCCTATTAAGCCAGGGAGTGACTCCCTCATAAATATTCATGAAGTCATCTTTCCTTGCTCTTTCCAAAACAGTGACTACAGCCGGTATGTAAGACCGCTGAACAAGATTTCATCTACGAAGGTGCTGTGCCCTTACAAATTTCCCTAACGACACACAGCTTCTGTTTAATCACCAACAAGCGGCTGAGAATGCAGGAAGGATTTGCATTGTCAAATTATGACATCACAATGCAGGGACCCAGCACAAGGCTCAATAGTAACACAGCACTCTACCCTGGCTCCCTGTCCTATGTTTCTGGGTTTGTCTATAGAAGGTAGGGATGATTTGTGGCACTGAAGTCATGGGGGGGCAACTCACACTGTCAGGACCCTCCCAAGCTACTGAGTCATTTAAAACAGCGGGGATTACAATTCTTCTGTCCACCGACAGCTTTTTAAAAGGCAGTTTTCAGGACAGTATAGAAAAGCATTGCCTGTGATTTATTTCTGTTTAACCAAATGGTGGCTAATAAATATTTCTTCCATTATATTTCACCATTATTGACCTACATATTATTTTACAGATTAAATGATGACTGTAGTATTAATCATAGGCTTATCCTTTGCGGTGCATTTCTCTTTTTCTTGCTTTTTCAAAATTTCTGTTTTTCTTAGGGTTAATAAACTGGAGAGCCAGGCAATCTGCTGTGAGGGAGGTAATCGATATGTAAGTAAATAAACAAAATGAGCAGAACATCTTTGCATTGGGGTTAAAAGGAAAAGGAAGTTGCTTATTTTCTGAGCAAGACAGCTGTGAAGGAGTGACCTATATGGTCCTCAGTGTTTTAATGCAAAAATAATGTGAAAACATATAACCAAAGACAACCTATATCCAGAAGAGCTGACTGGCAAAGGCCACTACGGCACCCGAGTTCTTTATTAAATGCACAGCACGGCAAATGCGCTGAAGATTTAGAGGTAAATAATCAGCAGTACTTCAGCCAGAAGTGACAGGTCGGTCATGATAAAGGGCAACTTGGCCGACGGAAGGCTTGGGCGGAGTGTGGATGTGCCGTCAGGATCCCGTGAGCTTGAGCAATTTATGTTGGTGGGTGGGATGAGGTCAGCAGACCACAGGAGCACTGGTGGGGAGGGGGACGATTGGGTGGGGCAATGGGCAAGGAGGAGGGGGTCTGGAAGAGCACAGGGAGGCAGCTGATGAAATGCTGCTTCCGCACTGCAGCCAAATCAGGGATAAAATAGGCTAGAGAAAGATTCACAATGATTTGCTTAGAATTAAAGCCTTTTCTGTGGACTTCACTCCCATACGCAATATTCCTAATTTAGCATTTTGAATTTTTTTTCATTTGACCATCTAGTCCTGACAAGTACCCTCTGCGATGAGCATTCCAGTGGACGGTTTTTCATATGTCCAGGTAATTTCCAACTGTCTCATTGATTGGTACTGTATTCTTACACACATGTACATGCTGACCAAATTCTTCAAATCAGAGATGGAATTTGCTCAATATGTTAGCCTCCTTACATGGCTGTGATGTTCGCATCACTGTTATGCCTCGGGTTCATTTAAATAAGGCTATAATCCCATATTTAGGGTTTAACTTGTCCTGTGCTGCGAGATCAGGTTACATCATAACACTGTACTCGGTCAAATAAAATATAAGGTAATATGCACCATTTCATTATCAACTTATCATTATTAAAAAACCTTCTAGTTGCACATAGGGCAAGCCCCCCTAAACACCAAAATAAAAACTATTAAGGCTTGCTGAATGTCCGCAAATTACTATACATTTAATTTAAAACGAGGATTTGTAGTGCAACGTGTTGATAAGTAATCATATTGACTGAATCTCATCAGAGGGGTAGCCATTACTCTTATTGCAAGCCTCGGTGCCACGCCCGTCCTGCATAGTGCTCTGCTCTTTATCGCCATCTATGCTCAACATGAAGGTTTACAACAAGATGCAAGCCCATTGCTGCACCCCCTCTTGGGGAATAAGATTCCAATTTCGATTTCTGAATGGACACAAAACCAGCTGTTCTGCCCACAAAACCACCTACTTGATATAAAAATCCCATTATCAAACTGCCTTTACATCCATTGCACCGAAGTTACGTTTCTGCTTACATTTCCATTTTCTTGCTCCATTTATTCAAAATGACTAATATCGGTCCATCTAGTAAAGGACCACAGGGAAGCTAGTGCGTAACTTAGGAACCACCAGCCACGAACCAGGGGACACCCTAGATTGGATATGCCAGTCCATTATAGGGCACACAATCACACACCATGGGCCAATTTAAAGATGCCAATTTGCAGTTCATCCATGTGTAGGATATAAAGTATAGGGTATAGTTTTGTGCCTTTCAGCTGGTTCTACAGCATCTACCACTGTAGAATGTTTGCTGAACTGTCATCAAATGAATGAAGATGGTGGCACAGGAGGTAGCAGTATCGTTCGGCAACTGTAGGGTTGCGGGTTCGAGCCCTGGTTCCTTTTGACCCCATCAAAGTGTCCTTGAGCAAGACACTGAACCCCCAATTGCTCCCGGTATGCAGGTTGGTGCCTTGCATGGCAGCCTCTGCTACCGATGGGTGAATGTGAGGCATTATTGTAAAGCGCTTTGGAAGAAAGCGCTATATAAATGCAGTCCATTTACCAAGAAATATACATCACAAAATGTCTGAAGGATTTTACAGCTGTTATCAGTTTTACTGAGTTGTTCTACAATGTGATCAGCGTGGCATCTTTATGATCCTCATAGGAATCGGTTGCATATCTTTCATGAAATGCAATAAATGAGAGTCAAGAATTATGCTTAAACTCAACATGTGATTTCAGGCATCCTCTCCTTCCACTAGACTCTGATAACAGCTCACTTTCTAGACAGTGATTGATTATGTAGAGAATATCCCACAAAGCAGTTTCCAGACTGATTAATTTTGCTTTTTGCCACAAGGCTCTTGATGTATTTCTCTTGTATATCCTTGATGCAAAAGCCTGGGTTTTTATACTCAGAGGAATATGCGATGGGTAATATAAAAATGAACAAAAATGATTCCACTAAAGCTGGCTCACTATCCTACCAATAACAAGTGGCCAATGCTACAGAGATCAATATAATCCAAAAAAACCCAACAGCAACCCTTATTTCACGGTTTCGCTACTGATTATCTGTATCATTACAAGCGGAAAAAATTACAATTGAATCCTTTCTGGAATTCTAATAATCTGATTATTAGATTAATCTGACAAAGATCAAAGATGTTCACTGCAACATTGCATATACATTGTAGTCTGGAAATCCTGACCTTTACACTCAAATATCACGCTGCAGTTAGCCTTCATATGTTACTCTTCGCAATAATATAATGTTGGTTTATTATAATAGCTACATCAAATTGATTTGCACCCGGTTCCTTTTCATTTCTTTTTTTTTTTTTTGCATATGACTAAATTTAGCATATTAATTTTCTGAAGACTCGAGAGAGTGGACAAGGTTGCAGGAATTATCTCCGTGGTAACAGGCAATCCATAGTGATGTAGAACAGTACCAAGACATTGCACACCTCTGAACATCGGAATAATACAGATACACAATAGCTAAATGCCCAAATAAAATTAAAGCAAATTAAACAACCTAAAAAGTTAAAAGGGGTAACAGGTAGTTGACGCCGGCCGACCACATGCTCCGGTATATAATTTTTTACGGTTATGTTATGCCGGTGTTCTGACGAATTGAGCTACCTATCGAGACGTACTATCGAACCTTTTTGCGCATGTGCAGTTTCACCGTCTTGGTATTAGGGTTAGGGCAAGGGTTTTAGGGGTTTCTGGGGGGTTATGGTTAGGGCTATCGATTAGCACTACGGTAGCCTAACTCGACAGAACACCGGGCTTCCATGTACCAGAGGGATTACTTCTCACTGCGACATTACCAATCGTTCCAGTAGAGTGCAGTATAACACTGCGCTTACAGGTTTCTCCGCTGATTGTCTCGGACATTGTGATATCACAATTAGATAGGAAAATCGTCTTTCTTTTACCAGTTAATATTTTATTTCGAATTTAACTAAGTTGCTAAGAATCGTTCATTGATGTCATTACATATGCCAGGGGTCTCTCTTTCGTAAACAGCATCTAGTTCACTCCTCAATTAACTGATCCATAAATCATTCAGTGAAAACAGAAGAGAATGAACGACTAATCACTCATTGAGCGAAAGAAACGAATTAGTACATGGATTCCGTTCAAGCAAAATATTTTTTTTTTTTTTTAGTTAGGCTACCTATTTTACAGGACGACACAAGTTTTGCCACAAATTGTTTTATTTTGCATGCGTATGTAGGCCTATACATTCATGAGTGTCGTATGCTTACTATTTAATGCGAAATATGTCAAGGGAATGAGGTTAATGGAAAATGTAGAAAAGCACTTACATTTTATAAGATTTTCGTTCAGTTAAGTTCAGAACGTGGAAACCACTCCAGTGATTATGAGAAACAGTCTTAATTGCAGCCGCGAATGCATAATTTTAGTACTCAAGTTATCTTTCAATGCAAAATATACAAACCTGAAACTGATTATGCAGTAAGTAAATAAGCCGTTTTGCCCTTCGGTACAATAATATCTGAACTGAAACTCGAGTAGTGGTAGGAGATTACTGCAGAATGGTCTTACTTGTCACACCATACAAAGCATTGTCTCAGTAGGCTATAGTTGTAAACGATACTCTGCACTTTCAATGGGTAAGTTGATTCAGGCATTTTACGCTGGCCTGCCTCTCCTTAAATGCCTAACATGCCACAAGAACCGTAATCCTTTGGGAAATTTCTGGAGGTTATTACATTGGCCATCTACAATCGGGTTCATCTAAACATATTTAAAACCCTCTGTCAGATAAACTATTGCTTTTTATCGAGTAGAAATAATTGAACGTCACGAACTGAATGTTATTTCTTGACGACATAAAATGATCGTTATAAGGTGTGCGTTCCGTTACCTGTAGTATCTTTGTTACTAGGTTTATTACACGGCACGTTTGACACCGTCACCGTGTGCTGTTTTACATAAATATGGAAATTGTATATGCACTTGTAGAAGCCTCGTGATTTCATACTGCATAGGCCTATAATATCCACTTCATTTTCTATAACCGATTATCAAGTAAAGTCGCGGTGATTTTGGAATCCATTCCAGGGCACACGGACGGTAACACCATGAACGGGATGAATGCATTTAAATATGTAATGCAAGGTAAAACAAAATAATCAATACATTCTAAAGAAAGTGGATGATAAAGGGATCTTCATGACATTCAGTCGTTTTATCGTATTGTCTAACCTCTTTGTATAGTTTTAATGTGTCATTTTTTTATTTATCAAAATGCATATCTAATCTAATATACTTTTTGGTTCCGTTGATCTAGACTATTTGTCTAAGATGGGTATACTGCATAAGTATTCTTTTGTAGGTTACGCTGAAAATATATTGGATAAGCCTATATCAAACAGAACTTTAGCCTTCATGAAAAGAATTACTCTTTTCCGAAGAGCTGCAGCTAATTTTGCAAGCACTACTTTCGTAACATAATTGAGTTTGTTCAATTACCCAACTATATCGACTGACGACGTTTCTGTATTTAGCACGTAGCTATGGCACGCCAAGTTCTCGTTTTTATGTAGCCAAGTATACCGCATGATGTCAGATAGATACACGTCCTTACATGTATTTTAGACCATCCGATTACGTCATGTCAGCTGAGGATGGTTTTTCAAATTAGGTCAACATTCTAGTAATATCTAACAGCTACAATGCAACTTGGCAGAGGAAGAAAAAAAAACTTCAAAATATAAGTAAACATATTTTATTTTTGCAACTTTCTACAGCACTGTTAGAACTTAAGCATCAATCATCGCCATGTTCCCCATTTCTCATAATTCATTCCTCGTACACACCAAAGAACTCAATGCATTTACCCGAAGTAAACAAGACATTTTGCATTGTACTCCTCGCATTCGCTTCCACTCAGAAACCGCGTAATTAACTTAAGAAAAGCTTTCAAATACAGAAAATTGAATATTCCGTAACGATTAGCCAATTCCGACAAACAAACACAATACAATGCATGACTAGTGTTACCGGCTGACGTAATTTACTATTTAAGTTTCTTAGAAAAGAAAGCAAACTTCCAAAGTAAACATATGATTATGTACAATGAGGTAAACACATAAGCCATTTTTTCATATTTTAAACATTGATAATATCTCTATTTACAACGCAATTATAAAAAGTGATGCAAACGTCAGAATTCGGTTCATGCAGTGCATCATTCCAGGTGGAAAAGATCAGTTAAAAATATAATCAAACTATAGGCACTAAAAATGTAAAAGCTTTCCTCTATCTGTACACAATGGTCTCAGTCAAAAAAGAGGGGAAAACCTTGCTGGTTTAAAGCTAACAACACCCCCTTGTGACCTGAGGCTCATTCTTTCCTTCTTCACAATTACGCCGTTCAGACGGCAGCCGTTCCTTTTCCCGATCGGAAATATAACTTGGTCTCTCCGGCCCTGGCCCTCGATGACCAGGTATTTGCGCAGGCAAAAGTCCGACAGAAACCGACTGACGCATGCGTGGTGTCACGTTTATTTTGTCGTGCGCAATAGGAATGAATCGACTGCGATTAGCTAGACAGCGACTCACCGATTAAGTCGCTGGACCTGTTTTCGGATTTTGGGTCGCAGGCTGCCGGTTAATTAATCTGTCTGACCTTACCCTTTCCCCTCCAAAGAAAAAGAATGTCGCTGCTGCACACACACTTAAGGCTCGACAAGCCTCCGCTAAAGAAACCAGAGGTGTACATATGGTTTAAGTCATAGCTGGTGTGCAGGTCCGATGAGGACCATATAGATACCTGCATGTCGCTGAGGAATACCTGGATGTGTATGTTTCACCTCGGTTAACTTTGATATAAAACAAAAAAGGCTGCTGGTGGTTAAGTAGTGGCACGTTGCGCAGAGATGAGCTACCCGTGGCTGAAGGTGCTGGGTATACTGAAAATGCCGTGTCCCAGAGCATGTGGCCTGCTACTGGTTCTCTCTAAAAATAAAAATATATTTGCACCAGTGACCATTGCGTGTTAATAAGGTAAGACGCAACATGCATCTCACCGTTAGGTTAAAATAAGCTTACATCTCCCGCTGCAGACCCATTCTAACACCAAAACACTAATGTGTAATATTCTGAACGTATACGCTTTCAACACGAATCAAAATAGTACTCGCATCATTTGAAGAGTCGATTTCAGGACATTATCAAAATGGTACCATTCACACTTGTATAAAACTAACTGCTTAGTTAAGAATTTTCAATAACTAAATAATAATTCGTTATAATCGAGACCTTTAAAGTTGTGGCTGCCCCATACCATTGCTGATTAACAGGCTCAATACGAAATGTTAGTGGCACACCAACTAAAGGGCGTATGCAACAACGCAGCTGCCGATAAGGAGTGTCGTTCCCTCTTTCTCCTTGTTCGCACAAACAATAGCAGCACAGTGGCTTCAAAATATACACAGAAGAAAATGAACGATAACTCGTGGCCGTATGACTGCGCTTACACATGCGACGTTTTCCCCACAAGTGCACTTGTTGCCATTAAAAAAACGGTTAAAAATGAATGAACAGTGTTTTCGTATATGCATTTCATTTCTTTGCCCGCTGAAATTTTACGAATATTCTTCACCAACAAAGTGAGGTTTTCTTTGAAGGGCATCCTGAATACAGCAGCGTGAGGTACCGACAGTAACAACGTTCAAGTGTGCAGAAAAGGACCAGTCTTCAGTTTCGGTCTGCATGGCTATGGATGCAATAATACGGTAAAAGCACAACACTCTTTTATTCCGTTTTAGTTTTACTTGTTTGTCATACAGATAATAGTACCTACTCACTAAAAAGATTTTAAAAGGGTGGAAATTAAGCCTTCCATTGGTCCCTTAAGGCTTGGTCAAATTAAGTAATTTACTATAAACATAGTTAATTTAAAATCTGTCTCTCTCACTCACACTCTCTCTCATACAAGCACGCACACACACACTCCATCCTGGGGGGGAAAATGTACAAAATGCTGTAACACCATATGGCACAACATATATGTCCATTTGTTATATTACTGTAATCATGAGTCCATAATTTCAGCAGGTTAAAATAAATCATGCACATTTGTACAGCATCTTCAGAAGTGTTTTCTTAAAGCGACGCGTGACCGCACCCCCGTTCAGACAAAGCTCGGCGGCAAGACAGCAGCCGTAAGTCTCAGCAACACGGTGAGCGCTGCCCAGAAAAAGGGGCGGAGCTTACAGCAGACCCAAGCTGATGCCAAACGAGGTGGGGCAGGCCAGAGGAGACAGGCATGGGCAGTCGATAATCGATACACTGCATACCATCTGCCGACACCTGTATGACTGAAAACGCTTGTGCACACACTCTCGCACGCACGCACAAAAAACGCATGGGGGGGCCTATGAGACTGATTCTGAAGTGGCACTTTCTGGTGTAAATTCATAAAATATACAGAAGTATATATAAATTTTGCATATGTCGTAGCATGTTTGCCAAGACTGAATGAGGTCATGTCAAGTTTGATTCAAATAAAAAATGAAACAATGATCTATATCATATGGGTTAGGGGGTGAGCACAAATCTCTCACTATCACTTCTGAAGAGACAATCCTGTAGCAGATGATCGACTTCAAAGCACAAAAAAAAAAAAATTAAAACACTGGTTCTTAGCAACCAGGTAACAGACTCCATCCACCCATTCAGAGAATCAATTACGTATAACATTCTGGGGGATATTTCTTCACACTGGTCAATGCAAAAGACAGCTAGGAAGTAAACACACCACGTGTTTAAGGTGTGTTCTGTCCTGGCGCTTCTGCCTTTCCTGTATCGGCTTTCTGCAGTTTCTCCGGACAAGAGCCAAAGGTGATTAGAAACAAACCCTGGTCTATGGCTCTTGAGGGGGGAGATGAGGAGGCTCTGTGTGTTCAGAAGGGTGCAGGTCCACAGGCACAATGAGAAGTCCATGAAGAATCAGAGGAAGGATGGAGGTAACGCCTGATATGATGTAAGCCTGCCTTTCTCTATCAGTCAGTGATGCAGCCGCTGTTACCTCAGTGAGGTAGGAAAGTACAGCCTCTCCTGAAGCCTTGTAGTCCCGGTGCTGAGATGAGATGTTTGGGTTGGGGGGGTCAGACTGAGGACCCTCGGTCAAATGGCTCGTTCCTCTTTCCCAGAACGAGGAGGAGGCAGAGGAGGAGCAGCAGCTTTGAAGAAACATGGGGGGGGGGGCACTCTTCGACCCCTCCTGGCCTACATCTTGATGCCCTCCTGTTGGCTGAGTTGGGACAGGGTCTTCTTGATGCGCAGTGCTGTCAGACGAGCCGCCCCGTTGGCGTACCAGCACTCCCTCATGATCTTGGCCATCACTCGCAGAGCCTAGAGACACGGGGTGAAGACAGGCAGGTAAGGTCACGGTCACACCAAGCTGTCGGGCCCCCAAGGCCTTCCCGGAGAGCCTGGCTCTCACAAAAAAAACAGCAGGCTGCTTCCTAACTAATAATGTTCATTCTTGTCTTCAAGCCCCGCCGAGCCTTGAGTTGCAAGTCGTGTATTCTTCAAGGCGGCCCTCACAATACCCAGGACTGCTTGGTTCAATTCAGACCTGCAGAACTAGCAACTAGCATGTCATTGTTACCTTTTCAACCGCAATGCTAACCGGAGAGCTGTAGCGTTTCTCGGGTGATGAAACCGAAGGAAATCACAGAGAGCGGGTGCCAGGCAAACACCACTGTGCCTTGTTACAAATATCGATTTGTTGGCTCTGCCAGCTCTCTCCAAACCCCCCTCGCTTGATTTCCTTTGTTTTTAATTGCCCAGCAATGGCTTTTTTCCAAAAATGGCGTGCATAATGTACAGGATTTCACTATTTGAGTTTCTGCAGGATCCAGCGAATCGAAACTGTGAAAAATCCGAAGAATTCTTAAGAACATGAATGAAACAAAAAGGGCTGGGGGGGTATGTACCACTTGAATCTGCTGAAAACCTCAGCGTCTCACAGCTCACAATGCATATAAAGGCTCCGGAATATCTCGGG
>JAODUD010000033.1:12242976-12254506 GCA_026784285.1 Stomatorhinus walkeri | reverse complement strand
GCTTCATCAAGGACCTGGGTAGGTGTGTGTGTGTGTGTGGGGGGGGGGGGGGCGTGAGCCTCACCACAGGGCAGTCCAGCTGACGCAATTCCTGCTGAGAAGTGAGTGGCCCCTGGCAATGGAAGTTTCAGTGGTGGATGAGGGGGTGCAGATAGGCTTCACATGAAAATTAGCGTATAAGGAAAGACAGGGGTCCCCCCCCCCAAACAGCAGATGCGGGGTAGAGACACTGGAAGGAGAACCACTCTCAGAACATTCCCCTGTCCACCCTGTACCCCACCCTGGCCTCAATGCCCCATCTATCCAAACCTCTATCCACCATGTCCTCACACCCCCAACCAGCCTAACACTCACATCACTACCCCGCCTTGTCCTCACCCCCCTGCCCCACCCTGTCCATGCTAGCAGCATGTCTCTCCCCTCAGACCTGGAAAGCAGCTCGTACTTCAATCCCCAGAATCCGAAACACACACCTGGCTGGTTTCCACCTGACAGACCCGACACGATTCGTTTAATATGTGCGGTCGGCAGCATTGTGTCACGGGAGTGACCCCAATATCAAAATGACTACGCTCTCCACCCCGTCATGTAATATCCATCCATCCATCCTTCAACCTTTTATCCAGGTCAAGGTCAAAAGGGTAATGAAGATAATTATTATATTGAATCATAACTTCTTCACTGTCCTTTCCAGGATACACCCTAATCTTGTTCTACCTGAAGCAGAACCCAGTCACAACCGACATTAACACTAAACAGTCTGATTACGATGCAAATTCAATCTACGGAAAGAGAAGCTGCTTCTCCATATAACCCACTGCGAAATGTGCTAAAGATTCTCTTATTTAAAGAGGCTGTCAAATCAAGAAGATTAAATATACTATTTAAAATACTAGCCGATTAACCTCCTCTGTTTTCTGCACACGCCAGCCATGTCATCAATACATAACAGTAACTGTTGTTTGGTCAGTCACAAATGCTATTTTTATTAGATTTCCATGGTTGGACACAGTTTCGTAGGGCTGGGCTATTAATCAAATTTTAAAATTGATTATGATATTGGGTTCCAACTATCATCAAAACAAAAGCTAAAATGATTTGCCACATTTTGCTTTGCAATTATGCTCCCGTTTTGTCATGCGTTACAAACCCAGCACCCCCCCCCCTTTCAAGCCCCCTCTTATTTGTTTCTCAGTAGAATTATATTTAGGGTTTAAGAAAATCCACTGTTTAAAAGGGAATGTTTTAAGTTCAATAAATGCATGATGTTTCCATGTTTCCAAAGTCAATGAGTAGTCATGTTAAATAATCGTGATCTTAACACTGACCAAAATAATCTGGACTATGTTTTTTTTTACCATAATCGAGCAGCCCTACTGCTTTGGTATACAAGAATAATCTGAAATGCTGACACGTGTACTCCAAATGCTTTCAGAATGATATGTTGCATGTATATAGATTTGATTTACATTCAATAACAAAAGGATTTCATTTTGAACACATATTAATAAAGCATTGATTATATGATTACGTTTTCAGCATGCAGAACCGGAATTGTGTCCTGTCGTGCATCACAAGGCCTGATTTGGTAAAAGACAAACTGATACCAGCATTTCAGTCTTTGGTGGCGGCTAAAATTCAGAGCACACCAAAGTGCAAGGATACTTGCAGACCCAGCATTCAGATCCACAGCAATGAGCGAGCAATGCCGACGGTTCACTGTGACTGGGGGAGGGGAGACGTGAAGTAAGCAGGGTCTCCCCAACAGAGGACAGCCCCCGCAGTGCATCACCAGTGCCCCCTAAACACAACCTGGCTTCAGAAGCTCCCCAATCCAGTAGACTGGCTTCTTGGAACACGTGTGAGATCAGCCCTCTCCAAGCACTCGGGAACTCAGCAGCGGGGGTTGGGGGTGTTCCCTCACACAAGCCCCCCCCTCCCACACCCTATTTCCCATCAGGCCCCATTTGGCCTCAACTCATTGCGACATCACATAGAAGAATTAATTACTCCTGTCTCCTGGCAACAGCGATCCCCACGTCCCCTCTCCCTTCCCCCCCCCCCTCCCCCACCAGCCCATCCTACATCGCTGCCTCTGGATCCGTGTGCAGGCACCACGAGGGGGAAAATGAGGAAGGGGGTGAGAGTCCCACCTCCCACCCCGCCCAAGGAGCCCCTGTTCCCAGCCTTTATTGGCTGTAGCTCTGGGAGTCTTTTGCATAGGTCATGGCCTTTACCCTGGGCCCCCCCAGCCATTAATGCAGCCCTTTTGTCCTGACCAGATGTGGCCTTGGGTACAAAGGAGGGGGGATAGATCAGTGGCATCTGCCAGAGACAACCACCCCCACCCACCCGCCTCATCTCCAGACCGCCCCAAAAACCTTAGGGTTTCCTCAAAGAGCAATGGGGGGGGGGGGGGTGTGACCCCAAAGGTGGACATCAGCACACAAGCCTGGTGCATTTCCATCCCAGCCATCCACTAATGACCTTCCCATCCACTTAAGGAATGAAATTTAGGGCTCACTCTCAAATAATGGCACCCAAGCAGGCGCCGCAGATGAGCCACTTAACAGCAGATTACAACAAGCAGCCTCTTCATATCCAACAGGTTTGGCAGCCCTACCCATCATAAATGCCTTCGCACCCCGTCCAACAGAGCCCAGTTTACAACCAGCCTCCACCAGGAGTATAGCTACAAATTCTGGGGCCCCAGATAAAATGTCACCTGGGGCCACCCTGGCCATTTTTTTTGTATATTTTATGTATTCAATGAGCCCTGTAAAGTGCTGCCTCCCCCTGCATTGGCCAGTGTGTCAATGCCCTGAATGTAGCTCCAAATAAATCTGAACTAATCCCCCAACAGTTTGTTTAGCTGAGATATTTTAACAACCATGCCCCTAGTTTGAGAATTCCACACAGCACAACAGCCCCAGTCCAGATCTGTGTTTCCCCGAACCTCATAGTGCTGCAATTATAGTAATTTCAGAGAATTTAATATGATGAACCTCTTAAAGATTAGGTCTCTAGGCTAACCTATCGCTAGTAGCCAAGCTACTACAGGGATAACTGAAACTACAGTATTTCTAAGAGCACGAGTTCAGACGGTAGGCTCAAACGCACTGCCGAAATAAAGATTACCACAAGGGAACAGAAAAGCTACGCCTAACGGACTTTAAAAGGTGTTTGAAACACAAGACCTCTAGGCAATTCGGACCCGGCAGAGCCGTGATTCAGACAGCACCGCGAATGACAATTTAAACGGTAACTTTCCACCCCGTTATAGTAGGATTACAAGCGGTGGGTGTGTGACAAAGAGACTGTCTTCTTTATTACTACTCTGCAGGGGAAAACGGCGGGCTACCTCCTGGGGACGTAGGCCCTCCCTACCCATGACAAACCTGGAGTTTGAGCATCCAGAAAACTCTATACCAAGACCCACTTACTTCGCCTAATAAACGCAGCGGCCGTCTTCCCAAATTGACTGCGCACATCTCAAATGCGGGTTTGCAGGGAAAACGCGCACAAAAATGCCGGGCTTACAAGATCGCTACACATGAAAAACGAATGAAGTCACGAAGTCTCTGCCTCTTCGCAGCACCAACCTGCACTTCACAAATAAAAATTTTAACCACCGGTATTACGGGCTTAGTTCTTGCACCAGTGATACGAAAAAAACAGACGCAAATAGGAGCCGTTTCCTAACCCACACTTCTCACTTAGGAGAATAGATATTTAGTAAATATCTGGAATATTTTATATATATTACTGCTAAGAAGTTAAAATATTACACGACATTACCTTCGGTGATTGTGCTTTCCTAACGCCAATAAACACAGCAAAGATTGTTACAGGTAGAATCGTCCCACATTTGAAACTAAGTTTCAAAAGTTTCAGATACAGCTCTCAGTAACATGCGAAATGCGTTCGGTAATTTCCACTCCAAAACACATCAGAGACCTATACAACTTCCACAATCGAGTATGGCTCTCAACTTAAATGCGGGGCAATTGGTCATCTTATACTGGCAATACCCGGTCTGTAAAGCACTGTTGCATATTTGTGATACAACAGACGTTTTCCATGTCTATAGGATGTCTTCGTGTGAGAGAATTAATCTTGATATATCAATATTATCTTGAAATTCTTTAATTGTATAGCCCTGAAGACTCCAGTGATACTTCGAGTTGACATGGCTGCGGAGGTCGGTAATATTTGCAATAGGATTCCCGGTGATGCACCACCTAAAACACACCTCTCACCTCCAAAGTCACAGAGTTATTGCGGCAACGGCGTCAGATGGGCAAAAAACACGCCAAAGCATACACCGTGAAGCTGCTGGCATATGAAGAACATTTTCGTATTTGCGAAGACACCAGCCCAAGACACAAACAGGTTGGGTGTGGAACAGATGGATTCGTATGCGCAGTTCTACTTAATGCAGACCCAATGGCATCCATAGGCAATCCCAATTACGAAAACGTATATGTTGTCTGTGTCGCACCAAAAGCACGAGACTACGAAGCGGTGCACCACGCTTAATCTAGCAAACTAAATAACTACATTCACTGCGCCTGTCGGAGAAATGCACGTATTTCGTTCAGCCGTTCTCAAATATCAGCACGGCGCATCTATGAATGGCAGGTGACATAGTGAGTGGGAAAGAGTCATATATATACATGCACACGTAAAAGACACATGGCGCATTGCTGACACCGTGGTAAACACGAAGGGACAGGCGTCCCGCGCGGGGCTTTGTTCAGTCCGTCTAATTCGGCGCATTGTGACGCAAATGGAACCCGATTCATTCATGTTTGCGTCGCCAGGTTCACGCAGACCCCGCTTCCCTACACCGGAGACCTTCCCCCCATTCCACCACAGCGATCTCCCGTCGAGATTTTCGCATGCATTTTGTTCCTTCGTTTGAAGTTGTGCAACCAAATCATCCTGAAAATTTCTAAAAGTTGTACTGCTCGCACTCCCATTAATCGATCTCTGAACAGTGGCAATCTGTGGATGCTGTATACGCGTCCGTTGCACTTGTGCAAGACAATGTATTCCGTTCTCAGTGTTTTGCTAATTGCCATAGACAACAAATTCGACTTCTCGTGGCCTTCGGGATGTATTCGGTGTTTTCAAAGGGCAGTAAAATTGAACACTAATTACATTAACATGACAATTAATAGTAGGTGCACGATAATAAGGTATCTTCGATACCTTACAGAAATACGCGAGTGTCATAACGGGTCTCTATGCGAAAGCCACTACTTTCAAAACATGACTTAAATGAGTTACGATGTAGAACAGATAACGTGCAGTTTTTTTCGTGTTTTCTCGAAACGATCCAGAAATACAAGAGAACTCCAGCTACAGTGCATGAATGGCAGCGCGTGCTCTCTGATTGATCAACAACAAATCCGACCGTATTAGTTGTACAGAGCGCGCATTTTCATGACCTCTGTAAATAACCAAATGAAAGACTTTAGGAGAAAGCAGCTACTATGCCAGATAAATACTGCATGATTTCTCACGGGTTTTAAAGTAACCCTGGCCGGTCATTTGCACGCATTACTCCGCACTGAATAACGCGCTGCAACTCGTGTTTTTAAATTTAATTCATTTGTTGTAGTTCACGGCTATTCTCGAAATATGCATGCCTCTTGGGACAATTATCCGGCCACAAGTACTTCGCGAAGATCTTCAGGGCGGGCGGGCGGCAGCGTCCACCATGCATCGAGACCCTAATTATTAGGTGCGATAACAACAGCCAGTGAACACCCTGGATTCCAGTTGAGTATGCGCTCAGGAGAAGCATTAAATCCGACAGTGTTGAAGCACAGCAGGTTGCAAATGAATTGGCTACTGCAGATAACGCTTTCGTCACTGCCTTGGCTAAGGCACAGTTAGGTGCGGGTGACTTCTAGATCTTCCGCCACTGCTTTTTTTGCTCCCACCCAGGGATATTCCCCTAACAATAAACATTCCTGACAGTGCAGATCTCTCTGACCTGCGCCATCTTTGGAAAGACTGGAGTCTTTTGGGCAGACGCATCTTGTAACAAAGACCAAGAGAAGCAACGCAAGATCCGAAATCACGCCCCGTCATCAAGATGGAAAGATTCCCCCTCAGTTCCCCTTTTCGCTTACCTCGAGTTTCCTGAATGCCATTTCCCATGAACAGGACCATTAACACCAGAGAACAAGGTACCGCATCCATTGTGGTTCACACTTACTCCAGACTAGCTGTGCCTCTCACAACTTCTCTAGTCTTTGCTTGAGAAGGGCAGAGAGCGATCTGATTGGCTAGCGCGGCCACCTTGCCCCGCCCAGATCGAACAGCCCCGCTTCGAAACTCGCCCAGCTAAACTTGCCCCGTACAAATATAACAAGCGTTTCACTCCGGTAGCATGTGTTTTCATATTAACTGAAACTTGCTGTTAACTTTATAATTATAGACGTGCGAAGAACATTCTGTGGCTAAGTTCAGTAGGAATTCCCATTTAGATCACTTCTAAATCGTTTATTAGAATCATTACGAAATTAATATTAAGAATAAATACTCGTTAGATTTTTAAAACGCGCGTCAACTAGACAAACTTTGCTGGCAGGGTTCCCTCTGTAAACCAAACTTATCCACAGTTGCTAGGTAGCTAGCGAACTATATATCTACCAAAGTGTGTCTGCACTGGGCTGGAATAAGTACTGTCTGGAAATGGAAAACGTAACTCGAGAAGTTAATGAAGGGCACTCTTAAGTTCGCATCATTTATTTCACACTGTACACATATCCTATTTTCAGTTTAAAATACTCGGGTTATCGGACCCACTCATAGTGTTCTTCGGGTGCATTTCTTTCACGGTCGTTACTCTAATAAAATATACAAAAAATAATTTAATTTAATTTTTAATAATGTATAATATAATGTAGCCTATGCAGTTGTGAGGTGTTCGGGCAAAATAAGATATTTCAGGAGACGAGTACCAAACAGCAGCAACATCGTATAATTTGGTACATAAAGCCATTTGCGGTGAGAATATATTCTTTTTATTTTAAAAACCCATAGGTACATTTGATATCATCCATGACCAACGTAATGCCTTTCCGTCATGGGTACTTTTCACGACCATTATCCTCATGCCTGAGATCAGAGATTTGCCGATGACGGCCTCCGGCATCAAATTTAAGCTTTTTTAAAAATCTCGTTAGTTTATACTTTTGAAATATTCTATAAATTTACCATATTAGAGAGAACTTTCGACAAGAACTTTTTATCGCTTCCGAAGCAATACAGGAAGAAATCAGCTTGGCATTTAACCATACAAACAACCACAAAAGCCGAACCAAAAAACTGCAATCGGGAAATCGAGACTGCTGGGGGTTTAGCGAGTGCTTTCATGCAACGGATAACCGCATGGGTAAAAATTGTTAGTATTGTTAGTAAAATAAAACAATCGACAGTCAGCATTACAAAATCTCTGTTGCAATGACTAAAAATATCGCTAGTGACTGCACATCATTGTAAAAGACGGTGTACGTAGAGATAATGCGGGCAGTTAACTGCCCTGTTTTATCCTATTCGACTTTTCTGCTACTTATTTCCAGATCCACCACGACCGAAAACCTCTGACCCCTCCACACCCCTCCCCCCAAAGTCTACAGGCAGTGACAGGGACCAGTGACTGAGCCTTTGTCTGACCTCCTTCCCAAGCCCGTAGGCTTTAGCGGTGGTTATGTACACATGAGAGTAAAATATCCCCAAAGGCCGAATCACGACGGATCGCCACATATCGAAATATATAGCTTTAATGCCACATAATATTTTACGTCCTGATTTTGCTGAAAAATTGGCCAATGCTGGAATAGGCTTCCCTAAAACAGATCACGGATGACTGGGTAAATTATCTCCCACCCTATTTCTGGTTGGTGTGACTTTGTCGAAATCCCCACTCCTCCCCGGGCAGCCATCTGGAATCCAGCCAACAGCAGTGACCCCCCCCCCTCTCTGGGAAAGATTCTCGGAGGGATGCAGGGAGACGACAGGTTTGGGTTAATTATGCTAAAAGCCATAAACCAGAAAGTGCCGCGTGAGCCATTGTAATCCTGATTACGTTATCATAGATACATCCACACTAAGACAATAGCCTCCGAAGCTTTAACCATTGGTTTTGAATAGGATATATTTGACATTTATGAGTTTATGTAAACATTTATCATTACATTTTGTGTTACGATTAACTTGATACAAGGGTGTTTTCAGACAGCATCTTAGCGAAGATGACAGTGTGCTCTTTCATAAAATATCATGTGCCCAAAAGCATGACCTATTTACTTTCTATATAAGTAATTTCATTCACTCATGGTGCTGCCATGCTGACTTTATATAATGTGATATGACAGGTCTCTGGGTATTTATATACTTCATAAACAAAAAGGAAACAAATAAAGATACTAATGATTATGGACTTGGGAACCTCAAGTGGACTGGTGCCCCCCCCCCTAAGATTACAGTACAATAAAAAGCAAGTCCTTTCTGCATAAATCATTACAGCTTCTCCTTCCACAAAAGGTCCTTTATTATGACAACCTAACAATTGTGGAAACATCCAATATAAAATATTCTATGATTTTAGACATATGGCTTCTTTCCTGTTGAGATACCATCATAGCCTTGCATACTGTTTAAAGGAGGCTGTACTGTGTCTTAGGTGAGAAACCTCTTTACAGAGAAGACCTTTCAGCTGCATTCACGATACTTGTATGCAAAGTTTGATGAGTTTCAAGTCACGCATAAAGCGAGCGAGTGATTCAGGCATGCAGAAAATATGCTCTTTGTTAGCTGAGTACGTTTAGTTTTCATTCGCCGGACATAGCTTACTTGAGTCCGGAGGGAAAAGGATGCTTTCTCCCGTGTCTGCCTCGCATTCTTCAGTTTATGTGAAAGGGGGAGCCTTGATATCTAAGAGGAAAAGACGACGCTCCGAAGCCACGCATCGTTGTGACATGGCACTGAATGAGCAGAAGGGTCAGGAATGCTTTTTGTCATAGAGACGAGAATTAGTCTTGTTTGCTCTGTATCCAGGAACAGAAAGGAGATTTAGTGGGTAAATGTGGGTGCGTGAATGGAGCCGGGCAAATGAACGGTTAGATGGAACCGTTAGGAGAACTAAGGGGAGGTGTGAGAGGCAAATATCTGGACCAAAAGGCCTGGTCTGGGGTTGAGTTTATGGCAGAAAGAGAGGAAGGGGGTTGCTGAATGAGAACGGGGCCAGGCACGGCCCATGGAAGGTAAGAGAGACACCAGAGGGGGAGACAATGGCGAATTTAAGCAGGAGCGGGCGCGCCAAAGGTGACGTGGGGGCAGCTGACAGGTGCGAGCGCCGGGGGGGGCGTTGCTCACTAATCATAGCGGACATGAAGGCTGCAGATGGGCCCCATGTTGGAAGCTTTGTCCTCCTGACCGGGACGAGGCCTATGGAAGTGGCCGCCGCCCTCGTGGGCGCAGGACTAGGTGCGTTTGCTATCAGACAGGTAGCTTTGACGTCATGAACGCTGATTTATATTTGTCAGTGGCGATAGAATAAGAGTCAGGACAACAGATGATTCCAGCCTTTAAAGGTTAAATGAGACCATGGCTGCAATTTGACAAACACTGTAAAAAGCTGAGTACATGAATCCCTTGACCTTAAAAGAATCGTAGAGTGCTGGATTCTCGCAGCAATTAATTCATATTACTCCCTGCGTCGGCTTCCGGCACCTATGATTGCATTTGATGCATGGCACGTCCATTACGCTAATGCATAGATCCCTTGTTGGTCTCTGGCCATCATTCTGGGGTGGGGTGGCCTCTACGGGGCAGATCGGGGACAAAAACAGCAGGGTGAGCTCATTGTCAGGCTGCTTCTGCTGGCTCTTCCCCAGACACATAAATGAGCCTCAAGTAAGAGTCACGCCCGCCTGCTAACGAGCTCCAGCAGCTTAAAGGCTCTGTAACTCTGGAACGTGAAATACAGCAGTCAAGGTTGACCGTGTTTGCTGGACAACTAGGGCTTCACTCTGAAGGATTAACAGAGCATGGCTCCCTAAATCTGTACTCCTAGGATTTCCAGTTACCCAAAATGTAGAAAGGCCATTATACTCAATCCCCCACCTGTGATTTTGCCACCACTGTGCAATTATAGGCATCATCCTTCAATAGACAGGTTCTCTTCCTAGGGAGCATATCACAGCAGGAGGGTATCGGACATGGGCAGAAGGTCAACAGCAGCTGATTAAGAACTCAGCCACAAATGACTCCTGCATCCACACATCCACATATTCTGTTCCCCATCAGTGAGCCATTAGAATTGTGTACAGCTTTTCATTTGATCATGGAATACAAGAAGAAAGTATTTGCGCAACTGAGCATGTAAATCAAAAGTGGATCAAATGGAAGCAGCAGAGGTTTTATCAGACACCTGAAACGACTATTTGAGAAGTAGGTCTCTGTTGCAGGTCACAGTAGCAGACTGGTGAGACCATGCACAAAAATACTGTTTTATTACCCCCTTGTGGTCATAATATGTAATTGCAAAAAGAATGTCTCAAAAATCAAACTTATTGCATACTTAAAAAAATATTGCATAGTTATTTGCTAAAATGGTCACATTTCATCCACTGTCCTAAGATGTTTTCAGTTAACAATAAAACTTCTTATCTATTTATTCATGTGAGGCCCGTGCTTTTTTCACATTAATTTGATACGTCTTCTTCCTGGGAGAAAATGTGTGAATGGAGAGTAAAATGAGATCATCTGCAAATTCGGCGTGACACAGGAGACTCCCTCTACAACAGACAATCCGACTGCACGGCAAATACGCAACAGTGCCGTGATTTCGACGTATGTCGGATATCGTACTTGAAATACTTCGATGGATTTTTGACAGTATGGCAGACCGTGAGGTTATATGTAGTAACGCGACATGCGGACACAGTGGGGCTTAAGTGCTCAGGTTTCTATATTATCCGCCCGATCGCATTTAATTTCGGAAAACAGGAAATAGACCGTTAAAAAACAAACACAACATAAAACACGACAAAAGTAACAACAACAGTGAGACGGGGCAGAACGGACTGAAAAGAACGACACGATACGCACATCAGCATGCAAGAATAATGACAGTTACATTGATACAAGAACGTCAGTCTTGAGCCACTTTTCAAAATATAACCATTCAGATTCTCAACAACATTATAAAAATATTGCATTAAGTTATATAGATATTCAGCATATACTTTGGGTCTATTCGATAAATGCTGTTTTTCACTTCTATGAACATGACTATAGTTCTTCATTCCGAGATAAAAATTCATTGGTATGGCATATAAAGATTAGCACAGATTCATTTTTTTCCTTCTAGAATATCGCGCTTCACGTTTCTGCCCCCCTTTTTTATATTTTCAGTTTATTACAGCATTTGTTTTACGTTTTCTGAACCTTCCATTCTATGGCTTTCCGTTTGCTTCTTAATCACCCTTCATTACTTTAATACTTCATT
>JAODUD010000033.1:12190978-12207571 GCA_026784285.1 Stomatorhinus walkeri | reverse complement strand
TTCCCAGTGTCTCCTGCTTCACCTTGTCCTTGTGTTCCATCTTAAAAAATTTGAGCCTGGAAGCAACCGGCTGCTCAGTGTAGCGTTCTGCTAGAAGAACCAGCATTAAACCAGGATTTAAAAATGCAAATTTTAAAAAATATATAGAGTGGTCTCTTCATGTTTTCCAGAGCTGTAAGTTGTAGCAACGGATTGCAGCACACTATATAAATATGAATTGAATTGAATTAACAGCTGGACCCACTAAGTATGTAAGTCGTCCAACACAGGTCACTTCTACGATTCTCCTCAGAGGACCAATCCTGGCATATGTAGCTCAGGCTCTGTGGCGACGGTGAGAAAAAAATCTGGCAGCCAACTGCGTCCTCCGGACGCCTGTAGCTGTGCCTCGTAAAAGCTAAACGAGCTGTTGTTTTAATTACCTAAGGTGCAGTGAACCACTGAGTCCTCCGGAGCAAAGCCAAGCACAAGAAACACGCTTTGGTCAAAAGCAACGTACAAGCAAAGATCACAGAACATGATCAGATAGTATCCTTTGAGAAACTGAAGTTATGTTCCTTGTTCAAGGGACCAAAAGTGACATACTTACTCAGCTGGAAATGGGATCTGAACCCACAACCTTTAAAACATGGGCACACACGTCTAATACTCTATCATCCAGACGTGTCTGTGATCAGTCACAGTGAAGGTGTGAACTTCTCAGGTTTATAAGGGCTCAGTGTCAACATAACACGCTGGCAACTTAACTGAAGGTTGTCAGATTGAGTCTCCTGCAGTATACTACCCTCATGAGGGGTACCTAACCTAATTTAACCTGTACTGCTTAACAGAGATGCAGCAGAGTTATGGGTAAGAGCACAAATGGTGGTTACACACCTAGTGAACGCACCCCACGTGAAGACAAGAGGAATCACGATGGTCCCAGCAGGAGCCAAGCTCGCCAGACTCAAAAGTGGGAGAGAACAGAGGATTCTGAAGCAAGAGATGAGTTAGAAAGATGCTCGAGAAAATGCACAAGGGGCGGGGCTATAACAAGAATGAGCCAATAGTAAAGCAGGCTAAATGATTTGGTGAATGAAACAGGAACTTCATAACATTAGTTTGCATTTGTGAAGCCTGAACCTGAAGCTTGTGCCCCAAAATACCTACAGCTTCGCTGCAGACAAAGCTTTGATTTCCATCATCTCCCAGTGGCTTGCTGCTTCTCAGGGCATAAACAAAATACCATGGCAATGTCACATACCAGAAGTAAACAGCTGCAACCAATCACAAGCTGACACATTGACCTGGAAGGGCCTGCATACTTCTGTAGGACCTCATTCAACAGCCTGTTTCTCATCCTCCACTCACCATGACTAGAACTATTTGTCCAACTCAAGACGCAAAGCTAGGCGTAAAAATAAGTTAAAAACATCAAGACCTTTTCACATTTTGTACAAGATGTTTTGTATGAGACTTTAACACTGTCTATGGAGTAACTAATATTTGAAAATTTACTCCTAAAACAGTATTTATATGGGAGCTGGTTTGTAGCCCAGTAGGTTATAATGCTGTGATTCCCCAGCTCAAATCCCAGCCTCACCAAATGGATTTCATTGTTGGGCCTTTGAACAAGACCCTTAACCCCCCCAACTACCCCAGAAAATGTCTGACCCAGCTTTTTAAAAAAATATAATAATAATAAAAATTATATATATATATATATTGCTATGGACAAAAAGTAAATATTTATAAGTGTAGCAGGAAGCTGTTATGACAACTTCTATAAGTACTGTAGTTTCCTATAGATACTATACAATTTTCAAGCATTAACTGGACAAGCCAAGCTTTCTCTATTTCAGCCTGACCACGGCTGCCCATAGACTGCAAATCCTCCATTTTCCCCACCAACTTCATGAGACAATATTTGACGATTTAATATACCCTGCCCCTTTTGCAGTGGGAGATATTTCTGCCTATCACAGACTCAACAGAACAATAAAACGGTATTTTATTTGTCCATTTATAAAATATAAAGGAATTCAGCCATGATGAGGCCTCAGAAACCTAAAGTGGGAGTGTTGGAGAAGAAGAATCCATCCGTTTTCCATAACCACTTATCTAGCACGGTGTGGTGCTAAGTGTGAGGCATAAGCCAGGAAGCTCAGGACACGAGGAAGGATTGATCCTGCAGGGACGACAGTTCACCATGGAGTAATTTCATTTTATATATGTCCCGTATGCTTCTTTGGTCTGTGAGAACCCTCACCCTAACCATAAAACTAACCCTGATACCGCATTCTTGAAGGCCTACACTTGTGGAAGTGTGACATAGCCTCAGTCCTCTGTGCATGTTACACAACTGTATCTAACAGAATAAGCCCTTTCCAGGGCAGACAGTGTCATGAAAACCAATTTCTCCAGTAATTTATATCATCCCCACATTCCAGAGAGACAACCTCAAGGGAACAGCTGATACATACCAGTCAGAGATCCTGTTGTGTAATCAAGGTCAGCAGGTCAGATTTTACATGAAAATCTGACTGATATATTTCAGAAGAACTACTTTAACTTGCATTACTTTTCCTCTCTTTATTTTTATAAGTTTATTAAGTGAAGGCGTGTAATAATTTTGGATACTGACCCCCGTAAGACATTCTGATTCACTTGAGATACAATTCTGTGAGAGGACCTTTAGACGCGAAAGACATTCAATCATCCATTTTTCATACCCACTTGAAAAACCAAGAACCTAAATCATTCATTCGGCACTTCTGAACAACATTCCACAGCCTACAAGCTCATTCATAATCAAGTGGAACAACGTGGGTTAAGCTAAGTCATAGTTATGAGCTGCACCCAAGACCACCTGAGATTACCACACCTGGAGATACTGACAAAGTGAGGAACTTACACTTTTCCGCAGCATATGCCCTAGGGCTGGGCAATTAATTGAATTGCAATTTCAATTAAGATTTTGGCTTCCAACAGTTGTAAAAATTAGTTAATTAAGCTAAATCGATTATCGTGCTGCATTTCATTTTGCAATTATGCTCCCATTTTGTCTTGTGTTAAAAATCCAGTGCCCCCCTTCCTACAACTTTTTATTTGTTTCTCACTTAAATTATATTTAGAGTTCAAGGAAATCCACTGTCAAAAAAAGTTCAATAAATGCATGATATTTCCAGAGTCAATGAATAATTGTGTTAAATAATCGTGATATCAATACTGACCAAAATAATTGTAATTATGATTTTTGGCATAATTGAGCAGCTCTGATATGGCCAAACACCAGAGCTAAAAGCTTCTCCACATTGACATTTGCAATGAGAAAAAAACCCATTTTTCCATGTTTGTGACTAGATGTGACTTTTACTATTCTTGTTATAATTTACAGATAGTTTTCATATTTTAAATACCTTGTTGTTGTTCGAGGATGTGAACCTTGACAAAGAAAGACTCGTTCTATACAGTAATATTCATGGAAAATAAGCAAATCATTTGCAGTGATTATGACTCAGGAGCCCATTTTTAATGATGCAAAGGGGGGAATGAGATATTTCTTTCTTTTGCCTTAAAAAAAATCTTGCTCTTTTCACGTCTGAGCTCCCCTGAAATATTTTCAGAGTAGGAACCTCTTTATACTTTATCTTGGGCTAAACCATCATCAGATGTTGGGTAGCCCTATCTCACACTGTGGTCCCTGTTTAGTGACCATCCAGCCATGAAGTTAATCACCCTACAGCCGCAATATCTACCTCCTGGTGCTCT
Source organism: Stomatorhinus walkeri (assembly GCA_026784285.1). Taxonomy (NCBI): domain Eukaryota; kingdom Metazoa; phylum Chordata; class Actinopteri; order Osteoglossiformes; family Mormyridae; genus Stomatorhinus; species Stomatorhinus walkeri. The sequence goes on along the minus strand of JAODUD010000033.1, from coordinate 12,203,821 downwards.
GATGACGTTCCAGCACATGGACTGCACACCCATGCCATGCAAATGCCCCCATTTCTCAGCTATCATTACATCATGTAAGCAGTGTGAATTAAACAGACAGACCAGAAGACTGTTCTACACTGTCAGAAAAACTGTACTTATGAGGTTACACTTGCTTGTCACTAATGCTGTCCCATCAAGGATCTGCCGATTGTCCCCTAGCTTTCAAGTCACAGAAATGAATTCTGAGGAACATTCTTGTACCATTGGGGACACATTAATATTGCTTGAATATTGCTGTACCATTTTTTCTGGCTGTGTATCGACGGAATCTGTTGTGTTAATAATGCATTTATATGCTCAAAAATGTTAAAATGCACAATGTCATGTTTATGTTTAAAAACACTGAATTCTAATCACTGGCTTCCTTTAGTAGGAGTCTACAACTTTAAACAAATTAGTTAAAGCAGAGGTCAAATGCCCACCAGATACCTTTCATTCAAGTTTTTGTTTTTTGTTTTTTTTTTCAGAACTGTAATTATTTAAAATAGAAATTAAAAATTCTGAAGGTCCCTTCCTAAGTCAGCGGGGCCTGTACTAAAGAACAACTCCAGATGTAAATGTGCTCTAGACCCAAAAAAGCCTAGTAGAGAACAAAACAACACAACCCCCCCCCCCAAAAAAAAAACTGTTCTCTAAAACAACAAAAAAATCAATGTAATGAACTGCACATGTTCAGGTGAAGAGTGGTGGGGTGAGCAGAGTCGGCTCAAATCTTTCTGGCCTTGGATTAAACAAAAACAATGCCCCCCTCCCCCCAATTACATAACATCTGCTCATAATCCCCCTTCTCCGAGGTATGCTGTCAAAAGCTTGGCTTCAAATTGTGCAGATTAACACCTCGGTCCCTGTGAAGGCACGATTTACTCCAAATATTACGTCCCACCTACTTTTCATGTTGTAATTCGCACTAGATTAGTCAAGCCAAGTGACCGTCATTCTTTTGATATGCAACATTGTAAAAAAACTGTTATTAATCTTCGTGTTGTTCTGAAATTGACACCATTTTGAAGGTATACTTTCAATTTTGTATATTTTAATTGGACATGCAAATGAAGTCCGCAGCTGAGCAAAGGTTGTATGTCGTGCGAAACACGGGAAAACTTCAGCGCAAAGATCAACATGATCAAAATGTGCTTCACAGCGTCGACGTACGAGCCAAGAACGCGTTTTTTAATACTACGCAATATAACACGCCAGCTTCGATTTTTTAAAAAACAAAACACGGTTTAAAAAAAGTTTTACAAGTTTGCTTTGAAGTCGGGTGCCATTAGTCATCAGCATCTTCCACAGAACCAAGCCGATTCCAGCACGTTCTTCAGGGAATGCATGCGAACATCTCACATATAAAATATTACTCAAATCATTTTACAGACAACAAAAGCGTGATTAGTTTGTGGTATTTATGCTTACATAAACCATATCACAAAAAACAACCTGACTACGAATTATTTATATCAACTTCTTTAAGTTTAACTTAAAAGAAGTCTAATTGGTTGCAGATGTATAGTCTGCGAAAGGTAACTGGCCCCCTCATTACATAAGTAATGGCTTGCGAAGCACTGCTCTAACTTTCAACTAAAAAGGCAACGCTGGGGATTTAAACGCGGTACGGAAACCAAACCCACTTGAGGCAAAATATACCGCACGGGACGGAGGTATTAAAGGAACAGTTATATCTCACCTCTCTCATCGCTTAGGTGTACGTTTACATACATTTAATTAAATTGGTTGGTATAACTCATCCACCTAGTCTTGGAGTTTCATAGTAACCGAGAATCGAAAATCGCAAATATTTGGCCATATTTAAAGATTTTTGTGTAACAAGTGTGGATTAGGCTACAGCCATGCCCCACAGGCGCGCTGAAAACAGCACTAAACTAAATTGAATCACTAAATATGTATTCAAAGTTAAATGTCAATCGCAAAGCAAAGACTATCTTGACGAATTTTAAAATTGCATTTGCAGTTGGTAGCATCGCTTAAAACAACGGGACTTAGGTTTTTATTTATCAAAATATAATCAATAAATAACGGATTGACAATCGTGTTACCAATGAAACAGTAATAAGATGCTGCAGATGCGGTATTCTGCAGGATCGCCTAAACACGCAGTACCGGACTCATACAACAAAGCGCAACAACGTATTAAAAAGTACTGTAAAAAGTTACACAAGTGCCAAAACTGCTCCAGGCGAGACTGAACATCACGCGTGCGAAAGCGTGCAGTACAGTATAGAGGATCAGCTACAAAATTCTAAGGAATAGTGGATAACGAGACGGTGTGACGGAGAATTTAGGGTTTAGAAAGACGCACACATACCACAGTAACAATCAAGGCTTTACAACACTGTGGAAGGGAAATATTATTTCTCATGCAAATGTCAGTAAGACTTAGCCTGTTATTACTAGATGACAAAAATTATACAGAAATAAAAAATGCGGACTCATAACTATATATATCAGCTCGCTATAAATCGCTCAAGTCGCTTAAATACTGTACTCCGGTTTAAATCGGTAAAAAAAAATGAGAGATAGTGCTACCTTTACAGCTTAGTCTATAAAAGTCAGCGCGGGGCAAAACGTGACAGATTAAACACGCCGGCGCTAGACCGCACAAATTAAAGCAAAGTAACTCCTTACCCTGCGCATACACAAAGTCGCAGACGATGAAGGCGAGGGAGAAAAGGATGATCTCAAAATACACAAACATCTTACTGAAGTCCTAAGTGCATTGTGAAAGGAAACGTGAGCAAAAGTGCGCCGCGCCGACAAGCTCCATGAGAACATTGCACTCCGGCACCCCAGCGTCCGCGGTACTGGAAGCTCCGCTCCGGCCGGGCAGCATAAATGGACCCGGCCCGCGGTCACGGTCCCGACTGAGCATGTGCAGGAGGAGGGGGGGGGACTCCCCTGGCAGAACCACACACCTCGGTCATCCGAGGGCTGGGCCGCCGCTGACATAAAAGGAAGCGGAGCAGTTAATGCGATTCAGGCAGGTGAAAGTCGGTTTAAAAGCCTGCGGGTTTTCTCGGTCGCTTCGTGACAAAGAAATGGTAATCGTTAAAGCTTTTGACTCTAGGATTATTTTGAAATTATTTAGATTTCCAGGGGTGTTCCCATGAATACATGAAAATATACGTTTATATAAGTCACGGAGTTGACTTCTTTCAGAGAATCTCGTTTAAAATATCTGAGGTATCAGGCCCATCGCGTGCAGATGGTCATTGATTAAGCCGAGATGTCTTTGACATGCCTTTGACAGAAGAAAAATAAATAATATAAATATGTTTAATTCTCATCTCTAAGTATGTAGTTACTCTAATTTCATATGAAGACTTTAACACGAGAATACCAAAAAATGTATTAGATTATGTGTATATAGTTTGTTCTAAAGTCTTGAATGTTTCGGTGTACAAAACTCTGCTGTTGTAAGTACCTTGCGCATCCTGGTAATACTTGGTAAAATAAAGGTTAATGTACTCTATGTATACACAAAAAAGACAAAATGCAGTTTTAGGATAAGATAAAACTGTAATAACAGTAAATTTAACGTACCACTGAAAATGTTATGGAACACAAAATTGCTAACAATTATAAAGCCAGATACAGTGTATGAATGTAACATAATTTAACGCTGTACTTTTGGGAAAAGCAATATAACTCATCCAGTTTGTTTTGTGAGTTGGACATTGAATTTAGCTATTTATGTCTATGGTATAACAGTAGCTTTGAATCTGGAGCTGCTCTCTCCTGCCACAGGTCTCCATAACCTCGCTTTGTCTTGCCCGCTGCCATGCTGTCGATTTGCTGTGGTGTGGGGCCCGAGAAAACAAGCGGACCCTTGTGTCACCATCCGCCTGGCATGTCCCGCGCTCAGAAAAACGCATCCTGTGGCGTTCTAAGTGCCGGTGGGAGAGATTCAGGTGCCCTTTGACCTTTGCGCTGGGGGGAGGTCACATGACTGACCCCAGGCGCCCTGCAGATGTGTGGCCTTTCCATAGCGTGGCATCTGGTGGTAAGTCGCAACTGCAAAAACAGATGAGGGGGGGCCACCAGCAGGCCCCTGGCGATGGGGCACTGCCCCAGGGACAGCAGCTCTGAATCCTGTCACAGAATAATTACCTTGCAGGCGATTCACACGCCAGAGAGAGACGGGGAACTTGAAGCGATGTAATCCCCAGGAATATGGAGGCACAAGCATTAGGTCAGTCTGCCCTGTGCCTCTGATGGTACATAGTATTTCAGCCCTGTTATAAGACACCACAGGAAGTGATGTAAATACAGCAACCGAAATCTGCAGATTCAAAGCAAAATAATCTGGGTCCGTTCCAGTGGCAGTTGTAGAACCTCTTTAGGGGGGCTTCAGCCACCATATTTACTTGACTCAGCCCCGTTGACAAATTATTTTTTAAAACAATTTAGCAATTTGTCCTGTAATTTCACGCACATTCTGTAGCCCCTCAGCAACTTTGTATCACTCATGGGAGTTGTACTTACTCTAAAATGGCCTGAGGGCAGAAGGAACAATGATTGGTTCAAAGAGCTATCCAGTAAGATTGCAGAGGAGGTGGGTCCAAGCAACTAGAGGAGGTGGGACCAGCCAATCAGATGTCTCCTGTACAATTTGATTGGTCATCTCTCTGAACCAGTCATCGTTCCTTCTGCCCTCAGAACATTTTTGCGTAAGAGTGCTTAATTTAATTTAATTTAGCTACACCAATCTTCGTACTTCACTGTTTTGTTCTGTGTGCTGTGCAGTCGTAATGTAAGCAATTTCCTTCAGGATTAATAAAGTTTTCTGATTCTGAAGTAAAACTCACATGAGCAATTTTATCATGGGTGGTGTTCTGTACTTCTTTTTAAAGAGTGGTTCCCACACTGGAGAGGATGAGCTCCCCCCTAAGAGTCAAATCCAAGAATTGCCTCTAGGGCATTGGATGTCCATCACACCTCAAAGAGTCTCCATGCAGGTTCATGCCGTTCCATGTTTTTTCCACCTGCTGCTGTATTTTCTTACTCATACCGCAAGCACATTCGGAAAGAGGCAGGGCAATATCGAGGAATAGGGGAACACATCCACAATTGCATTATAGATGCCCTAAAAGAATCCAGCGTAAATCCCAGGGTGCTCTATCCTCCGGGGCTCGTTATGGAATATTTCAGCGCTTGTCAGAAGTGTGGGAACAGGTCGTACATAACTTGTATTGTTTCTGGCAGAAGGATATACTGAACTGGGCAGACAGCTGGGTGTGAACGAAACCCAATCACACTGTCAAAACATGCCGTCTTTGATATCTGTATATTATATTACTTGTAAAAATCAATGGGGAGAAAAAATACAGTAATTGCTATGTTACTAAGGGCAAAAATTAAGATAAAATGCAATTTCTGTTACTTAAGCAGATTATCTAAACACATAGATATATACAAAACAACACTTTATATTTTAAAAAGCAAACAGGCTATAGAGACGTACTACAATAGTCGTGTTTGTGTCCCCGCATGTGCTTTAAAGTAAACCCACCAAGAATACAAGTGGGCTTTCACTTTGAAGGAGATCTGTTTCAATGAAGTAGGCTTCTTTCATCAATAGAATGTGACTGTTGCTGCCGCTCTGTCTAAGCTTGGAAACTAGCAGGCCTGAAATTTAAGTGCAGCCCAGTCTAATTCCAGGTTCTGCTTTGTTAAGTCCGCTGTTTTTTTTTTCTTTTCTATCAGAGGCTTCAGAGAAATTGGTCCCTGATAACGGTTACTCCCCCCCCCCCCCAACAAGAAGATTCTGGAATTTTTCAAGTAGAAGCGAAGGGCGATTTGATGTTCAGTGTAACTGCGACACGCAAGCAATGGCACTCATAACACGGCTATAAATCTCTTAACACTTTCACGTGCTGAAAGCATGTCTCTGGAATTGTGCTCTGCCAAACTCACACCAAGAGTCCAACAATCCATTAATGGGGGTGACTTGTTTTTCTATTCTGGCGTGATAAATTCTTGAGAATATTAAAATTGTCATCAGTGCGAGATGCAAAGTTATACCCGCATATTGTATTAATATGGCCTGATTAATAATGCATATTTTGGAGGCTGGGTGGAATGATTAACATAGGTCTGCCCCTTCGTACGCTGAACGCCTGTACCCTATTAGGAGAAAAGGATTATCGCCATCTGCTGGCCAGAACTGGTAATATAGACGGCGGTAATCGTAAGTGAATTTATTTGCAGTCAAAACGGATCTGCTTCTATTAATAAAAAAATCTGGCACTTCTGCCCTGACAAGCAGAATGTTTTCCTACTACTGGTCGTTTCAAACAGTTGCGTTTCAGAAGCTACCCCATTCTTGTGTTGCCGCCACGATTCCCAAGCTGGCAGTTATGGGATTTTTTCTCGTAGAAACACCCTTCCTGTGTGCATGCCAGTCGGTGTATTCAGAGCCGGGGGACCCCGGCGAGCGGGAAAACCCGTGCGACTGGGGGGGGGGGGGGCGCGAACAGGGGATTTACGTGGTTATGGCTGAAAGCTGGATGAATAGGACAGTATGCCTCAGATACCCGTGTCCAGATTTGGACATTTCAGGAATGGGTGGTGCGTCTGTCCGGTTTGGAAGTACAGTACAGAAATCAACCCGCGGCTCTGCTAAATGTTTAGGAGTAACTGGCGACCTGCACAGAAAAGTGAATTATCGTGTCAATCACTTACCCATCTTTTTAAATCTTCTCTCCCCGGTCTGCCTGCCAGTTTGTCTTCTACTTCCCGATGCTTTTGTTAATTAGGCCTAAGTATGGACTTTGCGCTTTTTGTTCCGCTGGTCCTACACAAAGCAACGAGAAGACATGGTCCTGCGCACCTCCCAGTGTTTTCAAACGTTGACTAATTGACTATCAAGGTGTGATTTTAACATGCTGACCACAATAACAGCAGAAATAGTCAGTTTGTGTTGCTCTTGCAATGATTTGAATAAATAAAATCACTTTGTAATATAGACAGGGTTGCCAACTAATGTCAGCTGGCTGTCGTGAGATTTTCAATTCGAGAATATCAGCACACGCATTTAACTAACAGTTTTATTACCTTTCAAATAGTCTACAGGGATTGCAAACTTTCGCAATACTTTGGATGTAGGTAATTTTAGGTTTACAATGGAATAATATAGATTTGCTGTAAGATTTCTTGCGTTAGAGTCTGAAAGCGTGAGTGCCACGCCAGATGCGTGAGAGTCGGCAGCCTGATATAGGGCAGCAATCTCACTCAGCCGCATCTTAAATGATTGGCGGGGGCCTCTGTCATTACCAGCTCTACGAGTCAGCAGATCGCTCTGCCTCATCCCAGCTAACCTGGAGCATTTGTTCCGATTTTATTTAAAGTGAACCGAATTTGCTGAGCTGCAGGCAGACACATCAAAGGCGCGTCTTATCTTTCCAGCTGGGTGTTAAAATGTCATCGCATGAAACTGCGGCCAGGAGAAACAACGCGGGATGAAGAAACGAAGCAAATCTGAGATCCGCTACGCCACTCTTTTCGCGGACATTGGCCTCTAATTATTCTTCCCCAACGTTTTTTTCCTTCTTCTTAAGAAAACATAATTTCTATTATTTTAGCTTCCAGGAAGGCTGGGCTAGAGGCAGCACGCTTCTCCAGCTGCGCTCCATTGTTTCCATGCTGTTCCCATGGCATCCGTCTTTTGGCATAGGTACCCCAGCCATTGACAGCTGAACGCGCGCTGGGCGCAAGTTAGCGGAGCCCCAGTCACCGACAGCAGTGCGAACTGTTTGTAATTTTTGCGGGAAACCTGAGAGTAATTGCAGGAATAAAACAGTCAGGTTTGTAAAAAATATTTATTTAATGAGCACCAGATTCATGTATATACTCATTTCTATGCACTAACATCAGTCTTTCCTCATTTTCTCTTGGACAAGTGTGACTATCTGGCGTCACAAACTGACAGTAATCAAAACACTTGCAATGGAATTTATTTTTAAGAGTTTTGCCATGTTTTATAAAATCGAGGTATCTCTTACAAAAACTATATAAAACAATCAAAATTTGTTAACCTAAACCTGTTACTGTACAAGACAATGTTCTGAATGAAGGTCCCAGTCGGATTCAGTGAACTATAAATTATTTTAACTAAATCACTTTTTGTTCAGATTATGTGCTGTGTCAGTATAAATAAAAGATTGCATTTAATTTAAATACTGAGAGAAATAAAAAGTTGTTAGCAAATGACATCCTATCAATAACATACCACTTTAAAAATCCAGCCAACATAAAATAAAAACAAAAAAGATTGTAATTCGTAGTGAATGCCATGGAATATTAAATTATGCAGTATGTCTAACTGACTTAACCTGGTTAAGAAACCACAAAAGGTTTCCATGGTGAAATATGAACCACATTTTTTGTTGAACAATAATCATACTTTGACCCAGAGAACAGTGGCAACTCAGACAGAAGATGTACAAATAGAGCCAACTAGACAAAACAAACCACACAAACTCTGTCCACCAGCCAGGACCGTAAAAGCCTCGTGTTAAAACACTCAAGAACCAGCCCAAACTGATGCATATAGTGACGAGTGGCTTTGGGAATAGCGATCTGCTGTCTGGTGAAAGATCTGTTCTTTGGTATGACCTCGCTGAGCTCATTGGAGTTTAACTTACACAGAAATGTTATGAGCGTAGAAATAGATTAACTAGAGGAGGCAGGACCAACCAATCAGATGTCTTGGTCTCACCTCCTCTAGTTGCTTGGACCCACCTCATCTGCAATCTGACTGGTAATCTCTCTGAACCAATCATAATTTATTCTGCCATCAGAACAATTTTGTGTAAGTAAAGCTCCCACAAGTCCTTGCTGAGCAGAGCTTGGCGATGTTGCAGTGGTCTAGGCTGGAAGCAATTTACATATATTTACACCTTTTCAGAAAGCTACATGTGAACAGGCTGGAGGGGGTGACTGGTATTTCCCACCCGCCCTTTAGAGGCCACGTCTTCGGCCTGGAGGAGTTGCCCTCAGTTCCCGTTGGCGTCCAGGGCGTAGCTGTTCTCCACGCACAGCACCACGAAGCGGTTGGAGCAGCTACGGGAGTGCTGCTCCAGCAGCAGGCCGCCGTGCAGCATGGAGGCCTGGCCTGTCACTGCCATGTCACCCGCACGCCAGGCCTCGCAGTAGCTGGACGTCATCCGCACCCCCAGCGTGTTAGATCCGTGCCATAACATCTTCTGTGGCCTGCAACACCAAGTCGATGTTTCAGAGATACACGGACACACATGCACAAGCATTTAGCTGTTTCACTGACACTTTTATCCAAAGTGCACATCTATATATACTATATTATATATATCTATATTAGTCGACTATATATTCACCTGTCATAATGTGAAATGTATAGGTTTGCCAAACATGCTGCTGTATACCATAAGCACAATCACTTTCTGTACCTCTTCTACATTATTTATATTCTTACATATTTTCGATACTATACATTCATGGTTATTTTCTTATTTATCTTAATCTAGTTTATCTTTCCCCCTTTAATATTCATATGTACCTCAAAGCATCACTGGGGAATCACACATATTGAATTTTGTTGTAACTTGTTACAATGATAATACAGGCATTCTAAGTCACTAATTAATGTGTGTTTCCTGGGATTCAAACCCATGTTCTTTGCATTGTTAGCAGAATGCTCTAACATGTATATACATCTACACAGGGGGAGAGATAGTGTAGTGTACAAGGACTCATTACAGAGGTGTTCACTGGAAAAGTGCCCTAAACAAGACCGAGCTCTGTTCAGCACCCCGATGACACGCAGATGCAGATCCTTCACCAGGACATCTGTCCTAGCCACAGAATGGTAACCATGGCGACTTATAAGACTTGTTAGGGTGACAGGAGCGATGAAGTCCCCCCCAAATAAGATATTAAACTGAAACATCTTCCAAAATGCCAGAAAGACTGGGCAACTGAACCAAACATGCCGATAAAGTTGATTTGAAATGACTGGAACGTTTGGAATCATGGAGGAACGTGGGTCGTGATCAGCCATGCAAACATTCTGATAACATCCTGATAATATTCCCACAAAGGAGGTAAGGATGTGATGCTTTTTCATGTCCAGTCGGGGCAGTGAGATACTCGGTGATATTTTCGCAGACAAGAACCATGTATGCTGAGAATCGGGCCAGAAGCCCGGGCCAGCCCTTACAAAAACAGTATTTTACAAGCCCAGCCGTGCCAAGAAACTGGGTCCTGAGCCTCAAACGTGTCTCAGTGAATTAGATTGTGTAGCATAATGGCTGCTATATTTAACGTGCTGATGTATGAATAGAAACAAACAGTGCAGCAAGCAGGGCGGGGGCAGCCACGGCCGTCTGAGGAGGTCCTGGCCTGCGGCCACCGCAGCCGCTGCCTTCTGGATTGTGGTCACAAGTTCCCGCCCTCTTAACTTCTCATTTCATACAAACCTCCGACATATCGCTACTTTTCTTGTCGTTGCCAAAAATAACTGTCTGTTTACTGGGTTGTGTTGTTAAAAGATTCCACTATGTAGACCTCCACGTTTTCTGAAGAATATGAACAGGAGTCTGACTGTGAGGGGCCTGTGGGACTGTGATGGTACATGAATAGGGGGTGTTTCTCAATACCAAGAACTAACTTGAGGTGCAATGAATCATGGGATTGGTCTCGTTCAGCAAGGATACAACCATCCTCTGTACTTCTGTTCTTGAGTTTTGGAACTGGTCTTTGGCAGTGGAACATGACGTAAAATGGGTACACAAGTACGGTCAAGTACCCATATTGAGAAATACCCAGGAGCTTATAGGAGTATACTGCTTATGGGAGTTTCTGACTGTATTGGTACACGAACAGGGGCTTATGGGAGTTTCTGACTGTGACTGGACATGAACAGGGGCTTATGGGAGTTTCTGATTGTGATGTAAATGAGCAGAGGCTTATGGGAGTTTCTGACTATGATGTATATGAGCAGGGGCTTATGGGAGTTTCTGATTGATGGTACATGAACAGGGGCTTATGGGAGTTTCTGATTGATGGTACATGAATAGGGGCACACCACCTATGCAGGATCCTCAAGGAGAACTTTATTTGTTTTGATCCCCCAACTGCCCTCGATTGGCTGACAAAAATGTGATGTCATGGGGTGCAGGACTAATTATGCAGCTACCAGCATGCTTTGCACCGTACTGTACTTTAAATAATACAAATGTTTGCCATGGAATTGGCGTGTTCCGCTAGCATGTAACCGTGTCATGTAAAATGGTGGCTTCCCTATCCGAGCCGCTGCTAGTAGCAGATCAATAGTGGCTAATAATAATGAGTAGATCGTCCATTTTAAAAGAGTTGCTGCATATTTGCGATCTGTATCTCCATTGCATCAAAAACACAGTGTCCTCTGGTTCCACAGTGACACAGAATGAGCAAGGCGGCTATGTCATTTTAAGTATGCGACAGATTGATCTTACTGACATGCTGTATTTTGTTTTGTCTGGATATGATTTGACACATACAGCCACCTTAAGTAGCTGACAGGGTGGCTACATCTGGCTGCCACACAGAGTGCGATAACTGTGCTTCCTTACAGATAAGGTTGGACCATTAGAGGCACATATAACCTGTGATTAACCCCAAACTGTGCAGTCATCGGGCAAAGTGGCGTGCAAGCTGCTCGCTCACCAAGAAGGGTCCGTCATCACGTTCCGGCCATCGAAGGAGTAGATGGGGATGTCTGGCTGGAAGACACCCCCGTTTCCAGAGAAGATGGACATCCAGTTGGTAAAGAGTATCTCCCCCTGTATAGTGGGGAGCAGAGAATGATCAGGGCCTGGATTGAGGGAATGTGGCAAGACCAACCAAAGAAAGCACCACCATATTTATTTGATATGCGTCGACTGTCGTAAAGGGGGCCGTTTATAGGATTTATAAGCATAAGATTTATAAGGCTTGTTGAAGCTGAAACAAGTAACCTTTCTTTTTGCTGCTGACACGTGCTACTCTAATGACCCGTAACAGAGCAATAGAGAGTAAACAGTTTGTATTTCTTTGAAAGATGATGGAAACCTCTGGCTGTTCTTCTGCCTGACTGGTCAGCTTTGCATTTACAACAGTAATACAGTCCATCACACTAGTGCTGTTAAATGAAAATACTGACTGCTGCACACTGACTGTAAAAACTTTATAAAACTGTTCAAAAGTGACCTCCAATATGGTGCTAGTCTATTCTATTCCTATACAATATCCACGTTTAGGCCCCTGTGGCCTGACCCTGCTTGTGCATTCCTGAAGCTGGTGGCATCAGCATCTCCAGCTACAGGTATCACCCGCATAAAAACCACAGATCCTGACCGTAACTTGATGCTTTGTAACATTGTAACTACATGCAATAATAAACACATGGAGCATTACAGGCAGGGGCCAGCTAATTCCATAGACTAGATGGCCAAATGAAGCTTCTAAAACCACTTGCTATACTTGTCAACCCCACTAGATGGTGCTCATTTCAAAAAAGGGCTCAAAGCATGCCCCAACGCAACACCATCTAGTGGGGTGAAAAAATATAGCAAATGGTTCACGGAGCTTCATTTGGCCAACGCTACCATAGACCTTTAATCCAAAGGTATGCCCGTCTATCACAGGACACACACACACATTTACGCACTATGGTCATTTTACAGATACCAAACAACGTAACATATTTGAGCATAGAACATAAAAATTGAGCTTCTCCTTGTGGGGACCAAAAATCAAAAATATAATAATAATAATAATAATAATAATAATAAT
>JAODUD010000033.1:12178975-12190878 GCA_026784285.1 Stomatorhinus walkeri | reverse complement strand
ACATAAAAATTGAGCTTCTCCTTGTGGGGACCAAAAATCAAAAATATAATAATAATAATAATAATAATAATAATAATTAGAATCCTTAGCCTTTCTTTCACTGGCCTTCCCATTGCCAGACAGGAAATGATGTCAGATGCACCTCAGTGAACAAGCGCTACCTCACCTTGAGGTTGACCACGGGCATGTTGTGGCGGTTGGCCTTCCTGACAATGGTGATCAGGTCCTGCAGGTGTGAGGATAGGAAGGCCCGATAGGTGGCCTCCAAGCCCATGGCGCGTGCCTGTTGGTAGCATTGGAAGTCCGCCCCGCGGGTCCCACCCATGTCCCCTGAGAACGGTGCGTTCAGGGCCACCAGGTGCAGCTGGAGAGCAAGGTTCACACACTTAGGGTGATGCTGCGTCTCTTCTTAAACACGACACATTCATTCACATGCGTTGCATTTTTTAAATGAATTACACATACCGTAAATATTCACAGAAATCAAGCTACCTTCATTCACACTGGGGAAACATTTATACACATCTTCATTCCCAGAATCACTAAAACTTAAATTCTGTTATATTCAGGTGATTTACACTCTGGATCATTTTACTGCAGGGGTTAACCCAGGCTAAAGCCCAGGGTAAATTTTAACTCTCCCAAATCAGCGAGTTTTAGCATGACCCCTGATCAACAAGTACAGGGGCCTCTATCAGCTCAAATAGAGTGGGGGCCTTTGCCCATGTTAATATGCCCTGTTTATGTTTGTGTTCCAGTATATATATATATATAAAGTCTCAGGCAGTGAAACAAAATGATGATTAAACGATCTTCACATTGGGGTAAAACTATGCTATTATGCCTGTAAAAGTGTGCTAGCTTAACCATTTCAAAATCTCTCCTAAAGTCACCCCGATATTTACAATAATCATCCAATGTACCCCTGCTGACTTCATCACTAGTTCACCTCATATGGCTAATCAATAGCTCTCTGACTAATATGCTAATATACTAATTTAATTAATTGATTAAAAGAGCCAGTGGTGACATTCTACAAATACATGGAATGGTTGGAGTGCCCCTGAGGAGAGGTTTGGGAACTGAAGTGGTGTTCATCTAGCCATCCAACTAGTGGTGGAACTGAAGTGGTGTTCGTCTAGCCATCCAACTAGTGGTGGAACTGAAGTGGTGTTCGTCTAGCCATCCAACTAGTGGTGGAACTGAAGTGGTGTTCATCTAGCCATCCAACTAGTGGTGGAACTGAAGTGGTGTTCATCTAGCCAATCAACTAGTGGTGGAACTGAAGTGGTGTTCATCTACTCATCTAACTAAATATCAGTAACTTTTTGAAGAACAAAAGAAATTCATGTTTGTTTTTATTGTGTTATTCTTAATTTGCACATGTTCTAATGTTAAATTGTATTTTTGTTCTGAGCAACTATACACTTACTACCCAGATAAATAGCTTTAAACATTTCCTTTGACTGCCGACGACTTTTGTACAGCATGTTTACACTGATCTTTATAATCGTCAGTGTGATGCTTTAGCCATATTTAAAGGATACGTTGCCTTCCTGTGAAGTACAAATAAGTGAATTTGCTACATTCTCCAGTCTCAGAACAGGACAGGGTAATGTTGCACCATGGTGCAATATCTGTCTCGATCTGGTGTTTACTTTTGTGCATCGGAGAGAAACGTTGCTGACAGAAGTGGTCAGGGGAGGCCTGGAACCGTATGACCTGCTCTGCAGGCATGTAGATGTGTCTAACCAGCCTCGGAAATCCAGTGGCCTCTACCAAACACTGCATATAGACAGGGGGCAATTTAGTCCTAAAACGGGAATAGTCGACCACAGCGAATTCGCGTTTTGACTCGGGAGTCATTATGGGCCTGGACAAGAGCCACGTCGGTGTTTCTGAGCCAACGCAAAGATGAAATTACATGCTTTTGTCGCCTCGTTGTAATTCCATGGCGACAGCGTCCGGATCTGAAGAATGCAGCAGGGCTGCAGTCACCCGGGTGACGGTTTTATTGCACTCACCCCCGGTCCGGTGTGGATGGTATGTGCCGGCATGTTGTATCCGGGCAGGTAGCCCAGCTGCTCCTGCGGGACACATGGCACGCATCAGGTGACCGAAAAATGAACTGCGCCCCCAGGGCCAGAAGGGCCAGGATATTTCAGGGAGTTCCTCCTCTCATGCTGGATCTTCCATTTCTTTACGGTAGAAGTGTGTGGCTGGGGTGGGGGGGGGGGGGGGTGACGTGTGTCTCAGTGGGTTAGGATGCTGTCTGTGATGAGAAGGTTGCTGGTTTGAAGCCCACGATTGGCAACGTAATGTCATCACTGGGCTCTAAACCAGGGGAGGGGAACCTGTTCCCTGGAGGGCCGGTGCGGGTTTTTTGGATGACTTCTCAATCATCCAATAATAAAACAGTGTTTCTGAACTTCAGTCTTGGGGAGCCACTATTATTGGCTGATTGAGAGGCGATGCCAATAACCCGCACCCACACCGGCCCTCCATGGACCAGGTTCTCCACCCCTGCTCTAAACCTTCAGTTGCTCCAGGGTCCGATTCGGCTTCTCAGAAATGTATGTCACTTTGAATAAAGTGAATGAGTGACTAAATGTAATGAAAGTTCTGATACATTTATATATGCACACGCATAACCCTTGTTGGAGATCATGGTAGCTGCATATCTCAATAACAACTCTAGTATTCATGAATTTCTTTATCTACGTTTTTATCAGTGAATGAAACCTCTCATTATGGCAAGATACAGAAAGTTGACAGGAAAGATCAGAATGTGGTACAGGTTAGGGATCTTCCCGGCAAGATAGCCTGGCTGTGTGGTACAGCAGCTGCACTGCGGCCATACCCGGCTGAGCACGTCGGGCCAGCTGTACTCCCCGGGTCGGCCCATGCCATTCGGCATAGCAGCGGATGGACTATCTGCTGGCATGGAGATCAACTCTCCCATCTGTGGGGGGGGTGGGGGAGGGGGTGGGATTATCACAACAGAGGACACAGAGGAACCGGCATGTTACTGTTATTGTTCGTGTTGGCGCTAAATGTACGTCTGTTCTCATTGGATAAAACCATTAAGATGGCCGACGGCTCTCAGTCACATGGGACACTGGGTAGAGGCAGGGGGTGTTACCTGGACCTTTCTCCAGCCCTCTCGTACTCGGATATACAGCTCGCTCTTGTCCGAGATGTAGACCATTGTCCCTTCTGTGGCTTGGTGTGCGTGCTTGAACAAAGACTCCACGTTTCTATATGTCACCACCTGTGACAGGAGCCACATATTAAGTGATCTGAGCACAGAAGAATGCATCCCAGTTCATGGTAAGTAGTTAGAAGATGGGAACAGGGATGTGCAGAGGGGGTTAGGGTTACTGGTCTGCCCATTTTGCCTGCCCCCCAGATCGGTGAAATCTGCTAAGGGGGATCCAACCCTTCCCTGCTTCCCCTTGCAAAACGAGGGACTCCAGGCTCTGACATTGCTATTTTGGGGGTCTTGGGTAACTTATAGAAACCAAAGGGCCGAGTGATGCATTTTAATGCGTGGGCTTACCCAGGCTGAATCCCAGGGTCCTCCGCTAAAAAGGGCACTCAACTAACCTTTATTAACCCCCTCATCCACCACCTCTACCCTGGTCAACTTATTACTGTTAAGAACACTGCACAGGCCCTCTGCTGACGACTACACCATCGTATAACATAGTGGGAGGGGGCCCTGACCATGATAATGTGCCCACTCACTGAATTCCCATTGCTTGGGGATCCGGGCCGTCCAGGTGGCCCAGGCGGGCCAGGCGGTCCTGGGACGGCAGCAGCTGCAACACAAAAATTTGCACTTATTCTTTGTTCAATACCTTCATCACACAAATTACTGGCCTCGTAAACTACTGGTCTCATAAGCCTGAGAGCACATTAGTTACTATTAGAAGGGGAACAATGACTAATTCTGAATATATATTTATTGCAAATATAAGATAATAATGCACTGATACCTGACCCAAAGCGAGGAGGTAGCCCTGGGGGCCCTGGTGGACCAGGGGGACCTTGTGGTCCTGGTCTACCATAACCAGGTAGGCCAGGTAGGCCTGGCATTCCAGGGGGGCCCTGGGGCCCAACGGCAGACTCTCCTTTTGGCCCCTAAGACGTAACACATCCCACAAGTCCAGTTTATCACCAGTATAACTAATTCACCACCCAGAAGGGAATTCCCTCTGCTGGCATGAAACATGCAAGCATGACTGCAATAGCTTTTGAATCCCGTTGGCTCCCCATGGATACCTGTTTAGTATTACCGGTCTAGCATGGAAGGATACATTGTCTGAACGGACACTCGTGGCCTGCCATGGAATGCTGGGAGCCTTTCTTATTCATTTTTCAATCAGTCTCAGTCAGATTGCATCCAAAGGTTCATTAATGCAACAAATGTTTCGTTTTATCCAATTTAAACCAGACAATATATAATGCCAGGTGAAAACCAGTCACCCGTAATGCTTTGCTCCCCGCTATAAAAAAAGGCACCCAGCCCATATTGTGTTATGTGCTGCTAGGCCCAGGTCTTTATATCAGACAGATGTGGCTAGCTGGTGAGGCACTCTCATCACCATGGCGATAGAGGAATGCCCGCCGTGTGGTATCCATAGAAACATGACTCACCACGAGGCCTGACTTCCCAGGCTGCCCTGGTGGTCCTGTTACCCCGGCCTCTCCCTTCTCCCCCTTCTCTCCTTTGTAGCCCTGGTCCCCTTTTTCCCCCTGGGAGGTGCACAGGGCAGAGACAGGAGTCAGACGGGAGACACTGGCAGAGCCCAGCAGCCCAGGGATGCGGCGATGGACACCCATGCCGGCAACAGACCTTACTGCTCGGGCTACGAAGGAGGACGTATATTAATCCGGTTTTACACCACATAAAAATATGCCTGCCTATCCAGTATGAAAATGCAAGCTTTATAACGTGTTGATGCAAGCATGTGGAGGCAATAACTGCCGCCTTCGTCGCTTAAGCCACAAACCACAGCAGCTCGTTACAAAATTGACAGACACGAGATCCAGCGACAAACTCACAGCCAATCTGCTACCTGCAAGTAGGGCACGTCTTGACGTTTGTATGTTCAGTACTATGCAAAAGTCTTAGGCAGTAGAAGGAAATGTGAAAAACTATCGATCTGCGTCGTAAGTATATATTTGCTTAGAAAAAAAATGCAGTTTAGCATTAGAAAGTGAAAAATCGTCACACCACAGCACAACAATGAAGTATGTCCTCTGCACTTAACACATATGTAATATAGCAGCGGGCAGGTATTATTTAACACCTGGGGAGCAGTGCATGGGGGCCATACTTTGCTCAGGGTACCTCAGTTGGTCGGGGATTCGAACCAGCAACCTTTCGATTACAAGTGCATTTCCCCAAACCTTTACACCACCATGCCTCCATTAACAGCAACACAATAAAAACTAACAATAATTTTTTTCAGTTCTCCAAAAGAGTTTCTGGTATCTTGTAGGATGGCTTCAGTTACCAAGCCTCTCCTCAAGGGTATCTCAGCCATTCCATGCATTTGTTCATTTTCCTCAACAGCTCTCTGAATTAATAAAATTAATTCGTTTTAAAACATTAATGAGGTATTGATTAACCATGTGAGGTGTACTAGTGGTTCGAGTACAAAATTCATGGGTGTATTAGATGGTTTCTGCAAATACTGGGGTGACTTTAGGAGAGGTTCTGACAGACAGTTTTGCGCCAACATGAAGCTCATTTAAACGTGATTTGGCAGCCTAAGGCTTTTGCACAGTACTATATGTTTATGCCCTCCCCCAGAAAAAAGGCCTTACCCTAGAGATTGGAGGATTCCAGGAAGCTGTGGAAGGAAACGTATCTGATAAGCAGCAGCAATAAACGATGTTGTCTTTTTTTCAGCTATGAGACAGTGATGGAGTGAAAGATATGAGGGAATAGCCCGTTGGGGGGGGGCGCATACCTGTTTCTCCAGGCTGTCCCGGGAACCCGGCCTCCCCCTTGTCTCCCTTCGCACCCACGAAAGTCCTTTGACATCCATCTCCTGATTCTAAGGAGACAGAACAGGATTTTGAACGCATGTGCTGAAAGTTCGAAGTAAAGGCAGACTTTCAATGCCCTGCTCAGTCTGTCTTGACACCCTCGGTAGAATTTGTTGACTGGGGAGGGAACCCTTATTTAATTTAGCGTGATCGTCAAAGATCAAAAAGGGGCACTCAGGACCTCTTAGCCAATGACAGCTGTCCCTACATCTGCATCATAAAGTGCCAGGTAAACACCAAGCCCTTCTTATACACTTCAATCAATATATGTAAAATACTCGCCTTATAACTTAATACTTATTCCATTAACCGCCATATTGCATTAAACATTCATGGCCAGTTTCCCAGTCAAAGATTAAGCCTAAGTCTAGACTAGCTCTGAGTTACAATGGTGAATGTCCATTGAAACGGCAATTGTAAGTCCAAGACTAGTCTTAATCCTTGTTCGGAGACCAGCCCTCATTGTTTTGTAAACACCACTGCAATTTATAATCCAGGTTTATTACATGTATACATAAAATGCACTTTCCATCTTTTTCATCCCTTCTTTTTTAATGGATACAATGCTCTTTCGTCACACAAATCCACTTCAACTCACCTGATGTCGATTCCCTGTTGCCATTAATCTGAATGAGACAAAATGTTAAGTAAGTAGGCCAGGAGAAAAGCATACAGTTACTTCTAATCTCTAACATGCAGCAAGAAGCATCTAAACAGTAGGAAACGTTTAGGCTTGTTTTAGAGTAACAAGCACAAAATGTTAAACCCAAATGGGCTGAGAAGAAAAATGCATCCCAATAGCGTGACGGTCATAGTTTGGGATCATTTGAAATAAATGTTAGTCACAGGAACATTTGGAGTTTTGTTTGGTACACAGACATGCAGTCACGTTAAACTCATATAGATCCCAAACACAAATTTTTTCATATAAATAGTTATTTCAAAACTGTCCTCCTCCAAAAATATGCAAAAACCAACATTGTATCTGATATTGGCCTGAACAAAAGTAATGAGCATTTACTACCAATTTGACAAAATATTTATTGCAAAGTTTTGACCAAACTTTGTGCCCTCTGACCACTGAGATGAGCATTCTTGTGAGTTGCTCTGACCAGAACAGACAATGCATATTTTGTTTTTTGAGGACAATCTTGGATTTCCACACTTAGCCTTAACTTAGAGACAAAAGCCACAACAGAGCCAAACCCAGAGGCAGGACGGGTCATGCGACATGCTCTGGGGAGGGGTGCCCAGTCTGCCTGCCCCGCCCCGCCTCCAGCTGTCTCTCCAGCCGCTGCGCACCTACACAGAGCAGGGGACACACATCCTATGCATACAGATTTATAGTCTGTTTTATTGTAACATTTTCCACCCACTAATGGGACTCTATCTATCCATTGCCTTTACTGTGCCTGTCTTAACGTTCTATCCTGCACTACTTGAATTTGCACTGATCACCCTAATCATCATGTATATGCCACAATCCACACGTGGCTAGCCTGGCAGATTCAGGGGGTCCCACACTTTATTTGAGCCCTTGACTGTATAAAGTGATACACTTGGTAAATTTTACAGTTTTATGATTCTACTGTGGGGACAACCCTAGTAGATGTGACTTTGAAGGGGTACAGAACTTCTAGCAACAGCCATGACCACACACCTTGCATTTACTCCATCCCTGTTGGATATCTTGCGCCCTTCCTCTCTGTCTGCATTGTGCCCTAATTGTTAGTCTGGTCTGTTGTCATAGCAAGCTGCGGTGACAAAGATTTCCACCCGCCTTGGTCGTGTGGCAATAAAGGAAATATCCTGATTGGGAGACGATCGTCAGAATGCTGGTGTGCGGAGGGGAGAGACAGGCTGGAAGGAGGGAACAGATGGTGGGGACACTGAGAGGAGGACAGCGAGAGTCAAGACAACCCAGACACACCGGCCCTGTTTAGCCAAGGCTTCTCTATCACTTACTGGAGTTTTGCAGTGAGGTCTGGGTGGGATCTGGAAAACGGTCTTTAGAATTCAGAAGACAGCACCTCAGCATCAAGAATGAGGCAAAGGCTGGCAGAAATTCAAAGCACACTGCAGGTCTTTGACTGAGCCGGGACTCAGACTTACCCCCTTGGGGCAGTTGAAGAAGCCTGGGCGCCCTGGGGGTCCGGGGGGGCCAGGAGAGCCCTGTGAATGGGAGGAGCTCATTAAACAGGTTATTCTTTTTAACACAGCACGTAAGCCGACCCTCGTACATTAAAGCACCATTAAAATGCATAGATTCACATCATATGCCATACTGAGACGGATGAATTATACAAAAATAAAACATATTTCACAGCTACCTGAATCACCAATCTGTGGCTATTGAGGACTGCACTCATCAGGCTTTATCCTTCTAAAATATTTTAACCACCCCCCAATAAATGTACAGTAATTAATTAAAATAGTCTGTTCTCATTCATTTTCACTAAAAACAGACCTGCCAGGTAAAGGTTTATACCCTCTATCATGAATCTCTAGTGATGCTCCTGGACTTACATTTTAATTACAGTGGAAATCGCTTATAGTGATAAAGTCTGCTGGTGTGAAATTGATCACTATAAGCGGATGATCATTACAACCGATTTTTTTCTTCTTCTTTATATCTATGGCAGGTTACTGTCCAATTTATATATTTATTACATGAATATAAGGTAATAAAACAGACAGCGTAGTTCTTAATTTTGTTGAAGATTTTAAAATACAGTACAGCTGTTTCATACACTTTCCAAATTAAAGTACTGCACAAATGAAATTACTGAACTGTGTATAATTCAATACACTATAATACAGTACAGTGACTTTCTTTGTCCTGTCATGTTTTCTGTGCACGCCGCAGTCACCTCAGGTAGCTAACGAAAATCAGATGGGTTACCACATGCAAAGTAGGGCTATCAAAGTAAAGTAAAAATTAAAAATTTCATTTTTTCCATGTTGTCATGTTTAAAAAGACTCAAATTGAACACTGTAAGAGGACTACTTGATTACTATAAGTGAATTATTTAAATAGTATGTGTACAGGAATCATTTTGTCCCAAGCTTTTTGATTCATATAAGTGGTTGGTCACTATTTCTGTGATCACTATAAGTGCTTTCCACTGTATTTAAATTAGATTACCAATGTCTGGACATTCTCCATATCATAGGTTAGATAGTCCTGATACCTACATGGCTCACATGAAAAATTTAAACTTAAACCCCAGATTCAAAACAAAATGATCTAACAGGGCTTGCTGCTCCACATTAATTGTTTGTTTCACCCCTGGCTCTGCAGTTGTGTTGAGGTCAGAATCTGCGTGGTAATTCTGGAACTTTGGAAAGTCACTAGGTTGCAACACACTGTGAAAGTTGAGGTCATCTCCCTGGAACAGCGCCCACTGTGGAGATGTGTGTACAATGTGCCTCCAGCCATTCTTAGAGATGAACAAACACTGAGCTTCTAGAATCAGCTTTATCTTTCCCTGACAAGCGTGTCTGGTGTGCAAATTGAACGCCTTGCAGTTCAAACTCAATTGTTCCAATTTCAGCAAAACCGACACAATGATTCAGCCAAGTCAGAGAGGGAATAGCTGGTACCTCGTAAAAATCTTGCTGAGTGCTGGTGATAATGTCAAATCACAACGCACACTTACGTAATCGCCTGGTTTGCTCCAGCTTAGTGCTGGTTTGAGGGAAACCTTGGTAATTGCTGATGCAGTCAGCGTAAGAGATACACCATTTACTGTGATGTTTATATTCTATCCACTGTTTTATTTGTCTGGGAATCAGGCTGTTGTTTTTTTCCTTGACTCCTCTGAAAAAGAACCACAGAGACTTTCGACATTCAAAATCTACAATGTTAAAAAGTTTCTGTGCTTACTCTCTTGTGGCAAGGAAACCCTTTAGAATGCGGTGAGCCAATGAGAGCCCAAGGAACTAGTCACATGATCTGAACAGTAGTAGATAATATAAATCACCAGCTGCACGTTTGCTGTTGTCACGTTGAGGTTCCAGCTAAGGACAAACTTACCGGCAGGCCCACTGTCTCTCCTTTTTCTCCCTTTATTCCAATCATACCAGGACGACCCTAAAGTGAAGAGGGCATACAGCGTAGGATCAAACACAAAGCGGGGCTGTAGACAACGAGATTCGGGTACGGCAAGCTGCTTACGTGACAGCGTCCCTCACTTGCTTATCAACATGAGCAAGCTGACATACAGGAAGCTGTACTTACTGGCCGGCCCGGAAACCCAAATTCTCCTTTAGGCCCTGGTGGTCCGATAGGCCCCTGTAAAACAACACAGTCTCCCCTGACCGAAAGTCCAAGTGCAGCCCATTTTTAGGGCAAGTGTGAGAATAGCTAAACATTCAGACAGGAGCAGATACCGAGAACAGCTATAGGTGAGGCAGCAGGCAAACAGAAATCAAATTAAATACCATGTAAGAATAAAGTGTCATTTGGTGACCAGTCATTCATAAAATCAGCTGCTTTCTTCATAAGTGAGTTTCTGTGGTGAATAGGTTATCATGTTAGTCTAACACATGAAAGGTCCCTGGTTTGCAAGCCTGCCAACTTGATCAGCTGGCTGGAGGGAGATTTTCAATTCAAGACAAATCTGCACATGAATTTACATGCATGTAACAGTCATGCATGTAACAGTTTTGTATATAGTCTGTAGAGACTGCAAACTACCCCAATACTTTTGATGTAACTGATTATAGATTAATAAACAGAATAACACTAATTTGCTGTAAGATTTCTTGCATGAGAGTCTAAAAGCATGAGTGTCACACCAGATGCATGAAAGTTGACAACCCTGGGTTCTAAACTCGGGGAAAACATTACTTTCCACAATTCTCCTTCAAGATTAAATAAGTGTCAGTGTCTTTCCATAAAAACAAGCGTTACCATGATTCCTACAGCTCCAGGAAAGCCACGTTCCCCCTAAAGAACAGAGAAAAACAGATATACGTCGTGAGCATAGGAGCACCCATTCAATCAACAACATGACCTTTGACCCTGGAAGCAAAACAGTGACCTTGACTCCTTCTGGCCCCTGTGGTCCTGTTACCAATGAGCCCTCTGCAGTGACGATGAGGCCTGGCTCTCCTTTCTCACCCTGAACAGAGACTCAAAGCTTAGTGTCACCCAGCAGCACAGGTGGAGAATCTAAAATCCCCTCACAACCAAGCATAAAAGTAAGAATTAATTCGCAAAATGCCTGCTAATGGATTCCCTATACGGCTTATAAAACACAAGTCACTGCTGAACAAGGCATTCTGCAGGAGGCAGGTTATATCTGTTCTCTAATTAAGAGTCCAGTTTTGTAGCTAAATGGAGCTGCCTATCTACAGCCCCATTCCCAAATCTCCAGTCCCACGTCCTCCCTCACCTTAGGGCCAGTAGGTCCCGGGATCCCTGCAATTCCAGAGTCCCCTTTCGGTCCCTTCAGTCCCTGAGAGCACAGGTGGCAATTACAGATCAGGTCAAATAAACGAGGAGGAAAAAATTAAATTACTCTGATTAAAGCAACCAGTCACACTACGCGTGCTTGACTGTGATTAATACCGTGGTACTTATCAAGCCACAAGGTACCAGGGGCAAAAATAAAAGACTAAGATGAGGCCATTGCCGTAATCAGGCCATGTTTCATGCAGATACTCTAAAGGCCAGCATCTGTAATCAGAGCACCATCCAAGTTTACCAAGAATATAAAAACAAGCAAAATTTACATCAGGTGGAAATTAGCTTGTGTTCCAGCTTGCATGTTACACAGGGTATGAAGGGTTCACTTCCACTCACCTCAGAGCCCTGGGGTGCCAGCATCTCAGTGAAA
>JAODUD010000033.1:12161327-12171868 GCA_026784285.1 Stomatorhinus walkeri | reverse complement strand
ATACAGGCATGTTTTAAATTTCTCATTTTTTTTCTGTTGATGCTGCTGCGTCTCTCTATAAAATAAAATTTCACTGACAGCCTTACGTGAATTAAAAAAAATCCTATTGGACCTACTTTGAATGACAAAACGAATTTATTTGATTACCAATATTTACTTTATAGTCTTTTATACTTTAATTTACTTTATAGACTTGATATGCTACAACCATATATAACTTGCTCACGTTTTGCTCTGGCTTCTGCCTCTTCTCATAAAACACTCTCATGTTTCTGAGAAAAGTGATTCCAAAGCGAATCTTTAGTCACTGAAACAGTTTCACCACATCGTTGTTCTTGCTGTACATTATTATCATCCATACGTTTGATAAGAATAGTAAACTTGTATGATCTATCAGTTTCCTTTGCGAAATACTTTGCAAATTCCATCTCGGCCAATTTGTGTAACAGTCTTGATAATTGTACAGATGAATTCTGGGTAGATTTGGGCACGCCTCAGAGTCGTAGTGTGAGCGGTATCGGAACGAAATTGGAGCGAGACAGAGTGACCTTAATTTAAAAACCTTAATTAAAAAAACGCTCCACGCTCTGACCAAATTCCGCTCGCTCCGCTCCTCGCTCACGCTCCGCTCCGCTCACATGCTCTGAATCAGATATAATCATGTTGACCTTTTCAAGGCTTGCAAGGTCAAGGAAGAAGAGTACAGAGGACGCTAAATGCGAAACAGCAGCAGAATTTGCATTTTCAGAACATTCCCCATAACCCTTGCTTTAATAACATTTGTACCGGTTCTAAAATGTCTTTGTTTTCCTTTTTGGTCATTCTGCCATAGATAAATGAATGACCTCGTGTCATAAAAATAACCTACTCAAGTTATAAAGTTAAGGTTATAAAATAAACTGCTGCTCAATCAAATGATTTAGTTCTGTAGACCAGGTGCAGACTTGACTAAATACAATTAGTACATGTAGATATCTCCTGAATACATTATTTCTGTTTTAATTTGAATGCTAAACTACATGCTAGCACACTTTTCTAAGCCATCTGTTTTGCTGCCGGAGTACCGTAACGTGACGTATAGCTATTTTGTTCTAAAAATACAAGCTTATTTTATTTGAACATATGAGTGTTTTCAATAAACACAACCGGTACTTATTATGGTCATTCTGCCTTTCCATTTTACTTGCCAGTGCATTCTGGGAAATATTTCCTGTCGAGTGTAAAATGTATGCATGTTTCATTTCTTTGGTGGTTGAGTAATAGCAGACACGCACTTTTGAAGTGTACTGAACTGTCGCTACTATCAGCTAGCAGACAGTCCAGCACACTTGCTGAACACGCCGTAGAGTATACTAGCATGTCACAAAGGCATGTCCTATATAAATGAATAGTCATACCTTTTCTCCCTTGAGTCCAGGTTCTCCTGGGAGGCCAGGGAAGCCCTGAGGTCCTTCTTCACCCTGCATGCGAAGAGAACATAAAATGCTCAATTTAATAAAATGAAAAATCAATCCATGAGAAGTTGTAGCCTAAAACAAAAAAAAAGCTTTATTCTAGCTACGGCGTCCCTCTTGGCTGGAATTTAGCGTTTGAGGATTTGTCGACAGCCTGCATTCCACAAACGATAGCTAATTGTGCGATACCTTTCAAAGCTTCAATAAAAATAAGCCGAATCAGGTTAACTTAAATGCACGAGAGGACAGAAACAAAAATGCATTATTTTCTCCAGCGGGGGGCGCCACATGCAAAAAGGCAAGGCTGACTTAATACCATGTGGAGGGCTGTTGAGACACTCGTAAACGTAAATGCCTTGAACCCCAGGGGCAGCACAAAGTCTTTGGAAGTGAGTGGGATTGCATGGTCGCCATTGCTCATATTTCAACAAGTGTGTTCTCCACATACTGCCAGAGAAGGCCACAGCCCTAGCTAATCGATCACAGAGGACTGTGGGAGCTCTGAGTCTCACTATAATGAGGAACAGAATGGCACAGAATACCCTGAAAGCAGCGGTGAGTTTGTACGCACCGTAGTGTGTGTGGCAGGTGACTGCGGCTCGGTTGCTGTAATTGGGAAATTAATGATGCCGGGGAGTGCTTTTGTTTTCATGTTTTCACGAAATATTTCCTCATAATTCCTTCCCATTACTGGCTCAGGCTCAGTCCTGCGCTGCACATGTTTGCTGGACAGGGCTGGCTGACTCGGGGGGTGGGTGCAGAACGTGAGGGTCAGAGACGGAACACGAAGGGCTTCAGGCCAATTCGGGATTTACATTCTTGGTGACGTATGAGACATAATATCTCTCCCCTGCCTTTAAACATCCGCAAAGTAGGAATGACAACACGTTGAAGGCCGCCTGCAGCAAAAGCATCTGCAATGTGGCACAACTAAAGAATCTGAATTGGTAAATACCAGCTTTTCAACATGGAGAATCCAAGAAAGTAGGGGGGATTTCATCACCCTCCGCTGTGACTATCAAGCGCACAGGTAATTCACACAGAGCACCTGACACCAAGAAGCTAGGGGAAGCCAATGGGAGAACTGTAGCTTGACAGATCTTCCCATATTTGGGTCTGTTTTCTCACCACACAAGCACTCATTAGAATGACTATAAATGTCAATTGCAGACAGACGGTACTTACTGGCTTTCCATCTTTACCCCGGATACCCTGAAAAAGAAGAGAAAAACACATTACCCCCCCCGGCAAGTCAATCACTTAGCCAGATGAACAACACTTCAGACTCAAGAATATTAATGCCCCTGGTTCATGTTTGAATGTATGAGCAGGGATCCAAATAAGAGAAAGCTTAAGGGAAGAATGACCTACAAAGTCAGTTCTGCAAATTCTGCCCTACGATCCCATCAGCGCCTTGCATCGTTACTCTACTGGCAGGTGTCGCTATTCGTTTGTTGTGTCACCCAACTACGAGTCATAATACATCTTCCACACTACAGAAAACCACAGACTCAACCACAAGATGCACCATCGTCAACTACAATGGAAACTGAGCGAATCACCTGCCACGTTGAGATGAATATTAATCAGTTACACAGAAATACTGCTAATGATTTCTTCTCTTGTTTCCGATGAGAGCCACAAACGGGAACGTCGCCGAACAAATTTAGAAACAAAGGAGTCGAACGGTCCAAGCTATAGAGAGGACTGAGTGTTCTTAACAGGAAAAAGGGAGCGTGTACTGGCTAATTTTCACTGCTACTGTGTCCTCCTTTATCCGACCAATGAGGTGCTGCATTTCACTGTCCCCTGTCACAGTGCCAAAGTGACGGGAATTAGCGGCCACTTAATAAAAGCCCAGTGAGGAATGTGATTTACAGAGGGACTGTGTTACTTCAGTCGCCACCCTGACTGTGACACGGAACTGTGTTTTTTTCCCTTCCCTGGAGTCAGTGGAAAAGCGTCATAAAACCTCACATTAAAGCGTGTTGCCCGAAGTCCAAATTGCCGGATTACAAGAGCCTTTGAAGCGAGCTTCGTTCCAGCGCGTGCTGAAAATCCCAAACTAAGCCGACGCGGGGTGCATGAAAGGGGCTTTTCGACCAGGCGCAGAAAAGGTGAACATAGCTCACTGGGAGTCCATCTTTCCCTGGTGTTCCTGGAGCTCCAGAGGGCCCCGGGGGTCCTTTTGGGCCCCTGGGACCCGGCTGGGCCTCTTGTTCTCCTGAAGGGCCCGACGGGCCGCTTGGTCCAGGTGGGCCAGCTACTCCTGGATCGCCCGGCTCCCCCTTGGATCCTGGGGACATCTAGAGACCCACAGGAAACAGGTTCTACAAACCTGACAACCAAAAGAGCACATTCTCTCTGTCAAAGTGAAGACAGCCCACTCACAGTCTGGAATGTTTCTCTGTCCTCCACCTCCTCGGTATGACTTGACCCTGCAAAGACACCCAACCAACATCGCTGCTGAGCAACTACACCAATAAATCCCATACACAGGGATGGCTGTAGACTGTGTTTGGCTGAATGCAATGGCTGAAATCTCCCTGGCGCCAAAACAGGTGCCTCAGCTGATTTAAGATTAAAAAAACATATTGCGAATTCATGCCACATTAGTTTCTGGGGGAATCTGAGGCACTAAACTGTACTTATTCCTTTTATGGTGATGCTTTCTTTAAGTGAACATGTATCACCAACCACAAGCTTTGTCTCCCCCTAGTGGCTCCAGTGTTATTTACTACTTCACCAATCATGAACCAAAACAAACCATAAATGTATACTACGCATGCTCCTAGACAATTGGATTGCGTTCTGATGAACCCATCGAAAGCAGAAAATATCGCAACTCGAATATAAATATGATGAGATAAATAAATAGCTAAATAAATAGCTACTGTCACTGAATAAGTCAATAAATCAAAAATAAATTGCTGAAACTAACTGAAAAGTAAACAAATGAAAACAAAACAAAAACACTGTACGATATGTTGTTAAACACTGCATGAGAGGCTTGTGCTTGTAATCGCACTGTGGGGATTAGCCATCACCCACGAACATATCCGGATTCAGAGTTTGGGACTGCTGAATGTGTATTGCTACTGAGCCATAGTAAAGTCAAAATAACATAAAGTAACGAGCATCTGTATGTGCTAATTATAAATAGCTTCAGCTCCACACTGTAGCGTCCTATCTGAGACATGACTTGTAACCTAGATCCTGTTCAGATGCAGTCTTGATTATAAAAGATAAATAGTAATTTATTTTTAAACTTGTTATTTTTTGAGAGAGTTCGTTTGGCTTCATCTATAGCAGCCTGCCCTGCCCCAGGACCCCCAGCGGACGCAGACAGCTGAGAGGGGGGACACATTCTCACTTTGTGTGGTTGGCTCTGCAGTGGGGGTTGCCTGGACGATGGTCTGCTCCTCGCTGGGGGTGGGCTGGCCAGAGTACTCAGTCACATCCTCATCATAGTAGGGCTCTGTGGGTGGGGCTGGTACTGGCGTGCCCTGGCTGTTCTCTGACTAGAGAGGCAGACAAAAAAAAAAATATCAAAATTATAGTGGAACTCTCCTCCATGTAAGGACATCCAGATAAACAAACACGGTCAGTGTGCCCAGGAGGGTAAGCAGACAGTTGACCTTTGACCCCCAGAGGACCCCTCCCCCCACCAGTCCACCAGAAGAGGTCGTTCTTCCAGGGAGAATCCTAATATAGAACGTAAAGACCACACTTGTGGTCTAGGCAAGACCGGTTTCACTATCTTGTCATCCAAGAACAAACTTGGGGTGCGATGAATCATGGGACTGCCCTCATTTGGTAAGGAAACAACTGATACATCCTACAATCAATATGAGTACAGTCAAGTACTCATATTGAGATTCACCCCTTTTTCCAGCGTCTTCTGGATTTTCTGCTTACACTGTGTACGAGGTCTGTTTACATACATATATCTAAACCACTCTGAGGCACGTATGCTGAAGAGCGTGCCTCAGCTTATAAAACTAAGCTGAACTGAATTTAATTGAATATAGCATTTGCATATTTTAGCCCATGCAGCATGCATCAAATGGAGATACCATTTAAAGGCAAAAACGATTGCATATTTCAGCCTGATTACTCACGGCTTTCCATGACCCTGTATTGGGTGAGTGGTTATGGAAGATAAATGGATGCTTACAGTTGTGTATATCAGTGTAAACATGTTTCCTGGGGAAGATGTTACTTGTTTAATAACAGGGCTGCTTAGTGTTATTAACTGGGACATTAGAATGACTGACGTAAACCGGGAAAACAAAGTGAAGCAAAGGTTACTTAAAAGTGGACTTCCTGTTGGTCTCCAGCAGGGGGCGCTACACAGCGACTGAGTGCCCACTGAGTGCTCTTTGTTGCAGGGCTGCTGGAACTCACACCCACAAATAAAAGGGCAAATACCTGAGGTTCATGTGGTGTTCAGGCCAAGCGAGCACTGCCAGTCAACTGAAGACGTGCATGCTGGGAGCACATGTGACCGTTGGCCACAGCTCCATGCTCAGAAGCCTATTGGTCAGAACACTTCATGACACACAGGGTCAGCTATAATGTAAATAGCTATTATCAACCTCTCTGTTATTCATTACTAAAAATATATGATCTGTGGTTCAGGCCAAGGCATAAGAGAATCAAGCGACTGCTTAAGGTCCAGTGGCCGCCTGGGGGGGCCCAATCAGAGCAGCCTATCAGAATGGGATGGAAGAAGACAATTGACAAACTGGGTTAATCACGTTTGTCTTGGGGCTCTGAAACGAGTTTGGCTGGCTCTGTTGACGGGAGTTAACTGAACAATCCAGCTGTATTCATTTGCGTCAGTCGTTATGCATAAACGCATCGTGTACTAAATTATATAAGATATACACACTAATTCGCTAGCGAGGGATGGACTTTTATGGATGCAGTCTGTCGGTCCAACACTGCATCTATCACAACGGCCGATGCTGTAATGCAGAAAGACCTGGTGCTGTCTATCTGCGCTTAATTCAAGTCTCTTGCAGCTGATGACGTGTGGCTTCTTGTAAGAAAGCACTTCGACAAGCATTTAGAAAACACTGCACTGAGCCAGAAAGGGGTGCTGGACAGAGTATCACTGACCAGCATCTATGTGAATACATCAGGAGCTTTTCTGCAGGCACCGGGTCCATACGTCTCTAGCTCACCTTCTTAACCGATTCTGACCCCACATTTGACTGGTGAACATCCAGAAATGCATACAGGGATTCTTAAATGTTGCATTTTTTCCCTTCATTTGGGACAATTTGCAGTTCGGAACATTAACCAAACGAGAGCAGTTATCGGGGCAACCTTAACACGCAGTTCAGAGGAGAGCTTCCTACAAGGCATGCTGATGATGATGTGTGAGGGATGACCACCATCTCATTATTAGTCCAAGTGTTTAGAGATAGCTGTGCAGATAGCTGTGTGTTTTTGACCCTGTGGGGGACAAAACCAGTGTACTGAGCATCTAATGTGGTCTTTGCAAGGGTCCAGGATCCCACCCTCATGACCAGATTTTGGGAAATGTTTCAAAGTAGACTTGGTGTTAGGGCCAAATGTCCAAGCCTCTTAATAGAAAATACAAAACAGTTTAACAAGATCCATATGGCGAGGGTAAATAATATCTTTTAATCTGTGGTGTACACAGCACTAAAATACTAAACACAAGGCCCAGATACCAGAGTATGTAGTTTAGCAGCTGCTTCCCAGGACAGGAAATGTAGACCTTCATACAAAGTCCAAAGACATCGTGGACCTCTACAAGTGGCAGGTCTCCATGGTCCCAGCTGCTAGCAGACCCACAAAGCTTTGAAACTCGGAATCCAGAAGGACTCATAAATACCAAAAAATTTTCCATGGCCTAATCTGTCCAGGAACGTTCTCCAGATTTTTCCTCTTATGGCACTCACTCACCCAAGCGTACTCCCGTTCTTCGACCTGCTTCTTCAGCTCATCCGGCACCTCCCTGGAGTCTGTGACGTCATCCCCGCTCCCGTCACCCGATGCCTGCAAGGAAAGCACGTGCCTCAGCCCCGTGGCCTGTTATCCCCCTTTTTTTCCTCGAGACGGTCACCGGGTGACATTCGGACATCGCTCTCATTTAGCTTCTTTACGTCAAGTGTGTCTCCTGGGGAAAAATTCTCCTGAAAAACTCACCGCTGATAAATCGAGCTCATAAAATTTGCCAGTGGACATTTAATACCAGGAGCTTTACGTTACGTCGTGTACTGAATAATTTCTTTTCTTTTCTTAGTAGTTGCCTCTTTTGAGCCAAGGCATAGGTCGTTTATCTTTTGAAAAAGAAAAGCTATTTAACATTTATATTTACAGTGTTATTTATATTTAATTCCTCCGAGACGCCGATATCTCATGTGATTTGGGGTAAAACTTTAATCCCGCTACAAGGCGTTTCTTTTCTTAATGCACTTTGCATTAGCTTGTTAGAACCACCCGTGACCTAAAAAATGTAGCGATCAAACGCAGAATTCCAAGTCATAAAAAAACAACTAAGCTTCATCCTGTTCGTAACATTCTTGCTAAAGCGAGCAATTGCACCAGAGTCGCGGCAAACCAAAGTTCCAGATGTCATTGCCGCGTTGCACTTATTCTACCACTAGAGGGTGCTATTCCTCTGCTCTTCGCTGAAGTTATCAGAAACGTCCACAACTGTATCCCGTATTTAAAGGCAGAGCACTCACATAGGGATCATCCTCTTCGCACTGATCATCTGCGACTCTGGGGTCGAACTTGAGAACCAGCTGTTGGATGGATCCCTAGGGGGAGAGAGTAAGAGAACATAAGAGCCAGATATGCAATGACAGCTATGTAGCCACATTCACCCTGCCTACTCCAAGTCTTGGCTCTGACGACAGGAAGAATGTTGCCTATGGATTAAGGCCAAAGCAATTCCGATCTGCGCAATAAGCAAAGTGCACCTACAAAGTCACCTGAAATATTTCACAAAGAGCCATTTACCTGCTTTCTTGCTTTTTTGATTTTCCTTTGTAAGAATCTATTTCCTTTTATGCCCAAATTCTATTAACTGCTTCGATCACAGTGAAGTTTGCCCAGAACACACCACCCCCCACCGTCTCTTCCTTCTCTCTGCTTTCCATCCCTTCTCCTCGCAAAGCGTCCCATCCTGTTCTTTCCAGAAATGATAATATTAATACCTGCTTTTAATTAAGCGGCCACATTAAGGCCAGAGAACAGGAGCAACATGAGGAGGGTGGCATCCAGTTCAAGGACAGCTGCAGAGTTTATAAACAGCTGCTGGAGAGACGCAAAACATTTGCCAATTTTTAGAGGAAGCAAGCTCACTCTGATTGTTCTTCCTCAGAGATCGCAAGACAAACACACGGTAAGATGATGGGCTTTTTGGAGAAATGGGAAACCTGGACCACGTGCAAAACAAAAGCAGGCCTAGAGTCTGGGTTACTGGGATAGATGATTCTGATGCGATGATCACAGGCCCCTGAGTGGCTCTGTACAGCCAATCAAGGGACATCTGGCCACGCATGAATTCTTATTGGCTGGGTCATCCCATTGGAGGATGTGTTGTGAATATCAGGCCTTTGCCAGCACTCGTGAAGAGGCAGCCAGCTCTCACACTAGTCTGATTCTTTACTAATCCGTTAATGATTCCTGCTCACTGGGTGTCCCAGTCTGATAAGTCACTCTGACCGCCAAAGTCCACTGATACTTTCACAGTTCCTGATGGACACGTTGGATAAAATTGAACGCTGTCACTGTGTCCCCCTGTCGCCATCCTGGCCTACAGAAAAGCAACCCCCCACCCCCAAAGAAAGGCCCAGGCAGCATGACAGCCCACATCCAGCTGTTCAGCAGAAGACCATGTGGGGGATTCATGTAAACATCTGAAGAGCATCTGAACGCAAACAGGGTTGCCATAGTTGCATTGCGGATTCACGAAAAGGTAATAACATGATGGAAACAGGAGAAGGGAGATGCTTCAAAGGGACACACACAGAGGTTGCTGGAATGGACACTGGAGATGGAAAGCAGGGAGAAGGAAGAGATGAAGATGAGCAGAGCAAAGGAAATGGGCCCACAGCCCAGACTGAACACAAGCATAAGAGCACAGTAGGCAGTAATACGACAGGACTGAGCGGCAGTTTCGGGAAGAAGGGAGAGGAATCAGACGGCAGTGCACTGGTGCGATGTCCAGAAGGCCGTGGAGGTGAACTCTGAACCAGCTGTGTCACACCACGGTGTGTGTCGCTGGATTCCCCCATAATGCACTTATAACCAATAAGGCCTTCTATCCAAAAACAACACGTTGAACTCTGCAGAACTCAATATGCATGTTCGCAACTAACAGCAATATACACTACCAGTCAAACGCTTTTGCACACCACAACACTTTTCCATTTCTTTCATAAACTACATATGTTTCATTCTTGTTAAGCATTGGAAAGTTGAGTGAACAACTATAAATGAAAATATACGTAAAATAAAACAAGTTTCTTTTATAACATGGAAAGAGTATGTAACAGTGCATGTCTGACATCCTATTGACTGGTTATGTGGTGATGACATAATCAAATTCTCCTTTAACTTTAAATGTACCAGTTAAGCGATTCATCTCATGAAACAGAGCAGTATTTAATATCACTTGTAGAAAAAATCACTGTAATTTTCTCTGCTGTTATGACTGCTAGAGGAGGTTACTTTGATGAATCAAAAATATGACATTTTCTTGCCAAAAAGATACTCAAATGGTGAACATACTGTAAATGTATGTGTTAGCAAAGACTACTGAGTGTATTTTTAGTAAATTTAGTAAGTAACATGCAAATGTAGGAAATCCCAGTGTGTGCAAAAACTTTTGACTGGTTCTGAAAATGATTATATAATCAAAAAATAATCAAAAACACTTATGACACGATATGTAAATGGCGTGACCCCATAAAAATTCTTTCAGAGCTAGGTTATACATTTAAAACAATTAAGTAAAAGTAGCCACAAACTCAGAATCAGAATATCAGTTAATTGGTTCATGGTCCTTTGTTGCCTTGCCACACCCCACCCCCCACCCCC
>JAODUD010000033.1:12144306-12155741 GCA_026784285.1 Stomatorhinus walkeri | reverse complement strand
CAGACTTGAGATATTGACGTGGTGCTGCTCAGTATGACTCGCTTAATGTAGTCCTCCAGTATTTCCACCCATTCCCGACACACCAGTGCCTTCCTTATTAGTGTAGCATAAGCAAATAAAGTCAAGGACAGTGAGGAGATGCCACAGATGGCACCTCTCTCTATGTTGTGACCTCCATCTTATCTGTGCGTCATTGATGTGTCATACCCAACATCCATGAGGCTGGTGTGGCTCAACAGGTAAGCTTGGTGTGTGTACTGGTTTCCATACTTACTTACTACTTCCATACTGCTTACTTACTGTATTGTTAGAAAGTTGTTGGTTCAAATCCTGGAATCAGGAGATCGATATTGCCATTGCGGCCCAGAGCAAAGCTCTCCACATCCCACCAAAAGAATCCGTGGATTCTGCCTGTAATTCAGCTAGTTCAGGAAAGGGAAATTCAGGAATTGGAAGCTTGGAACATCTGCTTGCTCTCCACCTAAAACCCGGCCCCACCTCTTCCCACGCCTTCCTGACTTCCCACCTCTATCTGCACCTCTCCACATGTTCTCCATTAAACAGGGACCCACAGAACAATTGTCCATTTTGTGTGAGGCTATAGGGATATTGTCATCTGGCATTCATCAGCGATAGCTAATAATCAGCCGACACAAAGTTTACCCCCGTTAAGTGCATTTTGACATACGGGGCCATTTTGTGGACAGAGCCTCCCTCGAACCATCTGCAGGTCTGTGTGCTACCAGTTGCCCAACCTACTATCCCCACACAAAGCTGGACCCAATGCTAGACTCTCTGCCCATGCTGACTTGGAACACATGTTCTGCAGCTCGCTGTACGGTAGCTGGAAGCCGAGGATCATCATTCTCTACTGAGCCTAAACAATCAATTTGTTTACCAGTGAGAACAGCTACTGCTTGCTTTTAACATTTAATATGGGCACCTATGGGACGGACAACACAACAACTGACAACTGATTTGGGTCAAAAATATTCATTCCTACATCATGTTCAAGTTACATTTTAATTTCCTCTTATAAAAGTTGTTTCAAATAATAACGATGGAATCAAACCTGGGGAATATAGTCAAAATGAAAGCTCTCAAAGACTGTAAAATGATTTGAAGCATTTACAGTAAAACTGAATAAACATTTTGACTGAACAGCATGGTGCGAACTAGCAGCATAGCATTGGAGATCCATAAGGTAAGCCCTACAGCAGATAAGCTATTAATAATCAGAGGCGGAGATTTCAAGTCCAGAGAGTTCAAATCCAGACCAAGATTTTGTTTCAACCAACTAGCTGAGTATATAGAGTCACAGTCACAGAGTACTCAAGGTTGGTTGAAACAAAATCTTGGTCTGGATTTGTACTCTCTGGACTTGAAATCTCCACCTCTGTTAATAATGCACACATTATGTTATATTAAATGATCAGCAACAGATGATATGAATGCTAATTTATATACTGTCATCAAAAATAGAGATAGCACTTCGACATATGCTGCCAATTCCCAACAACCAAACTAGGGGTTCTATGTTCTTCACAGAAAAGAATACCCAACCAATTCACACAAAGACTGCGAGAACATAGAAACTCAATATAAACTGAGAGAGTGATTTTCCCAACATATTCAAACCTCTTTCCTTTGAGGTTTCAGTCCAAATCACTGAGTCACTTTCCCACCTTGAATTGTTTTCCTTCACTACATGTGATAACATTTCAGTTGCTCTTTGACCCAGCAATTGCCCACCAGTAGCTAAAAGCATAGTCTTTACGTTCAAATTCATCAAGGTACTTGTGTCACACACTACGACTTTAAGTAGTGAGGGTATTCCCCAAACCATCCAACTAAAACACACTGCTGGGTTCCCCTGACCTTTTACACGCAGGTAAAAACTGCAGCCAGAACAACATCCAGATAATTAAGGCTGATTGCTTTAATATGTGGCTTTAGCGTAAGGATATTCAATAGCGGCTAATGTTTATTTTTGGTGCAACCATGCCACAGAAGAGGTTTGAAGTCAGACTGGGAACAGATTTGAGACCAAGACCCAAGGTTTCTGCTGTACCCTGAAGCAACTTGGGACCAGGAATGAGTAGCAATTTAAACAGAAAACATGGTAACAGAACACCATGAATATTGTTCCCAAACCAAGCTGCTGTGATGCAATGGCACACAGTGAATTCACCACCCGCCACCAGGCGGCAATAAGCCTCACACAGGGGGTGATAATCCATACCTGCCACACTATGTCATGTGGTCTGGAAGCAACTAAAATCAACCCAAGGAACAATAGATATTCTTTTTGCCTAACCCGAGATCGGATAACTTCCGTATCTGCAGCTTCATCGTCTGCAGATTCAAGATTCGACCAACCATGGATCGAAAATATTCCCAAAAAAATTTGAAAAGCAAACCTTGAATTTGCAGTGTGCTGAGAACTACGCTGAATCAGCGCCAATGAAGTGATGTGTAGTTCTGGGTGTTGGTGAGTGTTAACACAATCTGTTTGTGTGTGTGTGAGAGAGAGAGAGAATTTATAATTCATTTATTCACTCTATTTTTAATGACATTTTCTATATGCACTATGATGGTTGCATCTGTACAGACTTTTTACTTTGTCATTATTCCCTGAATGGTACAGGATAACAACTATTTACCTTGTATCAATTATTATAAGTAGTCTATAGATTATTTAAAGCAGTGTTTCTCAAACCACTCCTTGGGAACCCCCAGATAGTCCACATTTTTGCTCCCTCCCAATTCCCTGGGAGTTGTGAAGGAGCAGAAAGGTGGGATCTGGGGGTCCCTGAGGACTGGTTTGAGAAACACTGCTTCAAAGTATATGGGAGGATGTGTGTAGGTTATATGCAAATACTATGTCATTTTTTGTAAGGGACTTTTGGGGTCCTGGAACCAATCTCTCATGGATACGGAGGGCCGACTGTAAATCCATATTTATTGACACGGTGTTCCCTGGAGACGCACAGAAAAACAGCAGCTTTCTTCCTGTCACTTCATGGGAAATGGCCACGTCGCACACTGTGCACTTGGGTTCCCTCAGGCAAGTGTGTTTGTTTGGATGGGGAGGCTCTGATTGACAGAAAAATAAATGAACTCTCGGCAAGGCAGGCGAGAGATTTCTGCTGATGTGGCAGCACTGCGAAGAGACCATCTGGCCTCCTTCACTGGACCCAGGCCTAGGGTCCGTGTTTGTTCCCTAACACCAAATGAAGAACAGGAGATACTGACTATCCCCCCCAATCCCGAAACAGCCAGCAAAAATGCACAAATTCAACATTCATCCCCAAATATTTAACGAGAAGTTCTACGGACTGACATGTGTCAAAGGCAACTGATGGGAAACAGATTGGTGCTTTGCTGAATTTCAAAGACTTTTTGTTCAGGTTGTATCCAAGCACAACAAGAAAGGGAAGACAAGTGACTCGGTAAGCTATGCCGATACAAAAGGAGGCCCTTTCTTTGGAAGCAGTATGTGCAGGTATGTGCGTTAAGCTTAAGAAAGGTTTAATTTCCCATTGGATCTTCGGACACCCTCAACACACAGTGACGTAGGGTATTTCGCTCAGACATTGTAAACTTCGCCAACTGTAAGAAAACTCCAACTTTCCTGGAACTCTCTTGACAATAACTTTCCCTTCGTTGAACATAATACCCTCCATAGTACAGGCTCCAGAGCTTTGTCTGTGAACTTTCTGTCACTGAGAACAGTGAGTGTATCTGCCGCAGGTATTGCAGGA
Source organism: Stomatorhinus walkeri (assembly GCA_026784285.1). Classification (NCBI taxonomy): domain Eukaryota; kingdom Metazoa; phylum Chordata; class Actinopteri; order Osteoglossiformes; family Mormyridae; genus Stomatorhinus; species Stomatorhinus walkeri. The sequence continues at coordinate 12,151,977 of JAODUD010000033.1, read as the reverse complement.
CAATATTAATTCCAGTGCCGCTGAAGGCAGAACTGTCTAAAACGTTTTTTTACACCTGGTGTCGTTACGATACTGACATCACGGTGTACATCTACCAGCTGTCTAGATGCTCCTTCTTGTTTTGCATGTACATCAGCCGTAGATGGTCGACTCAGTTTGTTTGGCAAAGTTCTGAATGTTTCTGAGAACATTGCAAGGCTGGAGTCTGTCAGCCAGCTGTTTTGTCACCAATAAAAGAAGAAAAACAAGGAGGGCCAGTTATTTGCTAGGAAGGAGGGGGGGGGGGTTTCGTTTAACCAGTAGGCTCGATTAAAAGTGTGAAGGTGTTTAATGCATATCGAATGGAGCTGGTTGTCTCTAATCTCCCCAAGCAGGTTCAGCAGGAGTCCAGAAGGATCACGGGGTTTCCCAGGTAGGCGTCCATCAACACCTTGAACCAGAACCACTGGCTGATGGCCTGTTGCGATTTTATGCTAGAATAAACTTTGCTCCATAGCTTTAAGGCTATTTTATGTTTTCCGGATGCTCAGACATAAGCTTTAAAGCAGTGTTTTTCAGCCTAGTTCTCAAGGACACCCAGACGGTCCACATTTTTGCTCCATCAAAGCTCCCAGCGTACCGCAGCCAAACAATGAAGAATGAAACAAACAATCAAGATCAACAGATACCTGGTACAAGTCTATTGGGAGCTGGGAGGGAGCTAAAATGCGGACCGTCTGGGGGGTCCCCGAGGACTGGGTTGAGTAATGCTGCTTTAAAGGTACCAGACACATAATCTGCTGTGCAGAATTCTTTCAGCTTTCTGCTTCTCAGGTAAGTTCTGAACATCTGCTGTCAGCATAGGAATCCTGCCAAACGGATGTGAATAATTGGATAGAGGCCTTTTACCATCAGACAGTCATGGATCTATGCACAGAGAATACCCGTACTTATAAAACCTTACATTAGGAAAACATAATGTGAAATATTGATAACAAACAGTGGGCATTTATTGGAGGCTATGTCGATCGCTCTGTATAATGGCTTGTGTGAAGCCATAAGGTACTCAATGTAAACAGAAGTTGAGACGTTAGGTGTCGCAATCAGACCTCAGCACTAGACTAGACGTATCAGTTGAAGATGGGAAACGGCTGAGCCACACTTGTTTCATGCTACTGTGCATCCAATAAGTTGATGAATAAGAATCGGGACTCTTGGTCTGCGAACCTGTTTTGTGTAAACATTCCTGCCCATAAAAATTCCCATCATATCAACATTAAAGGTGGGGAAACTGAGGTCTTTCACAAGAGGCTGTATTATACCATGATATAGATCCCATCAGTTAGAGCGATCAGTGTTCTCAGTGCCAGGAGAGGTCCAGGCCACCATGCATCCACAGCAGTGTGCAAGCTGCAGTACAGTTAAGAGGCCATGAGATAAAGTGCCGTCAAAACTCAGATGTGGCATCAGAACATCTGAAATTCAAAGCGCTAATTTTCTTTCTAGGTATCAGCCGGAGGGACCATTGTTGAGAAGAATCTAGTTGAGGAGACCATTGTTCTTTGAACTGTGCTAGACTAGTAAACTAAGCGACACATTCTTCCATTACATGCTGGATGGAAAAATAAAAGTAAAGGCTTGAATGAGCACCACCTTGGTAACTACAACAAACCGAACTGAAATAAACACCAAGATTCATCAATCCCAAGAATGCAGACAGCAGAAATGTTCCTACCGTCTTGAGGGTCACACTACTGCTAATTATATCTTTCAGACTTCTTACATTTCAGACATGAGATTGCTTTTCCTAAGCATTAATCGGACAAACACTATATCACCAAAAATCAATACTGAATTCTGAAAACGCTATGCATGTACTGTAACACATGCTGGTTAAAGACCGAGAGTTAGAGTCTTGTGACCTGGAGGTTACTACAGTAGCTAAAGTTCCTTTGGCGAGAATCACTAGCTAATTGACATTGTAACTAAAAATAATATAACAAGACCACTGGAATATTTTTCCAAGGTGAAGGCTGAAGGTTTAATGCGGGCACATGAGGACCCTTTAATTGTCAAGCTTCCTTTGATTTGGACTAACCACTGACCCCTGGCATCAGCCCGGCGGCGCACCTGCTGCGGCAGTCTTCAGATTTACGCGCACGTCGGACAGAAAACGTTTAACATCATAGCAAGATCTGATGACGGGGCTCTCTGAAGGACTTTCAAGTGGGATATGTGTGTTTGGGGAGATACAGAACGGAAAATTAAAAGCACTTAACAGGCCACATTAAAAGAAAAGAGCTTAAATGTAGCTGATATTTATTGGGTATATTTATTGCAAGACCACGCTGGAATTCCATAATTCCTGATTCAAGGCCTTCAGATTTAAACACGATAAATTCTCCCGATCAGTCTACTAAGTGCTAAAGCCAGCAAGTTTCACCAAAGCGTAAGGCCCATAAAGGCAAACAAAAAGTCAGGCTATAGCCAATTAAACTTGAAAAAGGTGCAGAAACAAATCATCTTAAGTATGCACTTACACATCTCTGCCATTTCGATTCGGCTGACCCCACATAACACTGACTATGTCATCGTGCCACTCTAAGTGAGATGGGTTTTATTAATTAGAGGCATTGGTAGGCACAATGCTGGTAACCATGGAGACCTGAGGGGTCATGAAGACCTCGCCCCTTGCCCCAGCCCTCCTCCCACTAGCTCCCAACACTGAATTCACAATTTCCATTACCTTTGCACTTTAAATAATATGTGTCTTCAGGCAACTATTAAGTCATTTCTGTACTACAGCTACCACTAAGCATCTAGGCTTGGACCCAAGCACAATAACAAGCATGTTTGTGTTTGAACGGTTTTCTGGAAACGAGCCTGAGCAGGAACAACCAAAGCGGAAAGAAAACATAATACGGCTCTCCTGTCAGGTATGCTCCTTCAAAGAAGGCAGATCTCCAGTCTAACACCTAAATGTCAACAATTAATTTCAGCGTCTCCTTGGCTAAAATCATCAGTCACCTTCTATTTGCTGATGCTTTGAGCTTTTCATAACAGCCACAAAGCGGCCACTGCGGGCAGCTAGACTAACCTACTCCTTAGAGCTATAATCGCTTTTACTGCTCGGACTACCTCAACTATTTGAATGCCACTTTCTGTGGTTTAAGAATTCGACTCGGATTATTGTAGTATTGTTTTATTTATTTTTTTATTTTTGCATTAAATGAGGTTAATATATCCTTGAAGAAATGTTGTCAAACTGGTTATCTTAATACAGAATGAAATAGCTTACTTTAAAATATCCATCTGTTTCCTTACTTCTTATTAAATCCATGGATACTGGGAGACTGGTGACTGTCCCGGGTAGCAGAGAAGACTCTGAATGTCCATCACTGCCCACATGCATGTAAATAATACTCAAAACCAGCCAGTACAACCCCCTGGATCCCATCAATTGGGTGGAGACCTCAACCCTCCCCTCCCCAATGCTTCAACCCATAGGGCACAAGCACATGGCACAAGCACACGCTCTGGGCAACAGAGACGCCGGCTCTACTTGTCATGACCTGCTCGTCCAGTCCTCCTGTGTGCCACGCCCCCTTCTTACCTTATGTGAAACCCCAGTGTTTCCAACTGTTTCTAGTCATTGTTAATTAGTTCTTGTATTTAGTGTGTCCGTGTCCATCTCACCCCTGATCGGTCATTAATGTTTGTTTCTGCGTGATGTCCTATGTTTGCCGAATAAACCCTGTTTTCCCCGACTTCACGGCATTTGTTTCGTTTCTTCGGATGCCTGACCATAACACAACCACCTTCATGAATCTGTAGCACCTAGGTGAAGCCCAGGGAGAGCATTCTAACGCCAAACACATGCACACAGAGCCCTGCATGAAGTAAGTCAATAATATTCCAGATATATTAAATAATATGTATCCGTAGAAAAAGAGAGTGTGGCAGAAGTGACAAGCCGCAATTGCAACATAGACCAAGAATAACACTTGAAAAAACCTGTAAAAAGAAGTAGTTTTTAAGTCACTAAGCAATTTCTAGCAGATCATTTAGTATGTAAAATTTTCAATATCCATAATAACTTTATGTAGATAAGTAAATGAAAGTACGAAATACACAATGATGTCCAGTGTAAAAAGTATTCCATCAGAAATGAGTGGTGACAGTTCTCAAGAATATAAACCATATCAACCTATCTCTTTCAACAGACATTGGCTGCGTTTACTCCCATTGTGTGGGGGCTCAAAGGAAGGATGAATGTGCTGCTGTGTGTGTGAAATCTGGCCCACTGGGGACGCATCATCTCATTCCAGAAAGTGGGTCTTAATGACCTCAGAAATACTCATGGGCAATTCAAGGGTTTTTCAAGGTGGGGAGCATAAGAGGGGCTAGTCCTATTATTAGCTAATGATATGTTTTGAATCAGTGAGTGACAGGGGCGAGGGCACTCTAGGGGCCAATCAGCTTTCAGCTGTGGCTCCACCCCCGTATACACTCCTGGCATTAGCTCATTGCAGCGTTGGGCTGCCTGTCGTGTCGTAGGAGTGTGCTTATGGAAAGTCAGCTGGAGCTCCCTCATGGGCTCTGTTTTTTTTTTTTTTGGGGGGGGGGAAGGGGGCAACAGGCTCTGAGAAGGAAATGACCCAATGATTGGGAGTCTGTGGGTGGTTCAGGAGCCCCCCACGCCTCTGTAGGACCAAGTGCCACATCACAGTATCCAGAAAACAGCTCGTCTCTGTTACCCTTTGGCGAGGCTTAATTAAAACCGAATTTCTTGCATGGTCTGCCTGGCAGTCTTCATGAGCAACTGCACGTGTGCCAAGCGTGTGCATTGTTGCTATTTCTAAAACCCCCCCCCCCCCCCTTCAGCACCGAGGGACAAGCCACGTCCAAGTAGAACAAGCAATTATCTTCCTAGAATGAGTCATGTCCATTAACTGCTCTTCCAGGAGAAAGCAGAAAAAAAGATGTTAAAGAGCAGAAATTACTAGGGTGAATGGTTAGGGTGAGAAGATTCCAGAAATAAACACAGGTAAACAGCCAATTAGTGTGGAATTCTCCACTGGTCAGAATGGTCAGTCCAGCGATCTCCCTGTACAGTAACTGAAAGCTGTAATAATAACTCACTTTGAAGAAGCAGGTATGTTCAGGGGTTTCAGTTATAACCATTTTGTACGCACAAAACGGGACCTAAAAGATGCGTACGCCTCTCTACACAAAAGTTGCGATCTATAGAAACAAATTTGACGGCAGCTTGACCAACTCTGACCCATGCGTGCGAACATTTTGGAGAAAAAAATACGACTGCGGGTGAAAAGGGTGAACGATAACGTGAGTGGCATCAGTACATAAATAATAATTCCTTGTGCTAGTGAGTCATACACCGTATATTTAATTTCACTTATTCAGTCACATAGTTATAATAGTGAATAAATATATAAGTAAAATATATAATCCAACTCAAATCTTAACTTAATCTACACTTTTAATCTATGCGCCGCAGCTGATGAAATGCAAATGGAAAAAATATCCATCTCTTGGATAAGTGTGGGTCGTGAATATCACGATCATTTGGACACGATGTGAAAGAAAATTCATTGCTGAAAATACATAAATACCGCGATCACATTTGTGCGCAACATAACATAATGGATGCACTGGCACTGTTGGAAGATTCCGCCATGAGCTACTTAGACCTGGCCAAATAGAATACATTTACATTTTACTTATTCAAGACACTTTTATACCTCTCGGAGAAGCAGAATCAGACAATCCCTGGATCAACTGGGGGTTAAGGTCCTTACTCAGGAGGCCAATGGTGACATCACTCTGCTGGGATTTGAACCAGCGACCTTCCAGTCACACTTCAGATAAAACACTCTAAACAAATGGATATAGTCAATCACGATCTTTTTTGTTTTTCTAGCTGAACTTGTGATTCACAAAAAAACTGACTTTTAACCACATGAGAAAAGGAGAACTGTGAACACATTAAATATAAAGCTCTGTCGCTATATTTTATTGCTATTAAGGAGATGCAAAGGATAGTCTGATCGTGCATCAGGTTTAGAGGCTCGAATTACAGAATCAGCACAGAAAAAAGGCTGAACCTGGACAAAAAAATGGACAAAAACTGGGATCCTCTGCCCCCCACATGTGAAAGAGAATCTCCCATCTTCCTTTCCAGTAAATTACCCATTAATTATACTGGCAGTCAACCACCACATTTAAGTGAAAACCATTAGATTTATATTAATAAAAGTAAACTCAAAATGCAGCCCACCTCTCTCAGTTTGACGGCCTATGACTTAATCAAAATGACACGCAGCCCAGAATAAAACTTTATTTTAACCAGTTTTAATATCTGCACAGGATTTGCTATTAAGTGAGTCTTGTGTATAAAATATAGTCCAGGATGTGCTTGTGTGAATACTGGAGGTCTTTAGCCCATCATGCACCATCAGCTAACCACGCTACCTTCTGCTAACCACCTGAACCTCTGTGAGGACGCGACGGGAAAACTTTGCCATGATCCTGCTGTCCCTTGGGCTCTTAGGGTGCCCATGCTGTGGATCTGACTAAAGTCAATCGACTGTGGTTTCACTAAAGTGTGGGGGGGGGCATTGGTATTTGCTTCACCTCCCTCCTCTGTGACACAAAACCAGACCTACACTCCTGTCTTGCACGTTTACCGATTTTTCCTGATTTAAGCTTCTCATGAAGACATTTTGCGTCTTCTCGCAGAGCACCAGGGCGATGATCTTTCTGAGATGTCTCTATATGTCTTGAGGGGATAGTGGGACACCATTTTAACATTTTCATGCATGAATTATGACAAGCTGAGTCAGGATTTTTTTCCTATGTTGTTTTACTTCTCTGGAGGGATGAAAAAAACAGCTGTAAACTTTTTTTTTTCAGCATGCATTTCTTCAAACATTTATTTACATGTCCACTGTGGTGGTTGATATGCAGTTATACCATTGAGACCTGTGCATTTCCAATTTAATGGCTGTTGAATAGTAGTCACTGTAGTGACCACCATGCGCGAAAGGGTTAATGAGAAGCACCTCATTGTATCCAAAAAGGGCTCAGTCGTTAGCATATAATCTCAAACCGCCAAGAATGTGGGATGGACCCTTAAATTCCAGAGCCCGGATAGCTCAGTCGGTAGAGCATCAGACTTTTAATCTGAGGGTCCAGGGTTCAAGTCCCTGTTCGGGCGCAGTTTCTTTTTTAGGGGTGGCGTGTGGTTTTGTAAGTTAGGACTCTTGTGATCTGAAGGTTCATATTCCACAAAAGGAAGAGTGATTTCACCCCTGAGCAAAGCCATCAACCCCACGTCAATGACACTGTAAATGAGAAGTACACACTGTATTCAACCTGTGCAGTGAAATTTTATGTAGTAAAGTTCAATATTTCTGCATTCAACGTTCATTTATGCTACACTGCATACATGCATAAAATCAAACATAGTTTTGTGCACTTTATGTTTATATATTATTTACTGATTGTATACTGATTGTATTCATGTTTTACATTAATCTATTGTCTTTGTAATTATGTGCAGCACCATAGGGTGCCCAAGGGAAATACCCTAAGCTGGAAGTGTTGACAATAAAGAACTCTTGAGTCTTGATTTTCCAATGGCTCCCTTTTGTTTTATTAACTAATGTCTTG
>JAODUD010000033.1:12114028-12128460 GCA_026784285.1 Stomatorhinus walkeri | reverse complement strand
CATCATGCATTTTTATTTTATTTTTTTTTTTGTGGGAGGTGGGGGAGGTCTCTCAGTTTATTTTGCGAATGACTGGGGGGTGAAGGGGCAAGGGGTTTCCCTTAGTATATTTAGCCAATTATAATCACCTGATTGGCCACCAATTACATGAAGCATTGATCACCCACTGTGATCGAATAACAGGTTCGGTACCTCTAGTATACAGGTTATACGATGACAGGGAATGGAAAGAAAAACCAGCCCCAGCCAGTCTGTGTTTGGTCCATGCCGAGTTTAATCTCCAGCCTTGGTTTAGGCCTGCATGCTATTAATTACTGTTGAAGAGAGCTGTCTCTTAAAGGCTGGATTGTGTGTGCCCCTTCCATACATCCATTCATCCTCACAGGGTTGCAGGTGTACCAGGAGATGAAAGCATGCAGGTGTACATGCTGGACAAAAAGCCAGCCCATCAAACGGCACATATACCACGGGCAGTTTAAAAATGCCAGTTCATGTCTTTGGACTACAGAAGGAAAGAAACCCCACAAAAGGGCCGGATTCAAACGCCAAACCTGGAAGGACATAGTAACTGCCTTACGCACTGCACCACCCAGATAAGCCAGGCTGATGCATTGTAAATGAGAGGAGAGTTTTTTTTGGAGTGATGCCAGTCATCTTTTTAGGTTAATAAATTAACCAGCACTAGTAAGTATACAACAGGGTGCAGCAATAATTAGGTTTTTATACACAGAGTCAGAATCAACATCAGAAAATAGTTAATTTCTTTAGAGACTGTTGTTTCCATTGTACCAAAACCTGGAAGCATTTCCCTCGCAGATAATTTAGTCCTAGTTCTATTTGGTGAATCATTCTACGGTGGCTTTTTTCAGACGTCAATGAGTCACAGATGCTTCTCTCACCTCTCTTACTTAATAAAGTCAAGGAACTTAAGAACAGCAAAAAAAAAAGAGTAGCGGTGATGATGAGATTAATATTCGTATCGAGTTACCGATTTAGTATGATATGAGAAGCTATGATAATTTTTCGCGCTCGGTCGTACTTCAGCACCATGGAGATTTAATGCTATGGAGTCCGCTGAGAGCGTAATATAGTAAGAGGGAACACTAGGTGCACTACACCTCTTAGTTTACTAAGCCCTTGAACCGTTCTCTTTTTGTTATATTATAATATAAGAATTGTACATGGTTTTATACAATCAGGTGAATTAGGGTGATTTGGGACACCTTAGATATTACGTAAGGGTGACGTGTGTGTGTGTGTGTATACAAGTATATACACGCGTTTCTGAGCGAAGTGTGACGTGATTTATGTGAGAGGTCAGGTTATCTCCAGGACGGGGTTTGAGACGTATGGGGACGCTCTTTCGCACCACCATATCTGATATGAGCTGTTATCTCGGAAGTTGCGTCCCAGCAGTGACTGACGGTCCCAATATCGTTCTTAGCGAATGATGCTCTTCTGAGATTTATGACGGAAATTTTGGTTTCCTTGTCTAGCTCGGAAATATTGGGATAAACTGCAGTCTCTGAACAAAACGTGCGTATTTTTTTTATTTGGTCGCACAAAATCAATTGTTATAATTTTTAGCGCTAGAAATATCAAATCAGATAACCTTACGAAGTGAAATATGCACATCAAGCGCACATAAGTTGTCGCATTATTATAAAGTCTAAGACGTACCTTCCAATACTTCAACTTCAGCCGAAAGTCCGCAGTAGTACAGAGCGACACACAGACCAAGGGACCACTGGGCGAGACTGTGGATGAAAGAAAAACGGAAGATAAATAAATGAAATAAGTAAAGCAAATGAGAAATAGATTAATGTTAGAAAGTGCTTTCTTACCGAGACTGCATCTTCGGTCATTCACGGGGTAGCGAAGTTCACTTGAAAATGCGTGCAGCAACAGTTAGCCCGTGCTGCTCCTTCTCTGCCGCGGAGTCCCGTCCCCGCACCTCTTCTCCCCCTCTCTCCCCTTCAGACTCACTCCTGGCTGACTCAGTCCCCAGTTGAAACAAAGACAGCTTCAGTACTTCACAAACTCAAGCGGCCCTCACACACTGAAACCTGACTCCCCCTTTACTCCTACTCTGTCCAATGCTTTAAACCCCTTATTCTCCTCCCCAGCGTCACTGCCTCCATAAACCATAGTTCCATTCCCTCCCATTCAATTACTAATCTAATATTTTATTCATTGAGTTCATTCATTTGTTGTTCAGCTGGATTTTAAAACTTAAAAAAACTGCAAAATAATAAATCTGGTGTGTTTCTGAAAGTTATTAAACAACTAAGTTAGAGGCAAGCATAACTAGCAAGAGGGGGGTTATGAATTAGGCAGGCCTAATGCAATAGCTAATAAACAAAGAATACTTAAATACCTTCTCCATTACCAATACTTGGTAGTGGTACGGGCAATATCTGAAAAGTAACAAAAAGATTTCCCACTTTTATGTGCTGTTAATGCATTCCCTTTTGCACAATCCTTGGATATATACAGGTTTTACAATTTCTTTGTTGAATTATACAAATTTGTATGTATGTAGGTGCATTAGGCGACACGGGCAGCTGGCTGGGGCGCCATCTTCTGAGCGGGCACTGACTTAGCAAGCCGATTTCTGAAGGGGTGCCTGGGCAGCACCGGTACCGTGTACAACCAGAATTTAATAAACACAATTCCTTTATTTGCATTTTACTGTGAAAAGCAGAATATACAAATAAAGCAGATTTTTCACTGCAAATTACTATGCAATAGGCAGCCCTCGGGGGCCCCCCTCCCAGCTCTGGCCCCCAGGCCATTGCCTGCTTTGCCTGTCCAGCCCCTACACCTCTACCTGGAGATTATTCCAGGCAGCACAGGGTGCAAGGCCTTGGTACACAACAGAACAACAGATAGGATGCCAGCCCAATGCACAGTACACACACAAAAGCCTCAGCAATTAAGAAACACCTGTTAGTCTGAGAGCATTAATAGTCTTTGGACTGCAGGAGGAAATACACGTGGTACAAAGAGAACATGCAAACTCTACACAGAGTAGAAGCCAGATATGAACCCACCACCCAGAATGTGCGAAGTAGCACCACTGTTCAGTGAGGCACTCTGCCACAAGTACTGAGCTACTATGGATGTAGGTTGTTTTTATGAATATCATGGACATGCTGTAATTAGTGAGAGGATAATATTTGGTAAATTGGGGTCACAGCTGTACAAAATTTCTACCCTATATGCACCTGGTGGTCAAAGAATCAGAGTGCAGGTTTTTGTTTTTCAAAGGATGATGTTTGATATTCACTCAAAAGCCAAATGAGCAAAACAGAGCAAACAAATAATGCATATGAGTGAAAAAGATTCATAATTTAACAAAGATACAGCGCATTAAGACTAAATACACCGGCAATGGTCAACAATATGTCACAAAAATACTCTGAATAGGAGAGTAGAAAGAATAAAATTTAAAAATTACAGTTGTTTTTGCAACAAGATACACAGGCCAGACATAAATGTGGCGATTAGGGACTTTCCACAGTAAATACCAAACAACGTGTCCATCACTGCGGTCACAGCATCATGCTGTATAGTGATGCTTCTCTGCAGGGCTTGGAAAGCGACTGGGAAAAGTGCAGATCAGTACTAAAAGAAAACCAGCCTGCATAGCCTGAAATGGGACTAGCTGGCAGCACTGTGATCCAGAGCACATGGCCAAACCTACATTAGAGAGGGTTGTGAATAATTGAGTATACTATTTAGCGAATCTACTGAGAAAGCATAACATATACATGAGCAATTCCTGAGTGACTTGTAAATGCTTGCTGAAATATATGAAAGAGAAAAATCAGATCAAGCCAACGCGCAAGGTGCCAGGGGCATTTAGAAAACTCGTGGCTGTAACTGCTTCCACAGAAGAGCCTTCAGATGTTGCTAAGAAATGGTGCCAAACCATATTCTGTGGGTATTTTTGGTGTTGTTGATATCTAAGCTCCAGTTCAGTTATGAATAAGCATATCTCACAGCCTTTGAATGGCATATACTTAAACATCACCAGGTTTTGTTAAATAACAAATTCCACTCCTGTAAATTTTTATTTTTATTTACCAATCATCATGCGCTAGTTTCTTCCAGGTTCTCCAGGTTTTGCCCAAATTTTAAAAACATGCGAAATATGCTAACCAGTGTCTCTGAATTGCTATGAGTATATGTATCCTGTGCAGTGGTAGCAGGTCCAGGGTGGATCCCTGCTTTGTAACCTCAGCTGCCTCACTTTCTGCACAACACTGTCCAGGGTAAGTGGTGAGGAGCTGAATAGATCTTGGAAGTAAATGGCCGGGACAGTTAATCAGCGTAATATATCAAAGCAGAGTCCTGGACATGCATCTAAACATCATCATGTAACTGTTTATTCTAGTCAGGGTCACCTGGAGCCAAGGGCGATTCTAGGGGCTCCGGAGCCCCTAGGCGAAAAACTCTGTGGGGCTGTCCAACTCCCCCTCCCCCCGCATGGCAAAATTTATTAGCTTTATTGTAGCGTTAAGTCTAAACTAATAATATCAAGAAAGAGAATTTAATAAACACAATTCCTTTATTTGCATTTTACTGTGAAAAGCAGAATATACAAATAAAGCAGATTTTTCACTGCAAATTACTATGCAATAGGCAGCCCTCGGGGGCCCCCCTCCCAGCTCTGGCCCCCAGGCCATTGCCTGCTTTGCCTGTCCAGCCCCTACACCTCTACCTGGAGATTATTCCAGGCAGCACAGGGTGCAAGGCCTTGGTACACAACAGAACAACAGATAGGATGCCAGCCCAATGCACAGTACACACACAAAAGCCTCAGCAATTAAGAAACACCTGTTAGTCTGAGAGCATTAATAGTCTTTGGACTGCAGGAGGAAATACACGTGGTACAAAGAGAACATGCAAACTCTACACAGAGTAGAAGCCAGATATGAACCCACCACCCAGAATGTGCGAAGTAGCACCACTATTCAGTGAGGCCCTGTGCCACAAGTACTGAACTACTATGGATGTAGGTTGTTTTTATGAATATCATGGACATGCTGTTGGAAGATGGATGGAAAATGCATCGATGTACAAACACAGACACACCCTGCTTTGCTTTTGTCTTCCGAGCACCACTCTGCTGATGGATTTCCTGTTTCCCATCATAAATCCATCAAAAAACTTTGTTAACAAGCACATTCTTACTTAAGGTTTCCTTGACCTTTGGACACGGGAAGCATGTTGGGTTCTGGTAGAACGTCCGGTGGTCTGTAGAGTTGAGCTACTTTGTCAAGTTAGGCTACATTAGTGCTAATCGATAGCCCTAACCATAACCCTTACTCTATCCCTAACCCCCCAAAATCCCCTAAAACTCTTACCCTAACCCAAACCCCTAAAACCTAACCCTAACCGCCAAACGGTGGAACCGCAGTTGTGCAAAAAGGCTCGATAGTACGTCTTGATAGGTAGCTCAACTCATCAGAACACCAGATCAGCGGCTCTTGGAAATTGATACATGGATGGAATCTACCCGGATGAGACTCTCCTCCACAGATAACGTTATACTTGCAGGCATGGCCTGTTTCTTTTTGCAGATGCATTCATTTGAATACTGAGTTCTGACCATTTTTCTCTGCGCAAGATTACAGGTAAGAGATTTGTCAACCACTTTTAAACTAGAGATGCACCAATTCGATATCCGGATCGATATCGGCACTGATCCAGACCTATTTTACGGATTGAGTATCAGCCATGCATCACGATCCACATCCTATACGTATACATATTTAGTTTTTTGCAATCTCTAAAAAGACAGCTATTTCATGTTAAATCTATTTGTACAATGAATGACACGAGAGCTCTTTCCCATTTTACGTTTTTTTTTTTTCGTGCAACATTCAAATCGAACGCTATCGCTGACCCTCAGTCTTTTTTGCTACTCAGTGGGTGTGAGTACAGTGACGTCTGCCTGCTGTGATGTCATGCGCATACCCTTCGCAGTATGAGGAGCGTAAAACGTGACAATTTGGGAGTATTTTACGCTTTTGCAAGAGGGGATGCCATCGCAACAAAGTGTAACTGAGCTGACGCCATTGGGAGAAAAATTGTGTCAAAATTTTAAGCATTCACCATGCACTTGTGTATACTTGTTTTGAAGATATTCATATTGAACTGCAAATGCCTCAAAAACGATTAAAACAAGACATACAAACGAGGGGGTACAGTATGTTCTGTATTTTTGTAGCAGCTTAAATATTTCTGTCATACATTTTTTTCTATCTGTATTTACTAGCCTAAAAATTAATATATAAAGTATAACAAAGTAAAAAGAGCTATTGTATCGGAATCTGTATCGGTATCGGCAGTTGTATATCGGAATCGGATCGGAACTGAAAAAATGTGGATCAGCCCATCCCTATTTTAAACCCTAGAAACTGGAAGCTTTTCCCACCCCTGGTGCTCTCCATTTTTAAGCAATAAAAATAAAAGCACAGATCTGAGTCGTTATTCTTGACTCCACAAACCTTGAGCTTTGCCTATAATTCGCAAGTTTCAGCTTGCGGCTAAGTATCAAGTGTGATATTCATTTCATTATTGAAATAGTCAAACTCTCTGAAGTATTTTAGCTGCATGGAAAATGTTAGAAGCAACCTCTGACGTCAGATGAACTAGAAACGTTATGATGAGCCGTACTACATCCAGAACAGCCTCACAGTCCAGTCCTCTGCTGGACTCTGATATATGCTGCATTACATATTGTCAGCTAGCAAGCAGAAAGACATACAATTATTCCAGCATTGCTGTGCTATGACTCTACAGATTTTTCTATTGACTGTGGAAGCCAACTGCTGACTGTGAAAACCATCTGATTGGTTAATCGACAGATTGACTTTTCACTGTCCTTCTACTACTGACTCCTTCAACAGCTTACCATTATTTTCCTTCAGTATTTCCAGGACCAAAAACAGATACTTTATTAATCCCCGTGGGGAAATTGCCATCATGCCTCTCTCAACTTGCTCTTTGTAGAGTAAGCTGTTCATGAAGGGCAGCCACGTGTAGCAGCACCCAGGGAGCTGGGGGTTAAGGGCCTTGCTCAAGGATCTGCTGAGGCTGGGCTTGAACTGGCAACCGTCTGATTACAGGAACACAGACTTAGCCCACTGAGCCACATAGTGCCTGGAAACTACTGCTGGCCAGTATAGAGTTTGGTTAGATAAGAAAATACCAGTAGTTTCCACAATGCATTCAAGTTTTAGCTGACAGAATGGATAAGCACATTGCCTGAAAAAGTTCAGATATACAGCAGTACTTCAGCACAAAAGAGTGCTTCAGAGCTGGGTGGTCTAAAAAGCATTTGTGCCGGTACATAGCGCACAACAGGATTGGTATTTAGAGATCTCTGTCGTGCAGTGAAGTCAATGAACGGAGAGTCAAAGAGCCAGGGCTGAAACGCTAAACACACCAGAGTCTCACAGATAATCCCCAAAGACTGAGTCTCACACTGAGCAGGATGCAGCTGTAGCCGCTGGGATGATGATATATCTCAGGTCAGTGAATCTGGTCACCAGTACAGAAAAGAAGCTTTATTTGCCATTTTATTACAGGTGCTTCTTTGCACACACTGCATCTTTAACATATCCATTTTTTTCAGTTTTGAGGTGAACTGCCCCTTTAAGTAAGGTCCAACAGCAATGTGAGTATCTTGCCAAGCACATGATTTGAACTGGCAACCTTCTGATCACAGGCCCAGCCCACAGAACTGCAGATCGCCCGCCACCCACCACCTCCACAGGTACAAGTTGTTCAGTTTGTTGCAGTGTTCCCAGACCCACGGGAAACAAGAAAGAGCATATTTTCCACCTGGAGGTTCAGCTCCCTCTCTTTGGTGCCGTGCTGGTCCTCCGCATCCCCAAAAGGAGAGGCTTTCCTCCCAGTCAGCCATACATCTGCTGCCAAATGTCTCTATGTCACGCTGCTCTGCTCAGCACGCCTGCCGGGGGACTCTCTCTCGAGTGACCATCTCCTTATGACTAAATCCTGCTTTATTGCAGCACAGTTTCAGTCACCCATTCTCATAGTTTCCTATGTAGTTGCTGGGTTATATTTTCACAAACACGTTTAGTGCTTATGGGAGCCGCACAATGACATTAATGCTTAAAAAACAATCTGTGGTTTCCATGGCAGCCTGTTTTTTTTTTCTTTTCTAAACAAGCAAACATGAAACAGAACAGGGATGATGGGAACAGGGTATGACTAAAGCTGAAATGTAGGGCCTTAAATTAGCCCACATTGCTTTCCTGTGACCAGTCATGCAAACCATCCGGCCTGGATACTGGACATTTCCAGATGAAGAAATACAGCTGGAATTCAGCCACACCAGTCAGCTAATAATGCGAACAGGCCAGAGGATCACCATTGCGACACAAACCTCTAACTACAAAAAAAAGGCAACTAATCGAGTCAGAACTTTTACTTCCCGTCGAATGACTGTACCATACGGAATTTCAGCCAGGCGAGGATAATTTAGCCTGGGAATAAAGTTCAAATTAGCCGCGATAATTTAACTTTTCCCACATTTGTGGTGTCGCCGAATCCTCCTGTGGGTTAATCAGCCAGGGGCAGTGTGTGACAACTGCAGTGCTGTGCTGGTTCATGGTGCGGACGGATATCTATTATATGCGCTTGTTTTTTACGTTTTACTTATGCAGCAGCGGCTTTTATCCAGAGTTATGCGTGTTCACTTTGAGAGGGAGCCGGGGCAGATGTAGGCGACCCATGGAGCAATAGGTGGTTATGGGCCGTGCTCGGTGGCCCAGTATTGTAATCACTGTGCTGAGATTGGGATTTGACCCAGTGACCTACTGATCGCAGGTAGCATTCTAAGTTTCTGAGCCACACACTCCCCCCCCCCCCATGAAATAAACTACAGCAGATTGAGTAGAGTCATTGCATTACAGGAGAGTTTTGCAGTAAATCACATTGTTAAATCAATCAACTCTCAAAAGTATCACATCCCATATTTGACTTTTAACAAACTGTTGGTTTTTTTGGATTTAATGGATCAAATATGATGCCTATCAGTACCACTGTAAGCCATAGCAAGCTCCTAAAGGGGGGGGGGGAGTTCCTACCAAGAGAGAGGGGAAGGGGGACGGAACTGTAGGCCTGTGGTGTAGTTTGCAGACATCACAGACTTGGTCGAAACTCTCTCAGCTGGAAATCACCCAGCAATGTGAAAATGTTTTGAGCATCTTTGAAACCCAGCCATCATCCATTTTAACATCAAAAACAAATATTTATGTCAGGAAGTAAAAACAACCTCATATTATGCAAATTCTAGAAAGATGCCAGATAATTCCAAAAGTAAAATAAGCTTTGAAATGTTATGAAAGCCAATTGAATACTGACCAAGGGGTTTTAAAGAGGAGATGATCCCTACTCTCATTGCACCTTGGAGTTTACCAGCAGTGTGAAGAAGCAGTGATGAAGCCCACAACAGCCATGATTCAGCAGCTACCCCCAGGCTTGGAGAGACTCGTCCAGAAGCAGAAGTGGTTAGTTCAGGTCCAGAAAGCAAAAATCCAGGCCAAGATTATATTCTACTAGTTGGTCGTAACACAAAGAGTCATAGTCACAAAGTACTCAACTAGCTGATTGAAACAAAATCTTGGTCTGAATTTTTACTGTCTGCAGTTGAACTATCTACCTTTGTGCAGAAGTTACCCCCCTGTTAAACACCATAGAACTTTTGGTTACATTGTGATAAAATGACTGGGCAAAATTGTTTGGACATGATGATAATGAAGTAGCAGAGTGTTTATGTTTTACTTAAATGCATTAAACAGAAAGATTCTGGCATACTGTACAAGTAACCTATAAAACTGGGAAATAAAATCAGTGATACTTCACAGAAGTGGTCAGCGAGTAAATATTTATGATCATTTGTGGGTTTGGTTGACATTGAAGTAAATTTAAGGCCCAAAAAGGTCATTAAAAATCTGGAGGATTAAAGTGTATAGAGTGTTTGCGCATGAAAAATAACAGTAATGACTTCTCTATTCAAGTCCCCCATACTACAGAATATGCTGGATCAAGTTTCATGTGAAGTAAGACAAAAAAAAAAAAAACACACACACACACAGAAACACATTTCACGGAGAATACACCATAAAATGCGGGGAGGGCATTTTATGGTGTATTTTCCGTGAAATGTGTTTGTGTGTTTTTCCCAATAGCAGTAAACCTGCTCCCACTGGCTGTTACTGCTTTTGGTTGCTTGGTAAACCTTGTTTACAAAATAAACATAGTGCCCTAAGGACTGGCGATCACACCAAACCGTTTCCCGAGGAGGGGGTCTGAAGATCCTACTGTCCCACCTCTCTGACTACCCCAGACATTCCGGAATGCAGCTTCACTCGATGGTGCTTTGGCACATCTGCATCCTACAGCAGATGCATTTCAGATAGATGCCATAGGTCCCTAATAAGAAAATAGCCAATCAAGAAATCAGCCCGTGGATTATAAAGTTTAATAGCGACAGGTGAGTCTATCATGAAGTGTACACTTAAGTGATTTGGAGTAATTACAATTTATAAACAGTGACAAATACACGTTAAAATGTTAGAAAATACAGTAATTAACCGGTAAACGTAACCAAAAATGCATTTTTGTCATCTAAATAGTCCAAACAAACAGGAAGTTGGCAAGTATCGTTTACAAATCAGGATTGTCATCAGAACAGCATTAGATGGCAGTGAATGTCTTTTAAGGAAACAGAGAAGAAAAAGCATCAGGGAAGTAATCTGGTTGTATTTAGGCTTTTTGATATTTCTTAGATGTCTAATTCTTCATTAAGCTGCTAGCAAGATCTTGGTTTGATAACTGCTGAATTATTTGAAACCAAGACATTAAAATTACATTTTAAATTACAGTCTAAAACAATTTGGCAACAAACTAGTTCTCGCTCTCTATTGTAGAACTGACCTGGTTTTTAATTGGCATGTCAGGGGGTTTGTCATGCAAAGTTTGTGGTCATTCATTTAACGATAAGACACCCTTTTGCTTTGGGCCAGACATGCGGATTTAATTACACATAGCTAGGTTTTCTTTAACCAACAGAGGGAGTACAACAAATCTATACAAATGATTCTTAATACAAGACAACAGGCACGCCCTACCACTGAGCCCCCCTGATGAGGTGAGGTTTCCACGTGACGTCAGCTGTGGGAACGAGGAGAGTAAACCAAAGACGAAGGCCAAGCTAGGAATCCAGCCACCTTTGGTGGGTTTTAATTTGCATTGACTTGAGTTAGACAGGATGCCAACTCTGTCAAGCAGAACATCCTGGTGTGAGGAGAGTATCAGCCAATCAGAAACACAGTCATCCTCACAGGGGAAGTGGTACCGACCCTCCAGTTCAACTGGGTGAGCCCCAGTGCAGTGCCCACATCTGGTCCCATATATGTATGAATTTCATTGACAAAGTGCCACATCCACTGATTTTTATAGCTGAATTTCTAGTGAGCTAGTTGGAGGAGCGCAAGCTTACTCAACGCGGTTTTCCCAATAATATTAACACGCACTGGTTAATGCTCAAACCCAAGGACCCATGCCCACTGACAAGCCACAGTGTATGTTCGTTCAGCACATAACTAAAACGGGATAGTATGGCTATATTTCACAACACAGAAAGGTTAATAGAGGAAAAAGATTTATCGTTTTTTTTCAGATAGTAGGAAAAATAGCAAGGAAGAAAATTAATTCTGAGCAATAACAACAACCTAGGACACACAAAAGATTTTCAATTACCCAGAGCTAAACTTACACCACTAACTATGCCAGTGTGTAACGTCTAAGGATTCCTCACTAATGTGCTTTTTCGGAGGCTTCATGGTTTTATCTGAAATGAATACACGTTAAAAAAAAGTTGACAGAAATTACATTTTGGCCAATGAAAAACTACACACCACTTCACCAGGGTTGTGGGGTCGAGGCCCATCCCTGCTATGAGAGTGTGGAGTTAGCATGCTCTCCCTGTGTTTCCTGGAGTCTCAAAGACTTGTGGGTAAGCGTCTCCTTCAGCCAATCCATGGTGGACCCCAGTCTTGTGCCCTTTGCTGCCTGGGATGGACTCCAGGCCACCACCCAGTGTAGGATAAGGAAGATGAATGGAGCCACATATCAGGTATAGCTTAGCTCAGCATGTAATGTGAATGAAGCTCGTGGGAAGAGGTGGGCCCGAGCATCTAGAGGAGGCATTTGACTGGTTGGTCCTGCCTCCTCTGGTTACTTTGACCCATCTCCTCTATAATCTGACTGGTTATCTCTCTGACCCAATCACTTTTTGCTCTGCCCTCAAACATTTTTGTGAGTCGGCTCAGTTAAATGTTGCCAGGTATCCCATCGACACTTACAAATTAGATGCTTACCATAAAAAGGTTCAGTGTATTCATACCAGAAAGTCATAAAAATGGATTAAACAGATGCTTCAGGTTAATAATCACCCTTTTGTCTAAAAACAGCTGTATTTTCCATGTTCTAAATGAAGAACAATGCCCACTATTAAAACCCACAACTGCTTAGTCAACAAGTGGAAAATTATGACAGAGCAGTCTCTGTGAAAATCATCCCAGTAAATCAACAAAGGCGAATCAAACCTTGAAGCCTGGGACATAAAACATTATTTCTCTGCAATGTGAGCTTCTGTAATGGTTATTCTGCATAGTTTAATGAATTAATGGTTATTAATCAGCGTGTCAGCTATAATGGATCTTTGTGTCTAAAATACTTCCTGGGATATGAAACAAGAGCTGGCAGTTCTGACAGAGATGGACCCATTGGCTGGAGATCTGAATGCACGATCAATGTTCACCTTCACAGGACCGAGTCTGGGCTGAGGAGCAGGAAATGAACAGGCAAGCTAAGATCCTGAGAGAGGACCAAGGACTGACAGTAGCTTCCCCACCGCCTAAGCGAGCACAACATGCCCAATCCATTTGCACCAGAAACCATTATCAGGAGCATGGACTGCTCTGTTTCCGTGATGAATGTTGGAGAAAATGGGCTTAAAGGCTCAGAATACCTACTTGCAATCACGCGCTGAATGACATTTAGGGAGTACCGAGACCCAAAGCTGGATACGTGGCACCTCCCCAGAGGAGGACTTGATGGTGTGATGTTCCTTCAGAGGCAGAGCAGCAGAGTTTCAAAACTTCCTTTGGAAAAACAGAGACGTGCCATCTGCAAAAGTTCATGTCTCAAAGGAAAGAGAAACAATGACCATTAAAAAAATCCTACATTCCACATGGAAACATTTACAATTTTTAAATTCTGTTAAACAAATCCCATCCCATGCACAGAAGAAAATATCTCTCCAATAGCTTCAAGCTCAACTGCAGGCTATGTAACACTTTGAAGCATCTTGCAACAAATCTTATAGAGTAGAAGATGACTTTAATAAATCAGATATCCACCCATCCATTAATCTTGCATACATCTCCAGGTCTTGGTCACGATTGAGGGAAGAATGGAGTGGGAGATCAACAGGGCGATCGGGGCAGCATCAGCAGTAATGCAGACGCTGTACCTTTCCATCGTGGAAGAAGAAAGAACTCAGTCGGAAGTCAAAAGTTATTAATTAACCGGTCAGTCTATGTTCCTACGCTCACCTATGGTCACAAGCCTTGGATAGTGACCGAAAGATACGAGCAGCAGAAATTGACTTCCTTTGCAGAGGCTCACCCTTTCAAGTAGGGCTCAAAGTAGAACTTTTGTTCCACCGCATCGAAAGGAGCCAATTGAGGTGGTTTGAGCATCCATCAAGGATGTCTCCTGGAGGTGTTTTGGGCATACCCAACCAGGAGGACGTCCTGTTTCTCCCAGGACACACTGGAGAGTTTATACTGTATGTCTTGGCTGGCCGGGGAACACCTTAATATCCCCCCAAAGGAGCTGGAGGAGGTGGCTGAGGAGGAGGAGGTCTGGACCTCCCTGCTCATACTGCTGCCCCACAAGAGACCTCAGATGAGTAGCAGAAAATGGATGATCTTTCATGACCACGTATTCAGTACAGAGTTGCAACTTGATCCTACTAGGAAGCACAGGGCATCTCATGCAGGATATCAAAGCCAATGCAGCACCAAAGCCTAAACATCATTAAATATTTTTCTAAACATTTCCTTCAGTTCTACTTCACCATCAGTTGTGATGCTGCAGTAAATCTGTCAGATTAGTCTCAAACTTGTGTTTAATTTTAGTGTTTAAGACAGAATGAAAATGCTACAGTATAAGAGGCCTTAGAGCATCAAGTCTTGGACAGGACAGAACCTTCAAATGACAATTAAAAGCATGACAGTAGAGTAGGGAAGTTGTCATATACCCATAGCAACAGCGGAGAAATTACCCTGTTTTCCCAATGAGCAAAGCAAGGACTCAGC
>JAODUD010000033.1:12078528-12096414 GCA_026784285.1 Stomatorhinus walkeri | reverse complement strand
ATATTCAGGTTGATGAAGAAGCAGTAAGACATTATTAGACGGTTTGTCTATAATGAAAACTAGCTCTGCGTCTGCAGGGACACGAGCAAAGGAACATTAGGAGCGAGACCCAGAAACATACAGAAATAGATGCAAACCGCTTACTGAAAATAAAAAAAGCACAAGACCACCGAATATTGTATTATTTTGCTAGGATTTAGCTGTAGGATTTGACGAATGTCACTGTCCTGCGCTATGAAAGCACTTCAGGGAGAATGACAGGGAAATTCTAGCACGATGTTTGTGTTTGCAAGTGGCGCTGAGCAACCGTGCTGGGAAGTGCCTCTAGGAAAGAATCCACGGCGTGGGCTGGCGGGAGATGTCGTGCTGGGACTTCACTCGAACCTAGCACCTGGAACTTCCTAGACATAATGGGAAAAGCCAAGATTCTGGGTTCAGTTTAGGACAGGCCATCGCCACCCAGCCGGGCCCCAGAGACTCGGAGCCAGCAAACTTTGCCTGATAGCACAGGAGCAGCAGGGCCAGTGAGATGTTCCAGACTCTGGCGTCCCCTCTTGTCCAATGGAAGAGTGCCATGGCATGTTTAAATATTCAGAGGGTGAATCCCACAAGCAGCATTCAGGAAGTGTGTCCTTTAAGCACACCGTTGACGGGAACCGTGCAAGGAATCTAAAGAATTGTAAAAAAAATATATGTACAAAGAAATCATGATTCAGGAACGAAACTGATGTAGAATGGTAAAGTCATGCAAGACAGTTCTTGGCAGCAGTACAAAAAGTCTTCCTGCAGGAGGTGCTGTGGTCAAATGCTCAATTGTATCCAAAAAGTAATATGTTTCCAGCTCGGAGAGGTTGCTGAAATCACCCAAAGTACTTAAAAATGGTGCTTTAGCAAAAATTATATGCTTTATAGGTTCTGTAGTTCTCTGCTTGTTAGGGGTCTCTGGGAATAATTTTTCAATTTCTTTAGATTTGAAATTGAAGATGCGGGGAGCGTGCTATGTTCCAGTTAGGTTCCACTGCGCAGCATAAATGGCATCAATACGTGCCATTAACAAAAGCAAACCAACGAAACGCGTCTGAACAGAAGACAAGGAAAAAATGGGACCGTTCTCCCCCTGGTGACAAGTAATGGAAATTCACGATGAACGGCAGCACTTCATTGTCTTACCACCCATACACAACTAAACTGGGGGAGGGAATAACGTTACCATTTACCTAAAGTGTGACATACAGAAAAAACAAGGGAAAGATTTTACAAGAGCAAAAACACACAAAAGACATGGTTTCTGTGTTTTTATCGAAAATTCTCCAGAATGTTGCGGCATGTAGACAAGCAAAAAAGATAAATACAGCATATTCAACACTGGATCGTTTAGCAAATAAATATTTTGTCTACCGCAGAGAATGCACAGGATATTTATTGCATTGCCGACTGGGGTTTATGCAAATAATCTAGTTTTGTTTGGGAAGTTTTCGTACCGTAGTAAAGTATTCGGGAAGGCGTAAGTTTAAGCCGTGGTAAAACCGATATTGTCTTGTCCATAACATCACCAGTAAAGAACGACCAATTAATATTTTGACTAAAGCGAAATCAAAATAATGATGTGTGTATTGTAGGGTGATAAAAGGCCACGAAATCATTTATTAATGTTAACGCCAGAGGGCGCAAAAAGCCAAACCGCAGTTTTACTTTGAGATGTTGCATTTTGCCCTGGAGTCTGCACAATAATTAAAAAAAACTGCTAGAAAATAAGAAAA
The DNA here is from genome assembly GCA_026784285.1 of Stomatorhinus walkeri. Lineage (NCBI taxonomy): Eukaryota > Metazoa > Chordata > Actinopteri > Osteoglossiformes > Mormyridae > Stomatorhinus > Stomatorhinus walkeri. Next base: position 12,094,654 of record JAODUD010000033.1, on the reverse strand, counting down.
CGTTTGACAATAGCTCTTTTTGTATGTATATGCACAAAAGTAATAAATAAGAACTGTGAGATATTGAGCTTGTTGAATATATTTCTGAGTGTATCAAACCGTCAGCCCTGAATCGTCCCCTGGACCGAATCGTGAGAAGACGGCATCGTTACACCCCTAATATTGTTTACCCTGCACAGCACTGTGCAATATTCCCTATGTTTGTATGCTCTCAGCCTGTATTAAATAAAAGGATGAAGGGTGTACAATCGTCATAGAAATAAGTACGTAGAGTGTCTTGTCCTGACATAATATAGTGTCTTTCTGAATAAGGTTAGCCACCCATGTGCATAGTTTTTAAAAACCTAAATATTTAAATTATTCAAATATCCCATTGCCACACCCTATTATGTACAGTGAAGATGATGAAAATTAAGTTTTGTTTTACAAAAATTCTTTCTTGTTTCTCCACCCCCATAACATTTCAGGAAATTGCAGGGGCAATAATTTTAAGATCCCACATTTGTGCAGGGCATTCAAAGCTATAAGATCAGGGCACTTTTAAAACAATTTTCAGACAGAGTGGTGGAAAGGCACGGAGCAAGCTAGGTCTATAGACACATTACAAAGGCCCTGATTAGGCTGTGAAACACTCAAGTTGGAAGTGATCTCGAAGACAAGCTAATCTGCTCAGTGTAGGAGACGTTCCAGGTAAGAAGGGCGCTGGAGTCAAGGACAAAACGACGGCTCAGTAATGGGTTAAGTTCTCAGTTATAACCAGTTTGCAAAAGGATGAGGAACTGGGGAGCCAGAAGTTTGCTTATTATTACCAAAAAGGGGTGTGGAAAATTCTAGGAAGATATACTTCAGGCTAATAATACAAAATAGTGTACTGTTTGGCCCAAAAATAAAGTGTTAATTCAACAAAGAACAACAACCAACACAAGGTGTCTGACAAGTGCTATGGATACACTTTTCATCAGCAGGGCCTGAAACATTCATTGTTTCAGGAGAAGATCTAAGGAAATTAAGGAAAGTAACATGGAAGACAGAATGGAGTGATTTAAGGGAGGTGTGGCAGGATGGTGGATGGATGGATGTTGTCTAAACTGTACTCTATTAGGAACAGAGAGCTTGTACAATATAGGTGCAGATGATCTCCTGGAGATGGACAACCGAATAATTCAACTACTCCTCTGTACATCTGTTTGTTCTAAAGATGTTTTGATAGCATAAAATCCGTATATCTCATTTTGCACAACTGGAATACTTTGGAAGTTGGTCATTAACACACATTGTTAGTCAAAAAAATGTCAATCATATTTAGCAGTGAAGTACATTTGTTGCGACCCACTGCATTCAAAATGACTTATCTGAAGGGACATACATTGCATGCAATTTGAAGCTTATTGTTATACAAGTGGATATTTTATACAACAAATAAATTTGCACGAGGTTCTTGAGCAATGGCTGCTTTTAGGCTGACCATAAAACAGTACTTAACAATAGTAAGAGCTAAACGAACAGTATGAATGAACAGGAAGTAGGTGTAATATATCAGTACAGGCGATTAAAATCTCCTGATCGTCCCCCGGGCGGACGCCAGTCTCCGCCTCATAGGCGGTTACTGGTGAATCCTGTCCAACCGACTGGTCCTGATATTACCCGAACCAGTTTCAGAGAAGCGTAATGAACTTTTTTTTTTTTAAGCGTTTCCCAAAAACAGGGTGCTTTAACTCCACCCGTCACTAATACACAGTAACGTGATTTGGAACTTGTCTGTGATTATATACGGACAGTGCAGGTCAAAAACAGTACATTAATTATAAGCACATCTAAAGCATCGGTCCTCCGAAACGTCACGCATGCGCACATTGATACGTTTTTACATGGGTGAAAAGCTGGTCGTAAAATTGGCACGTTGTGTGGCCAAGACCGCTGCGCGGATTCGAGTCTATTGCCTCTTTAACTTTGACTTCAAGCTCCTTATTTTCCTTTGGCATTGTAGCCACGTTCGTGTCCGCGCTGTGCCATTTCTTTGGCAATTATTTAAAATAATACTCTGTTACGATAGGTTCCTTCCAGTTTAGCTTGAACAGATCAGATCTGTGTCACATTAAGACAAAAAAAAAAATCCGATTTGAGTCACTTCAGCATGGCAGTGTGAACTTAGCCTATGAATTAAATTGTCGCTCTCAGACCGCATAACACATTTGGGTGTCTGGTGCTTTCAGTGACATCACGCTACCTTGCCGCCTTGCTTGGTGCTCTTCCATAAACTCACCAAGGGCTGTTTCCAGGTCCAGCAAAAATCTCCAGCCCAAGGTCTGCTTTAAATCAACGCTGCGGGAAAACTCTGTCACCAGGGAATTTTCTACCCCGGCCACGTATAGTCCAAAATGACACCGCAGTACAGGAAGATGGTGGTGCCGCCTTCCTGAAATACATGGTTGGACCCACCAATTGCCCACTTAATATTGATAATTGAATGCGGTTCAAAATTTTTCCAAACTCACGTGTGCGAGACAACCGTAATTTTAAAAGCTCCCTCTAATCCGATTTGCAGGAATTCTAATGTGATGTGTGTGTTAGCTCCATTGACATGGGTGGATCACGGTGACTGGTAGATAAACCTCGTCAGCGATGGCTTCCGCTGCTGAACCTCATTTAAGCTAGCTGCATTTTTGCGAATTACTTTTGTCGTTATATTTTGGCTTAATGTTAGAGTAATAAAAGCGCATTTGAAAAGTTATGTGTGCTGATTTAGTTAGTTGTGCATTAGACGTTTTTTTTCTCTGGGTCGTGGGTTCGAGGCCCACCTTAGGCGATGTCGTTTTGGGATGTTGTGTGGCTCTGGTTCAAATTCTGAATAGGTAGGCTACTGTTGCCCCATTGAGGAAATGCTGGTATAGAAATCGCTATAGAAATAGGATTCAGCAATCTTGAAAGCAATTTGCCCATTTTAAAAACCACGTATTAAAAACTAATCTGAACCTGAAACTAAAAAATCGACCCTTACCCTGCCGGAAACCAATATTTTGTCGGTCCCCGTCGGACTGCAGACCTCTAAACGTTGTTTAGAGGAGCTAAATTGGACAGGTCAAAATTAAAGTAACACGAAATACCTGTATATGTGCAAAAGGTGAATCAAACATATCATCATGAAGTAATTGTTATTCAGTACGTCTATAGTAATCCCCTGGTAGTATCCCATAATATTTGAATTGTTCTGGTATTTGAATGAGACCGCATCATTCAAGTGCTGCAATTTGCTTTGGTACAAAAGTAAACGATTATGTCATTAAATTTGAAAACTCACTGTTTGGTTACAATTCTTTTATCGAGATGACAGATTTTTAGAAAATCTAGTGCTTCTGTTTTGCACTGATAATAGCGATAATAGGGTAGCGAGGGTTATTGTACTTTGTATATTTTTACACATGCCGTAGACTGACATTTATTACAATAGTGGGATTGCCATGTGGATTAAAGGATTTGCAGACTATTTATAGAGCTAGTGACGAATCCAGAGCACAACAGCATGCAGGGGAAAATCACCATGTGCTTTCTGAAGTTTAACAGCACTGGGCAGTGAACATATATTGCTAAGTTCACGCCTTCATGCTTTGCTGGAGAAATTCTGTCTGCTTGACATTTCTCCTTCCAGCCAAAGGGCTCCTTCTTCTTGTCCGCTGTTTCATTCTCCTTCCATTACAGTCAGTTTAAGTCCTGCTGCTGTGATCAGGAACGACTCACTGCTCCCCCACCCTAAAACAATTCTGCCACCTCTCAGTCTGTGAAGTTTTCTCTCAAACACCATGTCACTGGCAAACACCAGAGATTAGTTTCCCTGCCAAAACACATACGCAAACATACTCTCTGACAAAACGCATGCACACACATAGCCTAGGAACATCTGGAGATCCCTCAGAATGAGCTAGAGTCTGTGGCTGTGGGAAATGACATCTGGTCTGACCTGTTGCCATCACAACCCTCACCAGGAGAAGCAGCGAGAAGTTGAGATGAGCTACCATCCCTTAGCTAATGTGATGAGGATTCTAGAGAATCCTCCAGAAAGAGGTCTAAAAGAAAGGCAGGGGTGCCATGTGATATGAGCAAATTCAGACACACATCATCTGTGCCTAAGATACTCAACAGCGTCGTCTAAACAGGTCAATCTCAGTTACCTCCTGGGACCCAAGGAAAAAAGTGCCCTTCGATTATAATCTGTCTTTGGAGGAAATAAGCCATCTTACAATTTAGAATTTTTCAAATTTACTTTTATTTTTAATTTCACAGCATGTCCTCTTTAGTGTACAACAAGAATAAATATGTTTCCTTACATTAGTGAAAGGATAGATGCAAAAACAACATGTCCACTGCAATGGACACAAATGATTGGGTGGGGTCTCGGGAGGATATTCCAGCGAGAAGACTCGTGTAAGGTGAGAACACCCTGGGGGTTGTAGGGCAGAGGTAGTAGTCAAGGGAAACCCATTCGCACCTTCCATACATGAGCTTCCACTTCAGCTGAGGCCAAACCACTGTGGATATTCTCTGCTGCTTGCATCCACAAAGCGACGAAAAACAATGGGGCTTGTGGGAATCTCTGCCTTTATAGAGTAGGAAAAATGCAACGGGCGCTGATTAACGCACTTATTATTGCACTTGTCAGTCCTGTCTTCAAAGTGCTCGAGCGTTGACATTCTGTTGAGTGCAAACGCAAAGCATCCAGCGGTACGTTATGGGATTTGCAAGAGCATCATAGCCTGTGAATGGAAGTAATTGGCCGCGTTCCCCGTAAAGCAGTAATCACATGCTTTTTTTGGACAGTTGGCAGCTGCTCTGCTTCCACTGCAAATTGCAACATCCATATAAATGATTAAAATCACAAAAGTGTCTGTCTGTCCATCCATCCATCCATCCATCAACTACTGCAAATGCAGAGTAGGGGGGCCTGAAGGCTATTCCAGGCAACACAGGGCACAACTCAACAGAACACCTTGGGTGGGATACCAGCCCCTCAAAGGGCACACAGAAATTTAGAGATTCTGTTTAACTGGGGGCTCTTAATTTTTTGATATGTGTGGCTTGTGATGCACTGGCATGCTGTTCAGGGTATGTTGCAGGCTGGTGTTGGCTGGCTCTAGGCTCTCCTGTGATCCTGACCAGGATGGGCTATAGAATAAGATAAATACTCAGCTTATTTTCACAGTGTTGTGTACTCCAGCTCTAAGCCACAATTTTCTTGACTTTTTTTCCTGTTGACAAATTTAACATCATATTGTATTGTATACTAATCATTTTCAGCCAATTGATGGTAGCGTATTATATTTTTCTTGCGTATTTCTAGTTAAGCGTAACGCCTGATACTTTTCCTAAGTGACACGTTTTTCTTAAATTTGGTTTAAATTCTTGCTTCTGTGTGTAATAAAGGCTATTGCAAAACACATAATTCTGCCCCTTACAAAACTGCTTATGCATGTTGAGGACCGATTAGCACACCAAATTCCAAAATATGATAGCACTCCTTAAACTGCCGTATCCCAGCCTTTTTTCTGCCATTTCCCATAGGGCAGCGTTTTTCAACACGCGGTGCCCATACATGATGTGAAGGGCTGCCTTATACCACTAGATGGCGACACGCACCATTAATGCGCTGTCTCGGGGAGCAAAAAGAAAAGCTTACTTTCCTAAATCCAAACTCTCATGTAAAACAATGTAGTAATTGGATGTTAGCGCCATTTTCATCGCATAAGATATTGATAGATGCCTCAGGATCCGTCGCGAAATGCGGTTGACCGATTTGATTCCTCGCGTCTTTTAGCGCACCCAGGGATCGTTTTTCACAAAAATGCAAATATGTCAAAACATCACTGTATCACCGCACGATGTTGCATAGTAGTGCTTTGGTTGATCCGTAACATAACAAATCCAATAACATACAAATGTAGTTCAGCTGTCTATCATTATTTATTTTATCACTATCGCTAGCAGCGCCTCAATAGACCTTTACTAGACATAGCCGATATACACGAATAGATTTACTAGACATATACGAACAAATTTACATATAATTTTCATGCACTTAAGAGTGACATCCCGGTTCATGTGCTTTGACTCCATTTTTATAATTTTAATATGTAATTATATGGAGTTTTGTGTAGAGACCAAAAGGCAGACGTGATATAGAAAGGGGGGAAAGCCATTTTGCATCGTAATTTATTATTCCACAGTAACCAAAGCATCGGACAAATACCGTACTTGTAAATTGCATTACAGGCTTCATATCCTGGGTGATCTGGTCAGATGAGCTGCATTCTTCGGGAACATACAGTAACAATGCAGAGTACTGGAGCAGAAAGAGTACAGCAGGTAATGAGCAGGTTCACAGAACCAGCCACGATATGAAAAGTCCAACAGACATATCTGCGTACCATGCCATTCCATTTAACGCAAACAAAACAGGAAACATCACAGTTTAACCCGCCTCCCCCATTCGTACTTCAACTATCACATTTATATAAAATATAGTCTTTATATTTCTACAGTACATTCTCTATTTTGGGTCTGATAAATATGTATCAGTTCAAAATATATACGCGAGTCCATGCATACACGATATAGGCCTACATAAAACACAATAAATAGTCACCACAAATACTGCATCAAAAAAGACAGTTCTGTTGGTGTGAACAGCCGAGCATACAGTGATGAGAACAGGCAGCATTTGCAAACATTATGATAGTCCTGGGCGTGGAAGACCACTGAAGAAGTTGACACGGGGGGGGCTGGATACAATAAAATGAACTAAAATCTCCACTGATGGGGAAAAATGGATGAAGCGAGGGGTCGCCAGTATCTAGCGTGGTTATTAGAGACAGGTGCTAGAATCGGGACGGCACTACGCAAAACCACTGAGCTCGAAATTCTCCTGGAATATATTCGGGGGAAACTGTATGAGGAAACTATGAGGATACTATTCGGCCAGGAAATAATGAAAACGATTCCCACAAATACTTCAGTATTTTGATTGACGTGCTACAGTGGATCTGGTGTTATACAATCCCAACAAGAGCCGGGCCCCGCAGGGTTCTGTGCCACGCCCTACTAATTAGGACAACAATGTGAAACACGGTGCAAAGAAAACACTGCCTTGTACTTTGTTAGCTGGGAAACGACACTTGTAACCTTAAAAAATGCTACTCGTTCCAAACGTTGTTGAACAAAATAGGAAAACAGCATCTGCTCCACTGATAAATATATAATGTGCTTTATATATCTATCAATCATCATATCCCGTAGTTATAAGGGCATCTCCAAATTTTTCGCAAGGTTAAATGTTAATATATACTCACAGATATGCACTTGCTGTCATTATTGTCGCATTTGGAAAAGGCACCTTATGTTATACGTACATTTTTTTGTCTGAAGTAAATTAGCAGAGCAGCTCTAGCATAATTATTTCAAGGGCCTGACTTTCTGTTTTTACAATGATTTTTTTTTTGGCACCGCGTGGATCACTAGCGGCCAGATGGTGTCGCTGTCGCACGGACTTGGGCACGTGACCAGCCAGAAGGACTCGGAGGTTATTTGTGAGCTTTGATGACCTTCCAATCCTCTCAGTATCAAGAGCTGCCCAGCACTTTCAGACCACAAAAGTGGACTGGCACTCACACATACCAGCAGAATTATGGGAATTCTCTGGCTCTGGGTACAACGAGGGCAACAGGGGAAGCAGCGCATCACTGGTTCTGTCATAAAACTGATCCACCAGGCCATTCTCTCCTAGCTGGACCAGTCACCGTGTGACCATTTACTGTATGAGTACTGCAAAATTTCACCCACTTTGACTCAAAGGGGTGGGGGAGCAAAGTTGTTTTGGCACAATGGCAGCCAGAGCCGGTTGCTAGGATACAGGCTGGTGGGCTGTTCGAAGAGCACCTCTTTGATGCTGCCTAGCTTCTGAGACACAGTGGAACCCCTGGGTCTGGGCACCAGACACCCTACGCCACATTAACTCGTCTGATTGTGACATGCGTGTGTTTCTGCAGGGCCACCATTATAAAACTCGACCTGAAGATCCCACCACAGCGTTTTATACTGTAGTCACGGAGGGACGGAAAAAAAAAACATGATCTCTATTGTCACAGTAATTTTCATAAATTGCCCATCATCAAAACAGGGGATCAATTTGCTGTCACTAAGGACAGTCCTATCTGTGAGATAATGACAAAGAGCCCCCACCTTCTTCCTCATTTGTCCCCAGCCCCTGGAGCTAAAATTCACCCATTTAGAAAGGCTGGCCTGAGATTTCTGCACAGCGTAGCAGTATGTTTGGACATGAGACGTCACTCACGCAATAAAAAAAGACAGATTAACTCACATAAAAAACTAACTGCAGTATTTTTAACAAACCACGTGTTGATGTTACATTTGCAATACACATTAACAGGATTAAAGTAAGATGTGAAAAACAGCGTCTGCTCTTTGTTGCTGAGGATAAAGTTGACATTGGACATTCTTAACAAGAACATAGGGAAAAGAACGGAAAGGCTATGCATCAAATATATCTGCTTAAACAGTACTTAAGAATCGAATATTCCTATTGCCAGAACGCGCTATAACCATGGTAGAACCTCTGCTGCACTTTAAAGGGAGAGCCAACTCAGGCACGATGCAACGGATAGCTGCAGGATCTCGGTCCATCGTGCCGTCACAGTTTAGGATAGGTGTGAGGCCTCGTCCAGTTTGAAGAGGAGCATCTTCTGGGGGAGAGATTCAGGTCCACTCCCAGGAATGGTTTGCAAAATATGTCCAGGACTTTTACGTCTTTGAGGGTTGAGGATCAAGGTTTAAGGCTCGTAGGAGGGTCCTTGGGATGAGAAAGGATGAGTCCATCGAACAGATCATCAAGCCCTTCAAGAACCACTGCTTTGATACTGCAGCACTGACCACCAAGCTCAGTCACATCCCAGACCGCTCCATGCAACGTGCTTCTGAGGACTGCAGCGACACTGTATCAGCTGCGACCTGTTTCATACTAAAAATACAAGTTACACGTCAGAGAAGAGACTATTTATTAATGTTTTTTTAAATACAGTGGAAGACTTAGTGACAGGTTCACTTGACAGACAACATGTCTATCATTTCTGTCCCAAGAAGGAGGAAAAACTAACTTTAGATTATTTTTTTTTGACTGGACACTTCACAGAGCAATGATTAAAAAAAAAAAAAATAAGCCTATTATAAGTTTGGATGGAAAGCACACAGACATTTTACTTTCAGTAACGTCACGTCATTATTAGGGAATAAACCTACAGTACTTGTTATTAGGGAAGGAAATCTGTTTTTTGAATGAATCTGTAACATCCAGGATTCATCATGCCTTTTATGGAAGGTCCAATTGCACGCACAATAGATCTCGGTTCCCTCCATCACCAGGCGGGTTAGACCTTGCCCACTCTTCATTCACGGGTGAAATATTCCATTAACACCATTTCTTAACAGGACCCCCATTCATTTTGCAGGACGCACAGGAGGCAGAGTATGACACACGGCCTCAGCGTGGCGTCCTTCGCTCAGGTCATGATGGAGATCAGGAGGGAGAACGCGGCAGTAACACAGCCCGGGCAGCGGGGGCAGCAGAGATCCTGACTGCTAGTGGAAAATCAGACGACTGTTAGCTGAAATGCTATGCTAACACGGGACCGGGACGGGACTGAATAGGCCTACATTCTCTTTCTACCCTAAGGTACGAATTACTCAGCAAGAAAAAATATAAAAGATGACAGAGAAACTCAAGACACAACATGTTTTTTCTTACGTTTAGGTACTTAATATTGATATTCAGAACAAATGTGAAATAGGCCTATCTAAAAATACAAAAGTACTGCAGACTTTGGTGTAACATATAGTTACCGGGTATCACTGCACTGTTAAGATAGCAACTATAAATGAAATTAGTGCTGACACAATGCATAACACTTAGCGATTCAGTCAGATTCCCCCACTTCGCACTGTCAAGCGAGGAAACAATTTCATAGTTTTACATTCCCATTGTAACGCTGAAAGCTCTGATCTTTTCTTGCCTTTCCACGTAAATAATTTTCACTTCCATTCAGGCACCAAGAATGGAAAAACACAATCTCTCTAAATACGTTTTCTAAATGTCTATACAATCCGATGAAAGTAACGGCAACGAGTCAACAATCTGTATTGACGAGGGATCAAAAAATAAAAAAAGTTAAGGACTTTTCCATTGAAATAGTGGTCTAAAATGTATATGGGAAAAAATTGGGGTCCACAGAAATACGATCATTTAAAAGCGAGAGTTTGAGGGCCGAACTGGACAGAAAAATTCATGTTCTTGGACCAGTCCTCTAATCGTATCAGCCCCAAGACACTAAGCAATGTTCTTGCATCCCAAAAAGACTTCCCAACACTGAAACCCACTGCTCGTGTCATTGTGTGGAAAACACTGCCATAATGAAGATGTTTCTTGCCATTTTTTTTTTTTTGTTTCCGCACCGCCATTCATTTTCTGTATGCAAAATACCATCTTCAGCTAATTCTTCAGTGCAGTTTTGGAATGGGGATCTTTTCTGTCCGCTGCAGCTGGGTCATTTACAGGGACCTCAAGTGGACGGTGTACGCTGAAGTATCTTCTGCAAAAGTCAGTCTAAGGCAATTTATCAGAGCTGCCAACTTCTCTTCAGCATGCTCCTGCTCAACATGGACCCAGATTCACATGCTATCCAGATGTTCCTCAACCAAGCATCGATACACCGGAGGATTTAGGTTCTTCACCTACATCCTTCCCCCCTTCTCTGGTACGCGTGATATCTGCTTTATAATAGCAAGCTTGGGGAAGTCATAGGCAAATGAACAGTGATGGCAAAGACAATTAAGAACAAGGCCGTGCGGCAATGGACGGGCTACGCGACAGATGGCATGAGGTTGTGCTAGTGCCTGCGGTTTGCTCATATTGCATGGGCACACATAATGCCAGAATTCCAGACAGAGTACCACGCACGGCGATGGGATTCCAGTAGGATCCAAGCAGGTTTATTGCATACTTCTTCACAGTACCTCTCATACTGGTTTTCAGACTATCATCTCCAGCTTTCCACATGGCCACAGGTTATGGACCAACTGAGTGATTTTAAAAAAAGTTGACACCTAAACAAGCCGTTTTCCTTGGATTGTTTTTATTCCTAATGTTCTAAGACCATCCGTTCAAAGCTATCTGATCTTAGGAAAGAGAGAGATCATCAGGGAGACTATTTTTTGAGCAAGAGCTTTGGAACAACTTCATTGACCGTGATTATCAAAAGTGGTCTTGTGGCAACGCTGACCCCTCCTATCTGGTGCCGCGAAGCAGGTGGGGACTGTCTCCAGGCATACCAGGAAGCCCATGGGGAAAGGGGCGGGCTCAGCACTCTGTACAGCCAATCATTTGGGGCTTTCCTAGCAATACAGGGACAATTTGTTGCGCCGCATGGCCTCGCTCATCAGGTAGGCGGGGCTAACCTCGGGCTCCTCAGTCATGACCACGATATTCTGCCACTCTCCTGACTGGTTGGACTTTTTGATAGTGTCCACCACACACAGGGCATAGAGGCAGTCCTCAAAGGTGGCCGCCATGGTGAGAGGCCGGCCATCCCAGGTACGCCGGTCCTCTTGGCCCTGAAAGGCCTGCCTAACGGCCTGAACCATGCAGACGGTACCGGTGAGGTAAGGCGCTGGGATGTCTCTAAAGGCCTTCTCGGGCAGCGAGGCATTGCCCAGCGGCGTGTCGTCTTTGAGCAGCAGCTCCCGACAGGGGGCGCCGTTCTTCTGGCCGTACAGGTCCGTACCGCAGACCATGAGGCGGCCGACCGAGCCCACCACCGCCACCTCCTGGCGGAACTCGCCGGGCACATTGAAGTTCAGCGTGACCGTGCAGCAGGCGCCGCCCTCTAGGACCATCTGGAAGGTGCAGAAATCGTCGCTGGTGATCTGCCGCACACCACGGATGTGCTCCGTCTGCTTAACGAAGGTCTTGAGCAGCCCGTGCGCTTTGGCCGCCTTACGGCCGGTGAGGAACGCCAGCAGGTCGATGAGGTAGCTGCCCACAGAGTGCAGGCCGCCGCCGCCCATCAGCTCGTCGCAGCTCCAGTTGTACCTGCGGCCCAACAGGCTGCCGCCATGCACCTGTGCTTCACACACCAGCAGGTCACCCACGAAGCCCTCCTCCACCAGCGCCTTCATGCGCACGAAGGCCGGCAGGAAGCGCAGCACATTTCCCATGATGCTCAGCAGCTTGGGGTAGTACTGGGCCGCTGACATCATGCGGAAGGCGTCCAGTGGGGTGGCGGTCCGGTCACAGATGACGTTCTTGCCGATGCCTGAAAGAAACAGACGAGAGCGAGGTTTCTAAGAGGTTCCATGACGACAGTTTAGGTCCATCACACAAGCCCTTCGGGAGACAGATCAGACGCAGCGGGAGAAAGTGAAATGTGCACCAGGAGAGAAATGCTGCTGCTGTCACCAATGAGGCTGGGATTACCAGGCACTGCAGAGTACAGTCAATCAAGAACTTTCTAGAACCACCACACTGCAAATCTATAGTCCGTCGGCAAACACGGAATTCTCCAATTATGTCTTTCACACTAATTTTATGACCTCAACCTCTTGGCCCAAATAACCTTCCCAAAACCAAACAGTTCCTCTTATTTACACAGTAATTTCCCACCTATCGATCCTTTCACACAGTGATGCCCTGACATCCAGCCACATGTGACGTAATGGATGTTCATTCTTCCTAGCAAAATGGATTGGCAATATAAATCACAAATATAAAATGCAGCCATTCATTTTCACATGCATTACTGAGGTTGCTAGTTATTCATACAAAAAGAACATCTGGGTGGAGAAATACAAGCCAAGAATAAAATGTTTACCACTACTACAGCCTTTCCTGGAGTTACGCAAGTAATTTGTTCCTGAGAAACCACTATAACAAAATATTTTTAATGGATGAAATTAATGCCCAGGCTAACCAAAATCCCCAATTTCCCCAAATATTTCTAGAACAATGAAAAAAAGCTTGTATGAGTAACAAACAACAATATTTTATAAAATTTAATGCACTGAAGCTTTACTGTACCCAATAATTAAATGTACTGTTTTTTCACGTTTGGCTTTGAAAATTTTTGGAAAAAAGAAAAATCAGCATATAGTAAAACTCAATACCTGTTTTTCCGAAAAAGAGAGTAAAGTTTACCGTTAGTGCAGTGAGTACTGTATTACTGTGTACTGAAAGGAGTACGTAAATAAAAATAATGAAATATGCACCTTCTCGCAACTGTAAGTCAGAGTGTGAATTCAGGAAATACCAGTAAGTTTTCTTTTATGTGAAAAGTTGGCATGATACTAGCAGAGAGGATAACGCGACACCTACACACGTTTGAAATGATTCATATGTCCTTGGTAGTGTTTTAGTCAAATGCGTCATACAGATGAACTAACAAGCATGCATGCATGCAACAACTGGCCAGACTCACGCAGGCTAAAAGGTGTGTGCGTCTGTATGGGGGGGAAGTAGCAGAGTGAATCCGATGGCTCCCCCAATCACATCCATTCATGTGGAGAGAGGGAGTGGAGAACGAAAGATAGACTGCTGTTGAGGTATCGTAGGGACCACAAGCCCCCCAGCGATTTGCAACAGCGGCAAACTCCCACAATCCACCTACCCACCCACCCAGACAGGGCCTCCGTGAAGTTGTCTGCTCCTCCATCACTCACCAAAGAGCCTCATTGGTTCTCCTGCTGTGTCTGTCGTAGCTCAGTTACTTTGTTTTATTTCCACTTTTCAAAGCTACAACCATAATTCTCTCAGGATCTGAATTCCACCCCCAAGGCTAGTTCTTCTCTTCAGATATATATACACAGTACCGGTCGAAAGTCTGGACAAACCTGCTTTTAATGCATATGTCTCTATTTTATCTATATTATATATATACTCTATATCTTCAAGTAAAAGACCAGCAGGCAACGTATATCGAATCAAATCAATGAATATCAATCAAATATTGTTATAACTAAGTGTTCAAAATCTCAAATTTCTCTCAAATTTTAGGCTTGAGATATTCCAGACAACGGAGAAGTAGCTCAAGCTGGATCTACAAAAGGCGGAGAGCACATGTACAGCCCAAAAATGACGCAAAGAGGCTGGATTGGACGGGTAGGTATAGTAGTGCAGTTTGCATCACAATTTAAAACATAACTTGTTGACGGGTACAAACACAAAACTCCACCTCCTGTTCTGTGTCCCCAAACAAGGTGACACTCTCCTCCTCCTTCAAAACCTTTGTCCTAGTAGAAGGCAAAGGTTTGGTCACAGCTGTACAAGATGGACTTGGTTTCACCATAGAGAACTCGCAATAGTTTTGCCTCAGGGTGACAGGGGGGTGGAGATTTTAATAGGAATGTTTTGGTTTCCCAGATTCAACTCAAAATATCCACCTGTAGGCAAAGATTTGAGATGATTCTTCCTGTCCTGTACTACGCTGCAGTCCAACATTCTTTTTTGCGTGGTTTCAACACAAATCCCACATGGGGAGGCGTCTTCATCACACCCAGGGGGGGCCTCATAAAGGAATCCGAAGCTGGGGAAAAGGCAAGCCTCATAGCCACTGCCCAACACCCCCCCACAAAGCAAAAACACCGTCACGACATCTGACAACACACACCCCCATCGAAAACAACTCAAGGGCAGCTTGTACGTCACACTCTCATCCAGAGTTAAGCAACATAGCTAAATACGAAAAGAACACAGCAATATCATCCAGTCATCTGGACTCACCATTTTTCACTGCTGTGTGAATGAGAGCGTGACTGGATGAACGTGAGGCAAAAATGTAAAGTGCTTTGAGTGCTCATAGGAGCAGAAAATGCGCTATATAAATGCAATCTATTTACCATTTACCAATTTGAAAGTAATCCTTACTATGCGAGATGCGGGCTTAGTCACTTCCATGAGCCTGAAATCAAAAACTAGTTTCACGTCTGTCTAGACAAGGACAAGGTGATCAAGGACGGACATTAGAGTCATCAGTTAGGCCAGAACCTGAACATGGAACAAAATGGTACTGACTGAAAAATGAAATGTCTTTGTATGATAATATAGCATAAAGAGGAAAAGCCAGAAGAGCTCAGTTTACAACCCCCAGACCCCATGAATGTCTGAGTCAGCGGGAGGCACGGCTGCATTTGGGTGCTCTTCTGTGTTTCCATGGCAATTGATCACCAGACGTTCTTCCTACAGGCCCCTAAATTAACGAAACTCAGCTGGCTCCCACTGGACTAACTGACTTCTTATGGTGATAAATTGGCTTCTTTTGTATTTATTCTTGTTTTCTGTGCCTTTCAGAATACAGGGACAACAACCAATGTTTTTTTTATTAGTTAAATATTAGCTGATTAGTTGACAACCTGCCGTAAATGCAGGTTCTGGTATGCAGCAAATACAGGTCAATTAAACTCTAAGGCAATATAATAAACCTGCATCGAGTAGATTCTGCGTTACCCTTTTAAAGGATCTGTGTTACCTCCTGAAAGGAAACACGAACAGAGCTGTCCTCCCGCACTAATGACTGAGCTTTTTGCAGAAGTAAGTGCTAAAGAGTGTATAAAAAAGGCGACTGACCAGGCCTCCCACCAGATGACGTTTCAACAGTACAGACTTTCAACACAAGTCTCAAAAGAAAAAAAGAACCAGAAAAAAGGAAGGAGATTTTAAGCCATCCTAAGTTTTTACATAATTGCTACATAAATGTTTTGACTACATGTGAACTCTGACGATCACAGGTTGCCAAAATTAGTTTTACAGACTTAATTAGCACTGTAGTTATAATTGCTGCTCATTGTCTAATATTTCTATGCAGACTTAAGCAGGCAAGTGAGCCACTGCACCTGACCAACCATGTAAGAAAACTAATTCTCTCTGCATTATGGTCACAGATTGTACAGGGAACATCTGCGTTGTGAGTTATTTGTGTTGGATGAGAGCCCCCTCATCCATTATAATATGGAGTGCCACAACTGCTTACGAGCCGCGTAGAACATGGGTGTTTTCAATGAATGGAGTCAGAGCCCATTTTGG
>JAODUD010000033.1:12044264-12062863 GCA_026784285.1 Stomatorhinus walkeri | reverse complement strand
CCGCCCCCCCCCCCCCCCCCCCCGGCAGGAGGAGCTAGGTCTGGGGTGACTTCAAACCAGCTTTTTCCAGTTCATACTCATTTGAAAGAAAATAATAATAATAATAATAATAATAATAATAATGGTTATTATTATTATTATTATTATTATTATTATTATTATTAACTGCCTTCTAATCAACAACCAGTTGCTCTACGTGGGCTGGTCCCACTCCTCCAGCCCTCCCTCAGTATAAACCATGAGGGACCTCTAGGAACATCAACAGCTACTTTCTTCTTACATGGGTCTCCGCAACTCACAGAATGGAAGACGGAAAAAGACGCTTTGCATCGGTTTGTGGTGGTATCAGTTTCTTACCTTGCTGGATTATTAAATTAGCTGAACCTTTGTTTTACTAACTGTTTAATTAGTCCATTCAAAATATTTTCCGATTCCATTTCGTGTCCATTTACTGCAGACTAACGATCGATAAATCCGGCTGATATTGTGCTTTAGTGAACGGCAAGATCCGACAGATCAGGTTAATAACTCCGTAAAGTCCACTGCAGTAGAAGCCCTCACCTGCATGGCATTGAACAAACAGAAGAACCGGTAGGACTGTAATATGCACAAATATTAGTCATCTACAAGAGAAATTAACATTCAAAACTCACTGTGAGTGTCATGACCACATTTCGTCTATGTATATCTTACATATAAGCACTTCTAGGTTACAAGGTTAGAAACTAATTTGCCTTGCAATAAAGAATGCATTATATAAATTTTCCAGACCCAAAAACTAGCCTAAATGATGGTACCCCTTGCCACACTGTTATACTGCGCATTGTATTATACATACATCCATTTACCACCACTAAAACTGATTCAGACACTGGATACTGTTTAATAATATTCTTAGTGTATTCATCAACCCTAGCGCCCCGCCCCCATAATGCCAATCATTAACAGTCAACCAGGAAACATAAACGATCCCTTTCCTTCATGAACGCCCACCAGTTATTTTCGGTGTCCATGACGGCGGCTCCGGAGACGAACACGCTGGGGCTATTTTTTGCTGCCATGAGACACCTGCATGTGTCAGTCTGCCCTCCGATCCAGAGCGGACGCTGCCTGCAGAGGGTCGGGGAAGGGTAACACCTCCCTGAGATCCCTCAACCTGCCTGCATTTCACTGGAGTAGATGCGGCAGAATTGGCAGCTACACCCGACTCAAACAGTCGCCGTCTACTGTGCAGAAAAAAATGATCGGTCGTTACGACCAATAACCATGCTGATTAGAGTGGTTTTAAAAGAAATAGTGATTTGGCAACGTGACACAATAACATGTCGTCTGAGCACTACTAACAGCAAGCGAAATTGCATTAGATGATTTACTGAACATACTGCACATACTCTTGCAATTATCCATTTCAAGCCAGGTTGTTTAAATCTACAACAACTCATTATTATACTAAAACACACTAGACCTACCTAAACCTGCGACAACGTAGTTATGCAAAAACATATCTTGCCTATTCTAATTACTTTCAGTGCTCATCAAAAAGCCAATAACGCATTCCAAAAACATATTAAGTGTCATTTCAGTTGGAAATAAGGACCCATTGTTTGCAAAAAATACTGTTGCACACGACCAATATATTTCAATATTTTAGAGAGCTATCCATCTTTGCTGTGAAGCTCAATGTGACCCTTTGTTTCTTCGAAAGCCTAAACAAATTGATGAACGGAATATAGGAAACCGGTTCACGCTGCCGGTTCCTTCGTTACGAGCCAGCCGCACCTGCCCTGCGGCCAGTCTGCACACCAGATCCAGCTCCCGAACCGAACCTCGAGGCTCTCTTGCACGGGCTGCCAAAACTGGGGATCTCCAGTGAGGAAATTACACGCCCCATAAAGCCGTTGCATGCCATGCTACACGGTTTCGGTATGCGATTGCACCAGACATGTAGGTAACCTATTTAATTTCACCGCGATTGCATGATGGCGTTTCGTTTTTGCAGGAAGTTCAACGCATGATGCAAGATGCAGCAGGGTACGATAAGTGCGAAAGGAAGAGACGCCGAGAAACGTAAATATCCCAACAAAATACTAGTTTCTTTGCGCACAGTTGCAAATAAGACTGAAACTCACCCAATGTCTTGACGGCAATCTGCCTGGTGAGGGGGGGAGGTAGGTTGATGCACACCAAATCCACATCCTGGTGCAGCAGCACGTCGTCGATCCGATTCGTATAGAAGGGCACGTTCATCTCCTTGGCCAGTTCCTCGGCTTCTTCTTGAGTGAGTCCCCATAGTGCCTTGACGGCGAAGCCCTCATTCTTCAGAAGGGGGATGATCACCCTGGCCGTCAGGCTGGTGCCAAACACCCCGACGCCGGGCAGCATGGCTCCTCTCGCCCACGATCAGTGCTTACCGCCGAGCGTCTCCACTAACCATCCTAAGACCCCAGAGCAGCACTGACCCGAAAGTAGGCGCAGATATACGAGAAAGATTAAACCGTGCCATCAGGTTAACGATCCACCTGCACGGAGGGAGATCCAAGCGCCTAGCATTTTCGCATCAGCCCTGGTTTCTGGTCTCGGTGCTTGGGTTTTTGGTTGCACCTACGTCGGTACCCGCACGCCGCGATCAGTCTGCGCCTGTTTCATCCTTTTACTAGTCGGCTTCCTCCTCCAAGCGTCGCACGCTTATCTTCTGCCCAAAGACATGTCACCTTCTGTTTTCCTGCAACGCCCTCTTTTGAGGCGAAAGAAAAAAAAATACTATTCAGCTTTATTTCTTAATTTATTTATAAATACGAAACACGTGGTTTTTTTAGATAGACCTCTTTTGCCGATGTTGTAAGAAACCGGCGGTGAATAAAACATGCTGTGGGATGCCCGGAGTTGTTATAGTGCTGGTTATTGATGTTGCAATGCTGTTTTGCACTATGCAGAATACGTCAATCTCCCTCCCGCCCTGTTTTAACCCTCAAGTGACAGGGCAGAATTCAACTTTCTCAAAAATCTAATAATAACGACACATATTAATATTTTTCAGGCGAGATAAATCAGTTTAAATCAAAATAACCATGGTATTGCTATATGTCTTTAATGCAGCTGTGGATTCACAGATGGTGTGGTGAAATATTAACCATAAAGCAAACTGCTCATGCTTATTCCGGTTCTTTAACACAGCTGTACACACACCATAATATTTTAAAGCAATTTACGATCCTGTCGGTTCATTTTTGGGGTGTGTTTCTTATTAGGTTGCACGGCAGAAGTTCCGTATTGATGCATCGAATATCTTTGTAAAAAGAGCAAAGAGTTCCCCATGAGCTATATTAGATGTTCTAAGTCATGAGGACCATGTTATTCAAATCTGCTCGGAGAGGAAGTCATACGATTGAGTGAACGAAATTTTCTTGGAAGACTGGCAGTGATAATTGTGATGTTTTCATATGAACACTCGTGTTAAAGTAATACTGCCAATTGTGCTGTGTCACACAGAAGGGTAAACCCTTACTACACCTCAGTAGAAGGTTTGATACACACACACACACACTCACACACACACAAATATGAACAAAGATTTCATTTCGAATCGTGTCATAGTTTTGGATAAACAGTTTTGTAAATAATTAACATATATACCACAATTGGTGTCCCCTGCTCCACTGGGGTCTCATCCAGGGTATACCCCAGCCTTGTGCCCTGAGCTGCTTTGTCCAGGATCCAACCATTATGAACAGGGTTTGGTTATCTGGTACACCAGACATTTATCTGTGGGCTTGCAAAATTTATTGTGCGGGACCCCAGGGCCAGTGTTTAACCCCAGTGCAGCCCTGACCAGTATAACCAGCTGGAAGATGAATTGGGAGTATAAGTCACTTCTTCAAAACAGCTGAAACACACAATCGTGGGATTATATTTGATTTCTTTAATCGGGGTATGATCGCTAGTTAGCAAAAGAATTGCAGCACAACATGGATTCATTTTTG
Organism: Stomatorhinus walkeri; assembly: GCA_026784285.1. Lineage (NCBI taxonomy): Eukaryota > Metazoa > Chordata > Actinopteri > Osteoglossiformes > Mormyridae > Stomatorhinus > Stomatorhinus walkeri. The sequence continues at coordinate 12,058,883 of JAODUD010000033.1, read as the reverse complement.
AGGAAGAAAAAAAATGAAAATCCCAGGTTGTCAATTTGAATACACGTTGTGAGAGTGAACTAACATCAGAGGGGAGGTGGAGTGCAAAGGTGCTGTTGGAAGGGTCCTTCTTGGGGAGTCTTTGCACACTGGCCTTGGGTGTGATGTGGAGGTTGGAGATGCTGGAGACGTTTCCCACCAGCTGACCATTAAGGTGGATGCCAGCATCAGAGCAAAGAGGACCCAGCTAAGGACGGACACACTTTGCTCATTTTTAGATGACTAAAAAAAGAAGAAAACATGTCATGGCGTTGCCTCCCTTTATGTACATTTTTTTCATCAATTTACTTCCTCAGCAAACACTCTTTAATTCAAAGCTGCTTTTTTTACCCATTCGTATGACTAGACATTTCTTAATGGAGCAATAATGCGTAAATATTTTGCTCAAGGGCCCAAAGCCAGGGTCCACCTGTGACTTTAGCTCACCAGTCCATGCTGTTAGCTAGTGTGTTAACTGCCACCTGAAATGGAGAAAATATCGAATATTTTCCGTCTGTAAACGTTGATGAAACAACACAAAAATTGAAACCATCAGAATTACATTTGAAAACCTAAAAAAACTTGGTCCCCTGATATATATTTCTAAACATATATCAGATTGCTAGCTATATATATGCTAGCAATCTGATATATGTTTAGAAATATATATAGGACACACTCTGTCCCAGAATTGAACCTTTGTAGGTCTTTTAAATACAGTTCATGTGGTACAGCTCAAGGGGGACAACCCAATTTACCTTTGTATTTAGAGAGGGAAAGTCAGCCTGTCTACTTCAGTCAATAGTTTCTTGTAACGATGCATTGCTTAACCAACAATGCATGACCTATCCGTGTACACTCACATCTGGGCTGAGAATGCACGGGAGTTTGCATGTTCTCCCTGTGTCGTCGTGGGGTTTCCTCCAGGTACTCCAGTTTCTCTGCACGGTCCAAAAACCTGCTGAGGTTAATTGGAGTTACTAAAATGCCCATAGCTGTGCCTGTGAGTGAATGGTGTGTGAATGTGCACTGCGATGGGTTGGCATTGCGCTCATAGTATCTGGAATGGGCTCTAGAACTCCCACAACCCTGAATAGGATATATGGTTACAGAAAATGGATGACTGGATGGGGGCAGCGTGTGGCTCAGTGGGCTAAGCCTGTGTGCCTATAATCAGAAGGTTGCTGGTTCAAACCCAGCCCCAGCGTGTCTGCTGCTCTTTGAGCAAGGCCCTTAACCCCCAGCTCCTTGGGCACCCCAACAGGTGGCTGCCCTTTGCAGAAAGTTTACTCTACAAAGAGCAAGTTGAGGGAGGCATAAAGACAATTTCCCTATGGGGACCAATAAAGTATTAATTGTCATTAATAGTAAGCTTCTTTGTCTAGCATGTTTGCAGTCAATTCATGCCCTGCTCACTGGCCTGAATGGATGTGGAACAAAGATGTCTGGAAGAAAGTTTTGACTAAGAAACAGAGACTTATGCAGTGACTGAGGGCAAGCACTTACCTTGATTAATTATGTGATGTGCGGTGCGGTGCGGTGGGGTGGGTCAGTTGTGGTTCAACTTGCTGGTGACACAACCATTGTGTAAACACAATGCAAGTCTCACATCTACTGATATCTGATTTATATCAATGAATGAAAGATACACAGCGAACCAGCAGTGTTGCTGTGTTTGAGTAATTATGGCATCAATTCTATTGTCCTATCAAAAATATCAGTTTTCTTTCAGTACTCCCTTAGCTTAAAGCTCATCACTCTATATAAAAAAAGTTTATCTATCAGTTTCTCACCTTTGATGATAATAAGACTCACAGTATGATGGTGGCCAATGAGGGATGGAAATTGATCTATGACACACTGATACCAGCCCATATCTTCCTTTCTGAGGGCAGCCATAGTCACATAAAAGACCAGTTTGAATCTGTTACCTTGGATGGAAATCCTGCTGCGCGGAACTATATTGTAAGTTGATGTTAAAATTGTGCAGGAGTCTTTCAATTTGCCCTTACATCAGTACTTCATGTGACTTGTGACACACCTGGCATGTGAGCAATTAATGCTCACTGAACCCCCTTCTACTCCAGTCAACGGCTCTGGACCCCAGATGTATTGGAGACGGACACCTGATTAGAAGACGCACATATATTTCATTACCCTTAAGCATCCCTTAGCATGAACTCATGACTGCTAAATGTCATTAAGTGTGGCTTCCAGATGCTTTCATAATTGTTCCTTACTGATCCTCCTTTGTTAGACATATTTAATTCCACCAACAATAATGCTGTACTAAGGGTATGTTTAGGGTCATCTTACTCTCCAAGTTATGCTATTTGTCTGTTGTTTTTGTCATGCAAACTATAACAGGTTCTGCCAACAGAAATTTCCACTGGCCTTGGTAGTTTACAAATAACGATTCTGCTGCTATTTTAACACCCAAATTTTCAGTTACAACAGTTACCGCAGTTACAACTCTGTCTTAGTCACTGTCATGTTAAGATAAGCAAATAACACTTGATAAAACTGAAAAGATCAGGGATATTTACCCGAGAGGGAAATCATCAGTACAAAGACAATCTTCATTATTCACAGATCTGCATTTGTCGCAATTCCCCATCTGTCCCTTTCTTCCTACTTCACTGGTCATCAGGTATTGTTGTGAAACCACAGCTGGCCCTCTTGCAGCACATAGGAGTACTTCTGAAGAAAAACACAAGTGTCCCGGACTTCTATATTCTGGAAATCCTCCACCACCAACGTCACCAGATACAGGTAAAATCTGAATGTGATCTGAATGCTTCTGCTGCATTCCTCTGATTTCCAGCTAATTTTCTGATTTCACCGATATCAGTGATTTTCAGTGTTGCTGTAGTGAATTGTGAAATCTCCACATGTCATGGACTTAAATGCTTCTCTCCTGCTCTCAGAAAGGGCTCCCTCTACAAGCCCTTTGCCAGACACACCATACTCTTCTCTTGGGGTTTTCTCTCTGTCATGGGCATCTTATGGAATCTGTCACTAAGTTTGTTTATAGTATTAGACCTAAAACTGGTCAGTCTTGCTTCTTTATGCATAATAATGACTAGACAGAGCACAAGGCATTCTCAAGCAACACGATTGTAACGCAATTTGTGATGGTTTTGTTCAGCTACCTTGTAACAGGATTACAATCTTCGTGTGAAGATAAATAGTGCCGTCAGTAATTAATTGTTTGGAATCAGCGTCAGGTAAATCTCCACACCCTCTGCTGGTAAAGGTCACTTATGGGGGATGTTTCAAAGGAGCGGCTAAGTGACATCACTTCACCCCACCATGGTGTGTGAACTGGACGCCATAGCGGCCAGAGGCTGGTGTCTGTGCTGGGGATGCGCTTGTCCAATAACAGCCGGGTCATTCGGTCCGGTATCATTCAGCACTTTATTCATGACTCAGAGGCACAAATTCCATTTAAAGGGCCAGTCCCGCCGAAGTGTGCATCTTAACGTACTGTCTCGCCTCCCCTGACGTCCTCCACCCTCTCTGAGCTGAACGAGCAGCAGAATCCGATTTGGGTAACGAATAGACAGCAAAAGCCATGCACTTACTGGAAAGCGGGGGGGGTGGAGTATCGCATGTTAACATGCTGTGTGACCCCACCCGATCCCCCCCAACCACCGTCGCAGCCGGTACGGGATGTGAGCTTGGTGACCCCCCCCCTTATTCCCTTTATGAGGTAGATTACACCACTCTATCTTATATATTAAGTGCTGATTTTTACCACCAGAACATTCGAAAAGCATCCCGGAGATGGAGGAGCTGATATTTATTGCTGATTAGATTAAGTGCCCTTTTATTTGTTATAAGTGACAGGCCCACAAATAAGTTATCTTTGGTGGATAACACATTGAACATGTAAAAAAAAAAAAAAATACAAAAACATATCAATCAATTTCCTTCAAAAGACACATGCAACTAGTTCCCTTTGTCCTGGTTGTTCTGTGTCTTCTCCTTGGGTGAGATGAACCAGCAAGTCCTGCTCGCACAGTGCTCCAGGTGGGGACAGCATGCGTACATACAGCGACACCCAGAGCTCTCAAACATTACCCCACTGCGCCCAAAAAAAAAAAAAAGAAAAAAAAACATGGCAAGTAACAGGAAGTTGCGTGCAAATAGTTGCACACACTATGACCACAAATGACACAAGCGCATATTTTGAAATAAATGTATGTAGTCAGAAAACATCTAGGTGGACATCAGGCCTACTCTAAAAACAGCCACACTTTGTTCACAACATACTTTAAAAAAAAGTACAATGTTATGGTTACAATATATATATATAGTAAAACTAAGAAATGCTCAAAGAAACTGTGGAACTACACAGGGAGAAATTCCCTTAGTCAAACAGCACACAAATAAAATGTGCTTTAGAGCAACGAAAAAAAACCTGACATTCATTTTCAAGGAGCCCTCAAGATGCCTGGCTCATGAGTGGAATACTGATGCCACCTGGTGGTAACTAATGACTACTGCGGGGTACTATCTGCAGACTGCGTCAAAAGCGGTCTGCTTGTCTGGGGGTATGACCACAGCCTTCTGCCACACACGTGTATTGTCTTGTAATAAACAGGCAAAAAGAACAGCAACACAAGACTACATTCTTATTTGCAGTGTTGTCCTCAGCTGAATTTATAAACCTAATAAATATCTTTTTGAGTTTTAAAAAAGGAACACAACCACAAAACGAACTGGACACAAAGGAACCATAAATTTGGATTTTTGTGCAGGAAGATACAGTGTGCTTGTAAATTAGCTGTGAGAAAAGGCTGCCCTCTGTCCTCAGCTAGCACCCCTGGTGGTCACAAACCTGCAGTCCTGAAACGCGTCTGTGAGGCTGAAGACCTGGCCCCGGCCCTTCCCCCTTCATACACGTTTCCCAGAATGCACTGCGATTTTGGGGTACCAAACCATGCTGCAGTTATGAGTAAATAGTGATGACCTCGTGACCAAAGGCTTCTGCTGAAAACTTGTATTGACTTGGTTTTTTGTTAAAAAGGGGGGCTTCAGCTCATTCATTGATGAGAAAAAGGGCTACGGGTCACAAGAGGCCAAGAAACACAGTACCTTCATTATCCATTAAAGAAAACTCCAGAACTCATGATATGGTGGCACATTCCCATTGGGAAGTTCAGTAAAGAAGGAAGACCAAACCTCTTTAGAAGTGAACCTCTACATTTCCCAGAATGCACCTTGCCATCACATTACCCAGTCTTTAAACAGCAGAAAGTAAGCAGCTTGTCAGTTTGGATTTTTTCGTTTTTTAATGTTCCAGGTGAATTCATACAAGGCGTGTCCTTCCACAGTTTCTTCTAAATCTTTTTGGCACTTTTTTCTGTACACAATAAAGATGCCTAAAGACCTAAACTGTTACATTTCACATGTAATCCTAAGATAAAGGGCCAGTTTTGGCAAGACAAACTGCCTCTTTACAGCTGTAAAAACCGACAAATGAAGAGTTTTCGCACTGGTGTGGAGTTCTGTGGTGAGACTAGACAAGGGTCAAATTCAGCCCTCTGCTGGCAAATTAGTAACACAAACATGCACTGCTTCACAGTTAGTGTTTGCTGGTTGAAAAGACATCTCCACTACAGCTAATTGGTCAAAATCTTTGGTTTTCACCAGCTAGTCTATATGCACTCTGCGTGTGTCTCTAATCCACCCTGGAATACCTTTCACAGGTGTGCAGAGGTATTGTGGGTAATTTTGAGGTGGACAGCAGCTGATCTGTCCCACCATTCCTGCAGTTTTTTCCTGTGGGAGGCCAAAAATCTCAACTCCAGAATGAGATGCTAAGCATTTGAATAAGCTAATTGTTTCCACCATATTTGACAAATTAATCTGTGTCTCCCAGGATTGAAGTCAACCACAACTTTATACGGGCCATTCAGCCTGAAGTTGGTGTGGTCCCCTCATAATGAGCAGAGGAGGACTTCGTTCTTATTTTACAAGAGCTGTATGATTAGTTAACCTCCCTGTGACCTGATACATTAGCTTAAACAAAATGGATGGCCTATGTAGTATTTCAAGATCTAGTGCAGTTTAAATTGCAAAGGGTTACCGCCTTCCCGTGAAGCAAGATATACGCAAGCTTGCAAAGACACAGGGCTTGACATGAAAATAGCCAGTGCCTTTAAGCCTTTTATGAGACCCAAAGTGCTGTGATAAAGTCCCTTCAACAGAAACAGAGACGGTCTCTCTCTGCTGGTGGCCGACAAATACGCGTGGGTGTCAGAACGGACATCCATGACTTTGCCTCTAAAACGAATCCTTCGCCTTTAAGCTCCAGGATCACGCCCGCTGGACTCCACGTACACATGCAGATTAAAACATAAAAATTACACAACCGCATAACATATAACGGTGCATAGATTACATTTTTTTTCTGTCCCCACAGGGAGGGCAGGCTTCAAATTTGGCCTCTTCGGCCGTCGCCTGAGGTTGAAATGATACTTCACTGGAGACTGAGGTAACAATTCGAGAAGTTCAATCCTATAACGTTTTTTTTCCGCCAATGACCTAATCCATGAGTCTTGATAACACACGAATGCCTGAGGTCCAGCATTATCACATGAACTATGGCTTTTTCCTGGCGACTGGTGTTTTTTTACCAGACAATTACTGTCATTAAAACTGTCAGTGGGATGGCTTTACCCATATCTGCACACATCTCACAGGAGAGGCCGGTGTGTATGGTGTGCATTGCATGCACAACTCCACCAGGCTCAACCCTCCCATCAGGCTGAAGGCACCGGATCCCCTCAACGCTAAGACTAGCGTGTGTTGATGTTGTGGATGTGATCCCAAGTCTTGGTGCTTAGCTTTCATATATCCTTGCTAATCATCAGATATAGCAAAGATATCGTGATTTGGGGTATCAAACTAGAATGACTAATAAACGATGTGTTTGTACCTCATTTGTTGTTTTAAAAGAATAAAAATACTATTGAACTGAAAGTGGGGCACATTTTAAGCACAAAACATCCAGGCCTGGAAGGTGCCATTCTAAAATTCCCTTCAGACGTGCTGGTAAATACCATTAAATAGAAACACAAGCACGAGAACAACTAAACCCGACAAGCACAAGTCCTCTACTGGACAAAAGAGGAACAAGTGACATAACAAACTTCTTACAGAGGACACTCAGAGGTCATCCCAGGTCAGAGGTCAATGTTCTGTTTTGTCTTATGACCAATTTTCCACTGACTTAAAAAAAAGAAAAATAACCACAACACTTGACTACCTTCTTATTTGCACTGTTGTCCTCAGCTGAATTTATAAACCTAACGACAAACATCTTTTTCTGAGTGTTCAAAAAGGAACACAAACACAAAATGAAGCGAATACAAAGGAACCATAAATATTAATTTCAGTGCTGGGTAAGAAAGTGTGCTACCCAGCTGGTAAAAAAGGCTGCTCTCTGTCCTCTGCTGGCACCCCCTGGTGGTCATTAGCCTGCAGTTCTGAAATGCATCTGTGATGCTGAAGACCCGGCCCCACTCCTTCCCCTTTGATACAGGCCTCCCATAATGCTCAGCAGCTCTGGTGTACCGAACTGTGCAGCACGGTTATGAGTAAATGGTGATGACCTCACGGCCTCCGCCGCGCACGAGGAGCACGCGATTCAACCCCTCCACCAGCACCTCCAGGAACTCCATGTCTGAGGCCGCAGGTTAAGAAAAGGGTACGAGTCACATTATCCTAGAAACAGACACATGCACAGACTGACACTTCGACGAACCTAGATACAATCGGCATCATCACACTCGTTTAATCCCTACTTCTTTCACACCCCTAACCTCTACAATCCGTAGCCCCCTTCTCTTTGCAACCCTATGCAATGCTGCTTCAGTTTTGGAGTGATTTGTCTCAAAATTTGATCAGTCTCAAAAGTTCGCCACTACAATGTGTCTTAAAAAGGATGTGTCAAATATTTATCATGCTAATGATGTGTGTACAGCAGCAGCGGCGGCTGACCGGTCCCAAAATTATACGCATTTCCCATCCGTGGAATACAGTTATGACAAAGAGGAAGAAAAAATTCAATAATAATAATTCAACGATCAACATGCAACTGGGAGGCCCAGGCAGAAGATAGAATATTCTGGAGTCTATATGGTTGTGAGGAGTTGACATCGACTTGGCAACTGAATAATAATAAATCAGAGTGGTCAGTCACATGGGGTAGCATTGGGGTACCATTAGGGTAGCATTGGGATAGCATTGGTGTAGCATTGGGGTAGCATTAGGGTAGCATTGGTGTAGCATTGGGGTAGCATTGGGATAGCATTGGGGTACCATTAGGGTAGCATTGGGGTAGCATTGGGGTAGCATTAGGGTAGCATTGGTATAGCATTGGGGTAGCATTGGGATAGCATTGGGGTACCATTACCAAAGTAAAAAGGAAAGGATACAGTTCTCGTCACCACCTCTGTGCTTGGGAGGACCTGGCATGTTCAGCAGGACCAAATGGGCTTCTTGGGACTTGTTCAACACCACCTCGTTCAGCTTGACTGCAGTGTGCATCCGGCGAACGTTGGACTGATTCCTGCAGCAAAGCGTAGCCCAAGCACGTGTTCAGGGGCACTCCCGGGGAGACAGCGCTGGACCAGATCTCACCGGACAGGGGACAAACAGAGGAGGATGCCTGAGACGGCGTCTCCCCCGCTGTGACGTGACACATTCCCCATCGGCTAATTTTGCCAGCAGTTAGGTCCGGTCAAGTAGAGCTGCCAGCGCTAATCCTAATGCCACATCTAAAAACCACTACACTGAACCCAACCCCCCGAGGCCTCAGCACTCTTAAAACGTTGAGGAGGAGTGCCCCCACGTTTCACCCCCAGCCTGAAGCAGCTCAATGACAATTAAAGCAGCAATGGGGTTAATTTTGTGCCAAAAGTATTAATCAAAATTTTGAAAACCGCAAGCAAATCGTTAAGTGTCAGAATGAAAATATGTTTTCCAAATATCAAAAAAGTCAAGTAAAATTAGATTAACCCTCTGAGCACACCCACTCCATGATGCTTCAGAACATCACAACGTGGCGGGAAGCCCCGGAGTCAGTTTACAGTAAGGAATTGCATCTTTGTAGTTCTATAATAGTGTACTTTTATTAGGAATTGGTGTATGCAACACATATTTCGCATTCATAAAATGTCACCAACCCATCCAGTTCAGTGACTTTCGCTATTCCACCAACATGCTGACCAGGGAAGTTTCTAGCTAAAGCTTCTAGCTTCTAGCTGAAGTTTGCCTTGATCAGGGGAACCTGGGGAACAATGCACACCCCTTACATTTTCGGAATAACTTTCTTTCTGACAGTTATTAATTAGTACGCTGTATCCATATTACAAGCAATTGGGGAAAACACACTAAAGCGTAATGCTAATGTATTAAATGTGACGAAACACGTAATCAAGCAATTCAGCTGCAGTACATTTGCTTTGTCCTACGGTGCACTGCCTAAAACACACTTTACAACTTATTTATGGATTAATATATTGTAAAGTAGTGTAAATTAGAGAAGAAGGAAAAAAAGATTTTATTTGACGTTTTTGATATTTTGAAAACACATTTTCATTTGATTTGCTTGTGGTTTTCAAAAATTTGATTAATTCTTTTGGCACAAAATTAACTCCATAAGCTGCATTCAAAATATGTTAAGCAAGCGCCATTCCCAGCCAAAGCCAACAGGGGGAGACAGAGAGAGACAGAGAGAGAGAGAGAGAGAGAAGCTTCTGCTGGGCAAAGAGCCAGAAAAGCTGGATTGGCAAATTAAATTTCATGTAGTCAGCAAGGAATGTCCTGGAAGCACTTCTAATTTAACAATTCACTTAGAAGCTTCTCTACTGAAAACTGGTTTATCTCACGAGCCTGTCAAATGTGTATCCTTACCAGAGGTGTCATATTACAAGCTATTTTGGAACAAACTTATTTTGTAGAGTTTTATGATTGAGAGAATATGGCCTGGTGTAAAACACATGAGAAACATTGATAATTCAGACGGCGAGCCACAAAGCTTTTTGGGCACACATGCCGTGGAAAGGGGCACCTTCCTCGCTAAGCCTACCTGATAATGATGTCTCACTCAAAAGCTCTGGTAAGCAAACCTGAACCCCCCCCCCCCGTTACGACGTCGTGTTCCTGAGCAAGAGGCAGCCCCCATTTCTGGGGGAAAAAGAAGCGGAAAGTGCTGAATACCCCACGACAGAAATGCTACCATACATGCGGTTGAAGCTTGCAGCTGGGAAGAAAAGGGTTTTCGATTTCACAGGACAGTAGCGGGGGGGGGGGGGGGTTTAGGGGGTGGTTGGTTGCCGTCACTCCCAAATCCCCCCGCTCAGCCCTCGTGGCCCGACCCAAGGCTATGAAAAGCGTGAGCATGAGCACTGTCACACACACATACACGCACGCAAACACTGACACACGCACACACAGCATAGACAAAGAGAAATGTGACTTACAGACTCTCCCACTCTCTAGAAGGAGGAAGACAGAACAAAACAACAAAAAGACACTTAGAGGCTTTCTGCAGAATTTCAGGGGTCCTGCTTTCATCGCACGGCATCCATCTCTGAAAAGACGCCTCATTTTTTTGACCAACAAAGAATACAGATTGCAGTATTTTAGATCTCAATATATTCCATCAGTTCCAATTTAAGTTCTGCTCTTGAATTTGATTTTAGGGGAACCCCGTATTCCCTTAATACCCTGGTAGGAGTCAGTCTCACATCCAGCACATACAAGAACAAAACGTCCTGTCAGATACACACAAATATTTAATCATATAGATGTTCGGACACGGGAAACTCGGACGATCTGTACGAATATGAGATGTTTGGTGAAAGTAACATGGACGTGTCCACGTCAAGCCATGCATATGGACACCACAGCTAGACGCGTCTACACACAAATGACGTTAGAGTCAGCCTGCGATGCTATGCCAGATACGTCCAGCCCACTGCAGGCGTTATGCTCCCCGTTCTTTTTCATGCTACCTGAAGATTCTGTGCCCTTTTAAAGAGCCGATGGTGCATAAGCCTTCATGAAAGTTCATGAGAACAGGTGTGAGCACAGAAAGGGGCCAGTGAAGGCTTCAGGAAAACATTCTAAAAATAACTTGTGGCGCTTTTCTACTTCCAACAAGAACCAAACCATACCCAAGCTGTAGTGTGAAGAGACGGTTTCCATTGTACATTATGTGAGATGTACCCGAGTTGTACCCGAACTCACATGGCCCTGCTTCCTAGTTTAACAGGGCTGAAAGCATGATCAAACCATCACCACCATCTGATTGGTTGATACCATTAATGTACATCGATAAGCATGGATTATCTGAAGGAAAAAAGGGCATTTTCTTTATTATTCATTATTAGTACTATTGTATATCGTGATGTACTGATACATTGTCGATAATTCAGGACATAAAACTTATCAACCTCCTATTTAAAGTACTAGAGAATGGCTGAACAGAATGGATTCATTATGCAATTTATACAAGCTAATGGTATTCCCACTAGCATTTGATGCTAACATAACATGGCGACTGTCAAAGGTGTGCTACTGGAAATGAGCACCTAGTAAATCGTGTTGTACCGCATGTGAACGGTAAATAAGTGTGTCTTCAGTTTTACGTCACTGTTATTCTTCAAACCCGGCAACACCTTTACTGAGCAGACCCTTCTGCAGTGGAAAACCAGAGCTATCACTAGTGCCTCTTCACTGTAAGGTACGGCTCAGGTACAGCCTGGTGCCAGTATGCCAGTGGAAAAGCGCCATTTGCCTGCTACTGTTTCCCCCATAACTCCAACAAGAACATACAACAAGAGACCTTCTCAGATGAGGAATCTTCAAAACAGTGCAAATTCAGGTCAGTACTTGCACATCATTACATCGTCTAAGGGGGTGCCGTAGAACTGTGAAGAAGGACTGAGCAGGGAGGCACTCACGGCTTCATGTTGAAGAGGTCCCTCACGGCCACATTGGCCTCGCGGTTTCGGTTCCTCTCGCTGAACATCTTCTCCTTGGTCCAGGTCATGTGCACCCGGTCCGGGGTGGCATCGCTCTTGGCGTTGGGCGACTCATGGGACGAGCCGTGGGACGCCGTGTTCCTGTCGTGGATCAGTTGAGCCTGGGGGGCGGAGTCAGCAGGGGTGGAGTCAGTAGGGGCGGGGTCAACGATGTGTGCCACAATCAGAAGAGGCTGAGGGCACATCACCGGCTTAGGTATGGCACAGAAGCCACTGGAGTCTATCCCCATGCAAGCTGAGGAAACCTCTTAAAACTAAAGATATTTCTGAATAGCTGCAGCCAATGGAGGAAAACACAGAAGAAATGGCCCCAAATGGCAGATGAAGGACAGCGAGAACTCGTCACTCAAGATGTCAGTGATCCATCTACAAGCAGCCTCAGCCTTTGGAGCCTATATTTTCAAATGCTTTCTTTGCAGCTTGTGTACACAGGGAGACATCATACAGTATGAACTTGCACGATACAGGTGACAAATTTAAAGCTTTAACAGAACTACTTATGCCACAGTCAGTCAGTTAAAATATAGTACACTTATGCACGGGCACATTCCTGCAATGAAGTTGTGGAACAGGTGAACTAATAAATTAACAGAATGCCTTACAGAGGAGTGCTGGGTATTCAGAAGCAAGCGGGTCACCAGCTGATGGGTTCCGAAATACTACTGGAGAGATGACAATACTGGGGGTTGGGGGGGGGGGCACGGCTGTATCTAACATGCTAATGGGAGCATGGGGAGTGGGAAGCTTGTCTCTAAGGGCAACTGCCTTGGAGTTGCTTAGAAAGCACTACCTCGTCCTCCCGAGCGCTGTTCCGCTGGCCGCGGCCCGAGGCCCGCTCTCTGCCTTGGCTCTTCCTCCGGATGGAGCTGCGCGACTCATCGGTGATGCTTTGAATCTGCACCATCCCCCCCCCCAGCAGAGAGTCCGCAGGTTTCCATTCGGTCGCTATCACGTCGACCTCGCCGCGCCCCCTCTCTGCTTCTCTCTCTTACCGCTAACTCTGCTCATTGAGCCCCCGTGACACCCCCTCCACATGACCAAACAGGCATAGTAAAGTCAACAATAATGCCATGTGAACGCCGTTACCCAGAGGTTAAAGTGCAGACAGTCAACAAAAAAAACAGAGAGACTCCAAAAGACAGAACAGAACTAAAATGTTTTTATATGTATGACCCAATAACTTGTAAAACCAATTTATGTATCGGTAATTTGTCAGGCAAAGATGAAAGAATTGAAACCCTGTGATCAAACACTTTGTTGATTATTTAAAAATTTAAGCCTCATATTGATTAATTCGTTTGCCAAAAATATCTATATAAATTCCACTTGCCAACATCACCCACAAGCTGCTGTACGTACCTCCCTCTCCTGCTCAGTCCGAGACAAATGTATCTGTTTTAGCATCTGGGAACGCTGCTCCATCATCAGAGTCTTCTCGTAGGTGAAGGCTGAGATGTCACTATCGTGCTGCGTTACACAAAAGAACAACAGCAGACTGAAATGTATAAGTTGATCATTCAACCTCAGCAGGAAACCAATTATCACCTCGCTGCATGCCATTCTGTCCGCTAAACACCACTGGTGCAACCCTTGAGCCTAACCCCCAGACTCCCTGCTTCACCGTGTTCAGGATGATGAAACAGAAAGACACCAGGCTGTCATTTACCATCTCCACAACCTCCACCTCAGCGTCCAGCCGGAGGTGGTACAGGAACATCTGCAGATCCTTCTTCATCTGAATGCTGTTGTCGTTCATCTGAGCCACGGTGAAGATGCGCATCTTGCACTTCCTCCAGACCTGGTGGGACGGATGACAAGCAGGTCAGGTGAGGAATTAGCTGAATTTTATGCTCTTCCTGGCTACCCAGGAGATAGGGGTCTACAGCTCAATACAGCTATTTCCAGACTGGGATTAGCTCTCAGCTCTTAGCTGTGGCATAGATAGCCTCATACTTAACACTACCAGCCCAAATGGTGCGATGCCCATCAATGACCTTACACGCTGTCAAAGCTTTCACCCAAGGTGACACAGCTGGTCACATTCACATACAGCGCTGTAGGTTTTACTGGGCACCTACTGGTAAGTACTGTTCTAAGTGTCACCAAGGGGCTCTCATGGAACGTGAACTCACAACCTTTCGGCTGTATTTCAATAACCACTGCCGCCATGCTGGTGTTGCTGCCCCTCCTGGTAACTGAAGAACAAATGTCCAAAACTCAAAGTCCATTTTTTGTGTATGTTCGAGATGAGACTGCCAACGATCGGAAGACAGGCTTCCTCATCATATGTTACAGCATCGGTTACCAAAACTCACTCAGTCCTCCTATAATCCAATGAACTTCCAGTAAATTAAAAAAAATGACTGGGATGATAATTGGCAGATGAAATTTAACACAGTGAAATGTAAGGTAATCCAAGCAGGGAGCAGACGTATAAAGTACAGATATTTTATGGTTTCCAATGAAATAAAGGTAGCTGATTATGAGAAAGACCTTGGTGTGTATGTTGATGCTTCCATGTCCCACTCTCACCAGTGTG